>OX465275.1:75486608-76109108 GCA_949987645.1 Tachina grossa | reverse complement strand
TGTATATGTATATGTATATGTATATGTATGAAGTTCCGTCAGAGGTGTAACAAACAAAGCATGAGAAACGCGTCATTTTTAGTGCTTTTATAGTGAATAAAAGGGGCTTAATTTAATCACTTTTTGATGCTTTGAAAGAAGCGCTTTTTTATTTTAAAAACAAAACCTGTCGAGTGGGACACCGAAAATCAAGCCTTTAGCGATCTTCAAAACCACGCAGGTGTGCGAGTGCTCTCACAATAACGAAGAGAGCAATAAGAGATAATTTGTATTTTTATTTAATGTGTACTCAATTGTTACTACAATCAGGGCTACCACTTTAATATCAGACTATTCATATGTGCCGGATGTGTAGTCACATTTTACCAGACAACAATGGATTCTTTTTAAATTAGTTTAATTTAAAGGTATTCTATTTTTTAAAGCTTTAATAATCATATCTGAAAGTAGGTTATTATATACTATTTAAAATACATCAAATGTGCATTAATCTCTTTTTGAACACGAAGAATTGACTCGAATTAGAGTTTTACAAATATATTACAAATATGTCTTGGCAACCCTGTCATAAGAAGAGCAAAATATATTACGCTCAAAAACGAAGCACCGACACAAACATAAGTGTGAATGTATATGTGTGGGGATCGCTGCTTTAGAACAGTGTCCCGCAAAATAAAATATTTCTGCATTGGTGAGAAAAATGAGAGTAAAATAAACTTGCACTTGAAGAAAAGTTTTGTAATATAAAATACATGATGTGGTTATTAGTTGTTTGATTTTTTTTGTAAATAAGCAATTTAATAAAAACTTAAGTAAAAACTTAAAATTTAATAACCATTCAACAATTTAGTGTATAAGTTCAAAATTAAATTTATTCACAGCTCTGTGGATACTATTAAAATGCCTTTTTAAACCATTTTCCCTATTATTTTTTAATGTTTCATAACATAAAATGCATTGCATATTGCGAAAAGCATTTTTCATTACGAAATTTTTCTTAGCTTCCATAATTATATTATTAATTTTTTTTCTGTATAAATTTTTTAAATTTGAACTTTAATTTCATTCCGTGTGCTCAAAAAAACTAAACCAAAAACCAGGAAAAAATTAATACATGCGTGCACAACTTAATTCGTCGTTAGCTCAGTGACGACTAAATGAAAGAGCATAAGCATGTATGTGATTTTCATCAGCACAATTGTGCTATGGCTTGCGGGTTACTGCTTTAGAAGCAAGAAATGCAACAACGACTAGCATCTTTCCCTTACAAACCTGTTTCGGCCTAAAGGCTCAGTTATCCGACTGTAATGTAATGTAACTGCAACAGTAAAGCTAGATTTGCACTATTGAAATTTTCTTCAAAATTTCTCTTCAAAATGCTTTAAACTCGTGTAAACAACAAAATTTCTTCAAATCTTGTTGATCAAAATTTATTGAACAAAACTTTTGAAGATTTTATTGACGCCGTGTAAATAAGTATCAAAATCGCATCTGGCAATATTGATAACTATAAATAATTTGACATCATGTTCATTCTTTTGATTCAATACATATCAGCTGTGTTTATTGCGGTGCTTGTTGCGGCTAATTGCAATTTAAATGAATTTCGTAAAATAGAATTAAAATTAGTAAATTAATATGAATTGGTAAGTATTACATATTTAATAACATAGATATACATATATTTGTGGAATAATATACCAATATTTTTAAAAGTAATACCATAAATGATAACTTGCGCAACAATCGCAAGCAACAGAAAAAGTGGACAGGAGATGAACTGAGACTGTTCATCGAAATGGTTGAAGTACGCGAACCGATTTGGAATTTTAATATTGATGGGTACAGAAACCGAAATGAAAAGGAGAAGTGCTGGTCCGAAATTGCTGCTGCAACGAACCATTGCATAGCTGACTACAGAGCACAATTTAACGCTGTGCGATCACGCTATAATGTAAGTTGTTTTTTTTTTGTATGTTTTGATCACATTTAAATGCATTATATATTGAAGGCGGAACACAAAAAAATTAATACCTCCAAAAGTGGACAAGGTGGCGCTACTTATGTATCAAAGTATGAATACTTTGCAGCTCTACACTTTTTAGATACTGTGAGAAATCGTGGATCAGGAGGTACAGAATCAAACTTCGAGACTAGCAGCGTGACCGTTTGACCGACTAAAGTGGCAATTTGGCACTTTTTCGACTGCATTTCCCCTTTTTCGACTGCCTTGCCACTTTTTGCCCCCCTTTATTTAGGGTAAGTTATATGAAAATACATTAAAAATAAAAGGTTTAGTGCAGTTTTCTCGTTTTTTTTAATTTTGCCCCTTTTTTTTAATAAATCCCCTATTTGGTGCCACTTTTTGAAATATGTCAAGTGCTGCTCTCGAAAATAGTACTCCTGCAAAGTGCAGAAAAGTGCAAGAAGGAAATGAAATAGACAGTAAGCGCTCAGAAGTTTACGAAAAACTTGGCCAATTCCTGTCTCAGAAAGTGTCACAAGGAAAAGAAGACATAAGTTGGCAGAAGAGCTATGGAGAGTATGTTGGGCAGCAGCTTTCTGCATATTCAGAGTCAAATGCTCGCAGGTGAGTTTGAAATGCATAGTACTCAAATAATATTTGATACGAACTTATATTTTCAGATTGAGAGCCCAAATTAATAATGTCATCGACTCATTTGAACCACAGCAAAACGATTAACTTTGCTTTAAATTTTTTTATATATTTATATTTTATATGTGAACAGAATGTGATTTCATTTTAATATTTTAATTTTATTTTTTATATAGAATACAGAATATGTATAGAATACAGAATGTGATTTTAAGTTGCCAAATAAATGAATTAAACTTTTGATCTCGATTTATTGGGTTTGTAATTAATTTTTAATAAATATGCTTGTATTGCCATGGAACTTCTCCTTCATTTAAAAAATATTCCGTGAATTCTTGTCGAATGAGCTTGGACGTTTCGCTTTGACGACCTTAATTGCACAATGGTTCTATCGAAGACAAAATATTCTCTGTCCGCACTTCTTCACGCCATCGTCCATCCGTTATAGATCCATCCGCATTCACTTGGTCGAAGTCTTTTGTTTGTGCATACGCATTACACTTGCGTTTGTTCAAAAAATTGTGTAATGCACATACTGCGAGAACAACTTTGACAACATTTGGTGGGGAAAGTTCCATTGTTTTTCTGATAACACGAAATCGGGCTGATATTAATCCAAACACATTTTCCGAAACACGCCTAAATCTGGACAACCTGTAATTGAAAATTCTTTCCTTCGTGTTTTGATTCCGAAAACTATATGGTTTCATAATATTTGAATTTAAGGGAAACGCATCATCTGCAACAATCACATATGGAATAGGTTTTTGTCTACAGGGCAGTGGTTTCGGTTGCGGCAAATTCAACGTGTTATTATGTAATCCATTCGATAGTGAACATCTGCTGAATACCCCGCCATCGGACTCTCTACCCTTTGCACCAACGTCGATGTAAACAAAATTGTAGTTCGCGTCCACAAGCGCCATCAAAACAATGCTGTTTTTCTTTTTATAATTAAAATATGCGCTTCCACAGTGTGCTGGTGCTATAATATCGATGTGTTTTCCATCTAATGCCCCGATTGAATTGGGAAAATTCCATGTTTTATTAATACTTTGGGAAATACTCTCCCATTCCTCCTCAGTTGCTGGCATCTGTACCAATAGATATTATTTTTAATATTTTTTATATTTAATAAATTAGGTTTTACCTTTAAAAATTCAGCTTTTAATACTTTATATAATGCATCGCAGACTTCAGGTACAATATTGCATATCGATGATCTTGACCTTTTAAACAAAAACATCAGGCTTGCGTAACTGCCCCAGTCGCCAAAAATCTCAAAGTAATTGCCAGGCGTTCTCCGATGCATATAGATTCCCGCATATTAGTATTGGCCTTTTCTATTAATGGGGTGACGAGATTAAGCAAATACTCAAAATTGTCTGGTGACATTCGTACAAAGTTTTTGTAGAGGTCTGGATCATTCCTTTTCAGTTGCTCCCTAAAAGAGACATAAATACCATTACCTTCCGAAAGAAAAGGTCGAACCCAATGTTCCCTTTGTTTTCTTCTGTTTCTTGCATTTTTATCAGCTACTTCTTCCTCCAATATTAAAAATGTTGATACTATGATGATACTGTCGTCGTCCATATTTATTAATTGTTTTTTTAAAAACAATAAATTATTTTTTGTAATAAACTATTTCACAAAAGAAGCAAAACAGCTGATCAAAGTAAGTTTTTCAATATAAAAAATTTACCAATAGTGTAAATTAGCTTCAACAAATTTTGATCAAATTTTCATCAAAAGATTTTGAAACATATTGAAAGAATATTTTGAAACGTGTAAATAGAGCATCAAAATAAATTTTCAAAATTTTGATAAGTCTTCAAAATGCCTTCAATCGAGTAAATCTAGCTTAAGAAACAGCTGATCGATTTTGTTATGTGAAAAGTAATGATAATGGTTATAGAAATGTAATGTAACGTAACTTACTTTTCATATAAAAATATCAATCAGCTGTTTTCTACGTTACAGTAACGTTACATTACAGTCGGCTAACTGAGCCTTAAGCAGCAGTTTTTACTGGGCACTGTGTTGTGGTGCTTCCACGTTTCGTCCACTGTTACGAAACGGTGCTAAAACTTGTTGACATTACGCTTTAACAACGCCAAACACAACTGCGAAGTTGTTATACGATTGCCTGGCCCACAATGTCGACAAGAAACTATCTATCGCTTACTTATATTTAAAACAGAAACATATTTTCTTATTTTGTTTTCAATATAACTAAGCGACAGATAATTTCTTGTCGACATCGTGGGCCAGGCCGTATATTTAAAATACGTCAACTCAAATTTGGTCAAAATGAGTTTCCGATGGCAAGTAGCTCATCTGTAGTATAAATATCGAATCAAAAAATTATTTTTCCCAGTTTTATATCAATTTTTTTATTCTGCTATCTCAAAGTATGATTTTTTTTTTGGTGAAAATAAATGCTAACTCCCATGTAAATTTCCAATATTTTTAAGAAATTATTAATTTATTATAAATCTACCTCATATCTTACTGTCTTTGGCATGCTGAACACGAATCTGGTAAGGATTTTGATATCATATGGCTAGTTTTAGAGATATGATCACTTTTAGTATATTAGTACAGAGGGGTTCCGAAAAAAAATTGGTAATGTATGTACAACTGTTAAACTGTTAATCGAACATGAACATTATGTATAGACCGTTTATAGTCAAAAACATAAGCTTGCGAAGTTTATAATTTGGAGTGACCCTGTTACACTAGAGAGTGAGTTAGAGAGTGCTAAAACAGGCCACCTCGAGATAGACGAGACTTTCAGTCAGGCTTTAGTTATTTTTTGTGATATTTTAAGTTTCTTCTTATAGCTTTTAAATTATTATATCTAGTATAGAGTAAAATATTTCACCAATTGATTAAAAATAAATACATTAAAGAAAAGCATATCTTTTTCCCAACAAACTATGCTAACTCTACAAAAATATTTGTTTTTTGATGGACTAAAATATGCTATCTCATAAAAATACGCAAACCAGTGCAAAATAAAATATTTTTTTGCAGACTTACGGTCTAATTCATAAATGATTATTAACAGTTCAATTACACATTAATAGTCAAAAATCGCTAAATGGTGTATTCATAATTGGTTAATAGCCTATTAGACGTTTAATAAATGTTTCATAACTCAGAGATTTTTAATGTAGCCTCCATGCTACTTTAAGCGTTTGATAAACAATTATAAATAATATTTTCTTGATTTTTTTATTCTTTATGTGAGATTTTGTGTGGTTTCTCACTTTTATATTTCTTGTTTATTCTTATGCATGTCTCCTGAATAATGTTCTTGGACAAATGTGTATTAATTTATGTATGTCGGTACATGTATGTAAGTATGCATAATTGTACAAAAAGAAAAATACATACATATAAACATCGTTGAAAATTAAACAAATCACATTCGTTGGCAAAAAGAAAAATAGAATTATAAACATAAGGGCATATGCAAGTGCAAGCATACGTATGTTTGTATGGTACTGCATGCTTACATATGTACGTATGTATGTACAATAACATTTTAAAATTAAAACAAAATAGTGATGCATAATCGACCGCTATAAAATGGGTATTTGCCTACCTCTGTACTCAGCCGAATGTAAATGTGTTTAAATCAGTGGTAGGCAAAATAAGGGCGCCGCGCCTTTTCTTATTCTCTTTTATTACGTACATATGTGTACATACGCATTGTTGAGAAATAAACAACATTAATCAGTCTAGCTAAAACATTCAAGCAGGCAGGTCGTGTACATTGCATACTGTTAAAAATCAGTGTTGCCAGAGACAAACTCTTCCCAACAATAATAAATTATGTGTGATGAAAATTTACTAAAATTTTTATTTTCAGAAAATTATTTTGGCAAACCAGAATGTCTGGTTTGTGAACGAGCATTGTCACGCATGAAAAAACATGACACGCAAAGACATTTTCAAGCATATCACAAGGAATATGAAAATATTACTGGTGATGCAAGAGAAGCCCTTATTGTTCAGCTTAGGAAAGCTTTTTATGAAAAAATTATTGCTGATTCTAGAAATTCAGACGCAGAAGCAGTCGAGTTTTCTAAGAAAAGAAAGGCCTCTTTTGTTGTTGCTGCATCTCTTGCTAAACGTTGCCGTCCTTTTGAAGATGGCGAGTTTTTTAAAGACCTGAGCAATGATGTATTAAAATGCTTTGGTGACAAATCTGAAGAGATTCTCATGCTTATAAATGACATTCCCCTCTCTCCTCGTACAATTGTTCGACGTACTGAGCAAATCAGCGCATTTATCTTTTCAAATATTAAGAAAAGAATGCTTAATTGCCAATTTTTTCCATATGCCTTGATGAATGCACTGATCTAAACGATATATCTCAGTTAATTATTTGTGTAAGAACTGTCAATAAAAATTTTGACGTACATGAAGAAATGTTCTCCCTACATAGCTTACATAACAGTGTAAAAGGAAAACTTATTTTCGACATCATAAACGAAAATGTTCTTTCCTGTACTGATAAGAATAAGTTTTGCTCTGTATGTACTGATGGTGCCAATGTAATGGTGGGTAAAAAAGAGGATTTCGTAGGACATTTGCTTAAAAGTGGTTTAAATATATATGTTTTTCATTGCATTATTCACCAACAAGTATTATTTGCAAAAAGTTTGAATGTAATGAATACAATGAAAATCGTGTTTCAAATTGTTAACAAAATACGAGCTGGCCATATTGCCTTGAATCATAGAAAAGTCAAAGAATTTCTTGATCTCGTGCATGTCGAATATGGTGATTTGCTTCTGTATACAGAAGTAAGGTGGTTAAGCAAAGGTCGTTGTCTTCAAAGACTTTTCAGTCTTCGTGAGGAAGTTGTATCGTTTTAGGATCAAAATAAAACACCTGATACCAAAGCATTGTCGGAGCATTTGCACAATAATGTTTTTTTTTTATTAGATTTTGCGTTTTTGACAGACATAACTGAGTTTGTTAATCAACTAAACATACAGCTACAAGGAAACACCAAAACAATTTTTGAGCTATTTTCTGCAATAAAACAATTTATTAGAAAAATTGAAATTTTGATACAAAACCTTAAAGATAAAAATGTAATAAGCTTAAAAAGGACATTTGAAATTTATAGCAAAATTCCAAATAGCAATAGCAAACTACAGGAATATCTAAATGTGCTTCAGACTCTACTAATTAATTACAACAATCGTTTTCATGACTTTAAAAATATTGAAAATTTGATTGAAATGCATAACAACCCTTTGTTATGTAATATAAAATACCAAAATCAGGATATTTAAGCAGATTTAATTAAAATGAGAGAAGATCTAGCTTTACCATTAACTAGCAGGTAGAGTTCTGGAGAAGTGTTTCTGCAGATGTATACCCCAAGGCAAAAAATTAAATTTTAAAATTATATTCAATGTTTGGAGCTACCTATATTTGTGAGTCAACATTTTCCATACTAAAGCACATTCAAACTAAAAGCCGAAACCGTTTAACAGATAAACATTTAAAAAATTTAATACGCATAAAATGTTGTCCGTATGAAATTAATATTGAAGATGTAAATAGATTCGAATAAATTGTTTTATTGCAGAAAATCGCAAATTTTCTGCTTTTCGTTCCGCAAATTTTCGTTTTTCTTCGCAACCAGATGTTAAGTTGATTAACAAATTCGTACACCACATTCGGCAAAGTCGAGATGAAAAAAATCTTTTAACTCTCTATGATTTATTTTCTTCAAAATTTTAACCACTATTTTCATTGTACTCGTTACATTCAAAGTTTTTTCAAATAACGCCTATTGTTGAATATTGCAATGAAAAACAAATATATTTAAATTATTTTTAGCAAACTTCCTACGAAACCCTCTTTTTTATCGAAAATATGCTTTCATTTTGCATTGTTGTATAAGCCATATAGGGAAAAAATTCTTTGTGTACGTCAAAATTTTATTGACAGTTCTTATACAAATAATTAACCGAGTTATGTCGTTTACATCAGTGCCTTCGTTTATTTCTTTCTTAGTATTTCTTGATATTTAAAAAGATGAATGCACTGATATGCTGGGCATTCAAACTTATCGAAAAATCAAATACATATAAATTATTTGAAGAAACCGTCCTACCAAACCCATCTTTTTATCCACCATTACATTACAACAAAAGATGCATTTCTTTATATAAAAAAATTTTGTGTTTCTTCTGACCGTAATATTTAAATACAATTTTTTGTAACATATAAATTTTTTTGGGTTTATTTATTAATAAAAAGTGAAACGCCTACTTTTTAAGTTATTTTTTAATAACATTATGCGTAATGATTTACTTTTTTTTTGACTCAAACAGACTACCTAGATAATCGATTCTTCGTTGTATGCATCACTAAGCATAAAATGAGAGCGAAAGTAGCATGATGTTTCCAACATAAAATTACAAAAGAAGCAAAATCGTTTAATAGTTAATTCACTGATATTAATCAGTTATGAATACAAATTTTTATTAGAGCTTAATAAAGCAAAATCTGTTTCATAAGTAATGTACAGATTAAAGCTGAAATAAGGAATTTTTATGAATTAGACCGTTATAAATTAGTAAGCATATTTAAACCATATTATAGACGGCACATCATTTAGTTTTACAATAATGAGCGAATGAACTAGTTTTTTCGCTGTACTGAAAAGTTGCCTTTTTTGAGTTGACGTATTTTGAATATAGGCTCTCGATATGTAAACGCGGCATCCATCTTGTTAATAATAATTGAAAATTTTGAACTAGGGAAACATTATTCCCTGAATAAAAAAAATTATAACAGTTCAAATAAATACAACTAATAAATTAAAATTATAGTATATATTTTTTGCTTGGTTCCACCGTTCCTTGTCACATTTTTTACTTTAAGTTGTTTATCATGTCATGTTTTTTTTGTAGCATTTTGCATGCAATAAACAAACATACATTTCAAAATTTTTTACTTACGTTTAACCGAAAAGAAGATGTATTTCTCTAAGAAAAGAAAAGTAAAAAATTTACCAACCAAACCTTGTACATGTGTGTGCTGATAAATCATCTCTACGATTACTTTATAAGTACTTGAATGTGTAACTACAGTAATCCTCGGTTAATTACCTCATCAAATATGTCATGAATTTCGGGGTAGGTAATTATCGTTTAATTACCTCAGAGATGTAATTATGAGAATACGCTTATGGCCTACTTCCCACCTGCGAAAGAAAACGTTCGACTTACAATTTAATTATATTGAAAACAACAATAAAATACGAAAATTTGTTTTTGTTTTCAATACAAATTATAAGTCGAACGTTTTCTTTCGCAGGTGGGAAATAGGCCATTAAATACCTTTAGAAATACATTTACACGAACTGACTGTGGTATGTAGTTCATAATTACTTGAAATGAAATGCACATTCAAATGTATTTCTTCAAGTAAAATATTGTATTATATAACAAAAACAATTTAAATTAAAGAAATAAATACACAAGTTGCATATATTCGATTACAGAACTGCATAAATATATACTTTTTAGTTTTGGGCAAATGAATGACGATATTTTAGGGGAAATTTCATTTTGGGGTAAAATATTTCTGGATAATTACCCGAAATGGGTAATTAAACGAAAGTTAATTAAGCGTTTACTTTTGTGTGAAAATTATTGTAAAAAACGTTTATTCAATATTTGGGGTAAATATGTGATAAAGGTATTTAACCGATGCATCGCGATAAGTAATTAAACGGGTTATACTGTACTATGAGTTTGGTACTTGCACTTACTTCAAGTACATTTTGTTGTTGTTATCTTAACCATATCATCATATAGCTACAGCAACAAGAAATAAAATCCTAAAATAATATTAATATGTAGGAGTCTGTAATGTTGTTGCTTTATGTCTCACGTAGAAAATTTCAACAGCAATGACTATAGTTATTGCTAAGAGACGACCTCATCATCATCATCATTAACATCGTTGAAAGTGTTAGAAAAAAAAAATGGAAAAGAACTCTTATAGAAATAAATAAAAAAGTCCTTATTTTGAAAAATACCGGTTAGTTTGTTTGTTCAACAAGCAAAATAACAAACTTTGTTCTGATTTTTTTTGAACGAACTTATTTTTGGTTCTGCTCAAACTTTTTCAGTAACAATGAAATTTATGAAAAATGGTATACAAGTTCATGTGTGGTACAATTTGCTAAATTATTTTTTTTTATACCATAGCTGTGTCTAACTGAAAGAAATTTGTTCTGAAAATTCCTTATTGCGTAAAATGTGAGAAAAATGTGCAAATTGCTAACAAAAAATGAATTTTAATGAACAACTTGTTTCATAACTCTGTTGTTTTAAGGAGCAAATTTGATTAAAAAAACAACAGTTACATATGGTAGATTATTTTCTGGCGTTACGTGATAGTTGCACGACAAAAGGTTGAAAAAAACATTTAAGATCATGTTGCAAAATAGTTTTTTTCCTACATTTGAGAAGTGATTAAACAGCTCTATATTCAGTGAAAAAATTATGACAATCAAACCTAAGGATTTCAAAATATACGCAAAATATGGCCTGGCATTACGTTACAAAAAACCGTACCGTTTGACGCTGGTAATGTAGCTTTCCGTTGGTGAAAGAATTTAAAAATCGTTCAAGCGAAGAAAACAAAGGAAAAAACTCAAAACCAAAATTTTAAGTAAATTTTAAACAAAAATTGTCCTATACAAAAAAAAAATACTCACAATCTGGCGTTACGTTACACATTTTTGAAAATTAATATTATATAAGGTATTTGTTTTATAAAGGTTTTTTTATTATTATTACATAAGCTAATAACACTTTGCGTAGAGATAATGAAAATACATGCTAGTTTTCCTGGCGTTGCGTTGTATTGAAATATCATTTTAAGAAAAACTAAATTTTACCGCTAATTCACATGTAATGGTTTTCTTTTCATTTGTCTATGATTACTTGTTGTTGTAGCAATAGTTTCGCAATAAAAGTTTTACTGTGCAATTGCTCCTAGAAGTATAAAAAGTAAAGAGAAAATGCTCCTGAAATTAAGTAAAACTTACCAAAATGAGAAGCATAACTTTGTGGCTCATTATTTCGCCATAACACTAAGAAACGCTTCAAACTCTTAAATTTAATTAATATTAAATATTTCTCATTTATAACACAGGAAAAATAATATGTTGGCTAACTTTAAATTTTCGGTCATGGTAGACTTTTTTTTGTAAGAGTAATCCTCACAAAAACATATATGTGAAAAACGGCCAAGTTCCTATCCAAAATTTCGGCCATTAAAAGTTGTGAGATATAAATTTTGACCAAATTCTTCTTTGCCACCATACGTAACACAGAAATATATTTTGCATGATATAAATTTGTAATCGTAAGGCTGTCATGTAATTTCTAGATAATCTGCCAACTTGACAACATTTTTATCAATATAAAGAAATGAACATTTATACATTATTCTATCCTTTTTTAGAAAAGTAAAAATATTGCCAAGTTAGCAGATTATCTAGAAATTATATGACACCCTTACGATTACATCCGATTGAGTAAATCAATTACTGTTTGTGTACAAAATGACAGCTCTCTATAGTATAATATTATGTAAAATATTTATGGGCCTGGCCCCGCCGACTTTTATATCTGCTAGTGCTTATGGTTCATGCAAAGTTTGGTATTAAAAAGTTAATGAGAAATATATATATATTTTTTTTTTTGTAATGCATGTATTTATTTATTGTATCTTCATATATGAACTAACAATAAGTATTCAAATTTTAAATCTATAAAAAAAATTATTAGGCCCGACCAGTGTCGGACATAAACTTAGTGGTAGTTATAAATAATACATTAGTAGTGATAATCAAAAAAAAAAGGGGGGGGGGAAGTATTTTCAAGTAGTCCCATCTGGAGTGCTATGTATAAGAGCCCGTGTGTCCCTCTTTTTTAAGAGGACGTGTCCAGTAAAGTTCAAAATATTACGAGCAAGCGGATTAGGATGTGATTCGAGTTTTGTTAAATATTTGCCTGCGTATTTCGCAATTTCTTCAGTCACTAGTGGCATATTTAAATCACGATGTATAATAGAATTTTGGATGTACCATGGAGCCGATGTTATTAACCGTAAAATTTTGTTTTGCCTTCGTTGGGTTCTCTCGACATTGGAAGCTGAAGCAGTGCCCCATAACTGAATTCCGTAGCGCCATATTGGCTTCAAAAGCGACTTGTATAATAAAAGTTTGCAGTCTAGGCTGAGTGTTGAGTTTCTGCCAATCAACCAATATATTTGAGTTAACTTAAGTTTCATCTGAGTTAACTTAGAGTCAATATGATTTTTCCATGTAAGTCTTCGATCAAGGTGTATACCAAGGTATTTCACTTGGGAATGTTGAGGAATATTTTGATTGTTGATTCGAATGGGGGAGCAAGTATCTCTTCTTAGGGTGAACGTTATATGGACACACTTTTGTTCATTGACTTTAATTCTCCATAAGTTCAACCATATTTCCAGCTGAGTGATACGTTCCTGGAGATTGCGGGATGCCTCATAAGGGTTTTCGTGCACACTCATACAGGCTGTATCATCGGCAAAAGTAGAAATATGGATATTATTGCTCACAGGCATATCACAAGTATATATTAAATACAAGACAGGACCCAGAATACTACCCTGGGGCACACCAGAAGATATAGTTTCGGGCACACTCGTGAACTCGCCTTCCACAACAGTGAACTTCCTATCAATAATATAACTTTCCAAAAGCTTTTGAATGTTTATTGGCAGATATGTCTTCAATTTTAAAACTAGGCCTTCGTGCCATACTTTATCAAACGCCTAAGAAACATCAATAAAGAGAGCAGAACAATACTTCTTTTCTTCAAATGTTCTTCTTACAACTTGGACCAGTCTATGCGTTTGTTCAATCGTGCTGTGCTGACTTCTAAAGCCAAATTGATGGTCTGGGATGCACCCATTATCAGTTAAAATTTTGGACAATTTAGTCATGAGCAGCTTTTCGAAAAGCTTTGAGATTGTAGATAGTAAGCTTATAGGCCTATATGACTCAGTCTTGGTAAGATCTTTGTCCGCCTTTGGCATCATTCTGATCTTGGCCAGTTTCCAGTTATGTGGAAAATACTGCATTCTTAAAATAGCATTAAAAGTAAATAGCAGGATTCTTATTGCAATATGAGGCAAGTTCATGAGCATTTTGTTACTAATGCCATCAATACCTGGAGCTTTCTTCGGGTTGAGTTCAGCAATTACTTTTTGTACTTCACGCATCTTAAACCTTAACGGACCAGGGCGTAGAGAAACTACACACTGTAAATCAGCAGCACCCGTACATGAATTGGGAGTGAATACAGATTTTAAATGCTCAGAAAATAAGTTACCTTTCTCACTATCACTTCTTGCCCAGCCTCCGGTCGCAGTACGCGATGGTGATTTAAGATCAACGGGTCGTTTAAGATTTCTAGTAGCGCGCCATAAAGAGTAATTAGATACGGACGTTACATCAAGACCTTCTAAATACTTTTCCAGTAGTGCAGTTTTTTCCGACTATAGCAGCTCTTTGAGTCGTTTAGTACATTCTTTAAGTCTGATTTTATTTAGGGGTGGCGTGTTCAGCAGCCTGTTTAATATTTTCGTTAAGATTGGCAATATTAAATTCAATATCATCGCATGATCTAAGCTGAATGTTTTCTACGCAGTGACTACTAAGATATTTTTTGAATACCAGCCAGTTGATTCCATTAATCATCTTCACATATGAGTTAGTTAAATCACTCCTTAGTGGGTTGAAAATTGTAACTATTGTTGGAGAGTGATCGGAGGACAGATCTAGAGAGGCCTCTACATGAAATAAGTCCCTATGAATATTTTTCGTGACGGCAAAATCTATAACATCTGGAATTTTTCTTACGTCAGTAGGCCAGTAAGTAGGCTCCCCACTCGAAATGACATCTAAGCCCATTTTTGAAATTGTATTGAACAAGGCTCGACCTCTAGGTGTAACAAGACGCGATCCCCAGTAGGTATGTTTTGCATTGTAGTCACCAGCTGCCACGAAACAAGATCCAAGCGATTTGTAGAACTTCTCATACTGATCTTCGCTAACTGAAAATCTGGGAGGTGAGTAAATTGATGATATCACGAAATTCGCACAAAAATTTTCTACGAAAATATTCGTTGCTTGCAAATATTCTTTACTAACATTGTCAAGGACATAGTGCTTGAGTCTTAACTTAATCAGAATTGCTGATCCACCACATGCTCTCTCTCTCTTGGGTCCTTTGTATCATATAAAGTGTAACCATTTATTTTAAATAAGCTTCTTGAGGTCAAAAGAGTCTCAGAAACCAACATTATATCAATATTTTTTTCCATGAGGAAGTGCTCAAGTTCATTTTTATGTTGGCGAATGCCGTTTGCGTTCCAGAAACATATTTTTAACGTGTTCATGGTTTATTAACTAATGCTTGAAGCAGTGTATTCTGCATTCGCAGCATTTCTCGCATCATACTTGTCATATTTGTAGTAAAGTTGCTTATAGTTAGCACCAGATTCTCAATAGTAGCTTCAAGGCGACTAAAGTTAAAACTTGAGTTTGAATTCGTTGAATTATTTGGCGGTGGAACATTTTGCGTGGGAATTGAACTAGTCTTAGCAGCATCAGCATATGATACACGTGAAGTAACTGGTTGGCTGATTTGAGCAAAAGTGTCGGAGTTCGCGTTTACTTGTAGAGCTGGAGTTAGCTTGGGTTTTTGACCCATAGCCTGTTTAACGAAAGAATATACAGGGCACCCTCTATAGTTAGCTGTGTGATTACCTCCACAATTACTACATTCTTTTTCTGCTTGATCTTTTGGCTTAGTGCAGCTAGCAGTACCATGCAATTCACCGCAGATAACACACACTGTAGGTAACTTGCAGTAAGTTTTCGTATGGCCATATTCTTGGCAATTATGGCACTGTACGGTACCTGAACGCTTACGTGGCTCTTCAACTGTGATTTTTCGATGTAAGAGATACTTTACGTTATAAACTGGATGGGCTTCATTTTTTTTCAATTGTATGTCATTCGGCTCCAGTTCAACCCGAAATAGGGGTTGGGGGACCTTTTCTCTATTAAATATGTTGGTAACATTTTTTACCTTGAATCCTTGGTCGACAAGTGCACATTTTACTTCTTCGGGTTCAACATATGAATCTATGCCCTTTAATACTATCTGTAGGCCTTTAGCACTCTTAAGTTGGTATGTGTAAAAATTTGTTTTATTTTGTTCGAATTCACTAACAATTTTTCGGAAATCTTTTTCATTATATATTTGGATTTTAGTTTCATCAATATTACCTCGTTTAATTGGAACGATGTGAAAAGTATTTTCACCAATGGTCGACAGTAGTTTTTTTATAAGCGCGTTAGAATTTTTTCTCTCAGATAAATAGGTGGTGGCTTAAAAGACTTTTGCGATGATGTAGAGGGCTTGTCGTCGGTGTCTTGCAATAATGAAAAACGATTTTGACGATTGGTAGATGATGCGCTGTTATCCCTAGACATCTTTGGGGCAGATGAAATTTTTGAAGAATTTGGGCTTCGCCCACGCTTTACCACTGTTATATATCTGTCCATTCCCACTTGTACCTTGGGTTTTGAGCTACTGTTATCTGTAGTGATAACTTGGTTTAGTGATGAAGGCGAGCCCGATGCGGATGATATCGCAGACTTAAATGAAGAAGTACTAGGCAATGGTAATGTTAACGATTCACTAGTTGGCATTGGACAAAGCGAAGTTGATCGCTGACGAAAAATTGGCTTTGCCGTTAAAAAAAGATTTTCATCAGATTTATTATTTATATTTTTTTCATTAAGAGTTTCAGAACTCACAGTAAAATAAGCATTTCTGCCGTTAGAACTCACTTCAAAATTTTTTTCCTTTGAGGTACTCATACAGAGTAGTATTCCTCAAGGAAACTTTCTTTGTGCTTACGGTTTTTTTTTTTGTTTTTGCTATTTCTTGCTATGTAAAAAATATTAGTAAAGCCAATAAGCTTATTTATCAAGGTATTACGAATATTTTTTGTATGATTTTTGATGTTGTTGTTTTTTATATTTGTTTCGTATGTATGTATGTAAAAAAAATCCGCTTTAATGTCTCTTCACTATGAAGGTTCAACGAGAACCGAAGTACTTGAAAGAAAAAGCTAAGATTTATGGGTGAAGTCACGGCTTATTTTCAAAATAGGAAATTTTTATTTTGGATAAGTGCAATGTGTATGAAAAGTTTTAATAAAATTTATCTTAATTTTGAATTTGAAGTGCTTGTTTCCACCCCCTGATAGCAACTTCTGGTTTTTCAGATTTTTCTTAGTGATCTCTGATCTAGATTTATTTGTGCATCAAATTTAAGCTCGCTAGTGCGCATTGGAGTTTTAACGTCGTGGCCCCGCATACCGGGTTAAACTTTTGGTTTTAAGATTTTCCCATTGGCTTACGCAGCTACACTTACTTGTGTATAAAATTTCAGCTCTCTAGCGCGAATTGTATCTTTAAATTTTATCAGCATTACCTCTCCCACTATTCCTAACTCAAAATTTTGTTGTGAGCAGCGCTTATAATTCATGCTAATTTTCTTCTAAAATATGCTAGACCGAGGTAGCTTAAACACAAGGCTAACATTTTATGGGAGTGATCACGCCAAATTTGCCAGGTGATAGTTTAAAGTATTGTGTACGTGCAACACGTATGCAAGATTTCACTAAATTGGCTTGAATTAAAAGCTGTATTTTAAGTTTTTAGTTCAAAATAATATTAGCGTGGCCCCGCCCATTCTGGTAAAATTTTTTGGGTTTTCCGATTTTTCTAGTTGGTTTCTCACTGAGACCTACTTTTATATCAAGTTTTAGCTCCTTAGCGCAACTTTTAATTTTTAATTATGATGGTCGTAACCGGGCTCCTCTGACTAAAATTTCTGGGTTTTTAGAATTTTCTAGTTGATTTCTCACCTAGACCTACTTGTACATCAAATTTCAGCTCCTTAGCGCAACTTTTAATTTTTATGGGCGTAACCCCGCCCACTTTTCCAGAGTCAAATTTTTTTGGGCCAGTGCTAATTAATCGTGTCTAGTTTCGTTAAAAATGGATAATAGCTAGATAAACAGTATATCTAAATATGCTGAACCGCAGAGCATTAAAATGAGGTTTAAATTGTATAGGCGTGTCAACGCCTACTTTTTAAATTAAAAATTTATAGCCTTGCATTATCGCAGTATATATGACAAATTTCATTAAAACAGCTTCCATTAAGCGCCTTATATTAGCTTTTTTAATTCTGACTTTTATGGGCGTAGCCTCGTCCTCCTGGCTAAAATTTCCGGGTTTTCAGATCTTTTTATTTTATTTCTCACCTAGAGCTAGCTCTGTTTTTAATTTCAGCTCAATAGAACAAATTTTAGTTTTTATGGGCATAGCCCCGCCCTCCTGGTCAAAATTTCCGTGTTTTCAGATTTTTCTGGTTCATTGCTCACCTAGGTATACTCGTGTACCAAATTTTAGCTCTCTAGCGATAGCGGAAGTGCTTCATCAATTTGATGAGTGTGTCAGTGGTCAGTGGTCAATGAGTATGTCTTAAAATATGCACTTTTTGCACCTCCATATCTCCGGAACCTTTCACTGTAAAACTTCGCATATGAGGTAACATGCGAACGCACTGCCGTGCGCCTAGATATTACGTATTTGTTTCTATAATACATACATACACACTTACATTCTAAATCATAAGCCCAAATTTGGGGTCATATATTGTCTAATTTTTTGTTGAAATATTCCTAATGTCTAAATTTATATCGATTTTGTTGTTATTTGTATCAGAAATAAAAACAATCAGGGGTCAAATCGTTACATCCGTGAACGTACAACTCGTCACGTAAAAACACAATTTTCGGATTATGACATACGTGAACGTATTGGAATCCCATTCAGTTTATACCATTGACGTATCATTTAATTTGTTTTCGTAAGATTGCCGATACGATCACGTATGTAACGATTTGAAGCCTGGTCTATTCGAGAATACGCGCTTCACTTCTTCGTCGTCGAACGTTCACTTTCGACAGTTCGACGTCGACAGATTCTAAGACACGTGCGAAGAAATATCGTTTTCAGTAACCGATATTTTATTATCTCTTATAAAAACATTGAAAACAGCTGACTTGTATGCAGAAAAAGTTGGAAGCAAAAAAGGATTTAGGAAGTGATTTAAAGAAATAATTAATAAAAAAACTTAACAGCACAAGTGCTAAGTAAAATAAAAAGAAACAATAAACAGTGAATGTGAAATTGTTTACATCTTGGAAGAACTTAAAGAAAACTTAATTGTCTTGTAGAGCCTAGCCGAACGCCATTAAAGCTTAATTAACAGTGGTAGACACTATATAAACACTTCGTATCTCTGTTTTCTTTATTTGATATTGAATCATGGTGACGAAGTTTTTTGAATACCCAAATGTGAAAGAAAACATATGTTTTCTATCACTCATCTCCAATGTAGTATTTTAGAATAGCATAAAGTGAAAGATACGCGTATTTGTGCTGAAAGTGACTTCACGAATAGACCTGAATATTTGTATTTGAATTGTACTTAAAATGCAGTCAGATATATCTAAATAATGTCAAGATAATGAAAATTAAGCACATACATATGTACATACATATGCGTAAAACAGCAGAAATATGTTTAACAAAAAAACTAAAAGTACAAAAGCGTCCAAGTTGCAATGAAGCACGCCATATTTTTTTTTTATTAAGTTAATTAAAATTAAATTTCCACAGCCGTATTCATAAATATTTTGAACAGCATTTCAAATGTTGTTTAAGCAAAATTCGCTAAAATTGTATTCATAATAGAATTTTAGCTTAAAGAACGTTTTTGAAACCTTGTGTAAGTCATCAAATTTTAAAATAGACTGCATCCATGTTTAAACCAATTTTAAGGTGACGTTGTTGTAATTTTGTTTCGTTTTTGTTTACATTTTTAACTTTGCCTGTATGTACATATGTATCTATGTACTTATGTATGCAAATTATGTATATGTATGTATGCATAATATGCATACATACCCTCTAGTCAGCCTAGAACCATATGTCTCTATGTCAATGCTCTTTCTCCAGCAACAATTGCACTAGCTAAAATGTCGACAACTTTCCCTTTTTGCGCGAGTAGATTACGTTAGAGACAACAGTTCTAGTGCATATCTGCTGAACGCGTCAATAGTTTGTTTTTCTTTATTATGCTGTGCAATAATATTAAGTAAACGTATGTAGACGAGGGTCACTAAAATCTACTAGTGAGTCTTTGGTTCAAATATCTCCATATGGTCGTAAAAGAACTACCTTCTCAATAGTGCTAAAGTCTACTGGCAGATTTTCAATGACAACCCTATGTTATATGTATGTCAATAGGCGATTACACTGGCTGGGGTACACCTAATCAGTATCACTATTGACAATCTCACTAGAAAATCACTATAATTTTACTATTGACAACGAGCGATGAAATATCGATATTGTAGACTAGACCCCCTAAAATTTACTAGTGAATCTTTGGTGCCAATGTCTGCATGTGTTACAGTCTAGTGGTGGATTTTCAATGACAAGCTAATGTTAAATGTCAATAGATGATACCATTGGCTGGGGTGCATCTGGTCAGTAGTACTACTGACAACGTCACTAGTAATTCACCACTATTTCACTATTCACACTTTCTGCAGGGTACATATGCCAGTGTTATTTAGAAGAAAACAATGATGTAATTTTTTTTATAGAAACTATTGCCGAAATATCAAATTTTTTTTTTTTTTTTAATGCATGTATTAATTTATTGTATCTTCATATATGAACTAACAATAAGTATTCAAATCTTAAATCTATAAAAAAAATTATTAGGCCCGACCAGTGTCGGACATAAACTTAGTGATAGTTATAAATAATACATTAGTAGTGATAATCAAAAAAAAAAAAAAGGGGGGAAAGTATTTTCAAGTAGTCCCATCTGGAGTGTTAGGTATAAGAGCCCGTGTGTCCCTCTTTTTTAAGCGGACGTGTCCAGTAAAGTTCAAAATATTACGAGCAAGCGGATTAGGATGTGATTCGAGTTTTGTTAAATATTTGCCTGCGTATTTTTCAATTTCTTCAGTCACTAGTGGCATATTTAAATCTCGATGTATAATAGAATTTTGGATGTACCATGGAGCCGATGTTATTAACCGTAAAATTTTGTTTTGTCTTCGTTGGATTCTCTCGACATTGGAAGCTGAAGCAGTGCCCCATAACTGAATTCCGTAGCGCCATATTGGCTTCAAAAGCGACTTGTATAATAAAAGTTTGCAGTCTAGGCTGAGTGTTGAGTTTCTGCCAATCAACCAATATATTTGAGTTAACTTAAGTTTCATCTGAGTTAACTTAGAGTCAATATGATGTTTCCATGTAAGTCTTCGATCGAGGTGTATACCAAGGTATTTCACTTGGGAATGTTGAGGAATATTTTGATTGTTGATTCGAATGGGGGAGCAAGTATCTCTTCTTAGGGTGAACGTTATATGGACACACTTTTGTTCATTGACTTTAATTCTCCATAAGTTCAGCCATACTTCCAGCTGGGTGATATGTTCCTGGAGATTGCGGGATGCCTCATAAGGGTTTTCGTGCACACTCATACAGGCTGTATCATCGGCAAAAGTAGAAATATGGATATTATTGCTCACAGGCATATCACAAGTATATATTAAATACAAGACAGGACCCAGGATACTACCCTGGGGCACACCAGAAGATATAGATTCGGGCACAATCGTGAACTCTCCTTCCACAACAGTGAACTTCCTATCAATAATATAACTTTCCAAAAGCTTTTGAATGTTTATTGGCAGATATGTCTTCAATTTTATAACTAGGCCTTCGTGCCATACTTTAT
Source organism: Tachina grossa (assembly GCA_949987645.1). NCBI lineage: Eukaryota > Metazoa > Arthropoda > Insecta > Diptera > Tachinidae > Tachina > Tachina grossa. Next base: position 76,087,475 of record OX465275.1, on the reverse strand, counting down.
CAAACGCCTGAGAAACATCAATAAAGAGAGCAGAACAATACTTCTTTTCTTCAAATGTTCTTCTTACAACTTGGACCAATCTATGCGTTTGTTCAATCGTGCTGTGCTGACTTCTAAAGCCAAATTGATGGTCTGGAATGCACCCATTATCAGTTAAAATTTTGGACAATTTAGTCATGAGCAGCTTTTCGAAAAGCTTTGAGATTGTAGATAGTAAGCTTATAGGCCTATATGACTCAGTCTTGGTAAGATCTTTGCCCGCCTTTGGAATCATTTTGGTCTTGGCCAGTTTCCAGTTATGTGGAAAATACTGCATTCTTAAAATAGCATTAAAAGTAAATAGCAGGATTCTTATTGCAATATGAGGCAAGTTCATGAGCATTTTGTTACTAATTCCATCAATACCTGGAGCTTTCTTCGGGTTGAGTTCAGCAATTACTTTTTGTACTTCACGCATCTTAAACCTTAAGGGACGAGGGGGTAGAGAAACTACACACGGTAAATCAGCAGCACCCGTACATGAATTGGGAGTGAATACAGATTTTAAATGCTCAGAAAATAAGTTACCTTTCTCACTATCACTTCTTGCCCAGCCTCCGGTCGCAGTACGCAATGGTGATTTAATATCAACGGGTCGTTTAAGATTTCTAGTAGCGCGCCATAAAGAGTAATTAGATGCGGACGTTACATCAAGACCTTCTAAATACTTTTCCAGTAGTGCAGTTTTTTCCGACGATAGCAGCTCTTTGAGTCGTTTAGTACATTCTTTAAGTCTGATTTTATTTAGGGGTGATCTGTGTTGTTGCCATTCTCTTCTAGCTCTCCTTTTTTCACATACAAGACGTTCAATTTCCGTAGAATAAATTCTGTTAAAGCCGGTCTGCGGATAGGAGGTAGTGGCGTGTTCAGCAGCCTGTTTAATATTTTCGTTAAGATTGGCAATGTTAAATTCAATATCATCGCATGATCTAAGCTGAATGTTTTCTACGCAGTGACTACTAAGATATTTTTTGAATGCCAGCCAGTTGATTCCATTAATCATCTTCACATATGAGTTAGTTAAATCACTCCTTAGTGGGTTGAAAATTGTAACTATTGTTGGAGAGTGATCGGAGGACAGATCTAGAGAGGCCTCTACATGAATTAAGTCCCTATGAATATTTTTAGTGACGGCAAAATCTATAACATCTGGAATTTTTCTTACGTCAGTAGGCCAGTAAGTAGGCTCCCCACTCGAAATGACATCTAAGCCCATTTTTGAAATTGTATTGAACAAGGCTCGACCTCTAGGTGTAACAAGACGCGATCCCCAGTACATATGTTTTGCATTGTAGTCACCAGCTGCCACGAAACAAGATCCAAGCGATTTGTAGAACTTCTCGTACTGATCTTCGGTAACTGAAAATCTGGGAGGTGAGTAAATTGATGATATCACGAAATTCGCACAAAAATTTTCTACGAAAATATTCGTTGCTTGCAAATATTCTTCACTAACGTTGTCAAGGACATAGTGCTTGAGTCTTAACTTAATCAGAATTGCTGATCCACCACATGCTCTCTCTCTCTTGGGTCCTTTGTATCATATAAAGTGTAACCATTTATTTTAAATAAGCTTCTTGAGGTCAAAAGAGTCTCAGAAACCAACATTATATCAATATTTTTTTCCATGAGGAAGTGCTCAAGTTCATTTTTATGTTGGCGAATGCCGTTTGCGTTCCAGAAACATATTTTTAACGTGTTCATGGTTTATTAACTAATGCTTGAAGCAGTGTATTCTGCATTCGCAGCATTTCTCGCATCATACTTGTCATATTTGTAGTAAAGTTGTTTATAGTTAGCACCAGATTCTCAATAGTAGCTTCAAGGCGACTAAAGTTAAAACTTGAGTTTGAATTCGTTGAATTATTTGGCGGTGGAACATTTTGCGTGGGAATTGAACTAGTCTTAGCAGCATCAGCATATGATACACGTGAAGTAACTGGTTGGCTGATTTGAGCAAAAGTGTCGGAGTTCGCGTTTACTTGTAGAGCTGGAGTTAACTTGGGTTTTTGACCCATAGCCTGTTTAACGAAAGAATATACAGGGCACCCTCTATAGTTAGCTGTGTGATTACCTCCACAATTACTACATATTTTTCTGCTTGATTTTTTGGCTTAGTGCAGCTAGCAGTACCATGCAATTCACCGCAGATAACACACACTGTAGGTAACTTGCAGTAAGTTTTCGTATGGCCATATTCTTGGCAATTATGGCACTGTACGGGACCTGAACGCTTACGTGGCTCTTCAACTGTGATTTTTCGATGTAAGAGATACTTTACGTTATAAACTGGATGGGCTTCATTTTTTTCAATTGTATGTCGTTCGGCTCCAGTTCAACCCGAAATAGGGGTTGGGGGACCTTTTCTCTATTAAATATGTTGGTAACATTTTTTACCTTGAATCCCTGGTCGACAAGTGCACATTTTACTTCTTCGGGTTCAACATATGAATCTATGCCCTTTAATACTATCTGTAGGCCTTTAGCACTCTTAAGTTGGTATGTGTAAAAATTTGTTTTATTTTTTTCGAATTCAGTAACAATTTTTCGGAAATCTTTTTCATTATATATTTGGATTTTAGTTTCATCAATATTACCTCGTTTAATTGGAATGATGTGAAAAGTATTTTCACCAATGGTCGACAGTAGTTTTTTTATAAGTGCGTTAGAATTTTTTTCTCTCAGATAAATAGGTGGTGGCTTAAAAGACTTTTGCGATGATGTAGAGGGCTTGTCGTCGGTGTTTTGCAATAATGAAAAACGATTTTGACGATTGGTAGATGATGCGCTGTTATCCCTAGACATCTTTGGAGCAGATGAAATTTTTGAAGAATTTGGGCTTCGCCCACGCTTTACCACTGTTATATATCTGTCCATTCCCACTTGTACCTTGGGTTTTGAGCTACTGTTATCTGTAGTGATAACTTGGTTTAGTGATGAAGGCGAGCCCGATGCGGATGATATCGCAGACTTAAATGAAGAAGTACTAGGCAATGGTAATGTTAACGATTCACTAGTTGGCATTGGACAAAGCGAAGTTGATCGCTGACGAAAAATTGGCTTTGCCGTTAAAAAAAGATTTTCATCAGATTTATTATTTATATTTTTTTCGTTAAGAGTTTCAGAACTCACAGTAAAATAAGCATTTCTGCCGTTAGAACTCACTTCAAAATTTTTTTCCTTTGAGGTACTCATACAGAGTATTATTCCTCAAGGGAACTTTGTTTGTGTTTACGGTTTTTTTTTGTTTTTGCTATTTCTTGCTATGTAAAAAATATTAGTAAAGCCAATAAGCTTATTTATCAAGGTGAATATGAATTACGAATATTTTTTGTATGATTTTTGATTTTGTTGTTTTTTATATTTGTTTCGTATGTATGTATGTAAAAAAAAAATCCGCTTTAATGTCTCTTCACTATGAAGGTTCAACGAGAACTGAAATATCAAATAGACTCAAAAAGAATTATTAAAAGAAAAGCAGCGATCCAGTTTCCATTCCCAGTCATTGTTTTCTCACTTTATGAGTTAACAAAAATAATATAATTGTAGAAAATTAATTAGTGATGTATTAACACTCAAAACAAACAAAATAAAGCTCGTTGTTCTAATGCTTCTTAATCTGCAATACACAAATTCATATAAAAAGCACTTTTAAAAATGATTCGTTGTGAAGTCTTTTATTTTATTTTTTTTTTATTATATACAAGTTGGAACACATTTTTTATTTTATAGAAACAATATTTCTCTGAAAAGGGACAAACAAAGAAATATAGACACGAGTACTTTGTGAATGGACAAACTTTGTTTTGCAGAACTGATATGCAAGTGACAAATAAAGAATACATTGCTACCACGATATTTAAAAAAAAACAAGTTAATTGATTTTTAGTTAAAAACTGATTATGAATACCAGAATTTAAAAAACTTTTTTAGCCTTATTTTTGAAAACAAATAAAAAATAATTTTTTTCTGTATTTGATATCTTTATATATAAATACGGCACACATTTTTTTGTCGTACACTTTTAAGTATCTTATCGTCCACCAATATTGGGGAAATATACATATATGGTTTAAAAGATATTTTTTTGTAGATATGCACAATATAAATAGTTTAAAAAAATTTGTAGCATTAAATTGATAAAAAAAGCGGTTTAAATTTGCTTAGAAAGAAAACAGATTTACATATGTTTTGTTTTTGTTTTATATGTATATGCAATCCTATTATTTATTAAAATTTGTAAAAAAGATTGGATTAAAAATATAATAAAAATCTTTTATTTAACTTCAGGGATTTCTGGTATTTTTGCAGAATTTTTAAGAACAAATTTGTATTGTGCTAAGTTTTTAAGGATTTTGGCTTAAAATCTATTGGGTAACTATACTCCACTTAAAAATACACATACTTGTTTGGAAGGTTTTGCACATAAATAACATTTGTGTTGATTTTGTTAATATAGAGCATACATCACTAATTTAAGGGCGAATGAGCCACGCCTTTTCATTATGCGATCCAAAAAATTTTTTCTGAAGCTTATTTTTTCGATGTGAAGAACATTTTGAGACGCAGTTACAACCGAAAACTTGCAAAATTTTTTGGCCCATACTTGTAAGGCGCACCTTAATACACATGTAAACGCACACGTTTGGTCGATGATTTATTGCTATTGTTTCTAAGTGGCTCATTGCGCACATAAATTATGCATTATAAAAGCACAATTACAAGCGATTCCGTTTCGTTGTCTCGTTTACAAAAATGCTTCCAGCAATTCAATTCCAATTCATTTCGGATTACACTTATGCCTTTATAGCATGTTGTGTGCTCTTAAAGCCTGACCCACGATATCAACTAGGTTCGACTTTTCGCACACTTACATATGAAACAATATCAAAATATTAAAATTTGTTATTGTTTTGAATGTAAGTCGAACGTTGTCGACATCGTGTGTTTGGCCCTCAATAAGAGATATTGGTGAGATACCCAAAAAAATTCATCAAAACCCATCAAACTTAGTCAGGTTAGGAACCTATTCTCTTCAGTATAGTTGCTTAGGTTTTTCCATTTCAAGTCCTTAAAATATTGCATATCTGGTATATTTTAAAGATGGAAGATTTGTCTTCTAATTTAACCACATGCTGGAGAGTGACACAAGTAGCGTTCGAGAGTTTCATCATATTCATGCCAAGCACTACATGTTGTATCGTCGACAACGCTCAAGCGAGCCAAGTGAATTTTTAACCATAAATGTCCTGTTATTATGCTAAGCAAATTCCGAAGTGTTTGCTTTTCAAACTAAGAGTCTTGATTGAAATTTCGCTACTTAGGTTTCACCTAGAAAATTTCGATCACTATTTCAACAGTAGAGTTCTGTCAATCTCTGGTGTGTTGTTTTATAGCCTCAATAAAAAAATATGTATGGAGCATATATGAATACCCCATATATGGTTCGGATCCGAAAAATGAGGGTATATGGGCATCTATGATTATATATATATTCATACATTTTCATACATGTATGTGTAAATATTCCCTCTACAGTATGCAAAGTTCATATTCATACTCTCTTAATTCACCAAAGCGCACTGCTGTGCAATAAATTAAATTACTAAAATTACTTTTTTTTAGATTTTGAACAGGGAGGTATTGTATTTAATGAAACATTTGTTTGGACAAATAATGAAAAACGAACTAAAAGTCATTTCATTCCTCATTTTAAGTCAAAAGGTGAATCAATTATTTAAGAAACACAAAAATCATATTCGTACATAAAATTTCATTTAAGAAATCAGATTAAAACTAATGCTAACAACAATAGTTTTCAATATAATTTTTTGCAATAATATGAACTTTGTTTCTTATCTAGAGAATTCTGTTATTTTCTATTAAATTAATGACTGGATTATCCTTTTGATTATTTGATATATTAAATGGGGCCAGAAAGTATAAAACCATACAAGAATGGTTTTTTTGTTACAAAACTTTTCCTTTTTAAACGATGAGGGTACGCATATAAACTTTGCATACCGTATGTATTTTCTAATGGATTTCCAATTCACAAGTGATAAAATACCAAACTTTTTTGATTGCAAGAACGATCTTATGTGAGATATCATGTATGCATACATTCTTATATGGCTCCATATATTAAATCACTTATATAAATATATGGATCCACATATGAGAGCTTCATAATGAAATTTCCATATATGAGCTAATATATTATAATACATTTCGTATATTAGTTCATATATAATAGTTTTGCCATGTAACTATAATCGCATACATTTCGATACATGAATTCATACATATTCATATATAGTTACATACATTCATATATTAAAAATATATGGACCATATATAATTTTTTTAGCTGGACAGTAAGGATATTTTAGATTCTTGATTTTGTTGCTTATTAATTTTAGCCGGTCTTTGTTTGAATAAAAACAAAAACACTAAAGAAAGGCAAGTTACTTTAATTTAGAAAGAATGTTCTCTTTCAGTGCACCTCTTTTTGAAATTTATTCTACATTTATGTTTATTTTTCTTTTGTAACCAATTATCAGCATGTAAACCATGTAATGTGTATAAAAAATTTAAATCTTAAAAAGACTATTCAAAAAAATTTATGTGCTTTTTGTGTTTTTATTCAAAATCACTTTTCATCACAAATTCAATGATTAATTGCCTTATTTTACTCGTACTCTTCGCTGTCATTCATGTTTTTAGCATGTTTCAATAAATCTTTTTTATTTGCCTGCCTTTTTTCTTGTTTTCTTGGGGATCAAAATATAGCAGACAAGGAGGAATGAATCTACAATGTTTAACAACCGACAAAACGATGGCAGTGAGACACAAATTCTTTTAAAAAACTTTGCAAAAAGGAAATGAAAATAAACACGAGAACATGTCAAAGTTGTATGTATGTATATGAACTGACGGACAGACAGGACTTCCATCAACTTTACCAATAAAATAATTTTTAAAATCCTCTTTTCGTTCCTACTAAAGGCCCGCGTAAACAGTCTTGAAATGTAAATACGTCTAGTTTTTTAAATATATTCTCGTGGCATGTATTATACCTATACTAAACCAATAATAAATGCTGTCTTATAATAATATATATATAATATATAATATAATATATATGATATATATGATTGTTTACAACATTGATGCGCGTTTCTTTGCACAATTTTACTGAAAGCATACACATGTATTCTTGGCTTCTTTAATTTAGTCGTCGATTAAACAGCGACGAATGCTTACATATTTTTTAAGAATATTTACCCAGCAAACACACGTGTTCCATTTCAAACTGATGATATGCGAAAAATATTTTATTTTTCTCTTCTTTACTTCTATACCTGGAACAACTGAAACAAATTCCTTTGCAAACAGTGTTGTTTAGCGTTTGTTTTAGAAGACTTCGCTGTAGTAAAGCATTTAAAAAATCTCTCATGTCTTGAAAGTTCTTTTAAATAGTCTTTTGCAGGGGTCTAGTTCATACATACATACATATACTATTGCAATCATAGTTTTTTTTTGTCTTCGAGATACTCATCAGAAAAAAATTCATACTGAAACATGAATCCTCACAAAAACATAAATGTGAAAAAAGGCCAAGTTCCTATAAAAAAGTTCGGCCATTAAAAGTAGTGAGATATAAATTTTGACCAAGTTCTTGTTTGGCACAATACCTATTACTGAAATATGCTATGCATTATATAAATTTGTAATCGTAAGGTTGTCATATAATTTCTAGATAATCTGCTAACTTTTTTATTTTTTATTTTTATAATGCATGTATTTATTTATTGTATCTTCATATGTGAACTAACAATAAGTATTCAAATCTTAAATCTATAAAAAAAAAATTATTAGGCCCGACCAGTGTCGGACATAAACTTAGTGGTAGTTATAAATAATACATTAGTAGTGATAATCAAAAAAAGGGGAGAAAAAGTATTTTCAAGTAGTCCCATCTGGAGTGTTAGGTATAAGAGCCCGTGTGTCCCTCTTTTTTAAGCGGATGTGTCCAGTAAAGTTCAAAATATTACGAGCAAGCGGATTAGGATGTGATTCGAGTTTTGTTAAATATTTGCCTGCGTATTTTGCAATTTCTTCAGTCACTAGTGGCATATTTAAATCACGATGTATAATAGAATTTTGGATGTACCATGGAGCCGATGTTATTAACCGTAAATATTTGTTTTGCCTTCGTTGGATTCCCTCGACATTGGAAGCTGAAGCAGTGCCCCATAACTGAATTCCGTAGCACCATATTGGCTTCAAAAGCGACTTGTACAGTAAAAGTTTGCAGTCTAAGCTGAGTGTTGAGTTTCTGCCAATCAACCAATAGATTTGAGTTAACTTAAGTTTCATCTGAGTTAACTTAGAGTCAATATGATGTTTCCATGTAAGTCTTCGATCAAGGTGTATACCAAGGTATTTCACTTGGGAATGTTGAGGAATATTATGATTGTTGATTCGAATGGGGGAGCAAGTATCTCTTCTTAGGGTGAACGTTATATGGACACACTTTTGTTCATTGACTTTAATTCTCTATAAGTTCAACCATATTTCCAGCTGAGTGATATGTTCCTGGAGATTGCGGGATGCCTCATAAGGGTTTTCGTGCACACTCATACAGGCTGTATCATCGGCAAAAGTAGAAATATGGATATTATTGCTCACAGGCATATCACAAGTATATATTAAATACAAGACAGGACCCAGAATACTACCCTGGGGCACACCAGAAGATATAGTTTCGGGCACACTCGTGAACTCGCCTTCCACAACAGTGAACTTCCTATCAATAATATAACTTTCCAAAAGCTTTTGAATGTTTATTGGCAGATATGTCTTCAATTTTAAAACTAGGCCTTCGTGCCATACTTTATCAAATGCCTGAGAAACATCAATAAAGAGAGCAGAACAATACTTCTTTTCTTCAAATGTTCTTCTTACAACTTGGACCAGTCTATGCGTTTGTTCAATCGTGCTTTGCTGACTTCTAAAGCCAAATTGATGGTCCGGGATGCACCCATTATCAGTTAAAATTTTGGACAATTTAGTCATGAGCAGCTTTTCGAAAAGCTTTGAGATTGTAGATAGTAAGCTTATAGGCCTATATGACTCAGTCTTGGTAAGATCTTTGCCCGCCTTTGGAATCATTTTGATCTTGGCCAGTTTCCAGTTATGTGGAAAATACTGCATTCTTAAAATAGCATTAAAATAAATAGTAGGATTCTTATTGCAATATGAGGCAAGTTCATGAGCATTTTGTTACTAATGCCATCAATACCTGGAGCTTTCTTCGGGTTGAGTTCAGCAATTACTTTTTGTACTTCACGCATCTTAAACCTTAACGGACCAGGGCGTAGAGAAACTACACACTGTAAATCAGCAGCACCCGTACATGAATTGGGAGTGAATACAGATTTTAAATGCTCAGAAAATAAGTTACCTTTCTCACTATCACTTCTTGCCCAGCCTCCGGTCGCAGTACACAATGGTGATTTAAGATCAACGGGTCGTTTAAGATTTCTAGTAGCGCGCCATAAAGAGTAATTAGATGCGGACGTTACATCAAGACCTTCTAAATACTTTTCGAGTAGTGCAGTTTTTTCCGATGATAGCAGCTCTTTGAGTCGTTTAGTACATTCTTTAAGTCTGATTTTATTTAGGGGTGATCTGTGTTGTTGCCATTCTCTTCTAGCTCTCCTTTTTTCACATACAAGACGTTCAATTTCCGTAGAATAAATTCTGTTAAAGCCGGTCTGCGGATAGGAGGTAGTGGCGTGTTCAGCAGCCTGTTTAATATTTTCGTTAAGATTGGCAATGTTAAATTCAATATCATCGCATGATCTAAGCTGAATGTTTTCTACGCAGTGACTACTAAGATATTTTTTGAATGCCAGCCAGTTGATTCCATTAATCATCTTCACATATGAGTTAGTTAAATCAGTCCTTAGTGGGTTGAAAATTGTAACTATTGTTGGAGAGTGATCGGAGGACAGATCTAGAGAGGCCTCTACATGAATTAAGTCCCTATGAATATTTTTAGTGACGGCAAAATCTATAACATCTGGAATTTTTCTTACGTCAGTAGGCCAGTAAGTAGGCTCCCCACTCGAAATGACATCTAAGCCCATTTTTGAAATTGTATTGAACAAGGCTCGACCTCTAGGTGTAACAAGACGCGATCCCCAGTAGGTATGTTTTGCATTGTAGTCACCAGCTGCCACGAAACAAGATCCAAGCGATTTGTAGAACTTCTCATACTGATCTTCGCTAACTGAAAATCTGGGAGGTGAGTAAATTGATGATATCACGAAATTCGCACAAAAATTTTCTACGAAAATATTCGTTGCTTGCAAATATTCTTCACTAACGTTGTCAAGGACATAGTGCTTGAGTGTTAACTTAATCAGAATTGCTGATCCACCACATGCTCTCTCTCTTGGGTCCTTTGTATCATATAAAGTGTAACCATTTATTTTAAATAAGCTTCTTGAGGTCAAAAGAGTCTCAGAAACCAACATTATATCAATATTTTTTTCCATGAGGAAGTGCTCAAGTTCATTTTTATGTTGGCGAATGCCGTTTGCGTTCCAGAAACATATTTTTAACGTGTTCATGGTTTATTAACTAATGCTTGAAGCAGTGTATTCTGCATTCGCAGCATTTCTCGCATCATACTTGTCATATTTGTAGTAAAGTTGTTTATAGTTAGCACCAGATTCTCAATAGTAGCTTCAAGGCGACTAAAGTTAAAACTTGAGTTTGAATTCGTTGAATTATTTGGCGGTGGAACATTTTGCGTGGGAATTGAACTAGTCTTAGCAGCATCAGCATATGATACACGTGAAGTAACTGGTTGGCTGATTTGAGCAAAAGTGTCGGAGTTCGCGTTTACTTGTAGAGCTGGAGTTAGCTTGGGTTTTTGACCCATAGCCTGTTTAACGAAAGAATATACAGGGCACCCTCTATAGTTAGCTGTGTGATTACCTCCACAATTACTACATTCTTTTTCTGCTTGATCTTTTGGCTTAGTGCAGCTAGCAGTACCATGCAATTCACCGAAGATAACACACACTGTAGGTAACTTGCAGTAAGTTTTCGTGTGGCCATATTCTTGGCAATTATGGCACTGTACGGGACCTGAACGCTTACGTGGCTCTTCAACTGTGATTTTTCGATGTAAGAGATACTTTACGTTATAAACTGGATGGGCTGCATTTTTTTTCAATTGTATGTCATTCGGCTCCAGTTCAACCCGAAATAGGGGTGGGGGACCTTTTCTCTATTAAATATGTTGGTAACATTTTTTACCTTGAATACTTGGTCGACAAGTGCACATTTTACTTCTTCGGGTTCAACATATGAATCTATGCCCTTTAATACTATCTGTAGGCCTTTAGCACTCTTAAGTTGGTATGTGTAAAAATTTGTTTTATTTTTTTCGAATTCACTAACAATTTTTCGGAAATGTTTTTCATTATATATTTGGATTTTAGTTTCATCAATATTACCTCGTTTAATTGGAATGATGTGAAAAGTATTTTCACCAATGGTCGACAGTAGTTTTTTTATAAGCGCGTTAGAATTTTTTTCTCTCAGATAAATAGGTGGTGGCTTAAAAGACTTTTGCGATGATGTAGAGGGCTTGTCGTCGGTGTCTTGCAATAATGAAAAACGATTTTGACGATTGGTAGATGATGCGCTGTTATCCCTAGACATCTTTGGGGCAGATGAAATTTTTGAAGAATTTGGGCTTCGCCCACGCTTTACCACTGTTATATATCTGTCCATTCCCACTTGTACCTTGGGTTTTGAGCTACTGTTATCTGTAGTGATAACTTGGTTTAGTGATGAAGGCGAGCCCGATGCGGATGATATCGCAGACTTAAATGAAGAAGTACTAGGCAATGGTAATGTTAACGATTCACTAGTTGGCATTGGACAAAGCGAAATTGATCGCTGACGAAAAATTGGCTTTGCCGTTAAAAAAAGATTTTCATCAGATTTATTATTTATATTTTTTTCATTAAGAGTTTCAGAACTCACAGTAAAATAAGCATTTCTGCCGTTAGAACTCACTTCAAAATTTTTTTCCTTTGAGGTACTCATACAGAGTATTATTCCTCAAGGGAACTTTGTTTGTGTTTACGTTTTTTTTTTGTTTTTGCTATGTAAAAAATATTAGTAAAGCCAATAAGCTTATTTATCAAGGTGAATATGTATTACGAATATTTTTTGTATGATTTTTGATGTTGTTGTTTTTTATATTTGTTTCGTATGTATGTATGTAAAAAAAATCCGCCTTAATGTCTCTTCACTATGAAGGTTCAACGAGAACTGAATCTGCTAACTTGACAACATTTTTACCGATATAAAGAAATGAACAAATATGCATTATTCTCTCCTTTTCTAGAAAGTTAAAAATATTGCCAAGTTAGCAGATTATCTAGAAATTATATGACAACCTTACGATTACAAATTTATATAAGGCAATCTACAAAATTTCAGCTCTCTATAGTATAATATTAGGTAAAATTCTTATGGGCCTGGCCTCGCTGACTTTTATATCTTCTAGTTCTTATGGTTCATGCAAAGTTTGATATTAAAAAGTTAATAAGAAATACCTGAGTATTTAATTAAAAACTGCTAAGCCGAAGTACCTGAACGAAAAATCTAAGATTTATGGGTGAAGTCACGGCTACTTTTCAAAATAGGAAATTTTTATTTTGGATAAGTGCAATGTGTATGAAAGGCTTCATTCAATAAAATTTATCTTAATTTTGAATTTAAAGTGCTTGTTACCGCCCTCTGTGTTTAACTTCAGGTTTTTTAGATTTATCTTAGTGATCTCTGATCTAGATTTACTTGTGTATCTAAGTTCAGCTATCTAGTGCGAATTGGAGTTTTGAAGACGTGGCCCCGCATGCCGGAAAAAAATTCTTGTTTTTAAGATTTTTCTATTGGCTTACTCTACACTTACTTATGTATAAAATTTCAGCTCTCTGGCGAGAATTAAATTTTATGAGCACTATCCCTCCCACTATTTTCAACTCACAATTTTGTTGCTAGCAGCGCTTACAAGTCATGCTAATTTTCTAGTAAAATATGCTAGACTGAAGTAGATTAAACACAAGGCTAACATTTTATAGGAGTGATCACGCCCACTTTTTAAGGTGATAGTTTAAAGTACTGTATACGTGAAACGCGTATGCAAGGTTTCACTAAATTAGTTTGTGTTAAAGGCTGTATATTAAGGTTTTAGTACCAAACAATATTAGCGTGGCCGCGCCCATTCTGATAAACTATTTTGGGTTTTCAGATTTTTCTAGTTGGTTGCTGACCTAGACCTACTTGTGTATCAAATTTCAGCTCCTTAGCGCAACTTTTAATTTTTAATATTTATGAGCCTAACCTCGCCCACTTTTCCAAACTTAAGATTTTTTCGACCAGTGCTTATTATTCGTGTCAAGTTTCGTTGCAAACGGATAATAATACCCACATAAATAGTATATCTAATGTGCTGAGCCGTTGTACACAAAAATGGGATTTAAATTATATGGGCGTGTCACCGCCCGCTTTATTAACAAAAAATTTATAGCTCTGCATTATCGCAGTATACATGCAAAATTTCAATAAAATAGCTTCTTTTAAGCGCCTTATGTTAGCTTTTTTAAATCTGACTTTTCTGGGCGTAGCCCCGCCCTCCTGGCCAAAATTTCCAGGTTTTCAGATTTCTTATTTTAGTGCTTGCCTAGATAGACCTAGCTATGTATCAAATTTCAGCTCACTAGCACAAATTTTAATTTTTATGGTCGTAGCCCCGCCGCCCTGGTTAAAATTTCCGTGTTTTCAGATTTTTCTGGTTCATTGCTCACCTAGGTCTACTCGTGTACCAAATTTTAGCTCTCTAGCGATAGCGGAAGTGCTTCATCAATTTGATGAGTGTGTCAGTGGTCAGTGGTCAGTGAGTATGTCTTAAAATATGCACTTTTTGCACCTTCATATCTCTGGAAGCTTTCATGGTACAACTTTCAAACTTCGCATATGAGGTATATGAATTTATTCTAATTATGATTTAAATATCATAATTTTACGATTGCGGGGAACAAAGTTATGAGGGGGGTAAAAACAGCTCGAATGGCTTCGTGTAAATATACACACTGCGTGCATTGGCCAGAACTTGGCCTGGCGCACTGCCTTGCGCCTAAATAAAACAATACAAAAATTAAAGGTAAAACATAAAAATTAACTTCATATACTTATATATATTTACTACATAAATATTTATATATAATATACAGTTGAGGAATAAGCTCTACATACAACCATCAGTTTTAGGGTTTGTGTAAACTTGGGAAGAAATTCAAATATATGCCAATATTTAGGTTTCTAATACATATGTTTATACAAAAAATAAAAAAACAATTATAACACCTACAGTAGCAAAAATATTAAAAATACATAGGAGAAAAGTCTACATACAGGCATAAAATACATAAAAAAATACGTGCAAAATGTTTGATGTCGTCAACTTGTTTGAGAATTCTGTGATTTCCGGTACCAAGCCGTCAACAAATGGTATCCAAATATGGTCTATTATGTTGTTATTATAATTATTTTTTAATTTTTTGTATAAACATATATATTAGCAACCTAAATATTGACATATTTAATTTTTTGAATTTCTCCCCAAGTTTCCTCCAACCCCAAAAATTATGGTTGTATGTAGAGCTTATTCCTTAATGGTATATACTACTGTTGTTAATTATTCGTCTTTCGTCATGATTTTTTTCTTGTTCGAACAGACGAATAATTTTGTACTTTTGTTCGAATATTCGAACGAACAAAGAATAAAAATTATATTCGAATAATCTTAAAAAAGTTTGCAAAAAATCGACACGTATGTGTATAAGTTTAAGTTTTTTTATTAACAAACGAAAAATTATTCAAAACACAAGAAAAACATATGATTTCAGTAACAGATTTAGAAATATTAATAACAAAACTTAAAAATTTTAAGAACCTTTGCCGCAGCTGACGCTGTAGTATAAGTTAAGAGCTCTAAGTTAAGAGCAAAAAAGAAGATAGTAAATTAATATATAGAAAATTTAAGATAACTTCCAATCGACTAGACCGATTTTCTTTAAGTATAAATTAGAAGATATACGATCATGTCACCTTGCAAACGAAAACAAAGCAAATTAAAATCGGTCAAGGCGTTCCGGAGCTACGGCGTCAAAGACACACAGATCTAACAGCATATATGAATATCTAAAAACTATGTGATACCTTCTAACTGGCTGGACCGATTTTCTTTAAACATAGCTAAGAACACTTTCGATCAAGTCACCTTTCAAACAGAAAAAGCTAAATCAAAATCGGTCCAGCCGTTTGGTCTGTACGTTAACTCAAAAAAACAAACAGATACACAGACACACACTACAAACTTATAAATTTTTTTCTCTTTTTTTGACGTATTTTAAAAAGTTGGTATTTAATGCTTTTTTTACGTCGTTCAATAATACGATTTTTAACGCTTTTGCTTAGAGAAAATCAGTTTTTTTTTAATCTCTTTATCAGAAATTGTAAGACACCTTCTAATTCCATGAAAGAAGCATTACCTTTTCCCAAAGAGAAATAAATTCAGTAAAGTGCGACTCTGACTCGCGCACGAAGGGTTCCGTACGAACACTGTTTATAATTAACATAGTTTTTTAATTATAAATTTATTATTATGGTTTTATTCTTTTGTCTTTATAATTCTGATTAACTCTTGCTTATTATGCATTTTTAGTTTCGTTGCACTCTTAAGTATTTTATTACAATTATATAGTCTGTTTGTAAGTCACTCTTGTCTATTATGCATTTTTTGTTAATTTCTTTGTTTTTTGTAGTACGATCACCTTTTAGATATTAAATTGCATGCTAAGTATTTTGTTCGCCTCATGTTCATGGTCACACAGCCAATGAACTTAAAATATGATACATAATACCATAAATGCTAAGTATGTAAAATTAACAGTAAATAACATTTTATATTAAATTAATAGTAATCAATATTTCTGTATAAAATGAAGAAAAATTTAAATAAAGAAAACCTTTTTGTTATTGAACATTAAAGAGTCTACATCAAATCATTTCTTCAAACAACTCGGTTCAAGTACTGTTTGTTGTTGAATAAACCTTAACACTTTAACACTTTAATCCAGTTTATGTGCTGAGATTAAAACAAGCATCTAATTAACAAACGAGTTAATTAACATTTTGGTGACCCAGACGTGATCGTCAGTTTATTGATTGGTTAATATCATCTTTTCATCAAGAAAAAATAATTCAACATGAGCTCATTTACGGAACTGGTTACTTCTCAGCAGCAAATTGGTCAGCGGATCGAAACCATCATCCGCAACTATAAAAAGGATGCAGCATCGAGAAAGACATCAACAAGCTACTTCCAAGAGCGATTAAGAAGACTGGACGAGGAATGGACAGCCTTTGAAGTCAATGACAGCCAAATTCGCGAGCTGGAGAAGATTCAACTCGACCATGACTACTTCCAAAAGGATTATTACACATCAATCCTAAATATCGCGCAGCAATACAGGAGGGAGTTTGAAGTATCAATGCTGAAACTATCTATGCCTGAAGCCACGAATACAGATGATCAAATACAGGTAGAACTCACTAAGAAAGCCACGGCACCAGTTGGTGAGCTGGTAAGACTTATGCGAAGGCAGGCAGCCATGATGGCATCGGTCAATCGACTATTAACAGATGACGTTAGTCATGACGATGCCATAGCCGCCACTAGGTTATGGCAAGACATTGAGGAGCTACACTACAAAATCTCAGAAATATGTGATGAAGGAAATCAGAATGTATACAATATGGAGAGGTTTATCCAGCTTGAAGGGCAGGTCCGAGCAGCCTCCAGAAGACTTAGAGACAACACAGTTCAGAGTAATCATGGGCAAAACATTGGGCATTCAGACACATTGACAGTACCCATTCCGAAAATCACTATACCCAAATTTGATGGAAACCAGATGAAATGGCAGGAATTTCATGATCTATTTTTATCACTGGTTGTCAATCAACCAATGACAAGAGTCCAAAAAATTTGGTACTTAAAAACCCACTTAGTAGGAGAGGCAGCAAACTTGATAAAACATTTTGCTGCAACAGAAGAAAATTTTGAAGCCGCATGGACGATGGTCATAGACCGCTACAACAGCAAGAGATTACTAGTCAGCAGATTAGTTCATGAATTGGTCGAAGATGCAGATGATAGAATAAGTGACAACTTTAAAGAGCTTCATGACAAGACTCAAGAGTGCCTTTTAGCACTACAGAACCTTCAAATTGATACATCATCTTGGGACCCGCTTCTGCTGCACTTATTACTAAAAAGGCTAGATCGAAACACACGATTGCGCTTTGAACAGTCTCTATTACAACCACGAGAAGTTCCAACAGTTAAAGAATTTTTGATGTTTTTGGAAAAACACTTCCAGTCCATTGAAGCAATGGGGGTCAAAAAGAAACACCCAATTTCGAAGGTTTGCACTTCAGTGGTAACTCAAGACGATTCCTGTGTTATGTGCAGAAACGGTAAACATCCCTTATTTGCTTGCAAGATTTTCCTTCAATCATCACCGGTAGCTCGGCTTCAATTCGTTCAAAAGAAAAAATATTGTTTCAATTGCTTAAAAACAGGCCATAACGTAAAGAATTGCATTTCTAGAAGCTGCATGAAGTGTAACGAAAAACACAACACACTTCTTCACCTAGAAACCTCAGAACAAACCAGAAGCAACACGGCTTCAAAGAACCAGACATCTAAAGGAAGCTTAGCTCTTAATGTACAAGAAGCTGCCACATTAACCACAGCTAAAAATTCAAGTTCAAGCAATTACGTGCTTCTTAGCACAGCATTTATCATCGTCAAGGCAAACGGAAAAGAAATACAATGCCGAGCAATTCTTGACTCCGGATCTCAACTTAATTTCGTCAGTGAGCGGCTAGTTAAGCGCTTAGGACTTTCAACAAAACCAGCTTCTATCTATATAAATGGAATCGGAGCAAGCAATGCTAAGGTTCGGCACAGAGTCAATATCACGTTACATTCTAGACTAAACAACTTCACGACGCAACTCGAAGCAGCTGTTCTTCCTCAGATAATATCTTCACAACCGTCACAAACAATTAACATTGACAATTGGCCAATTCCCAAAAATATCAAACTTGCAGACCCGGAATTCAATCGTCCTGATAAAATAGATGTGCTTCTAGGTGCAGAGTTTTATCATCAGTTATTTTCAATCGGACAAATAAAATTGGGCAAGGAGCTGCCGACTTTGCAAAATACGGTATTGGGATGGGTTATTTCAGGAAGGGTTGGTGAAATTCAGCTATCATCGACAACCTGTGGAATGTGTACTGAGGAGGAAATCAAGCTGGAAGAAACAATTACGCAACTATGGGAGCTAGAAAAGGTGGAAGCAGCAGATAAAACACTTTCTACTTCAGAAAGGCTTTGTGAAAATCATTTCGCAAATACTTATACAGTCGATCAGAATGGAAGATTTGTGGTGAGACTGCCATTTTGCAGTAATCCCGAGGAACTAGGGGAGTCTCAGGGAATAGCATTCAACAGGTTTCTTGCTTTAGAGCGTCGACTTGCAAAGACACCAGAAATTAAAATGCAATACATACGATTCATGGAAGAGTATAAGTCGTTAGGACATATGACCGAAATAGACACCAATTCCATAGATAAACCTAACTATTTCATTCCTCACCACTGCATACTCAAGCCTGAAAGTTCGACAACTAAATTAAGAGTAGTCTTTGATGCCTCTTCGAAGACTTCTACTGGTGTATCATTAAATGACTTAATGTACACTGGGCCAACAGTTCAAAGCGAACTCTTTTCCATTATACTCCGTTTTCGAATACCACGCTTTGTGTTTACCACAGACGTGGAAAAAATGTATCGACAAATGCTTATACATCCGGAAGACAGGAAATTTCAAACCATCATTTGGAGAGAGAGTCCAACTGCAGCAATCAAGCATTACCAATTGAACACAATAACCTATGGCACCCGAGCTGCACCGTATTTAGCAACTAAATGCCTGGAAAAAATCGCAAAAAAGAATATAGCACGATACCCTCTTGGAGCCAACTTTCTACTCAATAATTTTTACGTCGATGATGGGATGGGAGGAGATGATAGTTTGAGTACAACAATCACCATTCAGCAAGAATTGAAGCACATATTAAAACAGCATGGCCTAACTTTGCAAAAGTAGAGTGCAAATCATCACCAACTACTCCAAAACATCTCAACGAACGAAGAAGTAAACATTGATTTTAACAACGAAAATCATCAAACAGTCAAAACCCTGGGATTGACATGGATACCAAAAGTCGATGAGTTTTGTATAAAGGTATGTTTGGGTGATACCAAACGTGTTACTAAACGAACAGTTGTCTCAGATTTGGCTCGATTATTCGACCCGCTGGGAATTGTATCTCCAATTGTAGTCACGGCAAAAATGTTCATTCAGGAATTGTGGCAATTAAAACTTGAATGGGATGAAGCCCTACCAGCAGAGCTACATACAAAATGGATGAACTTTCGGAACGACTTAACACACATAGACAACCTCAAGTTTTCGAGACATATCTTCCAAGGGCAGATTGCATCAGAAATGCAAATTTATACATTTGTAGACGCTTCAGAGAGAGCATATGGGGCAGCAATATACATAAGGTCAATTATAAAAAATGGCCAAATAATAGTAAGGCTACTATGCTCAAAATCACGAATAGCACCTTTAAAACAACAAAGCCTTCCCCGTCTTGAACTCTGTGCAGCACGCTTAGGTGCTCAACTAACGGCTCGAGTGAAAGAGGACTTAAAACTTGAGGATAAGCCTACCTTCCTCTGGACAGACTCAATGATTGTTTTGGCCTGGATTAACTCGCAGTCATCATCCCATCAAACGTTTGTGGCCAATCGAATAGCCGCGATTCAGGAGTTAACAATGGCCGAACAATGGCGACATGTAACTTCAAAAGAAAATCCTGCTGACATCATATCGCGAGGACTGTCTCCAAAGGCATTACCATCATGCAACTTATGGTTCTATGGCCCAATCTTCCTACATGGGCATGAAGCAGTTTGGCCACAAAGATACTCGAAGGCCACAGAAATACTGGAAGGTAACATGGAGCGAAAGAAAACAGCTACCGTGCTAGCAATTGAGAATACAACACCAATAATCTACAACGTTGATCACAAGGGATCATTTCGAACATTGCAAAGAATTGTAGCCTATATGCTACGATTTATTAACAAGACAAGAAAAATAAACACACGTCCAGAACTCGCCTTGACAGTAATGGACCTCGAACAAGCCCTTGTAGTTATTGTATGAGCAATGCAGTCAGATTTCGAAGACGACTTAAAACATTTAAAAAGAAGTAATGTAGTTAGTAAGGCAAGTCCTTTCAGCAACCTTACCCCATTCTTGGATTCAAATGGTATAATTAGAGTGGGGGGACGATTAAGCACATCTTCCCTTTCATATGACGCCAAACATCCGATGCTGCTTCCCTACAATGACCCAATCGCAAAGTTACTCATGCAAATGGTGCATGAACAAAACAGACATTGCGGTCCACAAGCACTCCTGTCATACATTAGACAAAGATATTGGCCAATCAAGGGAAAATCCGCAGCAAGATCTACTGTACAACATTGTATACGATGCTCCAAGGCCAAGCCAAGGCTGCTCAATCAGATTATGGGCAACTTACCAGCGGCGCGTGTCACACCAGCTCGACCATTCATCAACGCTGGAGTTGATTTTTGCGGACCACTTTATGTCCATTATAAAGTCAGAGGGAAAAGGCCTCAAAAGGTTTACATCGCAGTGTTTTGCTGTTTTGTTACCAAGGCAGTACACCTGGAATTAGTGAGTGATCTTACCACCGAATCGTTTATAGGATCACTAAAAAGATTTGTAAGTAGGCGAGGTCAATGCCGAAACCTCTATTGTGATAACGCTACCAATTTTGTAGGAGCAAAGAATCAATTAACAGAATTATCAGAAACTATCCATTCTGGCTCAGCTCAAGAAATAATTAACCGAGAATGTACATCAAGAAGGATAACATTTCATTTTATACCCCCAAGAGCACCACATTTCGGTGGCTTGTGGGAAGCTGCGGTCAAGTCAGCAAAACATCTTCTCGTCAGAAGTGTGTCAACAGCATCGCTCACGTATGAAGAACTTGACACGGTAATCATTGAAATTGAAGGAATACTCAATTCAAGACCAATAAGCCCAATGTCAGAAAACCCCAATGACTTAGCACCACTAACTCCGGGCCACTTCCTTATTGGGGAACCCCTCAATGCTCAAGTTGACGTAAATTGCACCCAAGAACGAGGCAACTTATTGACCAGGTGGAAACTAGTAACTCATCTCAAAAATGAATTTTGGAGACGATGGTCGAGGGAATATTTGAATGAACTACAATATCGACATAAATGGAAAACTCAAGCAAACAATATTAAAACCGGGGATATGGTAATAATCAAAGAAGACAACACAGCACCGTTACAATGGCCATTGGGTAGAATTATAAAGATACATCAAGGAGATGACGGTCTCGTCCGAGTAGCTGATGTTAAAACATTAACAGGCAACTCCAGAAGGCCTATTACACGTTTAGCACCGTTACCAATAAATACTGAAGACGATAATGAAATATCTGTACAAAACCAAGCAATTGAAGCAAACGATAATGAATCTGAAATGCCTTCGAAAAGGAGACGCACTTCAATCAATTCAAATATTCCCTTGATGATAATGACTATGATACTGTTACCACTGGTATTAGGAATAAATATCTACAATGAATAATTTGGAACACAACCTGGAATTTATTATGAGGGAATCGGAAAAGCATTTATTTCACCCACAGAATGGCAATTTTTAATTTATTATGATTTGGAGGGGTTCTGGTCTGAACTAGCGCTATTCTCAAATGGAACCAAGGCACTTAGTCATTTGTGCAAAGAAATGCAACAAAAGGCAACATGCACAACCCTAGTCAATTATTTTGAACATGCTGAGGCTAGGCTACTCATGGACAGCACATTACTTTCCGGGAAAAGACATAAAAGAGCTGCAATCGATCTTGTGGGAAACATTGCGCATACATTATTTGGAGTGCTAGACTCCGAATATGCAAAAACAATGGAACACACAATAGCGCAAGTTAACCAAAATGAAGCCCACTTACTCAATCTATTAAAGAATCAAACATCAATTATAGATTCTACCATTAACATAATTAAATTGGATCAAGAAGCGGTAAAGAAAAAGTTTGATAAAATGGATGCCCAAATAGCAGAAATATACAATAGGATAAATAGCTACGGTGAAGAAGATAGAACCTATCGTATTTTTTCGTCATTATGCATACAACTCACAATCATGGCAGCCACTTTAGACCAAACTCAATCCTTAATTGTTGATATCCTAACAAATACACATCATGGCATTATAAGCCCGTCATTACTTACTCCGATACAACTGCAACATGAAATAGACAAAATATCACTTCATCTGCCCGAATCACTTCAGTTACCTGCAAAAGGAAAAGATTTATTACAATTATACAAACTCATGAAGGTCACAGGAGGACTCGCAAAGACCACAGCAATTTTTAGTGTTACTTTACCACTGATTGAGAGTGAACCGTTCGATCTCTTCAATCTCATACCAATCCCAAGGTGGACTAACAACACGCTGGTATCAATAAAACCATGTTTGCCGCTCTTGGAAATCAATAAGATTCAAGCCACATATTTCACCATAAGTAACTCAGAACTCGACGTATGCATTAGCCTCAAAGAAGAAATATATATATGTTCAAAGGGCCAGATTCAATACAGGCCAGGTGCATCAGCATGTGCTTGCGAATTCAATTTATTTATAAACAAAACAAAATCTGACTGTACATTACAGCAGTTAACAGCAAATTCTGCTTGGATTCCACTACGACTTCAGAACAAATGGATCTATGCAACACCGTCTTCATCTCATGCAATTATTGTATGCAGAAAAGAGATCACGCATTTAACTCTCACAGGATCAGGCTTACTTGGTTTAGAACCAGAATGCGTGCTCCAATACAATTCCACAACCATACAAGCGCGGCAGAAAATATCTAGCTCAATAAAAACATCATACACCAAGTTTTGGGAGATCTCGGATGAAGCACATACAAAACTTGTCAAACCCCTTCCACATGAAATACATGAAAGCGAGTACATCTTACAAATCCAAAACTTAACAGAACTACAAACCTCATTAGCAGCACAAAATATTTTCCAGCTTCCAAACCAAATTGAAGCCCAAAACTACCAAATAACGATCGGCTACTCCACCTTATTCATTACTGGTGTCATCATTGTTTATCTTATCATTAAAAGGAATACCAACGTCACACCAACTCCAGCTCCTCGTAACTTGCAACCCACACCAGATTTCACAGTCCATATTTAGACCAAAAGATGTTTACCCAGCACTTCAACTCAAGAAGATAAGAAATGTCAGTCCAGCATCTTCAACAAACCGCAATTCAACACCGATTTTGAGCTGCGCTCAACGGGGGGAGCATGTTTATAATTAACATAGTTTTTTATTTATAAATTTATTATTATGGTTTTATTCTTTTGTCTTTATAATTCTGATTAACTCTTGCTTATTATGCATTTTTAGTTTCGTTGCACTCTTAAGTATTTTATTACAATTATATAGTCTGTTTGTAAGTCACTCTTGTCTATTATGCATTTTTTGTTAATTTGTTTGTTTTTTGTAGTACGATCACCTTTTAGACATTAAATTGCATGCTAAGTATTTTGTTCGCCTCATGTTCATGGTCACACAGCCAATGAACTTAAAATATGATACATAATACCATAAATGCTAAGTATGTAAAATTAACAGTAAATAACATTTTATATTAAATTAATAGTAATCAATATTTCTGTATAAAATGAAGAAAAATTTAAATAAAGAAAACCTTTTTGTTATTGAACATTAAAGACTCTACATCAAATCATTTCTTCAAACAACTCGGTTTAAGTACTGTTTGTTGTTGAATAAACCTTAACACTTTAACACTTTAATCCAGTTTATGTGCTGAGATTAACAAACGAGTTAATTAACAAACACTATATATGTAATTTATTACAAACTTCATCCTATATAATATATAGTTTTGGCATTTTTTTTCGTTTTTGGGATCTTTTCGGTTTTTTTGTTTTGGCGGTTTTTGCGTTTTTTCGGTTTTGGATATTTTTTTATGTTTTGGCTCTTTTTTTAGTTTTAACACTTAATTTTCTTGTTTTGACGATTTTTTTCGGTTTTTCATTTTGGCGATTTTTTATTTTTGGCGATTTTTTTCATTTTTGCGATTTTTTTTTATTTAAATTTTTTTTAGTTTTGGCGATATTTTCGCGTTTTGGCGATTTTGTTCGATTTTTGGCGTTTTTTTTTTCATTTTGGCATTTTTTTTTCATTTTGGCGATTTTTTTGAATTGGGCAATTTATTTTAGTGTTAGAAATTTTTTTTTTAATTTCGGCGATTTTTTTCGTTTTGGCGAGTTTTTTTAATTTTTGGCGTTTTTTTTTGGTTTGGCGATTTTATAATTTTCGGTTTTTTTAGTTTTACCGTTTTTGAAAATTTCAAGTGTTTGCCTCTTACGGTTTCCAAGATATAGCAAATTGTCAAAATTACATAGTCAAAATTGCATTAACTGAAGAACCACCCTTTAATTTAAATTTTTTTAAATTTTAGTGTTAATTGTTGTAGTCTGTATAAAAATACACTAATTTTACAAATTTCAAGTTTCAATATACAATTGTATATATATTACATGGGATTTTAACATTTTTCGTTGCTCGTTTTGGAACACCATTTATTTTCTAATTCTCATGTATTTATTGTTGTAGCGGCCAAGGTTCTACATACTGTGTCCAAATTTCAGGTCCGTAGCTCTTACGGTTCCTGAGAAAATACCGTGTGACGGACAGACGGACAGCGTAGCGAAAACAATAGGGTTCCTTTTCACCTTTGGTGTACGGAACCCTAAAAAGATGAGTTTACCGAACATATGTATGTATACATACATATGTGCATACAAATAAAGCTTACATAAGGTATTTATAATTTGGAGCAATTTGATTACTTAATATCATATTGTTAACAAATTAAAAAGTAATGAAATGTAGAATACTTCGACAAAAATGATTCGAATAATTTTTTATTCTAAATTGAATATTTTTGTTCGTTCGAACAAAAATGATAAAAAGTTGTTCGAATAATCGAACAATTTTTGTTCGAATGACAACACTAGTAGTTATATACACATGAATGTATGGACAAGGTGGTTATCTACCTCAATATAAAATATGAAGCAAAATGGCAACAAAACTAAAAAACAGTTTTTGGAACTGTATTTTGACATCCATTGTACAGCATAAGGCCAATTAAATTCGCCTCTGCTATTACCTCATAAAATAATATCTCTTAATTTCATCTTTCAGTACAAAAATACTTACGAAAATCAACAAAACATGCAAAATGTACAAATCGAAAAGAATTCGACTCAGCCGGTTTTTAAATTGTAAAAAAACCGGACCTATTCGACATTCGAAAAATCAACATTTTGAAAAAACCGACAACCGTATTTTGAAAAAACCAGGTTTTAAAACCGGTTGTAAACCCGAGTCGTTCACCCTATTAGCAATAAGACTTGCAAAGAGTAAACTAGGACTTATAAGCAAATCAATGTAAACAGTAGAAGTAAATAAAATTTTTGTTTTTATATGCAGAAAGTTTCTCCGCGGTTAAGTTTGCTCTCGTTTACACACTGCTGGAGATTTGAGGCAGAATGATGAGGATGCAACCAAAATATGATTTACTGAGTTATACGTGAAAAATGCCATAACAATACAAACACCTTAGATGTTTTAAATCGGCAACTAAATCTGAAAAATGGCATTTTCATAACTAAATCCTTTTAAATTCCCCAGCAAATTTTATAAACAATTTTCAAATATGCAAATAAGAAGCATTTTCGCTATATTTTGCTGCACTCAATGTGCGTAGCTGTGTAGTCGTATGATTAACGTAACCAGATGGTAATATGCAATAACATAGTTTCGTAAAATCAAATATCGTTCGTTGGTAATTGTAACAGAACTTGTTCAGAACTGGACAAGTAAGCTTGATACCTCTCATACAGTGCATATTTTTATTTGTCTTCCAATATTATACCAGCATACCGATCTTGTTGATTTGCTAACAGCGTATGACTATAAAGAGCAATGGGCTATTAATTTCTTTGCCACTGAAGTTGGCGTGGCACTTCCCAGAAAGAACAACATTTACTTCAAGATATCTTGGAGGCCAACACAGTAAAAAAATTTAAATTTTTCGTAAGAAGTAACGCCAAAGACGAGAATAATATTATAAAAAGGAGTCAATAATGGAGCAAAACGTGTGTCACTTCCAAAGTAAATTAAATATTAATATTTTAATATCTTGATATCTACTACAAGCGAGCGTGGCTTCTCTCAAATAGAGAAAATGTTTACTTAACAAAATATGTTCGAAACTAATGCAATTAGAATTTTGAAACTCTTCATGACTATTTATGTTAATAATGAGATTGGTATTCTACAAAAAAGTAAAAGTTGAACTACCAGCGTGGCACTTCTAATATAAAAATAATTTTTTATCTCAAAACGTGTATGGGGTGTAGCGAAGCACGCATGGCTTTGGGTATTTAAGCAAAAACTACACTAAATAAATGCAAGTCACATTATTTCACAAATGGCAAGAAATCAGAGTACACGATTTACAAAATTTTCTTAAGAATATACCCAGCAAAAATTACACATTACCATCAGAACTACCTGCCATATAATGACTTACTTTTCTGATTGCCAAATTTCATTACTCGCTTACAAATCACATTATATAAAACTGAAAAAAATGCTGTACAAGTTGATAAATGAGGAGAATGATTATTTTAGATTTACTAGATTACGTGAATATGTTGACAAATAAAAAAGTAAGTACTTCTCAAGAATCGAGTAGTTTAGTCTCACGCCTTGTTAATATCATTAAGTTGGCAATCCAGTTGGGAAGTGCTTCCACCAAAAATGCTTAATTCCAAACCCGATTACCTTTTTTGAATTTGTTTACTGGGTATCATCTTTTTTTTTTTATATGGATTATATAAACATTTCTCGTGAAATTTTGAACATATAATTTTTTCCCGGAATACATTAATATCACCATTCTTTCAAATTGTGTAAAAATCCATTCCTTAATGTTCTTCGAAAAGCCTTTCATGTCAAAACTAACTGCCAGTTTAAAATGAATCTATGATTATTAGAGTTGGGCAAAATCGTTCCTTTCGTGGAATCGTTCCGACTGATCCAAAACACTCAAGGAACTAGGCCGTTCCTTTCGTTCATCGTTCCGGTCTTATACTTTTAACAGTGAATTAACGAGGAACGATAGAACGTGTCTGTTGCTCGTAAAAACGTCAACAGAAATTTGTCATGTTTTTTTTTAATTTTCTTACAAACTAAGAAAAAATAATTTTGTTTTCATAAAGTATTTGTAAAAAAAAAAAATAATAGCCCACAATAAGCAATAAACTTTTGAAATTAGCAAAATTTATCATAAACATTACAAATAAGTGAACGAAACAAATGTAATACACGTTCTTAAACGTTTGTCTTTGACGTTTGTCAAAACAAATTAATTACACCTCAAGACGATTTGCAATTACAGAACTAGGAACGATAAAAAAGAACCTTTAAAAAGTCCGCACTGTTCCTTTTTAGGAATCGTTCCGCGCCGATCCAATTAGGGAATCGTTCCATGGAACTAGTTCGTTCCGGAACGACACAACTCTAATGATTATTGAATAACTGAGTGTGCTAATGTGTGCATGTACTCAGTTGACCAAGACTTTCGTTAGTGATATCGATTTCGAATATTGTTCCAAAAAACATTCGATTTCGAAGTTTCCCTAGCAATCACAAAAGTGGGAGAATGTCAAACTAGCTTCGATGTTGCAAAAAGCCGGCAGAAAAAGTAAATAACTAATTTAATTTTTTTTATTTATTTATTTTAACTTACTTATTATATAAATACATATATATATTTTTCATACCTTACGCTGCAGGATTTGAACATGGTACATTCATTCTAGGCTATCGTGGACAATTTTTTTCTGTTCAGTTATTGCACATATGCAAGTATTTTATTTTTTAGCTTACAGTGCTGTCATGGCTCAAACCTCTAGACTAACAGACTATCACACCGTCACACATTCGATTTTTTTAGATTTGCGAACAAATATCGAAGAATTTTGTTTCGAAATTACTTCGATTTAGTTTATATCAAAGCTCAGGTCAATTGGAAAAAAGGAAAACAGGTCTAAGATACATATGTATGCGTATGTATGTTACACTGGAAAGCAATATCCACAAATACAACGAAATGAATATATTTTAACATGCACAATTTTTCATGTGTACGATTCAGTCATTGACAAGGGAAGAAGATATTTAAATTAATGTGGAAAAATATTTCATGACTCTCAGTCATCATTATCAACATTTTACGATAATAAATGCATTCTACAACAACAAGTGAATTTTTTCCCTGATAGAATTTTTGGTGAAAATTCCGATCGCTCTTCTAACAGTAGGGTTCTGCCAATGAGTAAACTAAATAAGAAAAAGCATTTGATTTTTACTTGAAAGTTAATTTTAAAACCTAAAATATCTGTGTTTTTTGGTTTTTTAAACAAATTTTTAAGTAAAAAAACAATGCTTTCTTTTATCTAGGCGCATGGCCAAGTTCCGGCCAATGCACGCAGTTTGTATATTAACACAAAGCCATTCGACCTGTTTTTACCCCCCCCCCCCCTTCAACCCTTCAAAAATTTGTTTCCCACCATTGTAAAATTCTAAGAACATAATTCATATATATAATTTTGAAAGTTTTACAATGAAGGGATCCTGAGATCCTCTTAAAACCCGCAAATTTTAGCCAGGGGCGGGACCACGCAAATCTAAAGCGTTTGAAGAAAGCGATTTTATTGAAATTCCTCATCCATGTTGCGATAATGCAAGGCTATATATTTTCGTTAAAAAAAGTGGGCGATAACACGCCTATAAAATTTAAGCATCCTATTTCATGTATTTAAACTGAGCACATTCAAATCTGTATTTATTATTATCCGTTTCCAACTAAACTTGACAAGAATGGTAAGCACTGCCCAAAAAGCTTAAGTTTAAAAATGTGGGCAACATCACACCCATAAAAATAAAAAATTAAATTTGCTCTAGTGAGCTGAAATTTGGTATACAAGTAGGTCTAGGTGACCAACTAACTAAAAAAATCTGAAATCCGAGAAATTATAGCCATGGGGGCAGGGGTGCGGTGATAAATCTCAGAAGAATATAGGCAGATCTAAAGCGTTTAGCTTAAGCGATTTTTTTGAAATTTGGCATACATGTTGCGATAATGCAAAGCTAAAAATCTTCGTTGGAAAAGTGCAAGTTAACACGCCCATAACGTTAAAATCTCCTTTTTCATGCACGTATGTATGTCTGTACTTCGGCTCAACTTATTCAAATATACTGAATATATATGTACATATGTATGTATATGTCTTATATAATTAATAGGCAAACATGTTTTTTTAGTCCATTTACGCTGGTACTACTGGACCGATTTTAAAGATTTATACGGTTTTAAAGAGTTTTCTGAAGATGTGCAGAATCAAAGAATATAAATTGTATAGAATGCGCATCTGAGCTAAAAAATTAAACATATTTTGCTTACGCTTTAGATGCGGGGGGGAAAGTATACAGCGCAAGCAAACACACACTGAGAGCATTATATTATTTGCTCTTATCACCAGCGTTGCCGTTGTGCGACTTAAGTCGCATTTTGCTACTTTTTCAACAGCAAAACATGCGGCCAATTGTAAAAAAACTATGTAAAAATATCCGAGTTTTACCACAAAAAATACCGATTTTCGGAGGAAAGTTGCTGTTGCTGAAATAAAGCTTGTTTTAAGGGTGATAAGTTTCCAGATTCTGCAGTTGTAAAGTCAGTGAATTACACCTTATTGCTTCATCTTTATAAAATATAATTTACAAAAAAACATAAAGTATAAACATAAATTAGCGTTACTAAACAATTATCAAATAGACTTAAAGTAGACACTTGTCAAAGATTAGATTCCAAGTGAAGAACTTATTAAGAAATACAGGATGTTTAGTTAAGAACTCTGCATAATGTCTTGAAAGAATAGTATAACTATATTATCCTCTTCAGAATCGAATTTTAAAATTTTCTACAAAACTTTAAATGGTTTTTCCTCAAAGTAAATTTTTTGAGTTATGCTGGTTTTTAAGTAAACAAGTGAGATGAACCATGTCCAATATATGTATTTATGTTTTTACAGTTTCTAATTTTTTTATAAATCTTAAGTAATTGGGTAAATTACGGCACACGATATCGAACGAAATATGCATTTAATTTCTATTGGAATTTCATTCGATATGAAATGCCGCAACCTGACCACTCTTTTTTTATATTTCATGATTTTTTTTTTTTTTTTATTTAGTAGCTATCTATAATAGGTTTATACTCGTCTTATTTGCAATTAAAAACTGTATTTATAAATACTCTACTATCCGGTATTATAGAAATATGTTCGTAGTTAATTAATTAATTATTTGAATTTTTTGTACTTTTTTTCATTTATAAATGAAAAATTATAATAATAACAAAATCGGTCCAGCCGTTTGGTCTGTACGAGTACTTGTACAGGCACACGGATACACAGACACACACTACAAACTTATAACACCCTTTTTTTTAGTCGGGGGTTAAAAATTAACTTCATTTTCCATCTATATTTTACTTTACTTTTCTTGATTCTGATCATTTATATACATACATGTATACTTAAGGCCCCAATTTTGGCTACCAAATTTACTTCATTTGAACCTATTTTAACTTATAAACATTTTATAAAAACTTACTTATTAACTTATAAAAAGTTTTATTAAGATTAAAGAAAGTAAGTTAAAATACATATCTTTTTAATTGTGATACTCCGAGAAATAATTTGCATTTGGAATCAAGGATTTGGGTGTCAGATTTTTTGCAATATTTTCACCATTTATTGGCTTTTCTATCGACCAAAACAATAAAATGATCGACATCATCGAGCCGAATATCGCCAACTGGACGAAAAGCTCTTTTTCTAATACCTGATATGCTAAACTGTGTATATGATTGCCTTACGGCATACATTCTGTTAAAATGATACAAAGGGATAAATTGAAAAAAGGTTCATAAAAAGTGTCATTGGCACGAAAAAGGGTTAAAACTGATACTTTAGTGTCACAACGGCAGCGCTTCTCTCAGCAATGCGACCGTAGCATGAATGGTTCTGGAGATATAGAGGTGCAAAAAATGCATATTTTAAGACATACTCACTGACCACTGACACACTCATCAAATTGATGAAGCACTTCCGCTATAGCTAGAGAGTTAAAATTTGGTACCCGAGTAAACCCGAAAATTTTAACCAGGAGGGTAGCCCCGCCCTAGAAATTATATGACACCCTTACGATTACAAATTTATATAATGGATAGCATATGTCAGTGTTAGGTATTGTGCCAAACAAGAAGTTGGGCAAAATTTATATCTCACTACTTTTAATGGCCGAAATTTTTGATAGGAACTTGGTTCTTTTTTCACATTTATGTTTTTGTGAGGATTATTAATTACGTTTAGCTAAATTTTCTTTGAATCTTAATAAAATTAGTTATATTTAGATTCTAGAATATGGGCTGTTGTGACGTCCGTTTGGTATATCTAGTATTTAATATTATCCGTTTCCATCGAAACTTAACAAGAATGATAAGCATCGGCAAAAAAAAATTCCGTTTAAAAAGTAGGCGGAATTACGCCCATAAAAATAAAAAAATGTATATGCAAGTAGGTCAAAGTAAAAAAACAACTAGAAAAATCTAAACACCCAAAAATTTTAACCAAGAATTAAATTAAAAACTACATGTACAGGTTTTAAGTCAAGACATTTTATTGAAGTCTGCAAGACTTTCAGCAGTCATGTTAAGGAGTACACGAGATTATGCCCATAAAGTTTTAGCCTAATGTTTCATATACTTCGGCTTAGCAGATGTAAATCTATTACGAAAATACATGACTGATAAGCGCTGCTCACAATAAAACCTTGAGTTTAAAAAAGTGGGCTTGGTAACGCCCATAACACTTAAAGCTATAATTCTTACTAATATTTTGCACATAAGTAAGTGTAGATGAGTGAACAACTCGAAAAATTTTTAAGCCCCGAAGTTTTGTCCAGACTGTGGAGCCATGCCCTTAAAACTCAAATTCGCGCTAGAGATTTTAATTTCGATACACAAATAAGTTTAAATCGGAGATCACGAAGAAAATCAGGGAATTTAAGTTAAGGCGTGAGATACAAACTGGGAAAATCCGAAAGCACCGATTGTTACATTAGGGAGGTGGGGCCACGCCCATAAAAATTTAACGTAATATTATACGGTAGAGTCAAAATTTTGTAGGAGAATGAGCTTAGGTAAGTTACCAAAATCGGAAACCCACTTACGCAAGGCTATAATTTACCGTTTTTAAAAGTACTTCACATAAGCAAATTTTAGAAAAGTAGGCGGAGTCTTTTCCACCAAAATTTACGCTATGCTTTACATATTCCGACTACTCAGATGACTCTTACAAAATATCGCACTTACTTGGGTCCTTGTAATGACACAATAGTGGATTTGCAAGGTATATAATCCTTCACCTATCACACTTATCAAAAAGTGGACAGATCCTCACAAAAACATAAATGTGAAGAAGGCCAAGTTATAAAATTTCGGCCATCAAAAGTAGTGAGATAAAAATTTCAACCAAGTTCTTGTTTAGCACAATACCTATTAGACTTGTGCCATTTAGTTCATTATTTATAAATGAACTAGTTCGTTCATTTAGTTCAATCGCTCTTTTTAGTTCAATGAACTAGTTAGGTCTTTTTAGTTCAATGATTACATGCATATGTATGTAATTACTTATGTAGATATGTTGTGGTTTTTGACAGTATTAAAAACACAGATCTGTGATTAAAAAACTTTACGAAAATTAAAATTAATTAATTAAAAAATTCGCTTTATGAAGGGGTTATAAAACAAATTTAGTGTGAAAATCTTTTTTAAAGATCTCATAAATCCAAAATATATTTGTGAATAGGTTAGTATAAATGTTTGCTTGTTTATTGCATTTGTAGTAGTACAAGTAATTAGAACAAGAACAAAATATACATACATACATACATACATATGGATGAGTATAGAAACAAAGCACACAAACAGAAAGAAGTAACTGGGGGTCTCCACGCGCAATAAACTTGTAAATAATTATGTTCCCAACTGTCAAATTCTATTTCCAACACCATATGTCCACGTGTGGGCCGAATAGACATTTATTTTTAAATACATTGCGAAATAGTTGTTCAAACTTATTTCGAAGAAATAATGTTGAACATAAGCTGTCAAATTTCATAGACATTTGTTGCTAATGAGAATTAAATACATATAATAAACTTGTGACTGTTGTAAAAATACAGCATTTTTCATTTTTAATAAAACGAATATAAATAAATTATTTTTAAATAAAATAAAATAAACATAAAAAACATCGATCTATACACAGTGAATTTTTTAAATTTATGTCCAATACCACAATGCGTGTTCTATAGCCTAGAACATAAGCTTGTACATGAACATATTTGTGACGTCATGCTGCCGACGTTATTTCTTATGGTCATAAATATATATTGCGCGTGGAGACGTGCAGTAAAGCAAAAGGTTGAAAACATTTAGTTGATAGCCTCTATGTTAGTTCATTTTGTGTGTTAGTTCTTAGTTGAAAAAATGAACTAGTTCAAAAATTGAACTAGTAAGCGTAAAACAATTGAACTAGTTCACTTAGTTCAAAGTACTGAATCGTTCATTTGAACTACTTCGTTCATGAACTACACAAGACTAATACCTATTACTACAATATGCTTTGTATTATATAAAATTTTACTCATCAGGATGTCATATCATTTATAGAAAATAATACATTAGTGCATAATTTTCCAGCTGGTCATGTTTCAAAGAAAATCTGAGCTTAAAAAGTACAACGGGGACTCTTCATTATCAATTTTAATGGTAAAAAGGTGGCCGTACAAGCACGCAATATGCCGAAGATTTTGAACTTCCAATTGAAATCTCTGAAGTCTCTTCACCCAAAAAAAAAAAAATTAAAATCTCTTGCTATGCGTTCGGAGATTAAGAGTTGGAGATATTGTGGAAGCCACAGCTTAGTGGTTTCAATTTTTAATGATCACTTGGGTATGAGAAAGCTTTCCGCTAGATGTCGCGTTTGCTCACAATCGACCATAAACGCAATAATTTGAGAACTTTACAGAAATGTTTGGCGTGGCTCAACAAACATATGGATTAGCTTTTGTACTGTTTCGCAAAATTTGGTGAAACAGCAGTCAAAATAGTGGATTTTTCAAGTTGAATTGGCACCCCAGAAAGAGATTTGTCTGCCAATAAAATCAAAGAAACTGTGTTTTAGGATGCACGCGGTATACAGTTCATATTGACTACATTTCAAAGAGGAAAACAATTATTGGCGAACATTGTGTAAGTGTGGATTTAATGAGAATTTAAAAAAAGTGACCGCATTTGGCCACTTCAACAATGTAAGGCTGCACACATGAGCAGTTTCCATGGTTAAGATCCGAATTGGGTTCCACATTTTCCTTTATCTTTTCTCTTTTCCACACTTTGCCCTGCTTGATTAATTTTAATTCCTTGCTCTAAGGAAATGGCTCTGAACAATATCGACATATTCATATCATTATATAAATATAGTTATTTAAATGGACACACGTTGCGAAAAGTGTGTAAAACTAAAAAAAAATAGAAAATAAGAAAAGAAAAATAAATCATTCAAGAAGTCATGGATACAGTATGAATTATATCTTCTAATGGTAGAAAAACCTAAAGCAGAGAGGAGGTCTTAGAGGGTGGTGCTCACTGTTCTACATAATCAAAAAAATTGTGAGAAAATTCAACCCTGATTTAATTGACTTTGTGAAAATTACCAAGAAACAATAACAACTCATTAGATCAGGATTGCATTTTCTCAAAAGTCTACCGATTTCGTAGGATAATGAGAACCAGCACTAAAACAAAAATCCATATGCAGATTAGATTCCGGACACAATTTTTGCTTTTCTGCCCAATATTAAAAATAAATAAATTCTATGAAATATATGTATGTATGTATGTAAGTAGCATCATGGAGAGCATCCACACACAATAAAGGCCCGTTGGTTTTATCCTTAATGTGGTTGATATGTTTGTGATGCTTCCATGCATTTGCTTACAATAATGCAAATACGTACATATGTAAATATGTACATACTTATGTATGTGAGTATGTAAGAGTTTCTATGATTTTGCAAAAAAGTATGATGAATATAGCATATTTAGTTAGCAGCTGCTGCCAACTGTTGCTAATTGATGTGATTCTAATTGAGGTTGTGATTTAAAATTTGTCTGAAATATTGACATTTTTGACATGTCGTTTTATGCAATCTGATACATGAATGTACACATTCATGCATGAAAGCCAACTTTTGTCAAATATTCCTGTAATAATTTGTACGAGATGGTTTCAGTAAGAAACAAAAATTTGGCTTAAAGAAGTTCCAGGTACTTGAAGTCATTTTAAGCTTCAGATAAAAAAAAACTCAATAAGTCAGATTTAATTTGAAAGGATTCGACTTCGATTTGCACATTGTTTGATTGATAAGCACACATGCTTCGGCAGTTTCTCATCATCATCTATTAAGACAAAAAAAAAATATTAACCAAAAATGGACCTGTTTCATAAATATTTTTTTTAAATTTATTTACTTTTTCTTAAGTTTTTGCCCTTCTCTCTCTGGCAAATTGTCCGTACAGTTTTTTTCGTCCGATCTAAGTATGAGGTCTATAGTATATTATATCATTAACAATATCAATGCGAGCCGGGCCCTTCTTTCACGCTATCTGTATCGTTATTATGTGTGTCATTCTCCCGAGTGTTGGCCTTTTTAGTCTCAGAATCTCTTTTGTCTTTTCCATGCTTGGGTTTTCCCAGAGGGTTTTGGTCTCTCTTCCAGCAATAGAGTTCTGCGAATCTCGAATGTCTTGTTCTATAGCACATTGTCTTAGTTTGTGTTTGAATTGAACCGATTCTATCCAGCTGAGTCGCCTCCTTTTTGCAGTGATACTTTGATGTTTTGGAATACAAATTTTTTGGATATTCTCTTAATTCATGTATGAGTTTATGTTTTTATTTTCTTAAGGGCTCGATAAGTTCCATACTGTCCGTATATATCCGTATTGGTAGTCTTTTGTCTATTTCCTTTACGTGATCCCAGTCTGAAAGGCTATTATATTCTGGCAGGCGAAACAAGAAGAACCAGTTTCTGAGGCTGTAGTCAGTAGAACAGTAAACAAAGGTATTGAGGATGGGTTTCGTTATAAAATGCATTGCATATTGCATTTTTTATCACTAAATAGTTCTTAGCTTCCATAATTATTTAAATTTTTTTTTTTATGTACAAATTTATTAAATTTTAACTTTAATTTCGTTCAGTGTGCTCAAAAAAACTTAACAAAAAACCAGGAAAAAATTCGTACATGCACAATGCAACTTCATTCGTCGCTTTCTCAGTCACAAAGTATACAGAGGTGAAGAAAGTGAGTGATGAAAAAAGCTAAAATCAGCTATGACACGGGTTCGGCGAGAAAGGGATAAGTGCAGTATATATGTTATTAAGTTGTTAACAATATAATCAAAACAAACAAGAGAAAATGTGTACTTTGTGAAATGAACAAAAGAACATTTTTTTCAAATTTATATGAAAGATTTTGAAGTGTTGAACTAAAAAAAACAATGTATAAAACGTTATTAGTGGTAAAAACGTGATTAAAATTAATTTCCAAATAATTGCAGACATCATTTTAAGCATTTTCATTAAAAAATATTAATTTTTACCATTTACTTCCCAAAAGTACATAGCGAATGAGACCACAAAGAATAAAATGAAAATACATTTGAACAAGTGAACATTTGTACAAAATTAAATCAGAGAATTTGTTGTGTTGAGTTAAAAAACAGAGTGCGAAAATATTTATTAGTATTAAAAAAGTGATTAAGATTTGTTTTCAGATGATTCCTGATTTAACTTTTAATCTTTTTCGTTCATAAATATTAATTTTAACCTTTTAATTGCAAAAATCTCATAGCGAATGAGACACAAAGTATAAAATGCAAAAACATGAAATCAATGCAACTACGAAAGAAGACACGGGTTCTGTGTGAGCGGCTCGTCCAGAATTCGCAATTATCTTCCATCTCGTGACATACATATCTGTATACTTTGTATTCTCAGTGACGACTAAATGAAAGAGCATAAGCATCTGTGTGATTTCGTTATCCACAATTGAGGAGGTCCATAACAAAATGCAACAGTTCCACTTGAGCAATTTTTTGAATAAACGAAAAACTGTAATTAGACTGATGAGAGTAGATATTTGAATTATTTCATTTTGGTCTGAATATCTAGTTTAATTATTGAGTCACAATAAAACTTTGTATGTTTCATGAAAATGTTTACATAGATTTTAAGCTGTAGAATGGTATTAAGTCAAAAAATCAGAAAACTCAAAAAGTGGAATTGTTGTGTTTTGTTATGGACCTCCACAATTGTGGTATGACTTGCGGGTTACTGCTTTAAACCAAAGATAAGCAAAAGGCCGCCCGTGAGCACTTCTTTATGCTCTTTTTGGCACGTGAATTCGTACAAGGATCCCAGTAATCCGCAAGTCATTACAAATTGAAAGTCATCCGATTGTTATCTATTATGTCAATACAAAAAACAGAAAAGAAATAGTTAAGCGCATACAATTAGCATGCGATTAAAATATGTCTTTCTGCTATCCTATTGTAGAATTGTATGTTAATTAGAAGCAAAGAACAAAACAGACACTAATAAAATTTAGCCATTGCACCAGCATCCGATTTGGATGGGTAAGTAATGTATTATATTGCTTATTAGTTTCAATTACGCTCTCCGAATCACCATAACAGTTGGAGTCATCCAACCTTCGCTTACAATGTATACAGTGTTGGAAACATCTTATGGCCTAGGCCAACGCTGTGTAAATGTAAGTAGAAATTGTATACAGGCTTTGGATGGGTCGCGCATACATTGTCACATGTCTCAGACTGGAGATGTATGTCACAAAATTTCCACTGGAATACTTTTTACTCTCTTGTATAATATATATATATATATATATATATATATATATATATATATATATATATATATATATATATATATATATATATATATATATATATATATATATATGTATATGTTTGCCTGACTTTGCTTTAAACTAATTTTAAAAATAAGATGTCTTTCAAACACTCCGGTTGTTGCTGTACTTTTGAATAAATAAAACAACCCCTTCTAATACAAGTTCGACATATTTTTAACAAAAACCAAAACTGACTGGAAAGGTCTTTAGAGTCCAACCTCGTTTTGCATAATACAATTTGTTGTATTGATTTTTAGCAAATTAAAATCAGTCCTTTTTGTCGTTTAGTTTGGCCACCTTTTTTTTTCTTTCAAATATTTTTTGTTGATGTATGAGATTGAACTGCAGATTGACCTTTTTGGCCATTTAGAACAATTCCCAGAAATATTGCAGAAATTACACTAACACTAAATGGTTTGACATAAAATTTCAAAGACAAAACGAAATGGGTTATACTTTGCGCAATTTGTTGAATTGTAAAATACAATAAGCATCAAATTAAATATTTATGGTTGGAAAAATAACTTTCATGACCTTTTCCCAAGTTTTTGGAGAAACTTAGTTTGCATCAAATTCATAAGAAAATATTTCCCTAATTTTGCATAAAACTAAATTCCTTAAAAATATAGTTTAACACAATTTCCGTGAACACAACACAATTTCTGTGAACAAGTTTTTTTTGCATGATTAGAACTATGCTCAAATATATTGTCCCAATCAAGTACGCTGCAGTCACATGATTTCCCCATTTCATAAAAATTGGGGAATAATGAATTCGTGGCAATAACTCCTGCATACCAGTCTAACTACTGTTTTGTTTTGCAGCAACAGCTGTTGTAGTGGTTTTATTTCGCTTTGTCTTACGCGACAAAAGGCTGAAAATGGGTTCTCGTTGTACCCTAATAGTGAACAGACGTCTTAGCGGAGTTGTTCTTACATACATACTAAACAAACAAAATTATAAAAAAAATATTCGTAATACATATTTAACCTTGGTCAATAGGCTTTGCTAATATTTTTTACATAGTCATAAATAACAAAAACAAAACAAAAACTTCAAACGAAAAAACACAAACACAGTGCCCTTGAGGAATACTCTATATGAGTACCTCAAAAATAAATAAAAATAGTTGTGAAGTGAGTTATAACGGCAGAAATGCCTATTTTACTGTGAGTTCTGAAGCTCTTAATGAAAACAATAATAATAAAAAATCTGATGATATACTCACTGTGAGTTCTGAAGCTCTTAATGAAAACAATAATAATAAAAAATCTGATCATATACTTTTCCTAACGGCAAAGCCTCTTTTTCGACAGCGATCAACTTCGCTTTGTCCAATGCCAACTAGTGATTCGATGACATTGCAGTCGCCTAGTACTTCGTCAGTTAAGCCAGTGACACCATTCGCTTCGGGCTCGAGATCATTACTTAACGAAGTTATCACTACAGATAACAGTAGGTCCAAACCTAAGGCACAAGTCGGAATGGACAAATATATAACCGTGGTAAAGCGTTGGCGAAGCCCGAATTCTTATAAAATTTCATCTGATCCAAAGATGTCTAGGGATAACCAATCGTCAAAATAGTTTTTCATTATTGCAAGACAATAACGACAAGTCCGCTGCATCATCCAAAAAGTCTTTTAAGCCACCACCTATCTATCTGAGAGAAAAAAATTCCAACGCGCTTCTAAAAAAACTACTATCGACCATTCGTGAAAATACTTTTCACATTATTCCAATTAAACGATGTAATATTGATGAAACTAAAATCCATATATATGATGAAAAAGATTTCCAAAAAATTGTTGGTGAATTTGAAAAAATAAAACAAATTTTTACACATACCAAGTTAATAGTGCTAAAGGTCTACAGATAGTATTAAAGGATATATATTCATACGTTGACTCCGAAGAAGTAAAATGTGCACTTATCGACCAAGGATTTAAGGTAAAAAAAGTTAGTAATATAATTAACAGAGAAAAGCTCTCCCAAAACCTATTTCGGATTGAACTGGAGTCGAATGACATACAATTGAAAAAAATTAATCCCATCCAATTTATAGCGTAAGGTTTCTCTCACACCCAAAAATCACAGTTGAATAGCCACGTAAGCGTTCAGGTCGCGTACAGTGTCATAATTGCCAAGAATATGGCCATAGAAAAACTTACTGGAATTTACCTACAGTTTGTGTTATCTGCGGTGAATTGCTTGGTACTGCTAGCTGCACTAAGCCAAAAGATCAAGCAGAAAAAAATTCAGTAATTGTGGAGGTAATCACACCGCTAACTATAGAGGATGCCCTGTATATTCTTTCGTTCAGCAGGCTATGGGTCAAAAACCTAAATTAGCTCCAGCTCAACCAGTAAACGCGTACTCCTCAATTTTTGCTCAAATCAGCCAACCACTTACTTCACGTGTATCATGCTAAGACTAGTACTATTCCACACAAAATGTTTCACCGCCAAATAATTCAACGAATGCAAACTCAAGCTTTACCTTTAGTCGCTTTGAAGCTACTACTGATAATCCGGTGCAAACTATAAATAATTTTACAACAAATATGACTGGCATGATGCAAGAAATACTACGAATGCAGAACACGCTGCAAGCACTAGTTAACAAACCATCAACACGTTAAACATATGATTTTGGATCGCAAACGGCATTTGCCAACATAAAAACGAACTTGAGCACTTCCTCATGGAAAAAATATTGATATAATGTTGGTCTCTTAGACTCATTTGACCTCAGGAGTCTTATTTAAATTAAATGCTTACAATATATATGATATAAAGGACTCGAGTGGGAGATCACGAAATGGATCAGCAATTCTAATTAAGTCAAGACCCAAGACATTTGTGCAGAACCAACTTGAGGGCCGGACGCACCCTCTAAAACGCAACTTATCGGTATGAAATTTTTTTGTATTTTTTTTACATGCAACTGAACCGAATTGGGGGATGAGAGTAGAAGAAATCATGAAAAAAGTTTCCATACAATTAACGGCCACTCTAATGTATATATATATGTATGTATGTATGTACATATATGTAAAATATTTAACGACTTACCTGCTTGTGCTCTGTTAAAATTTTGTGTCAATAGAAACATTATAGCCAAACTGATACATGTTATATTCTCCATAAAACGCCTTCTCTTGAAGCTTCTTTTTCTCTTTGAAATATGCTGCTGTTGCGACATCTTATATTCTGCTGGGTAATTTGTGTGATATATTTATGTTAAGCCCATGTAAGGATAATGCTTAATACAATGTATTTGTATATTTGTGTTGTTTTATATAAAAACTGAAATGAAAGAAAAACACAATAATATAATATTTTTTAATAATTTATATGCAATCATAAATAGAATGGAGGTTTTTATTTTTAAATTGAGCTTAAGATCGATTACTTATTGTTTTTAACAAATTTCTTTATTATTTTTTATTATCCAATATTTCGCTGCCACATGGGTAACAATTGAAGTTATGCAGGTGACTGTGTAAGTATTTGTTATACAAAAATACGGCAACCATAGCTGTATAAGGAACCAAAGAACGTCAAAAGCACAAAAAAAGTTGTACCAAAACCAAAATAAAACGAAGCTTTTGACATTCGTCAGCTACAAAGCACATAGAGCAAAAATTATCAGTAGCGCTGCCACCTGGTTATATACACCTTGTTATGTATTATTATTAATAAGGCGGGATATTGAAAATTATTTTTTACATTATTTGATAGTTTAAGAATAACCAAAGAAAAATTTAAATATATTTGGAGTATTCACACGGGTGTCTTAAGTGTCATAAAGTCCTAGCATTTTAAACCAGTTCAAAATAGTTTTCATTTTCTTATATATAAAAGATGCACTATAATAATACAATTCTTCACCCCTAGGTAATTCTAATGTCATAACTAATTAATTTGCTTTTCCTTTTGTTTTTCGAAAAAACGTGAATTTCCAATTAAATACGTGGCGTTTTTCTTTAGCAAATTTCTACTTAAATCATTTGTGGTATTCAAATTGTACTCATAAATTAACACATTTTAAAGTAATAACACGAAAAAATGTGAATGCTGTGAGCAACCCCTCATAATTAGCAATTTTAAATATAGTACTTATTTGTATTTTGGTTTTACCACAGTGTTACCATATGTGAAGATTTATCTTATTTTCGAAGTTTTTCGGAATGTTAATAAGACTAAAAGATTTCTTTGTTAAAAATAAGATTTTTAAGAATATGATATTTGGGTACTTTTAGTATATTATATAATGTCCTGTTGGCTAAAGTACTGACTTCTTTCCTTCATCTAAAGTATGAACTATGTACATACATAAATTTATCTTATACATTTGGATTCAGTAAATATTTTGTATTATTTACCTTTACGTTTGTTAGTTCATTTAAAATGAAATAAATGCTTCCTGAATTTTAATTCAGTAAAATCAATGCATATTTATATATTTTGAGTAGAACTAAAAAAAAAATTTTAATGAGAAAAAAAAAGATCTTTTTGTGCGACCTGAAGGTTTTTTGAGAAAAAAATATGG
This sequence comes from Tachina grossa, assembly GCA_949987645.1. Taxonomy (NCBI): domain Eukaryota; kingdom Metazoa; phylum Arthropoda; class Insecta; order Diptera; family Tachinidae; genus Tachina; species Tachina grossa. The sequence continues at coordinate 76,044,233 of OX465275.1, read as the reverse complement.
CAACGCTGTTTTACCACCTTTGGGCATTGCTTACTCTCTCTATCTCTCTCAATTTCTTTAATAAACTCTCACGCCTTTCTGCATTTACCAAGTAGTCCGCAAGTCATTACAAATTGAAAGCCATCCGATTGTAATCTATTATGTCAATATTAAAAACAAAAAAGAAATAGTTAAGCGCTTACAACTAGCATCCGATTCAGATATGTCTTTCTGCTATGCTATTGTAGAATTATATGTTAATTAGAAGCAAATAACAAAACAGACACCAATAAAATTTAGCCACTGCACTAGCATCCGATTTGGATGTGTTATTAATCAGCGTGACCGTTTGACCGACTTACGTGGCAAATTGCCACTTTTTCGACTGCGTTTCCACTTTTTCGACTGCCTTGCCACTTTTTATCCCCTTTTTTATGGTGAATTATATGAAAATGCATTAAAAATAAAAAGTTTAGTGTAGTTTTCTCGTTTTTTTAATTTTGCCCCTTTTTTTATAAAGACCCTGTTTGGTGCCACTTTTTGAAAAATGTCATCGGTCACCCTGTTAGTAATGTATCATATTGCTTATTAGTTTCAATTACGCTCTCCGAATCACCATTACAGTTGGAGTCATCGAACCTTCGCTTACAATGTATACAGTGTTGGACACATCTTATGGCCTAGGCCAAAGCTGTGTAAATGTAAGTAGAAATTGTACAGGCTTTGGATGGGTCGCTCTGACATTGTCACTGGTCTGAGACCGGAGATGTATGTGACAAAATTTCCACTGGGTAGTTATGATAAACAATAAACATAGCTGAGAAGGTCTTATTACTTTATAACCTTTTTGTTTGAGCCACAACAACAGTTTTTTAAAATTAAGGACAATTAAGACACTGAATTATGTATTACAAAAATATATAAAAATTTGCAAGGGATTAAAATGATGGAAATAAAAAAAATTCAGTAAAGTGCGACTCTGACTCTCGCACGAAGGGTTCCGTACTAATTTTTTAAGTTTTGGCTCTTTATGTAGTTTTGGACACTTTACTTTCTTGTTTTGGCGATTTTTTTCGGTTTTGGCGTTTTTTCATTTTGGCGATTTTTTTATTTTTGGCGATTTTTTTTATTTTTGCGATTTTTTTTATAAAATTTTTTTTTAGTTTTGGCGACATTTTCGCGTTTTGGCCATTTTTTTCGATTTTTGGCGTTTATTTTCATTTTGGCGTTTTTTTCATTTTGGCGATTTTTTCGAATTTGGCGATTTATTTTAGTGTTAGAATGTTTTGTTTTAATTTTGGCAATTTTTTCGTTTTGACGATTTTTTTTAATTTTTGGCGATTTTATAATTCTCGGTTTTTTTAGTTTTACCGTTTTTGAAAATTTCAAGTGTTTGCCTCTTAATATTTTACTTATTAAGTAAAATATTTTTTTTTTATTAAAAATACATTGAAATTTATTATTGAGGGGATTAGCTGGATCCTATGCGCATTTCACTGTTGCTAATGCAGATCATCAGGGAACCTTTACCCAAAGTTTCTTAGAACAACTAGAGTTATTATAAACTTTCATTTAAACAAATGATAAGCTCAACAACAAATAACAAAGTCGCAGTTTAGACGGACGAACATTTGGAAGGAAAACATCTGGAATTCTCTTTTGTTGTTTCTTTCGCGTCCACACAGACGAAAGTGTTGCAGGCGACATTCCAATATTACTGCATAAAAGCAAGCACATTTGTACATGTATGCTTGTATATGTAGCAAAGAATGTGAAAACAAAGCGTGTCGCCGATTACCGAACACAAAAATGATTCTATCTCTTCCCCAACCGTAAAGTGCTGCCAAACTAAATGTTTCCCTTCCAAATGTTTTCGTGTCTAAATACAGTCAAAGTTGAAACAAGAACTCAATAATCAACATTGTTTTTTATTTTCTTACTCTACCATTGCTACATTGGCTGAATTTTTCAACTTCAAATTGTAGTCGTAGGAGTCACCCCTAATTTATTAAAATTACGCTCAAGAGCAATAAGTTTTATCAAAAATTACCTGGTTCGCAAAACTAACTAAAATTTGCAAATAAATTCCAAAGCCTTAATTAAGCTTTTTGTTTTACATATTGCAAAAATTACAAAAATTCGCAAATAATTTTTAGATACAGATAGAAGCCGTTGAATAATTTTCTCATAATTTTAAATATTCGTACCAAATATTATTGTAGCTATGCTACTTATGGGACGATACAGAGGTTAGAAAATAATTTGCGTAACATAAATAATCGACACTTTTACAGTTATAAATTCATTTTTGTTTTGATTTCTTTGTACTTAAACCAGAGCACGACAATAAACGAAACAAGTTTGTTTGATTTTGTTTTGTTTAATTCTTTGAAGTGAGAGAAACAGAAATTATGTGAATGATTGCATCATTTTTTTTTTTTTTGTTTTGATTACTTTGTACTTTTTTTTCTTTATTTTTTAGATATTCTATAGATTATCTCAAGGGTGTATACATAGGTACATAATTACAAAGAAAAAATATTGTTGCTTTGCGCTTGCGTATATAAAGTGAATAACGACAGAAAAAACTAATAACACAAAGTTGGTTGTGTATCTCGTATTGCTAGTGCTGACTGCTGCATGTGTGTATGTGTATTTCGTTTAGCTAGTGCTGAGTGCAGGGCTACCGTTAGGAATTTTTGAAAAGCCGCACAAAAGGTCGTTTTATAAAAATAAAGTCGCACAAAAAAGTCGTTTGAGAAAATAAAAGTTGCACATCTTTTTTACCATCTTTTTATTAATAAAACAAAAAAGTAAGTTGAAACAATGCATATTTCATAACACAGCACTTCAAAACCCACAATTTTTATTTTTAAAAAAATTTTTTTTTCTAAAACTATTCTTTGAAACTTCTACTGAAAATTTGCGAAAAATTTCATAAATACATTGTACACGTGACAAAGTTGCAATAAATAACAATAATCTGTGAATTGCTTTTAAATTTTGAAGATTTTTTTTATTTTTGATAAAAATAATAAGGAAATTTTAATTTACTGCAATTTAAATGTTTTCTGTGAGAATCTTTATAAAAAAGGGTAAAAAGTTCCAACAAAATTAAAAAAGTTTCAAAACTCGTTGATAAAAAAAAGTCGCACACCTCTAAAAAAGGGTCAAATTGCGACTTTAGTCGGATCAACGGTAACCCTGGCTGAGTGCAGTGATGCAAAATGTGGTACAATTGGGCCATTTGTGGCACTTTTGGATGTTTGATGGTCCTGTGGTACTCTCTAGGCTACCTTGGCCCTTTCAGCTCAAAATTAAACTAATTCCTTCAAACCTTTGAGTAAACTTTTTAATGGAGTTTTCTCCGTTTTAAAAACGGAAGATTTTTTATTTAAACAGGTGTCCGAAATCTGCGCCAGATCATGTTTTAAGTGGGGAAGCCAATAGTATTGTACCACTTGCTATTAAACTTTTTCCAAAGGAAACATAATTAATAAATAATGAATAAAGGGCAGTATCGCAAGTTCCACAATTTAAAAATATCAAAGATTTAAGTAGAAGTATATTTTGGAAAAAGATTTCTACAATTAAAAATCGTTTGGGTACACAAACCTTTTCATAGAAATTTATACAGAATTGTTCAAAGAACTCTTTCGATTCCACAGCATGTGTGAAAAGAAATTAAAAAAAGTGGTTGAGACTAATGTCCTGTTTCACGATAAAGATATAAATAAATTTATATTGAAAACCACAATAAAATATGAAAATTTGTTTTTGTTTTCAATATAAATTTTCAGTCGAAAGTTTTCTTTCGATATTGTGAAACAGGGCATAATACAAGAAATCGTCTTCATGTAAAAAACATTGTGTCATTTTTAATACAATTGAAAGATTTAATGAAATCTAGTTCTAATAATTGTTGTGATAAAGATATTTTAAAAGTTAGCACACAAAAGTGTTGGAAACAAGAATAAATGGAGGAACGTTGGACTAAGAATTTAGGGACTATGTACACCAAAATTATAATTACATATGAAATATTTGTAACTAAAATTTTATTTTATTTAAGCAACATTTTTTGTTTGTTTTTGCTTTATTTTTTGTTTGTATTATATTACTAATACATACTTTTGTTTTTATTTAAATTAAAATTTTGTAGTCAAATCAGCGATGCCAACTATTTATAATCCCAACGCGCTACTACCCTTCTCAAAACGTGCTAGAACGCGCTAGAACGCTCTAAGTTACAGCATGTCAAATATTTATAGCAAAAACGCGCAATTTTCTACGCGCTAAATTAAATTTCAATAAAGTCGGTGTAGTATGTATTAGTGTACAGAATCGCCTTCCAAATAATCGAAATGCTTAGTTTTTACTTTTAATTTATGTATTTCTAAAACTTTGTAACAACATATAAATTGTCGAATAGTTTTGCGATTCTAATGCTTTTTGTACTTTAGCTATAATAGATGCTTTGTAATTATGTAATTTTTTTTGGGTCATTGTATGTAGTATATATTTTTATTTGTGAAATTTCAAAATATTTGTTATTGCAGTATTAAAATTCGTTTTTTATTCTAACCACAGTCAAGCGAATTTTGTTTGCGACAGCTGAATCATTAAACAATTTAAAAATTTTTATCGGAGTTTTGGATATTAGAAAATTATTAAATTTTTACAAAAAAAGTTTAAAAAATATTGAACTGAAATGATATTATTGACTTTATTCAAAACGCGCTAATTTAGCGCTTTTTTAAAATACGCGCTAAGACGGAAAAAAGTTTGGCATAGTTAAAACGCGCTAAATTGGCATCGCTGAGTCAAATACATTAAAAATTTGTTTGGCCATATCCAAGTTATTTTGGCCCTTTCAAATTTTTAATTTGGCCCGATTGTTGCCATTTTAACATTTTCACTACCAGATCATTTTCATTAGTTAAAAAGTATTCAACTTTTAAAAAATTCTGCTAAATGCATTCTGGCAGATTTTGTTGAAAATATAAAATTATAATTTATTAAAAAAATTCTTCTGTATAGAGGATTCTACTCATAAATGTACATCCATTGCAGTGTAAAGGTTCCCTGATGATGGACTAGCAACAGTGATATGCGCAGCAAACACCTTATTAATCAATTTTAGTGTATTTTTAATGAAGAAATATTTTACTGAATAAGTACAATATTAATTTGGGATTATTGGTGCGTTAAAAAGTATTTAAACGTAATTGTAACAATTCCAAAAACCACAATTATTTACTATTTTATGCTTGTGTGTGCTATAAAAATATCTGTAAGTTAGTATAAACATGAAATTTAAAGCTATTTCAATAATTTGTTTTAAATTTTAATCTAGCATTATACTTTTCTTCTGTAGAACATTTTAGCAGAATTTTTTGTACCGATTTAGCATTCCCTCATCCTCATTTTCTCCTAACACTGTTTGGCCCTAAAACAAAAAACTCAAAATGCATCGCAGGCTGAGTGTGTGCTGTGCAGTGTTGCCAGAAAATGATGATGAGAGAATGCTAGATCCGTAAAAAAATTTGCTAAAATGTTCTACGGAACAAATGTATAATTTTTTTTTTTAAAGAGAAGTAACACTCAGGCAATTAATGCCTACTACTATTACTAGGTGTTACCTTATTTTGGAAAGGGAAAGTAATAGAAGACAGTTGTTGAAAGAAGAGATAGAAGAAGAAAGCTTCATTCTTTTTACAACTCTGCTTTTTGCACGCATTTTTTTGTAATAATGCAGTGTTGTAGCGCCTTCTGGTCTCAAATTAGGCGTATTAAATTTTGAAGCTGTGTTTAGTAGTCATTTTATTGGTTATTTTACTTGGCCGATGATTCTGCTACACAATACCGACGAAGGAGGGCGCTCTGGTCTTACATTAGGATTAGCATCTGTTGAAGTCGGTATAGTTCAGTGACCAGTGACTATGCTTTCATCACTTGAACTTTCCTACAACAACTGATACAAAGGGACACTAATGCACATCAGAAAAATGCGTACTGTTGTTATTTAATGACTGTCGGATTGATTGGGATTGAACCCAGGAACTTCGGTTTTGTAGTCAACGTGCTAACTACTTCAGCCAACGCCACCCCCAAATGCCAGATTTAAATTTAAAAATTTTTATTGAAAAAGCTTTGAATTTCATGTTTATACAAAGTTATTAGTATTAACAGGTATTTTTATAGCACATACACATGTATATATGTACATACATACATATGTATGTGTTTGATATTATCCATAGATGTGAATATTTATGTATTTTAAGACTGAGGCCAAGTGTCTTCATGTCAACACTAAAATTCTGGTCACAAGTTTATTAGTTACATTGTCTACAGTTTTTCTTCTATTCATCAGTGTAAAGGAAAGAGAGTAAACAGATGTATTTTTGGTGAATTTTGGAACAACTTGTCAATATACACAAATTTGTATGTACGTAAGGTACAGAAATGTATCAGTAAAGTCTGGTTGGTATGTCTCCATGTTGCTATAAGAACTACGTAGTCAGTACCTGGTTAATTTTTTTAGTTACTAGTAGATTTCCAATGACAAGCACATGCTAAATGTCTATAGCACAAAGTATTGTATGGGGAATAATTAGAGAGTATTACTGGTGACAAAGTCAAAAGCGACTCATTACATTTTACCATCGAAATTTCCTACAGGGTATATGCCTACATATAATATATGTATGTAGGTATATCGAGACCTATTTTCGGTTTAATTGTCAGCAAGATGTTGTAAAAAATAAGCTTTTTAATTGAAATTAAAACTATGGCCAACCCAAAGTTGAGAATTATCAAAATGTCGAAATGTTTGATATTTTTTAAAATACAGGCTGTACAATTTTATCTTGGCGATAATTCATGTATGGTAAAGTATACTTGGATACTATAAAAATCCTCTGAAAACTTTAATTTTTGTCGCTTATGGATAGTTAAAAATAGGGTTCCATACTCATATGTATGTGATACGTAGGTATTCATTGTATTTACATTACCTAGGAAACACATAATTGTAAAAAAATTACGTTGATGAAAAGAACTATTCTAAAAACTGAAAAAAATTAACAAATTAATATTTTTTTATTTTAAGCAAATTCTCCCAAAAAGCATTTGGCAGAATTTTTAAAAGTTGAATGCTTTTCAACGAATGAAAATGCCAAATGTGGCAGTGAAAATGCCAAAATGGCAACAGTGATTGAAACACAAAGCCACGCTCCCAGACGTAACGATTTATCTTCATTTAGACGATTTTTTCTTTAAAATTTACGATTTTTCAATAGTTCAAATATGGCAGCTTTTTATGAAAAACTTACTGTTAAAATGCATAACCAATATATTTAACAAGACACCTCTCTTCTTTTTTTATTTTTATAATATTTTTTTTAATTTTTTTTTGTATCATCTTATTTATTTTTCCCCTAACACACTAAAATATGATGGGATGCTCACAGCAGTCATGTTTTAAACTAGTTTAAAAGTTTCGGACATTATGACTTTAACACTACCGTGTGAATACACCAACAGTATGTACGTACATAAGTAAGTGCATTAGTATTTTTATTTGTTTTATTTATTTATTTATTTATTTAGAGAATACATGAATGCATCACCTAAATAATTACAATTTAGTTAGAGCAACGAGGCCATAAGTTATAATAAAGTTCTAAAGCATAGAAGAGATTACTTATAATTAGATATAATAATAAAGGTTGGTGGTTTTAAGGTAGTGGATTATTGTTTTAATGTAATGATACGAAGGCGAGGATAAAAATCCATAGGATTATTTATTTATTTATTTATTTATTTATTTATACATATTATACAAAGTAAGTTTGCATAATATGGTGTTGCACAAATATGGGCGGAGTAACTAGACCATATGCCCAAGATGTTATTAACAGTGTGCACACTTAATTTTTTTAAATTCGGTAGAATCGACATAAAGAAACGGTAGATTTCAATGAAAATCGGTAGATTTGAATGAAAATCGGTAGATTTGAATGAAAATCGGTAGAAAGTTTTTTTATTCAGAGAAACATAAAAAATAACAATTCAAAGACACATAAAATATGACAAAATATGTATGTGTGACAGCGCATTGAGAAAGGGACCTAAGGGTAAAAACAATCAATTTTCACTTTTTTTTTTTGATGTGGACAACATCTAAGCATCGAATGAGACCGATCCCATGCCCCAAAAGTGTTCCCTCCCAGAGATATGCGCGTTTTATTCAGTGATGGCACACCAAAGATACACGTATTTAAATCTTCAAAATGGCTCTCCTGAACAAAACAAATGTTTACCCTTAGGTCCCTTTCTCTATGCGCTGTCACATATGTACTTATAAATATATAAAGGGTAAGTGCAAGGAGTATCAAACTAATCAGGTTCCAAAAGCGCATTTAAAACTTCACATGTGATTGGAAATTAAACTGCCATAAACAATGGAGCATTTCCATTTCTGACTCGCGCACGAAGGGTTCCGTACGAACACTAGATATGTAAATTAATATAAACTTCATCCTATATAATATATAGCTTTGGCATTTTTTTCGTTTTTGGGGTCTTTTCGGTTTTTTTTGTTTTGGCGTTTTTTCAGTTTTCGCGATTTTTTTAAGTTTTGTCTCTTTTTTTAGTTTTGACAATTTACTTTCTTTTTTTGACGATTTTTTTCGGTTTTTGGCGTTTTTTCATTTTGGCGATTTTTTTTTTGGCGATTTTTTCATTCTTGCGATTTTTTTTTATGTAAATTTTTTTTAGTTTTGGTGACATTTTCGCGTTTTGGCGATTTTTTTCCATTTTTGGCGTTTTTTTTCATTTTGGCGTTTTTTTCATTTTGGCGATTTTTTCGAATTTGGCGATTTATTTTAGTGTTAGAATGTTTTTTTTTAATTTTGGCAATTTTTTTCGTTTTGGCGATTTTTTTTAATTTTTGGCGATTTTTTTTTTTGGTTTGGCGATTTTATAATTTTCGGTTTTTTAGTTTTACCGTTTTTGAAAATTTCAAGTGTTTGCCTCTTACGGTTTCCAAGATATAGCAAATTGTCAAAATTACATAGTCCAAATTGCATTAACTGATGGATAGGGTGATCGAATCGGTTTTTCAACAGGTTTTAAAACCCGGTTTTTTTTCAAAATACGGTTGTCGGTTTTTTCAAAATGTTGATTTTTCGAATGTCTAATAGTCCGGTTTTTTACAAATCAAAAACCGTAAGTAGTTTTTTACTAAAACATGAAATTAAGAGAAATTATTTATGAGGTAATAGCAGAGGCGAATTTAATTGGCCTTATGGTGTGCAATGGATGTCAAAATACAGTTGCAAAAAGTGTTTTTAGTTTTCTTGCTATTTTGCTTCATAGCTTATATAGAGGTAGATATCCACCTTGTCCATACATTCATATGTATATACCATTAAGGAATAAACTCTACATACAACCATAATTTTTGGGGTTGGAGGAAACTTGGGAAGAAATTCAAAAAATTAAATATGTCAATATTTAGGTTGCTAATATATATGTTTATACAAAAAATTAAAAAGTAATTATAATAACAACATAATAGACCATATTTGGATACCATTTGTTGACGGCTTGGTACCGGAAATCACAGAATTCTCAAACAAGTTGACGACATCAAACATTTTGCACGTATTTTTTTATGTATTTTATGCCTGTATGTAGACTTTTCTCCCATGTATTTTTAATATTTTTGCTACTGTAGGTGTTATAATAATTTTTTTATTTTTTGCATAAACATATTTATTAGCAACCTAAATATTTGTATATTTAATTTTTTTAATTTCTTCCCAAGTTTCCACAAACCCAAAAAATTATGGTTGTATCAACTGTATATTATATATATGTAAATATTTATGTACTAAACATAAGTATATGAAGTTAATTTTTATGTTTTACCTGTAATTTTTTATTGTTTTATAGTATTTACATGAACTGTTTGTTAACTCTTTTTTTAATAATGCAATTTAAAATCAAAACTTTTGTAAAATAATTTTCTCACTTAAAAAACCGGTTGACCGGTTTTTCCTGAATTGTAAAAACCGAAACCGAGTTTTTCATAATTTCAAATATTCGAACTATTCGAAAACCGGTTTCTGGAAAAAGTCGAATAATCGATCACCCTACTGATGGACCACCCTTTAATTTAATTTTTTTAAATTTTAATGTTAATTGTTGTAGTCTGTATAAAAATACAATATTTTAAAAATGTCAAGTTTCAATACACATATGTTCATAATTACAATTGTATGTACTATATTACATTGGATTTTAACATTTTTCGTTGCTCCTTTTGGAACACCCTTTAATTTTTAATTCTCATGTATTTGTTGTTGTAGCGGCCAAGGTTCAACATACTCTGTTCAAATTTCAGGTCCGTAGCTCTTACGGTTCCTGAGAAAATACCGTGTGACGGACAGACGGACAGCGTAGCGAAAACAATAGGGTTCCTTTTCACCTTTGGTGTACGGAACCCTAAAAAGTGTCATCACCAGTTATTTGTCCTTACCCTTTATATATGCTAGGCATATATAAAATAATATACATAAATAACAGGGTTTCATTTTTGTACATAGGTTTTATAAAGCTACTAAAATAACTTTTATTTGACAAACATTTCTAACTACAAAGATTATATGTAAGATCCATTTAAGAATTTAAACTTTTGTGCAAAAATTATTAAATCATTGGTAGGAATAAATATTTCATCCCCAAGGCACAACTCTTTGGCATATATTAGGTTATTTATAGTTTCAGTTTTTAACCGATTTCTTTGTTCTGTTTTAATCATTTTCATGACAGAAAATGACCGCTCTGCGGCCGCTCTGCTATGTGGCAAAATAGGCAATTTACATCGAGTTAAATTACTAAATAACAATATTCGGTAGATTTCAGGCCTTGTTCGGTAGAATTGGTAGATTATTAAATTCAAAAACATATTCTGTAGAATCTACCGAATATCGGTAGAAGTGTGCACACTAGGGATGCCAAACGGGAAATCCCGAACTCGGAAATCCCGGGATTTTCGAAATTTGGCAAATCCCGAATTCCGGGATTTGTAAAATTCAATCCCGGAATTTCGTTTTCGGGATTTCTTAGCAATTTTTATACAAAAACTTTATAAATTCAAATTTTCGTTGATTTTAATGTATTTTTAATAATATTTAAAAGTCCCATACAATTTTATACGTACAGTTTTAACAATTTAATGACTATTCGTGACATATGTATTTTTTATAAATTAACAACAAGAGCAAAATAAATAAACTACTTTCTTAAGGTTATTTTCATCAAAGGTGCTACAATATATGTACATTTTAGAATTATTTTGAAAACAAAAGAAACATATTACCTTTGGAAGGAATATAACATTTGAAAAATTCATAAGTTTGACAAATTTATTCCGTCTTATTCTATATTATGAGGGCAATTATAATTCAAATTCCACGAGAAATTTTTCCCGGGGAATAATTTAAAACAGTAGCAAGTAATAGGCAAAACAAAATAATCTAATTGGAAAAGGGAGAAATTTCTTGCGGAAATTTATTCATAATTGCAGTGTATAACTATCTGTATGTCGACTCCTCAACGCTAAAAAAATTAGCACTTTTCTACTTGTCGGTAAGAATTGATTACTATTGACACCTCCTAACAATTGGAGTAGAATACAATACAAGGCAAGTGAAAACTTTTTGTTGTCGGGTTGACGTAAAAGAGAGAAATATTTATAGAATAATCCGGAGTATTTTGTCTAAAAAACTGCTCGAGTGTGTATGTATGTTTTTTACATTGCAGTTCAAAATTATTTTGTTTTTTATTTAGACCATTTAGGACGTTTTCGATACAAACCTAAGATCAAACCCATTTAAATTACATGGATTTGATAAATAGTTTTAGTCAAAAACGACCGACTGAATAAAATACTCTTCAAGTGCTCAGGCAAACTTTTAATGTATGTGCCTATAAAAATGTGATCTTTAGACGTAATTAATCGAATTTGCTTAGAACAGTGTACACATTTCTTTCAATTTTTCGACATGTTCAGCCTTATTATCGTTGTCATAGTCGTAACGAAATCGATAAACAAAAATTAGATAATGCTTGGTATGCATACATATGTAACAACCGTTATACTTGTTGTTGATCAATCGCAATTAAAAAAAACGTTAGTAGATATATTTTTAACAAAACAATATTGTTTTTGCAACTTATTTGTATGAAAGTGAATCTAAAAATTTTCGTAAGTCAACTTAAGCGGTAGTGCTAAAAGTCCACCGATATGTATATTCGTTTTGGTTTAAATAGTAGAAAAACATTTATATTGAAAACAAAAACAAGTTTTCATATTTAGTTATTGTTTTCACTATAAATATAAAAATAGATGAGAAAAGTTCTTTTGATTTTTATTTCATACTCGTATTAGAAAATTGTTCACTTTAAAGACAATTGTGCAATGATAAATTATAAACATAAAACCTTTTAAAATGCATTTAATTGTTATTAAAGTAATATTTATTTAAAAAAATAATTTATTTTACGAAAAATATTTAGATCCCGAAATCTGGAAAATCCCGTGATCCCGAGATCTCGAAAATCCCTGGATTTTCGGGATCAGTGCACACTGATTTGCTCTTTTCCTAAAGGAATTAAGCAGCTCACGAACAGTGATGCCAACTTTTTTGGCTCTAAAAGCTCATCAAAATTTGAAAAAAGCACAAAAATCGTAATTTTGAGATCCAAAAAGCGTAATTTTGAGATCCAAAAAGCGTAAAAAGCACTAACGTGAAAAACGAGCTTGATGTTTAATATTTTCTAAGCTATTATCTATTTCGGCAATGATATCAGTATCCTTAATGAAATATATCAGACGAAAAAGCTATGCTTTACACTGAAAAAATAAAAAACATCAAGTTTTTATTAAAGTAATTTTAAGAAATAAACAAACTTACTACAAGCACTACTTAGTGCTATTTCTCAGTTTGGCACTAAAAATAGTGTCAAAAGCACCAAGTTGGCATCGCTGCTCACGAAGTTTGTTAGTATTTGGCTTATGATATGATTGCAATTGCTGTTGAATAAAAAAAAACAGCGCTGCATAAGAATGTGTAAAGGAGCACAAATACGTGTTTATAAAAGCAAGTTAATTGAAATTTTATTTTTGATATTTTATTTTTTGGCGGGAATCGGTATACCGGTACATACCGGTACACAGAAAAAAATATATAAGATTTATGTTCAACAAAACCATGTTGTTGAATAAAATTTTTAAATTCAATAATATTTGTCATTAACTTGAATATTGTATTTATAGATTCAGCGCATTTTAAAATATAATTTAATTTCATTTGTTTGTGTTGGAGTTTTCCTTGCTTGTTGATTGACTCAACGTGGTCATGTGCTGATGTTGTTGTTTATTTTGATTGTTGGTGTTGTATACGTGTAAATTCCGAAAAGAAGCCGAAAAACCTCGTGGCTTGTTTTTAGGGTTTCGTACACAAAAGGTGAAGAGGAACCCTATTGTTTTCGCTACGCTGTCCGTCTGTCCGTCACACGGTATTTTCTCAGGAACCGTAAGAGCTACGGACCTGAAATTTGGACAGAGTATGTAGAACCTTGGCCGCTACAACAACAAATACATGAGAATTAAAAATTAAAGGGTGTTCCAAAACGAACAACGAAAAATGTTAAAATTGTATGTACATATGTTTGTATATTGAAACTTGAATTTTGTAAAATTAGTGTATTTTTTTACAGACTAAAACAAGTAACACTAAAATTTAAAAAATTTGAATTAAAGGGTTTAAAGGGTCAGTTAATGCAATTTTGACAACTTACTATATCTTGGAAACCGTAAGAGGCAAACACTTGAAATTTTCAAAAACGGTAAAACTAAAAGATACGAAAATTATAAGATCGCCAAACCAAAAAAAAATCGCCAAAAATTAAAAAAAAATCGCCAAAACGAAAAAAATCGCCAAAATAAAACAAATTTCTAACACTCAAATAAATCGCCAAATTCGAAAAAATCGCCCAAATGAAAAAAATCGCCAAAATGAAAAAAAATCGCCAAAAATTGAAAAAAAATCGCCAAAACGCGAAAAAGGCGCCAAAACCGATATAATTGTTTATATGAAAAAAAATCGCCAAAATGAAAAAAAATCGCCAAATTGAAAAAACGCTAAGAACCGAAAAAATCTCCAAAACGCGAAAAAGGCGACAAAACTAAAAAAAAATCACCCAAATGAAGAAAAAACGCCAAAATGAAAAAAAATCTCCAAAATGAAAAAAAATCGCAAAATTGAAAAAACGTTAAAAACAAAAAAAAAAAAAAATGCCAAAACTATATATTATATAGCTGCAGTTTGTATTAAATTACATATCTATTGTTCGTACGGAACCCTTCGTGCGCGAGTCAGAGTCGCACTTTACTGAATTTATTTTTTAATCAACAATACTATTTTTAGATTGTATCAACGAAATGCGCCATGCAGAAGAAACATAAGAAATCATGGTTTGCGTGTATTCATTATTTGAACACCCAATAACGATTTGCTCTTTTGCTGAGTGGTAAGTACGTTAGTCTATTAGTCAAGAGGTTGCCGATTCGACTCATCCCAAACATCTTTAAATTAAAATTTAATAAAAAACCAATTTGTAAAAAAAAATTAAACAAACAACGAAAAACAACACATTAGAATTTGAAAAACAAATTCATTAAAATTTTTTGTTTTCTGTTAACAACTCAATTGTGAATAACACAATAATTTTAATTGGAAATAATTGAGTTGATTTTGTTTTCTTATGTTATAAATGTGTGTTTGTATTTACAAAAAACGTTGTATGTGCCTTTTCAAATAATATTTTATTTGTATTTACAAATAAATTAGTTGTATTTACAATTCTTTTTTTTTTCTGTGTATATACGTAAACGGTATTCTGGATGCCGGTATTTAATATCGTTACCGATACCGGTATCTAATTTTAGCGGTATTTGAATCGGTATCGGTATTTTTACGATACCGTTTGCCAACCTTGATATAATGAAAAATTTTTTAATCTGGCTTAAGTTAAATTTTTATGGAATGAAATATTTTTATTTATTAATGTGATTTTTTAAAGAAGAGAAAAGAAATTGAACTAGCCTTTAGCTGGGGGAAATGTGGGCATGTTTTTGTGTCGCCACACTCTTCATCAGCACCCATATCTGTCTAACTTGGATTGAACTATTTAATTAATCTCTGAACCCACAAAATCTATCAAATATTTCAGAATTTGTGAAAATATGTCAAATTAATTGGTTAGAAAGCAAAATCGTACAAATGGAAAATATAAATTTGTGAGTGGTTCGGTTCTAAAGTTTCTTTCCTCCATTTAAATTTCTATTTTTTAGAGGGCAGTTTGGTGTTATCGCAAGTTTTGAATTTTCTCAGAGTGACAGATGTCAGTATTAGCATTAATTTGCTACATCTAACTCAGTTTTCAAGTTTTAGGACTTGTACATCTTTGGTCCTTAGTCCCTCATTTAAATTATTAAAATATGTGTATACTTATTTAAGAGATTCGAGATATAAAATTTCGATGTCGTTGGACTCAACACAACTACTACATTTACATTACAAATGAGGTGTAGCGCCTTAAACATTCCTCATTCATTTTGTTAATTGAAAAACTCATTGCATGTTTAATATTAAGGTAATAAAAGTAATCCTTTTTTTCCTACGAGCCTTTTATGTTCTTCAACAAGTTCACTTCAACTTACAGTCTGCTTCGAGGCAACAAGAAAGAAATACATATAAATATAACAAAGTAACACTCTTTGCGTAGAAGTATTTAAGTGGTGCTTTGCAAAGTTAACTACTAAAAACATTTAAAAAGCCCTTAATGTAACAATATTTATTTACACATTTTACAAATTACATTTCAACAATTTTTTTCCAGTTTTATTAATTTAATTAAGAACCATTTACATTAAGTCAGTTCAGTGGGTTTTATATATATTTTATGTATATTGTATAATTACAATTTAATTTCATTTACTGGCCAGGCCAAAGCGAAAACCCATCTATACAACAATCAACTTCGACTACCAACCAGAGTTTTGAAAGCAACCATCATAATGATAAAGTTGTAGATGTTGCCAAAGTACGTACTTATAGCCCTTAACATAATTATTTGCTGGTTGAAAATATATAATTACTAAGTTTTTATAGATAAGTATAACTTTGCTGAATGGCTACATAAAGCTTCCCAGCAAAAAATTACACATTACCATTAGATCTAGTTGCCATATAATGACTAACATTTCTGATTGCCAATTTTCATTACTCGCTTACAAATCACATTACCTAATATTTAAAAAAAATTATGTGCAAGTTGCTAAATGAAGAGAACGATTTTTTTAGATGAAATAGATTACGTGAAATGTTGACAAATAAAAAAAAAGTAAGTACTTCTCAAGAATCGATTATTTTAGTCTCACGCCTTGTTAAAATCATTAAGTTGGTAATCCAGTAAGGAATAGCTTCCACCAAAAATGCTTAATTCCAAACTCGATTACCTTTTTTGAAATTTTTTGCTGGGTTCTTTCTGTCTAGTTTGTATAGAAAATATTTTGTAAAATGAATCTAATAAAACTTAATAAAAGTAAGCATTTGCATTCTTCACAATTAAAGCAATTTTGCCCAATATTTTTAGAAGTCACATTAAATTAACTTGTACATAAAATTTCTCACATTATTGTGCTAATTTGGTTTATGATAAAGTTCTATCGATATCTTTAGACGTAAAAATTTAAATTGTAAATAATTCTTTTCTGCAAACTGTTATATCTGCTAGTTGCATGTTCGATGCCTGCCATAGACTAATTTCTCTTAAGGCGGGCTACAGATTATGAAATTAAGGCTACAGTTTTAACTAGACTTGAATCTAACTCGTTCAATAGTTCACTCAACCCAATGAGACGTTTCCGTCTAAAAGCAATTAGTGCACAGGTTCGACAAAGTCTTAATGTGCAGCAGTTCTCATGTTTGCAGCACAGCTCGAAAATTATCCAAACGAAACGTTTGCTTTTGTCTCGCTTTTTTTCGTCGTTCGACGGCATAAAAATACAAATAAATCTGTCGGAGAGTTCGTCATGAACGACAAGTTCCGTTTGACGGCGGTGTTGTATTAATTTTTATATGCATAAATGTGTTTTACTTCTGATGATGAAAATTCGCAACGAAAAATTCATCGTTCGTCCATGTTGTGTTCCTAGCATAAAACAAAAACATTGAAAATTAGTGCAATTTATTCCACAAACACAACTGGAACAAACAACGAACTTGTGCCAAAAATAAAACACATTTGTGAATATGAAATCACTCACAGTCATGTTGTCGGCCGAAATTCGCCATACGAGGCGAAGTCTGCAATAGGTTTATTTCTATTTATTTTGCTGCGGTTCGCCGGTGGAGAAGCCAGTAACCACGTGATCATATTTGATTTTAGTTCTCAAGTGTTTTATTAGGCTCCATGAAAAATTTCGCAAAACCAAATCGCCCAAAAATAAAAAATCGGCCAAAATATCGAAATGAAAAATCACCCAAAAGAAATGAAAAATCAGAATGAAAGAAATAGCGCCCAAAATTAAAAAAACAAAAAAAATTCTATTGTAATTCCATATTTATGTTAAAAAAGGAAACTTAAAGAAAAGCATAAGTAGTACTCGTTTCTTACTGAATTGAAATAAAAGTACGAATAAAAGGCAATTTTCTCCGTACCGTATAGTCTAAGGGCATTGGTCGTGTATAATCAGTTACAAAAATATTTCTAAGATAACTGTTAAGAAATTTGCCTAGATGTCTAGATACTCCGCCCATTTTATGATATATATATGTAAATAAATAACGAGTTGTTTCTGTAGAGTTTGCCGTTAAATTTTTTACTTAAGCCGGTTTTCGGGGTTTATACATCGAAAGCAAAACTATTTGAATTTGTATGCTTTCAACATAGAAATTAAAAGGCTTTTTCTTTGGCTTACATAAACATAACTACAGTTCTGTTGAGTTTTTTAATCCATATTTAATATTCACTGCTGCTCTATTTAAAGTACCAGCCACAATATCGGATGTAATAAAATGTCGAACTCAATTAACCTATGACTAGAAAGTCTTGAGTTTTTGGAATTACACGTTATAAGAATTCTACTTAGATCCAGACTATAACATTTGCCATTTGAGTTGTACAAATTGACATTCATATATTGCCCACCTCTAGTTCTAGTCCATTTATGTATTGTTAAACTGTATTTCTGATCATTCCAGTTTTCCTAACTCAGACGTTGTACCAAATTCATTTGGTATTAACTTCATTACAATTGATTGTCTTATAAATTGAGATAGTGCTTTGATACAATAACTTCTATTGAATTAGTTTTTACATAAGAATTCAATCATTTTTCCCAATGTTTTAACGAGCTTTGAACAATTTCCTCATGAGCTTTGCCTTTTTGAACACCAATATTATTTACCGCTCTCAAATCAGTCAAATGATTGACAAAAATAAAAAAAATTTAAAATAACACGAAGTAAAAAATCGAAAATTTACAGTTTCCTTGTCGGGTTTCGGTTCCGAATATTTGACCTTAAAACCCGTTTTTTCGATTTCGGTTAAAGCCGAACAGTTTTCTGAGACATGTAAAAAAGAGGAAGAAAAATAATAGGTCTCTAGCAGCATACAAAGAAAAACTTCCAATTACAGAATTTAAAGAAAATACCTCCTATCTCTATGCTCACAAAATATAATGCCAAGGCCATATTATCTATCGTGAGAGATTCTCTTCCAGCGATTCATGCTGGCGCAGAAAATGTAGATTAAGAAAAAGAAGGAGAAAATAATGTATGTATGGAACCAAATATTAATGGAACACATTAGTTATTAAGAATATCATGAGGATTGATTATTTTTTCCAAATGTTTTTTTATTTGAATTTGTGTATACATATGTACTTACATTCTTAATGACATGGTTCTATGAATTATTCTGTTATGTCAATGTCGAATATGAAACATTAAAACCCGGTTTTTTCAAAATACGGTTGTCGGTTTTTTCAAAATTTTGATTTTTCGAATGTCGAATAGTCCGGTTTTTAAAAACCGGCTGAGTCAAATACTTTTCGGTTTGTACATTTTGTATGTTTTGTTGATTTTCGTACGTATTTTTTTAGTGTAAAAGCTCTAAGCTTTTTTGACATGGCAATATTTACTGAACTATGAAAATTAAGAGAAACGACAATGGTAAGACTATTGTAAATTTAGAGATGGTAAGGTGAGCTTTCATTACAAAACATCTTTCAGCAAAATTGAAATACGATGAATCAAAACAATTCACATATTCCATTTGCAAAAAAGTTTCGTATATAAAGCAGAAATCTACATCAACTGACACCACAGACAGTGAACCAAACACAGAAGAACGCTGATGATGAAGGTTTAGTGGCATTCGAAAACGGCTAGCTGTTCCGTTCAACTACTTATGTGTTGTCAGAATATTTACAACTAACTTTGGTATTATTTGTTCATTAATAATTATCACATGTAATTTGCCTTAAAAAGCGATATGATATGAACTTTAGCCTATTCAAATCATAAATATAGAAACAAATCAAGTTCGAAAAATAATAATTAAATTAATTAAGAGAAATTATTTGATGAGGTAATAGCTGAGGCGAATTTAATTGGCCTTATGGTGTACAATGGATATCAAAATACAGTTGCAAAAAGTGTTTTTTAGTTTTGGTGCCATTTTGCTTCATATTTTATACAGAGGTAGATATCCACCTTGTCCATACATTCATATGTATGTATATACCATTAAGGAATAAACTTGCAAAGAAAGATGGGAAGAAATTCAAAAAATTAATTATGCCAATATTTAGGGTGCTAATATATATGTTTATACAAAAAATTAAAAATTAAAAAATAATTATAATAACAACATAATATTTGGATGTCATTTCTTGACGGCTTCGTACCGGAAATCACAGAATTCTCAAACAAGTTGACGACATCAAACATTTTGCACGTATTTTTTCATATATTTTATGCCTGTATGTAGACTTTTCTCCTATGTATTTTTAATATTTTTGCTACTGTAGGTGTTATAATTGTTTTTTTATTTTTTGTATAAACATATTTATTAGCAACCTAAAATATTGGCATATTTTTGAATTTCTTCCCAAGTTTCCACAAACACTAAAAATGATGGTTGTATGTAGAGTTTATTCCTCAACTGTATATTATATATAAATATTTATGTACTATACATAAGTGTATGAAGTTAATTTTTATGTTTTACCTTTAATTTTTGTATTGTTTTATATTATTTACATGAACTGTTAACTCTTTTTTTATAAAGCAATTTAAAATCAAAACTTTTGTATAATAATTTTCTTACTTAAAAAAACCGGTTGACCGGTTTTTTCTGAATTGCAAAAACCGAAACCGGCTTTTTCATAATTTCAAATATTCGAACTATTCGAAAACCGGTTTCTGGAAAAAGTCGAATAATCGATCCCCCTAACTCAGAAGCAAAGTGGCGAATGTGTTTTTTTGCTAAGAAAAAAAAAACAGTTATCTGAAAAAAATTATTACCATACCAGCGGGAATTAAAAACTGGATAAACAATTTGAAATCTTTCACCTTTAGTAACGCGCTGATGTAGAGTCAACAATTGAATAGGCATTTCCGCTCTCCTGAAAAGTGCCGAGTTGCGCATTGTAAAATACTTCCCATTTTAGAGCGCATTGTGATATATCTGAGTTTTTCATACAAATAAAAACAGTTCTTGTACAGTTTGTCAAATAAGTGTTATAAAAAGTAGAATAAAAAAAGCAATGTGAGTCCGATCACAGAGGAGATGTGTAAACATCTAGTTATGAATTTTTTTTAAGTTGGAAGTACTTATGCTTTTAGTATCTTTTTTTAAATTAATTAATTAAAAGTATCAAAACTTTCAATATTGTAAATACATATGAATTTGTTGGTTTTTGTTTGTTTTATTAAACTTATTTGGTTAGTAAATGGGCACACTGCAGTATATGTATATGTACTAGAGCTGTGCAAAAGTGTGCTTGGTTGCTTAGCCTTTATGATCAGCGTTGTCAATTCGGTGCTTTTCGCACCGTTTTTAGTGCTTTTTGAAATTTTCGACCCGAAAATTTTTGAAGTTAGTGCCCGGTGCTTTTTAAAACTAATTTTTGGTGCTTTTTATTTCTTGGCGGTGGCACTAAACCCAAATTCCAAAAAGAATTTTCCTTATATAATATATATATATATATATTTTTTTTTTTTTTTTGAAGAAGTCTAACATTTAAAAAACATAAGTACAGAAGTTAAATGGAATATTTCAAAATATTCTAATAAGATTGTACAAAACTGCGTTGGTTGTGAAAGAATGTTGCCACAGCATTTTTTAATAAAAATCAAATTTTGAAAGTTTTGATTTTAAAAAAATTAACTACTACTCCCATCGAGTTCTAATTATCTATTATCTAATTAGCAAGTCAAAAAGACTTGCCAATTGCTGCTAATTTGACTAATTTCAGGTGATTTGTTTCTTCGTTGACGAAAAAATTTAATTTTTTATAATAACTTAAAACGGTTTCGTCAAATTAATTTTAGAATTCACTAATTCTCATAGAATCAAAATGTGTATCGGATGCTTCAAATTTGAAGTTTTAGGGATAAAATGCAAAGTCAACCGATTTCTATATTTTTTATATACAAAATTTCTTTTAATAAAAAAAATTAATTTAGTGCTTTTTTACTTAAATTACGCGTTTTTTTCTGGTTTCAGTGCCTTTTGAAATTTAAAAGTTGACAACGCTGTTTATGATGTACATCATTGAATTGTTCTCTCTTTTTAGTGCTCTTGATTTTATGAGAACCAGTGTTGGTTTCTCTACGAAGAGAAAAAGCACATTAAGCTGTTGCAAAAAGGGTAAAGAGCACAAAAAAATACGAAAAAGCGGGTAAAAAAGCACTAAAATATTTTTTTTTAATTTTAATACATTAAGCCATTTAAAGAGGAGAGTTTAGAGTGTAAAAGCTGAATGTATAATTTCAAATAGAACAAATCAAGTTTAGGGGCAGCTCCCAGAAATTTAAAAACAGTATTTTATCCTATACAAATATGACAAATATTGGTATCCCAAAAAAAAAAAGTTCCGTATCTTATAGAAATTTGAAAAATAAAAAGAAAAAATTCAACAAAAAGACTGGCGGCGAGGCTTAATTTCCGAGTTATGGGCCTTTGAAACTGTAATTAAAATTATAAATTAATATGTAATTATGGTGTTTCGCTAGACGGCGTAGCCTAGCAAAGAGTTTTTGCCTTGCAAAGTTTTCTTGACTAATAACGATTTTTTACATTGCCGGCCTTCGGGCGGGTTAAGGATTTTCTCCACCATGGTGTTTCCCGAGACGTCGCAGGGTAGTAAATATTTTCTACCCTGCAAAGCTTTCCTGCTTAATAGCGTTTTCCTGCATGGCCGACAAAGAGTCTATTTTTACCATTTCATGAAAGGTATTCTCAAAAGCTTTAAGATGATATCAATATTGGTCAGATTCGTTGGTGTTTTGTATAATCACAATATTTTATTAGAATTTCAGAGGCCCATAACTCGGAAACTAAGCCTCGCTGCCAATTTTTTATTTAATTTGTTTTTCTTATTTTTTAATTTTATATAGGATAGGATACTGTTTTTAGATTTTTGGGAGGTGCCCCTAAACTTGATTTAATCATGATTAATTTAATAAAAAATAAGTATGTAAAAACAAATAATAAAAAAAACTAGGAGTCAAGTAATATAGACTCTTACACACATACATACATACATACATACAATAGTAGGTGAAGCTAAAGCTTAGATTAAGATATGTATGTTACTGAAATATCATTTACACTTCTTTCTTAAGTACTCGTAACTTAAAAGTTTTTGTTTTTGTGATATTCACCCCTATTCCAGTTGTCTACCCGTTGTCTAAAACAACTGACTGCTATTGATAATCTAATGATTTCAATTGTTCTAGTATGATTAAATATTTGTGTAAGCTTTAACAAATGCTTATTGCATACTACTTTCAATCAATTATTATGCAAATATATATTTGGAACTCTCCAGTCCGTTTTTTTTTTTTTTTTTTTTTTTTTAAAGAGAAGTAACACTCAGGCAATTAATGCCTATTACTATTACTAGGTGTTAACTTCTTTAGAAAAGGGGTAGTGATAGAAGACAGGTGGCGAAGGAAGATATAGAAGAAAGCTTCATTTTTTTACAACTCTGCTTTTTGCACGCTTTTTAATAATGCAGTGTTGCAGTGCCTTCTGGTGTTAAAGGAGGCGTATTAAATTTTGAAGCTGTATTTAGTAGCCATTTTATTGGTTATTTTACTTCGCCGATGATTTCGCCACAGAATACCGACGAAGGAGGGCGCTCTGATGTTATATTAGGATTAGCATCTGCTGAAGTCGGTATACTTCAGTGACCAGTAACTATGCCTTCATCGCTTGAACTTTCCTACAACAACTGATGCAAAGGGACTCTAATGCACATCAGAAAAATGCGTGGTGTTGTTATTTTGATGACTGTCGGATACAGGGATTGAACCCAGGATCTTCAGTTTTGTAGTGAACGTGCTAACTACTTCAGCCAACGCCACCTTCAAAAAATTGCAAAAAAAATTAATTTTTTATCCCAATTATGAAAATTTTTCTACATTTTTTTTAACATAGTTTCCGTTATTGTCATTAAAAACAGTTTAAGAAAGCTCAATCAAAAAATGATGCTATTAGCGCTTAAAAGTAATTTAGTTTTATAAATTAAAAATATTTTTATTTAACAAAAAAGCACCAAAAGCACTGTAAGAAACTGTAAAAAGCACTGTAAAAAACCGCTTTTTAAAAAAGGGTATTAGGCAAAATTTCGCGTTTAAGAACAGGCAAAAAGCACCAAAAAATACCCGAAACGCACCAAAATACCATCACTGATGAGAACACTAAATACGGTATTCAATCTCATCAAAAGCATGCAACAGCATTTGTTTATCTGCCAAGCGAGGGCATCAGTTATTATTGTATCGAAGCACATTTCACTAGTGCACACCGAATGACAATTGTAAAATGAGCATACAAGTGTAAAATTATGTGTATGTGTAAAAGAAAAAACAACCCTGCAGTCAGACTGGGGCCAAGTGTCTCTATGTCAACACTAAAACTCTAGTAGTAGTTACATTGTCTACAATTTCTCTTTTATTCGTCAGTATAAAATAAAGAGAGAAAACAGATGTGGTGTATTTCTGGTGGATTTTGCAACAACTTGTCAATATACATAAATTAAGTTATAGAAATGTACCAGTAAATTTCTGGTTGGTATGTCTCCATGTTCCCATAAGAACTGTGAATTCACTATCTAGTCAATTGTTTTAGTGTTACTAGTAGAATTTCAATGACAAGCACATGTTAAATGTCTATACCACAAAGTATTATATGGGGAATAATTGTAGAGTAGTACAGGTGACAAAGTCAAAAGCGACTCAGTACATCGACGTTTACTTCAGGGAAACAACGTAGAATGTACGTCGTAGATTATTTGAGTGTGTTAGTTCGCATGCTACTGTTCTAAGCAGTGTGACCAGATCCTAAAAGTTTTTGCAGCTAAATTGACTTTCAAAGAAAGCTATAAAATAATTATAGTGATAAAACCTAATGCTAAAATTTAAAACATACTTGTTTTTAATTACATTGTTTCTTTTAAAGTGCTTATTTTTGCTATTTATTCTTTTATTGTATTTCCTTTAAATGAACCAAATTTTTTAAATTCTGGAAAACCTGCCATGTGTTTTAGCATACTTACTTAAGTTTCAAAATTTAATGTGTTAACGAGCTTTGCTATATAGTTTCACATTAAAACCCACGCTAGGATGAAGTTGTTACCCTGCGTTTACACATGCAAGTGTCTTGCATGCAAGCCCTGTGTACGTATTATCAACGAAATTTCGCACAAATGCCCGACTGTCTTGCAACTTGCATGTTTGCCTTTTAGTGCAGAGTTGTCCATAACATAAAAAAGTTTGATGTTAAGGGAACCAGATAGTGTTGAACTTTATTCGTATTGTTTCAATGTTATTTATGTCTAAAAAATTAAAAAACTGCTCGATTTATGAATATTTAAGAAAAAAAAATTATTAAATTAGATTTTAAATGTATTTAAAATTAGCAAAAACTCATTTAACATTACACTGAAATCCAGTTAATTTGTGCTAAACTATTAATAGGGCAATACTGTTAGCTAACTTTCCATTTACTTGCTACAAGTTCAACGAGTCACTGTCTTGTAAAATTCCTTGGCAGTTGAGTTGGAAGTAGGCTGCAAGTGCCGAAAGTATATTTAATTAAAACTATATATATTCTGTCTAATTCATAAAAAATATTTTAAGTTTATTACAGGTGTATTTGACAAATTTCCCATAGAAATACGTCAAATAAGACCTTAATATACCTGAAATATTTTTTATGAATAAGGCAGTTTGTATATTGTTGCAATATTAATATGAAAAATTAAATGGCTTTAAAATCTTTATTTAGTACCCAGTAGAAGTGAGCACAAACTGTAATTGAGTGTAAAGCAAAAATAGAGAAAAACTAAAAAAAAAAATACGCGAAACCATTGTATATGAGTTGAATCGACAGTTGTGTCGAGTGTGCAATATTTTTATTGTACACTTCTTAGTGCACCATACTTCATTTCACAAATATGTACTTTATAGAAATAGAAAAACAATTTAAATTTTTGTAACGGAATTTTAATTTCTATAAAAAAAAAAAAAATACATTTAATAAGAAGTAACTTATTATATCTTTAATATAATTCACAATGAGAAAACAAAAAAATTAAACATAACAAGAACTGATTGTAATGATAAAAAAAAGTAAAAAAAAATAGTTTTCATTGAAAACACTCTGCAGCAGTGAAAATAACACGCGGACTTTAAAGCATAGGTTCGGTTTTACTACCAAAAAGTAATAAATGCATATACTCAGATTGGCAATTTTCTTCGCCCTCAGACAGTTCTAAACAACATGCATGCATATATACATATGGCAATAAATGAGTTCTGAGTTTTATAATTTATTAATTTAAGACTTAAAAATAAAATAAATAAATAATAAAACAAAAATAATATCTTTCTCAATGCATATAATTGTAAAAAGTTTTATTATCACTTAATATTTTATGAAATTTTTAGTTCGTGAAATGAAGTATTGTGCACTATGAAGTGTACAATGAAAATATTGCACACTTGACACAACTGTCTATTCAACTGTTGTATAATGGTTTTGTGTGTCGTTTGTTTCCTTGTTCTCTATTTTTGTTTCACACTCAATTACGATCACCACTACAAACACTATTTGCTTTAAAAAAAAATGCAATACTGTGTACTTTTTCATAGCTTTTGCTCATTTCTAATATGTACTGCATTCAAAATTGCAGCAAGCAGTAAATTTACTGATTACTAAAAAAATTCAGTAAATTTTTACTGCTAATGAAATTTAATTTGCATTACCAGTAAAATCGTAGGGCCGTAATCACAATAAAATTGTAGCAAGTGGCAAAGTTTTTTCATTCAAATTTTGAAACTTGTATGAAAAACATTTAGCCATTTGGTAGAATTTCATTATGAATACGGGCATTACTGATTACTGAAAATTCAATGCACCTCATCATATAACAAAGCATTTAGGCAATTTATAAAAATTGTAGAAAAAAATTTTAGTAATTAGTAAAAATTTACTTGTTAAACATTTTTTATTGTTTTTACTGAAACTTTAGTAAAGTAAATGGTAAATGCCTTTACTTTTACTTTTTAATTTTTAATTCCTGTTGTTCATCGTTTAGTTGTTGCTGTTCTTGTTGTTGTGTACGCATTGCAATTAAAATAAATTCAGTAAAGTGCGACTTTGATTCGCGCACATTCGGTTTTTGGTAATTTTTTTTTATTTAGCTTTCTTCCTTTTTTAAGTTTTTTCAGTTCAAACGATTTTTTTTCAGTTTTATCGCTTTTTTCTCGTTTTGGCGTTTTTTTCTCTTTTTGGGTTTTTTTAATTTTCGCAATTTTTTTCATTAGGGCGATTTTTTCATTTTGGCGACTTTTTCTGTTTTTTTGGGTTTTTTTCATTTTGGCGATTTTTTTTATGTTTTCGGGGTTTTTTTATTTAGATTTTTTCATTTTGGCGATTTTTTCATATTGGCGATTTTTTGTTTAAGGATTTTTTTCATTTTGGCGATTTTTCCGGTTTTTCGCGATTTGTTTTAGTCCTAGAGATTTTTTTTTAATTTGGTGCTTTTTTTCGTTTTGGCGATTTTTTTTTTGTTTTTGGCGATTTTTTATATTTGGCGATTTTATATTTTTTTGAATTTTTAGTTTTACCGTTTTTGAAAATTTTAAGAGTTTTGCTCTTACGGTTTCCAAGATACAGCAAGTTGTCAAAATTACAAAGTCAAAATTGCATTAACTGATGGAACACCCATTGATTTAAATTTTTTAAATTTAGTGTTAATTGTTGTAGTCTGTATAAAAATACACTAACTTTTAAAATTTTAAGTGTATATATGTATGTACATACAATTGTATGTATATTACATGGGATTTTAACATTTTTCGTTGTTCGTTTTGGAACACCCTTTAGTTTTTAACTCTCATGTATTTGTTGTTGTAGTGGCCAAATGTCTACACATTGTGTCCAAATTTCAAGTCTGTAGCTCTTACGGTTCATTTTCACCCTTGGTGTACGGAAATATACCGAAAAATAACCGGCGGCGGCGCACCGTCTGCTTCGAGCCGGTCGACTTGTTTCTCTGCTTGGTATTGCTTCTTTCAAACACTCATACATAACTCACACCGATTTGACAATGCAAGGAAATCTCAGCAAAGAAATCAAAGTCAAATGATTTTTACCCCCTAGCGCATAGATGTTTACACATCAAAAATACAACAACTAATACACGATTTTCTACAGCAGATCTATATAATTAATATGCGAACATGTTTTTTGTAATCCCTTTTACGCTGGTACCACTACACCGATTTTAAAGGATTTTCTGTACAGATGTGCAGAATCTATATTTTATTGAAATCGGTTTAGTATTTTGGGAGCTATAAGCGTTTAAAGTTGGTACTACTACATGCACACATATTACACACGCATTTATTAGCTTACAAGTAAAAAAGAAACAAAACATGAGTGTGTGTGTTTGTAGTATTTCTCTTGACCTTACAATTGTTTTTCTCTTATTTGTTGTTGTATCAAAGCTATAATACTTAAAGGAAGAGAATTGAATAAATTGAATTAGCTTGGTTGAAGGGATTTTGTTTATGTTTTTTTAATTTCATGTATTATTTAATTATGCTTGCATATGTATGTAAGTTTGTGTGTGGCTGTGTTTAAATGAATTTTTTTATGACGTTTAGATACATTTTCTTTGAATCTTAAATTATTTACATTTTGATTCTAGAATACGGACGAGTGTGTCGTCCGTTTGGTATATCTAGTTTATTTTATTTTTGAGCAAAGTTATTAGACAGTGAGTTAAAACCTGAATTTAACAAACTTGCAGTGTGAATGCAAAATCAGCTGTTTATGGTTTTAACGTTAAAACCAGGTTTTAACTTTCAGTGTGAAAACACTATTACCATTTCAAGAAAGATATTTTCAAAAGCTTTAAAACCATAGCAATTTTGATCATATTGGTTGGAAAATATACCGTGTAACCACAATTTTGTACTCGAGTTTAAGAAGTCCATAACTTGGAGACTAAACTTCACCGAAATTTTTTTATTTAATTTTTCTACATTTTTGAGAGGTTCCCCTAAACTTGGTTTAGAACACAAATTAAATATTCCAAAGGTGGAAGGATTTCAAACAATTTTATAAACCACTTTTACTGCTGATGGTTGCGAAAACTTTTGGGTGTTTTTCTCCGTTTAATTTTTAAATGTTTAACAAATTTTCAAATGAAAAATAACTTGAGGTTTGTATGAAAATTTTCTGGCAACTTTTAATTTTTTTTTGGGCGATTTTTTATGGAAAAATTTTTCATAATTTCAAAATACAAAATAACTAAAAAAATTAAAAAATGGTCAAAGTTATGGCTGTACGAATTATCGCCCAAGTGCAAATCGCTTCAAATAGTTAAAAGAAGGAACGCCTAAAATTTTTGGGTGATTACTCATTCTAAAAACATACCCAAAACAGTGCCCGCTCGCCCAAAAAAGTCAAGAATTACCTAAAAATTGAAAATGAATAATCGTTCGAAGTTTTTTGGCGTTTGTTCATTACGTTACTCCGAATTCGCCCAATATATTTTTTTTTGGTTTTTCAACATTTTGAGAAAATTTGGCAATTATTCATTATGAAAAAACGCCCAAATATCTAAAAATGTTAAGTCGCCCAAAGTCGATGAATTTTTTTTTAATTTTTGGGAAATTCTATATTTTTGTTTTTCAGGCGACTTGTACTTGGCTGATTACTCGTACAGCCACTTTTTATTGAGCTATTTTAGTAAATAAAGCCACTTTTTACTTTAATAGTTGTTTTTTATTTTTATTCTATAGTATTTCAAAAATATTGTGCCATAACCGCCACAAAATAGGCTTTCGTGTCATATGTTCCGAACTTAGATTTTTGATGGTGGTAAAAATTGATTTTCTGTCTAGTTGTTTTTTTTTTTTTTGTTAATGTTTAATTTTTTCTTTAGAGTCACACTATCAGCTTTTAGTTGAGTAAAATTTGTGTGTGATATAATGGATACTAGTGAAATGATAATTTAAAATGTTAAAAAACATTAATTCTTGTCTCATCTGGCATCAAAATATTATCAAGATGAGCAGAAAAAGGCGGAAGTATTGGAGAGTATTAAATATGTCAATCGTCATCCAGTTCTTTGGACTCCAACGTAAATTTTATTAACTCTTACTGACCATGCCCACATTTTCCCTCGAAAACGTTTACGTACATGCAAACAAGTTCTAAATGTCATAAATATGATATTTGTTATTTAAATGATTTTCATTTTCACAAACAATAAATAACTTTATCAATTACACGGTGTTACAGTGAAAAAAAAATTGGAAAACGACCTAGCGTGAGTTTTAGATCTTGTTGAGTACATTACAAATTGTGTCAAAAAATTTCAGAAACACCCTCAAATTCAGAAGTTATTCTGAAAATACCGTTTTCTGTGATGTTCGTCAACTTATCGAACTGTATCAGTTTTTGTTAGATTATGCTTTACAACGGTGTGTATATCTTGATATATTTGTAAATTTTGAATATTGTTTTTGTTAAGAATATCCAAAAATATATAAAATTTATCAACTTTTTTGATTTGCGTAGCTTTTCATTGCTTATTTTGATATGAAAGCTTATGAAAATTTATACTAATATATAAAGCAAATTTAGTTTTTAGCAAAATATGGTTTGAATGATTCAAATCGGATAAAAATTGTGAAAGTTATTAAACTTTTCATTAACACCCTTTTTTTTGGCTTTTTCTCCCCCAGTGCGAAAAATTTGAATAATAACAAAAATTAAAAATTTTAAAAACCCCCGCCTTTTTTCAGAAAAGGCCAAACGGTTGGACCGATTTTCTTCAAACATAGCTAAGAATGAAAATCGGTTCAGCCGTTTGGCCTGTAAGTGGACACACACTACAAACTAACAACACTTTTTTTTTAGTCGGGCGTTAAAAACACAATTAACGAAAGAAACAAATTCATCAACTTAATTATGCAAATTTTTTTGTTTTTTTTTTTTTTTGTAATCTTACAGTTATTTTTTTTTTATAAACTTAAAGCCTTATACATAACAAAAACCTTCATGCCAGTTAGCATAAGTAGCAAAATTGACTATTGACTAAGATAGTACAGATGAATGGGGGTTATTTCGTCCTATTTTTTTAATTATTAAAAAAGTTCAGAATATTTTTATAAGTAATTTTCTGCTATATATATTTGGATAAACACATAAAATAAACGAATTTAATACGAGTACCAACACAATGCTAAAGTGTGGTGAATTTTATTGTTTTTAGAAAAGAGTAAGAATTGTAACTATATTAATATTTATTTTAATTAAAATAAGTAAGTTTGTAGATTTTGTAATCATCATGGAGTGTGAGATAAGCATAATAATTTTTTTATGTTTGCGGTTTGAATTTTACTGGAATACCTGTGCGAAGCGGACAGCCACGCAAAAGATGCCTTCAAAATAGATTTTGACTGCTCATATAGTTCTAGTAAATGGTATGAACCCGAAAGTACTCGTACAAGCTGTTCCAGTGTACTTAAGAAAATTAAGTCTGAAGAGTTTATAAGCCCCTCATTACCATTATATTTCTCAATGATTTGGCATCATCAAATATTCCATAAAGCAGTGGACTGTAATTTGTGTGGAGTGGCTTACCAAAGAAAAAAAACCTGCAATCGCAATATTTGTACTTTAGAAAAAGTTTAATAACTTTTACAAATATAAATAGATTCTAACAAGTGATAATATCTCATTATTTTTTATATAAAATTTACTTTAAAGTTCTGTGCAAAAAAGATAGGCCTTCATAGAAAAAAATTAAAATAACAATTGTTTATTTTAAAAAATTATGCAAAAAAGTCTAAGTGTTTGATAAAAACTTACCCAATTTCTTGAAATATACAATTAATGCATACATTTTTTAAGAACCTAAGTCTTTGCCTTTCCAAAACTGTTTAAAATTTTAAAATTGGTCAAAACGTGAGTGAGCTAGAGGTAATAAAGTACTACGACCCACCCTAAAACAGTTTTTTCAAAATAACTTGAATTTTTGAGGGTGTTTAAAAATCTTTGAAAACGGTTTTTGTATGTCCTCACCTAGGCCAACTAGGTCGCTTTTCAAGTTCTGACAAAAAGTGTTTTTTTTTTGTAACACCATTTAATAAAAGCTTGTAGTTTTTTGTCATTATTCTGCTTCACACAAAGAATTTACACAGCGATTTTTTGTCGGCGATTTATTCGCGACATGTTTAAAAATGTTTCATTTAACTGAAACTAAAGTATTCTTAGTTAATTTAATTATTATCATTCGAACTTTATTTGTTTATATATTTATGATTTTTTGATCAGGCAAAAGTTCGTATCGTTTTGTAAGCCAAATTAAATGTTATAATTATTAATGAACAAATAACACAAAAGTTAGTTGTAAATATTCTGACGACACATAGTTGAACGGAACAGCTAGCCGTTTTCGAAGGCCACTATTACACCTTCCTCATCAGCGTTCTTTGTGTTTGGTCCACTGTGTGTGCTGTCAGTTGATGTAGATTTATGCTTTATATACGTAAATTTTTTTGGAAATGGAATACATATGTGAATTGTTTTGATTCATCGTATTTCAATTTACTGAAAGTTTTTTGTAATGAAAACTAAATCTTATTATATCTATATTTACAACAGTCTTACCATTGTCGTTTGCTCTTTACTAATTATACAAATGTTAGTTAATTTGCTTATTTTTGTTCTACTTAAGACAAACTTTTTTGGTTTGTTACTATTAAGTATATTTATTTAATTTTTGTCATAGGCCAATGGCTATTAATTATTAGTTAATTTAATTGTTATTATTGGAACTTCATTTGTTTATATATTTATGATTTTTTAATCAGCGAGTATTCTTAGCTTTTTATTGCTGATCATAAAAATTTTTAAAATTTTATTTTTAGTCTTTTATAGCAAATGTTAAATCTCAAGAAGCGTGGTGTCGCCCAACTTCGCAAACATCGATATAAACTATCAGTGCTATTTTATCCCCGCACAACTTTTAGATAAGTAAAAGTATATAAAGTGAAAAAAAAAATTAATGGGCGTAGACGAAGTTACAAAGCCAGACACTTAAAAAATTTCAACCCAATTGACTTTTTTGTCTGCTGGGTTCTAGTAAAATTTCTGTCTGTATATGCGTATTTAAAATATATTCATATCTATATTTATATTTTCAGCAGTTTCAGTGCAAATGTTTCAGGTGTGAAACGTTTGTATCTGAATTTATAGTTTCATTAAATCCTTATTAAACAGAATGGAATTTTCGTTTAATTCATAATTTTGGTATTTAATTATTTTGTCTAGCATATTCCTGTTAGTGGTTATTGCAATTGATTATGGTTTAATTTCTAGTTAATACGAAAGTAGTTGTGAAAATTGTTTTGGATATTAATTAGGCTCAATTAGGATATGTCATTATAAATAAATGATTTATCAGAAATATGTATGTATGTATGTATGGTGGACAGATAGATATGTGGATACATACACACAGACACGAACATATTTCAGGTTGAAATATCCCAATAACTTTGATGCAACTGGTAGGCACAATTTTACTCAAAAAAAATCTGTGTTGTATTGATGAAAATATATATACATACATATGTAAGTATGGATTAGTGTTGTTAATTATTTGTCTTTTATATATGTTCGAATAAAATTTCATGATTTTTTTCTTGTTCGAACAGACGAATAATTTTGAACTTTTGTTCGAATATTCGAACGAACAAAGAATAAAAAAATTTATTCGAATAATCTTAAAAAAGTTTGCAAAAAACGACACGTATGTGTATTAGTTTATTTTTTTTATTAACAAACGAAAAATTATTCATTACACAAGAAAAACATATGATTTCAATAACAGATTTAGAAATATTAATAACAAAACTTGAAAATTTTAAGAACCTTTGCCGCAGTTGACGCCGTAGTACAAGTTAAGAACTCTGTGTTCCACTAATACTATTGAAGTAGCAGAATCACAAAAAAGAAGATAGTAAATTAATATACAGAAAATTTAAGATAACTTCCAATCCACTAGACCGATTTTCTTCAAGTATAAGTTAGAAGATATACGATCATGTCTTCTTTCAAACGAAAACAAAGCAAATTAAAATCGGTCAAGCCGTTCGGGAGCTACGGCGTCAAAGACACGCAGATCTAACAGAATATATCTAAAAACGATGTGATACCTTCTAAGCGGCTGGACCGATTTTCTTCAAACATAGCTAAGAACACTTTCGATCAAGTCACCTTTCAAACAGAAATAACTAAATCAGAATCAGTCCAGCCGTTTGGTCTTTAGGTGGACCCATAAAAACAAACAGCTACACAGACACACACTAATAAATTTTTGTTCTCTTTTTGTGACGTATTTTAAAAAGTTGTTATTTAATTCTTTTTTTTACGTCGTTCAATAATTCCATTTTTAACGCTTTTGATTAGAGAAAATCCGTTTTTTTCTAATCTCTTTATCAGAAACTACAAGACACCTTCTAATTCCATGAAAGATGCATTACCTTTTCCCAGAAAAAAAAGATGAGTTTAGCGAACATATGTATGTTTATATATGTACATACAAAATAGGTTACACAAGTACAATATTTTTGTTCGTTCGAATAAAAATGATAAAAAGTTGTTCGAATATTCGAACAATTTTTGTTGGAATGACAACACTAGTATGTATCCACACAAAAACATAAGTGTTAAAAAAGGGCAAGTTCCTATAAAAAAGTTCGGCCATTAAAAGTAGTGAGATATAAATTTTGACCAAGTTCTTGTTTGATACAATACCTATCACTAAAATATGGTATGCATTATATAAATTTGTAATCGTAAGGGTGTCATATAATTTCTAGATAATCTGCTTACTTGGCAATATTTTTACCTTTCTAAAAAAGCACAGAATAATGTATTTTTGTGCATTTCTTTGTATCGGAAAAATGTTGTCAAGTTAGCAGATTATCTAGAAATTATATGACACCCTCACGATTACAAATTTATATAATGCATAGCATATTTTAGTGATAGGTATTGTATCAAACAAGAACTTGGTCAAAATTTATATCTCACTACTTTTAATGGCCGAACTTTTTTATAGGAACTTGGCCTTTTTTCACATTTATGTTTTTGTGTGGATCTGATTACTTTTTGAAAAATTTTCTATAAAGTGTCCAGGAGACGTACAAAAAAAGCCATCAATCGGTAAGAATGTGTTAGTGTCGTTTAATTCATGATTTTTCGGAGACGTACAAATAAAATCGTCAATCATCATTTTAACTTTGTGTTCGTTGTGTGCGATGGCATATATGTACATATGTCTTCATCGGATGATGATTTTTTGTTATTTGCGGCATTAAAACTTTATGAAATCTTTGTATGAAAAAGCACATTAAACAAATATACAGAGCTAAATAATAATTTTTCTATCTTCCAATCTAATTTTTCATCTATTATTATTATTATTTATATTATTATAGCTATTGCTATCAGGGGGCGAAGCCGATCGGCTCGGAGCCGGCTTCGAGCCGCCGCCGATGAATATTGAGCACCATGAGCCGCCGCCGATGCATACGGCTTGCATCGACTAAAATTTTAGGTCGAAGACACCGGCTGAACCATTACTTTTGTATTAAAAAGTATAATTATTTAGCCATTACAACTTAAACAAAAAAAAAAAACAGAAAAAAAAATTTTTTAATTTTATTTGCTCAAAAGATATAAAAACGTGTCTTTTTTATCCGATTAAGCCGCCGCCGTAGTTTTTATTTCTTAGCCGACGTTTTTCGGCTTGAGTCGACTTTCAGCCGCCGCCGTAGATTATTTTGCTCAGCCGCCGCCGGTCGACAAACCAGGTCACCTTCGTGCCCTGATTGCTATTTATGGCGCGATACAGGAGTTAGAAAATGATTTTCGTAACAAAAATATTCGACACTATTACAGTTATAAATTTATTTTTGTTTTGATTTCTTTGTACTTAAAAGCAGAGTAAGAAAATAAACGAAACAAATTGTTTGATTTTGTTTTGTTTCGTTCTTTGATGTGAGTAACAACAAAAGCAAACCCAAAACATTGAGAACGATTGTTCAATTTGTTTTTGTATTGTTTTTGCCATTAGCACAAAACAGAGAACACAGCCGATTGGCTGTAAGCCGGCTAACAGCCGCCACTGCCCACAAACAATATATTAATTTAATCGTGCGCCGATAGAAAAGATTAATGGGAAATAAATGGAAACGTTTTGAAATATTTGCGGCGAATTTGACATCATCATATAATATAATTTTATTGTTTAAGACGAGTTTTCTAAGAACTAAACACAACCGTTCACATTATAATGGGTGTTTTTTACTGAGGTATAGAACTTTAAGTTGGCATCACTTTTTTAACTGGCGGCCATTTTGTCAGCTGTCAAGTGATTAATATTTAGTTTGGTTTGCCATTTTATCATGAACAGGTTGACAAAAGAACAACGCTTGCAAATCGTGCAAATTTATTTCGAAAATAATGGTTCAGTTCGCGAAGTTTACCGCAAGCTCCGTCCATTTTATGGTCGACATAATCGTCCATCAGAGCAATTAATTCGGTTAAGCATGGATCGTTTTAATGAAACTATTTTTTAAGCTTTAGGTCAGTAAATTTTATATATTTTTAGTTTTATATCGATATTTCGTTAACCTTTGGTTAACTTCTTCAGGATTATATTTATTTTATTTTTTGGTAATTAGTTTTTGTCTTTTTTCCTTTTAATCAGAAAAAAATATATGTTGATAATTATAAATAATAATGTGTGTCATATAAAAAATTTTTTTTATAATTATTATTTATAATTATCAACAAATATTTTTTTCTGATTAAAAGGAAAAAAGACAAAAACTAATTACCAAAAAATAAAATAAATATAATCCTGAAGAAGTTAACCAAAGGTTAACGAAATATCGATATAAAACTAAAAATATATAAAATTTACTGACCTAAAGCTTTTAAAAATAGTTTCATTGAACATATAAAAAAGGTCGAAAAATTAGATAAACAATTTCATGGATCGTTTTCGCACTACGTTTACTCTATGTGATAATACGCATCCGCAGACACGTCGAACAGTGCGCACCGAAGAAACAATTGCCGCTGTAGAGCAAAGTGTTGAAGAGGACCCGAATGAATCGATTCGCCACCGTGCACAGCAATTGGAGCTTTGTCCATCAACTTTATGGAAGATTTTGCGCAAAGATCTTGGCTTGCGACCTTACAAGATCCAGCTAGTACAAGAATTAAAGCCGCAAGACCATGCAATGCGTCGTGATTTTGGTGTATGGGCCGAAAATGAGATTGATCTCGATGCTGATTTTCATCGCAAAATTTTGTTCAGTGATGAGGCTCATTTTTGGTTGAATGGCTACGTCAACAAGCAAAATTGCCGCATTTGGAGTGAAGAGAATCCACATGAGACCCTTGAGACGCCATTACATCCACAAAAACTGACTGTTTGGTGTGCTCTATGGGCTGGTGGAGTCATTGGGCCATACTTCTTCCGAAATAATGCTGGAGAGTCAGTTACCGTTAATGGAGACCGGTATTGAGCCATGATAACCGACTATTTTGTTCCCGAATTGGATGGCATGAATGTGGATGAGTTGTGGTTCCAACAAGACGGCGCTACATGCCACACAGCGCACGTCACAATCGATTTATTGAAGGAAACATTCGATGAGCGCATAATTTCGCGGAATGGACCTGTCAATTGGCCACCAAGATCGTGTGATTTGATACCATTGGATTATTTTCTTTGGGGATATGTGAAGTCGCTCGTCTACGCCAACAAACCAGAAACGTTAGGGGACTTGGAAGCCAACATTCGTGGCGTTATTGCCAACATACGGCCCCATATGCTCGAAAAAGTGGTTGAAAATTGGACCTGTAGAATTGGCTTTATTCGAGCCAGCCGCGGCGGCCACATGCCCGAAATCATATTTAAACATTAATGGCATAAAATTATCCTTCCAATAAAGCCAAATTGATGGACATTAAAACGATTTTCTTGTGTTTTATTTCAATTCGAGGTTCTATACCTCTAAAAAAAAAACCACCCTCTATTTGAGATGTTTAAGGTTGACGTTTTGTCAATAAATTATTGTGTTTGTAGGTAATTTCGAACAATTATGTTTTTTATTTGCTTTATTATTTTTAAACAAAAATTTTTTGTAAATAATGTAATATTTTTTAAACAATTATTGTGTTTCAAATAATTTTTTTAACGTGCCGCCATTTAATAACAACACAAATTTGCCAGAGTTATCAAAAACGCACTGAACATACCACATTTACGTGTTTATCGATGAGTTTATTTTTAAGACTTTTTATTTGAGATGCTAAACAAAACAAGTCAATGTATGGTAAAATATCCAAAAATTATTGTGTTTACGCTCTTAAAGACGAATAGGATGTTAAGCTCATAAGTGTGAACATAGTATTATATAGCTAAGTAGCAATTGCTATAACCGGGTGTCCTAAGACACCTCTCTTCTTTTTATTTTTATTTATAATAATAATAATTCTAGTTCTTCAAACCATTCTAAAAAACAAACATAATTTCCTCAAAAAAATTTCGAAACAACAAACGATTTTTAATATAAAAACAAGACATTGGGTAGTGTGAATAAAAAAAAAATATGTACGTACTCGTATGTATTTGCTTTTTAGTTAAAAATTTTTTTTAAACACAAAATTCACATACATAAATAAATATGTATTTGGGGTTTTAAAAACAATTTTTAAGTAATTTTTTTTTATTCTCACTACCCGTTAAGATTAGGAAAATTAGAGAATATAATATAGTAATTATAATAATCATACAACTGTTTGTAGACTTTTGATTGTTTGGTTTTTTTACAAAGATCAATGAATGGTACATTTTCATAAAGTGCAAATTAATTTTTTTTCATCCGCGCACTTCTCCATGTCGTCACAAAACAAATAACACAAAGCAAATGACGTTTTTTTCGTCAATCAGATTTGGCGACATACAAATAATCAGCCGTCAAATAAAAATATCAAAATTTTTTGATTCTCATCAATCAGTGCCGACAACGTGTACGTGTAGCCGAAAAGAAACGACTGCACGCACACAACTATGTGATTGATGGGTTTTTTTGTACGTCTCCTGGACACTTAATACTTTATAAGCTTAAAAATTCTAGTGATTTTTATTTCTATTAATAATGTGGCCCCGCCTATTTTCTCAGTATATTTCTGCTTAGCCGAAGTACATAAATCAAAAGGATATGCCCAATGTGCATGCAAAGTTTCAATAGGGTAGCTGGTGCTTTAATTTTTGGATTTTCCAATTGAGTAAATCAATTAGGACTATTTGTCTACAAGATTTCACCCCTCTACAGTATAATATTACTGTATTAAATTATTAAATTTTTATGGGCCTTGCCCGTTCGACTTTTATATATATCTGCTACAGATTATGGTTCATTTAAAGTTTCGTAAGAAAAAGCTATTGAGAAATACATGAGTAACAGCAAAGAACATAAATCATAATAATACAATTTATATTATTTGGTAATAGACTAAAAACTGATAAGCCGGAGTACATGAAAGAAAAAGCTAAGATTTATGGGTGAACTCACTGCCACTTTTTAAAAGAGGACATTTTTGCTTAGGATAAGTGCAATTTGTAGGAAAACTTTCAATAAAATTTATCTGATTGAAGCTTCTGATTTTTTAGATTTTTCTTAGTTATATCTGATCTAGATTTATTTGTGTATCAAATTTTAGTTCTCTAGTACGAATTGAAGTTTTAACGGATAAAACTTGTTGATTTAAGATTTTCCCCTTGGCTCTCTACCGCGAATTATACCTTTAAATTTTATGAGCATTACCCCTCCCACTATTTTAAACTCACAATTTTGTTTGAGCAGCGCTTATAATTCATGCTAATTGTCTTCTAAAATATGCTAGACCGAAGCAGATTAAGCACAAGGCTAACATTTTATGGGAGCTATCACGCCCACTTATTAAGGTGATATTTTAAAGTCTTGTACACGTGCTACGACGTGTATGCAAAGTTTCAATAAAATGGCTTGAGTTAAAAGGTGAATATCAAGTTTTTAGTCGTAAACAATTTTGGCGGTGCCCCGCAAATTCTGGTGAAATTTTTTGGCTTTTCAAATTTTTTCAGTTGGTTTCTCACCTAAACCTACTCGTGTATCAAATTTCAGCAAATTAGCGCAACTTGTAATTTTTATGGGCGCAGCCTCGCCCCTCTGACTAAAATTTCCGGGTTTTCAGGTTTTAATAGTTGGTTTCTCACCTATACCCACTTTTATATATAATTTCAGCTTCTTAGCGCAACTTTTAATTTTTAATTTTTGTGGGCGTAACTCTTCACTTTTCCAAACTCAAATTTTTTTTCGACCAGTGGTTATTATTTGTGTCAAGTTTCGTTGCAAACGGATAATAATAACTACATAAATAGTATATCTAAATATGCTGAGCCGCAGGGCATTAAAATGAGGTTTAAATTGTATGGGCGTGTCAACGCCCACTTTTTAAATTAAAAATTTATAGCCTTGCATTATCGCAGTATATATGCCAAATTTCATTAAAACAGCTTCCATTAAGCGCCTTATATTAGCTTTTTTAATTCTGACTTTTATGGGCGTAGCCCCGCCCTCCTGTCCAAAATTTTCGGGTTTTCAGATTTGTTTATTTTATTTCTCACCTGAACCTAGTTCTGTAGCAAATTTCAGCTCACTAGCACAAACTTTAATTTTTATGGGCGTAGCCCCGCCCTCCTGGTTAAAATTTTCGGGTTTTCAGATTTTTTCTGGTTCATTTCTCACCTAGATTTTCTCGTGTACAAAATTTTAGCTCTCTAGCAATAGTGGAAGTGCTTCATCAATTTGATGAGTGTGTCAGTGGTCAGTGAGTCAGTGAGTATGTCTTAAAATATGCACTTTTTGCACCTCTATATCTCCGGAACCTTTCTTTGTAACTTTCAAACTTCGCATATGAGGTTATATGAATTTGTTCTAATTATGGTTTAAATACCATAATTTTACGATTGCGGGGAACAAAGTTATGAGAGGGGTAAAAACAGCTCGAATGGCTTCGTGTAAATATACACACTGCGTGCATTGGCCAGAACTTGGCTTGGCGCACTGCGGTGTGCCTGGATAAAAACGGTTCAAAATATACTAATTTATAAATCTCCATGTAAGGTAAATTCTGCCCTTACTATTTTTACAAGAAAAAACAAAAAATAATAAGGGTTTTCATGAGAATGTTCAAAAGTCTCGCAAACTGTGAAATTGTGCATTTTTACACTCTCGTAAATAAAATGTCAAAAATTGTATAGAAATTTATTTACACAAACTTTTTAAATTTGCCAAATAATTTTGACTCGTAAACTTGCGCATTTTGTAAACAAAAACTTCTTGCATTTTCGACTTCCTTTAGGCATTTTTAGACACACACACACACTTTCTTATTTTTATAGATATACGTATATAAATATGTTCTTAATTTATTTTTACTAAATGAACTTTTTGAAATTTTTTTCAAATTTAATTAAACTGTTTGGCAAAAAGTTCAAAAGGGACTTCATGATACAAGTTTCGCAAGTTTGCCCAATTGCACAGATGGCAATTTTAAGAGTTTTCATGAAAATAATTAAAGGGTCCGCCATCTAACGTTTTTTTTTAACTATTGCTTATTTCGTGAATGGTAACACTTAGCTCATGTCTGATTTTTTTTTGCATGTATTTATTTATTGCATCTTCATATATAAACTAACAATAAGTATTCAAATCTTAAATCTATAAAAAAAATTATTAGGCCCGACAGTGACGCACATAAACTTAGTGATAGTTATAAATAATACATTAGTAGTGATAATCAAAAAAAGGGGAGAAAAAGTATTTTCAAGTAGTCCCATCTGGAGTGTTAGGTATAAGAGCCCGTGTGTCCCTCTTTTTTAAGCGGATGTGTCCAGTAAAGTTCAAAATATTACGAGCAAGCGGATTAGGATGTGATTCGAGTTTTGTTAAATATTTGCCTGCGTATTTCGCAATTTCTTCAGTCACTAGTGGCATATTTAAATCACGATGTATAATAGAATTTTGGATGTACCATGGAGCCGATGTTATTAACCGTAAAATTTTGTTTTGCCTTCGTTGGGTTCTCTCGACATTGGAAGCTGAAGCAGTGCCCCATAACTGAATTCCGTAGCGCCATATTGGCTTCAAAAGCGACTTGTATAATAAAAGTTTGCAGTCTAGGCTGAGTGTTGAGTTTCTGCCAATCAACCAATATATTTGAGTTAACTTAAGTTTCATCTGAGTTAACTTAGAGTCAATATGATTTTTCCATGTAAGTCTTCGATCAAGGTGTATACCAAGGTATTTCACTTGGGAATGTTGAGGAATATTTTGATTGTTGATTCGAATGGGGGAGCAAGTATCTCTTCTTAGGGTGAACGTTATATGGACACACTTTTGTTCATTGACTTTAATTCTCCATAAGTTCAACCATATTTCCAGCTGGGTAATATGTTCTTGGAGATTGCGGGATGCCTCATAAGGGGTTTCGTGCACACTCATACAGGCTGTATCATCGGCAAAAGTAGAAATATGGATATTATTGCTCACAGGCATATCACAAGTATATATTAAATACAAGACAGGACCCAGAATACTACCCTGTGGTACACCAGAAGATATAGATTCGGGCACACTCGTGAACTCTCCTTCCACAACAGTGAACTTCCTATCAATAATATAACTTTCCAAAAGCTTTTGAATGTTTATTGGCAGATATGTCTTCAATTTTAAAACTAGGCCTTCGTGCCATACTTTATCAAACGCCTGAGAAACATCAATAAAGAGAGCAGAACAATACTTCTTTTCTTCAAATGTTCTTCTCACAACTTGGACCAGTCTATGCGTTTGTTCAATCGTACTGTGCTGACTTCTAAAGCCAAATTGATGGTCCGGGATGCACCCATTATCAGTTAAAATTTTGGACAATTTAGTCATGAGCAGCTTTTCGAAAAGCTTTGAGTTTGTAGTTAGATAGTACACTTATAGGCCTATATAATTCTGTCTTGGTAAGATCTTTGTCCGCCTTTGGCATCATTCTGATCTTGGCCAGTTTACAGTTATGTGGAAAATACTGCATTCTTAAAATAGCATTAAAAGTAAATAGCAGGAT
This sequence comes from Tachina grossa, assembly GCA_949987645.1. Classification (NCBI taxonomy): domain Eukaryota; kingdom Metazoa; phylum Arthropoda; class Insecta; order Diptera; family Tachinidae; genus Tachina; species Tachina grossa. The sequence goes on along the minus strand of OX465275.1, from coordinate 76,001,108 downwards.
TCTTTTTGCAATATGAGGCAAGTTCATGAGCATTTTGTTACTAATGCCATCAATACCTGGAGCTTTCTTCGGGTTGAGTTCAGCAATTACTTTTTGTACTTCACGCATCTTAAACCTTAAGGGACGAGGGGGTAGAGAAACTACACTCGGTAAATCAGCAGCACCCGTACATGAATTGGGAGTGAATACAGATTTTAAGTGCTCAGAAAATAAGTTACCTTTCTCACTATCGCTTCTTGCCCAGCCTCCGGTCGCAGTACGCAATGGCGATTTAAGATCAACGGGTCGTTTAAGATTTCTAGTAGCGCGCCATAAAGAGTAATTAGATGCGGACGTTACATCAAGACCTTCTAAATACTTTTCCAGTAGTGCAGTTTTTTCCGACTATAGCAGCTCTTTGAGTCGTTTAGTACATTCTTTAAGTCTGATTTTATTTAGGGGTGATCTGTGTTGTTGCCATTCTCTTCTAGCTCTCCTTTTTTCACATACAAGACGTTCAATTTCCGTAGAATAAATTCTGTTAAAGCCGGTCTACAGATAGGAGGTAGTGGCGTGTTCAGCAGCCTGGTTAATATTTTCGTTTTCTACGCAGTGACTACTAAGATATTTTTTGAATGCCAGCCAGTTGATTCCATTAATCATCTTCACATATGAGTTAGTTAAATCACTCCTTAGTGGGTTGAAAATTGTAACTATTGTTGGAGAGTGATCGGAGGACAGATCTAGAGAGGCCTCTACGTGAATTAAGTCCCTATGAATATTTTTCGTGACGGCAAAATCTATAACATCTGGAATTTTTCTTACGTCAGTAGGCCAGTAAGTAGGCTCCCCACTCGAAATGACATCTAAGCCCATTTTTGAAATTGTATTGAACAAGGCTCGACCTCTAGATGTAGCAACACGCGATCCCCAGTACGTATGTTTTGCATTGTAGTCACCAGCTGCCACGAAACAAGATCCAAACGCTTTGTAGAACTTCTCATACTGATCTTCGGTAACTGAAAATCTGGGAGGTGAGTAAATTGATGATATCACGAAATTCGCACAAAAATTTTCTACGAAAATGTTCGTTTGCGTTCCAGAAACATATTTTTAACGTGTTCATGGTTTATTAACTAATGCTTGAAGCAGTGTATTCTGCATTCGCAGCATTTCTTGCATCATACTTGTCATATTTGTAGTAAAGTGGTTTATAGTTAGCACCAGATTCTCAATAGTAGCTTCAAGGCGACTAAAGTTAAGGCTTGAGTTTGAATTCGTTGCATTATTTGGCGGTGGAACATTTTGCGTGGGAATTGAACTAGTCTTAGCAGCATCAGCATACGATACACGTGAAGTAACTGGTTGTCTGATTTGAGCAAAAGTATCGGAGTTCGCGTTTACTTGTAGAGCTGGAGTTAACTTGGGTTTTTGACCCATAGCCTGTTTAAGGAAAGAATATACAGGGCACCCTCTATAGTTAGCTGTGTGATTACCTCCACAATTACTACATATTTTTCTGCTTGATTTTTTGGCTTAGTGCAGCTAGCAGTACCATGCAATTCACCGCAGATAACACACACTGTAGGTAACTTGCAGTAAGTTTTCGTATGGCCATATTCTTGGCAATTATGGCACTGTACGGGACCTGAACGCTTACGTGGCTCTTCAACTGTGATTTTTCGATGTAAGAGATACTTTCGTTATAAACTGGATGGGCTTCATTTTTTTTTTCAATTGTATGTCATTCGGCTCCAGTTCTACCCGAAATAGGGGTTGGGGGACCTTTTCTCTATTAAATGTGTTGGTAACATTTTTTACCTTGAATCCTTGGTCGACAAGTGCACATTTTACTTCTTCGGGTTCAACATATGAATCTATGCCCTTTAATACTATCTGTAGGCCTTTAGCACTCTTAAGTTGGTATGTGTAAAAATTTGTTTTATTTTTTTCGAATTCACTAACAATTTTTCGGAAATCTTTTTCATTATATATTTGGATTTTAGTTTCATCAATATTACCTCGTTTAATTGGAACGATGTAATAAGTATTTTCACCAATGGTCGACAGTAGTTTTTTTATAAGCGAGTTAGAATTTTTTTCTCTCAGATAAATAGGTGGTGGCTTATAAGAGTTTTTGTCTGATTTGACCGATAATTAGTTTTATCCTTCCGCTGAACGAGCCAACTGACCATCCAATGCGTTTTCGCTTCGCTAAGTGGGCCTGCGATCGACTTACAGAAGATGCCGATTTTGCCAAAAAAATCATCTTTTCAGATGAAGCTCATTTTGATCTTGGCGGGTATGTAAACAAGCAAAATTGTCGCATTTGGGGCACATAAAACCCGCACGCATACATTTAAAAGCGGACGCACGCAAAACGAGTCACTATTTGGTGCGATTTCGGGTCCAGAGTCATAAATGGGCCATTTTTTTCGAAAATGAGCAAGGAGTGGCCTTTACAGTCAATGGCGATCGTTATCGGGCCATGTTGAACGAATATTTGTTCACAAAAATTGAAAGAGGATATTGGCAACATTTGGTTTCAACAGAACGGCGCTACGTGCCACACAGCCGAAGCTTCAGTAGTTTTTTTATAGCATTTTCAAAAAAAAAAAGTTATCTGGCGGACCCTTTATATCTATGTACATATACATATGTATGTAAGGAGCAATTCAAAAAGGAATGACTTCAGTAAGGAATGAGATTATCAATTAGAGTGTATTGTTAATGTGTGTTACTTTATAGCTCCGTAATTTTTATAGGGTTTAATTTTATTTATTTTTTTTTTTTTTTTTTTGTGGAAAAATGTGTAGTTTCTTTTTAGTCCCATTGCCCTAAAATTGGGCGGAAACATGCCCTTTTTGCCTCTGATTTTATGTATTTTTACTTATCGGATCGTTACAAAGCTTACCATCATGGTTGCCAGATTTGACGATTTTCGGTGCCGAAAATAATATTTTGACGATTGCTCGATTTTCGCCTTAAATTTTTCGATTTTTAAATAATTATAAATTGACACCATTTGTTGGAACTTTAAAAAAATAAAGGCAAGGAGTAGAATGAAATCGATCTTAATTTCTGTATTAATAACACTGCACAACAAAATATTTTTTTTTTTGTGTGATGTTTAAATAAAAATATCCGTTCCTTATGTATTTTTATCTCCTAATTAATTTTTCCTTATCAGCTATAGTTTAAAAAGATAGTTACAATTTAGCATTTGCATAACTTACACCACGAATCGTCCTCGAAACCTAAAAACAATTTCTGGATTGCAAAGATGTTAAAAATCGGGTGTTTTTAGTTAAGTCCTTGAAAAATGTTTGATTATAATTTTAGAATTAAATGTTTTTAAACATTTTATTTTACATAATTAATCAACTAAAAAAAGTACTGAAAAAAATTATGAGCAATTTACTGAGTGTGATAATTTTTATTTGGTGGAAAAAATGTAGTAATTGTGGAGGTAATCACACAGCTAACTATAGAGGGTGCCCTGTATATTCTTTCGTTAAACAGGCTATGGGTCAAAAACCCAAATTAACTCCAGCTCAGCCAGTAAACGCGAACTCCGCCACTTTTGCTCAAATGAGCCAACCAGTTACTTCACGTCTATAATATGCTGATGCTGCTAAGACTAGTTCAATTCCCACGCAAAATGTTCCACCGCCAAATAATTCAACGAATTCAAACTCAAGCTTTAACTTTAGTCGCCTTGAAGCTACTATTGAGAATCTGGTGCTAACTATATACAACTTTACTACAAATATGACAAGTATGATGCAAGAAATGCTGCGAATGCAGAATACACTGCTTCAAGTATTAGTTAATAAACCATGAACACGTTAAAAATATGTTTCTGGAACGCAAACGGCATTCGCCAAAATAAAAATAAACTTGAGCACTTCTTCACGGAAAAAAATATTGATGTGATGCTAGTCTCTGAGACTCATTTGACTTCGAGAAGCATTTTTAAAATTTATGGCTACACCTTACATGATTCAAAGGACCCGAGAGGAAGAGCATGCGGTGGATCAGCGGTTCTAATAAAGTCAAGACTCAAGCACTATATTATTGACAACATTTGTGAACAACACCTACAAGCAACAAATACTGGCATTGAAAATTTTTGTACAAACTTCGTGATGTCATCAATTTACTCCCCTCCCAGATTTTCAATCACTGAAGATCAATACGAAAATTTCTACAAATCTCTTGGACCTCGTTTTGTAGCAGGTGGTGACTACAATGCAAAACATACGTTCTGGGGTTCGCGTCTTATTACACCCAGAGGTCGAGCGTTATTCAACACAATTTCAAAATGGGCTTGGATGTTATTTCGTGTGGGGAGCCCACTTATTGGCCTACTGATATACAAAAAATTCCGGATGTTATAGATTTTGGCGTCATAAAAAATATCTCTAGGGATTTAATTTAGGTTCAAGCTTCTCTTGATCTCTCGTCCGATCACTCGCCAACGATCATTACAATTTGTAGCCCATTAAGAAGTAACTTACCTTGGCTGGGGTTCAAAAAATATCTCAGTAGTCATTGCACGGAAAATATTACGCTAAGAACACCCAATGATATTGAATCTAGCATTGCCAATCTTAACAAAAATATTAAACAGGCTGCTGAACATGCCACTACCTCACATCCGCAGACTGATTTCAATTAGTGTTGTAAAAGTATTGAGTATTTGAGTACTGAGTACTCAATACCGGGAGTTTTTTTCGGTACTCAATACACAAATGTAACTACTCAATACTTTCAGGGTTGCATTTTGTAGTATTCAAGCGAAAGTCTTCCTTTAAAATACATCAGAATTATACGACTCTGTGAGCTTGATACAAATAAATATGACTCTGAACCTCATGGAGTTAGTGTAACAAACAGCCACTAAAAAAATTACTACAAAATGCATTATTGAACTACTTCAGTCATTAACAGATATTTACTATTGGACAGAAAAAGTGACCCTTTAGAATAGTGGAAGGAAGGCACGTGATACAATATAACCAGCAAGTCAGGTCCTCACAAATATGAAAAATATTTTAAATTCTTTCAATGTCAGTAAAATTTTATTTCTACATTTCAACAATGGCTAAGTAATAACATCAATTGTGAGAAAAAAATGTTTATTAAAAATATCTAGAAGATAATTTAAGAGATTAACAGCCGTATTCATAAAAGAAAGTTGATTGCGGTTTAAAATTCATATTAGTTAAAAAATGTTTTAAGGCTAAATAACGTTTTTTAAATATTGGTATTCATAATCAGTTTTTTAACTAAAAATCAATTAACTAGATTTTTTTAAATATCGTGGCACCACTGTATTCTTTATTTGTCACTTGTATATTAGTTCTGCAAAACAACGATTGTTAACTCGTAAAGTACTCGTGTCTATGTTTGTTTATTTGTCGCTTTAAAGAGAAATATTGTTTCTATAAAATAAAAGATGTGTTCCAACTTGTATTTATTAAAAAAATAAAAAAAGTTCACAACAAATCTTTGTTAAAAGTGCTTTTTATATGATTTATTTTATTGCAGATAAAGAAGCACTAGAATAACGAGCTTTATTTTGTTTGTTTTGAGTGTTTACACATCACTAGTTAATTTTCTACAATTATATTATTTTTGTTAACGCATAAAACGAGAAAACAATGACTGGTGATGGAAACTGGATCGCTCCTTTTCTTTTAAATATTCTTTTGGAGTATATTTGAAATTTGGGCAATAGTTTCTATTGAAAAATTACATTGTTTTCTTTTAAATAACACTGGCATATGCATACATACATAAATACATAAGTACATACATACATACACACATATGTACATACAGGTAAAGTTAAAAATGTAAACAAAAACGAAGCAAAATTACAACAACGTCATCTTATAATTGGTTTAAACATGGGGGCAGTCAATTTTAAAATTTGCTGATTTACGTAAGGTTTAAAAACCGTTTTTAAGCTAAAATTCTATTATGAATACAATTGCAGCGAATTTTGCTTTCACAACATTTAAAACGCTGTTTAAAATTTTTATGAATACGGCTGTAATTCACCAGAAGTGTTAAGAGTACGTTAAAAAATTTTATGTACAAAAACTAATCTTCAAACTTATTTATTTTTATTTGTTATAAATTAATTTAAATATACTTGTATTTAATCTTTGTTTTTCCATATTGCATTATCAATAATATGATATAAATAATAATTTTTAACTTCCCATATACATACATATTATATATGTATATAAAGTATTGAGTAGTATCGAGTACCCAATTGAAAAAGTATCAAGTAGTACTGAGTATTCAAAAGTATCCGCTTTTTACAACACTAGTTTCAATAGAATTTACTCTACAGACATTGAACGTCTCGTACGTGAAAAAAGAAGAGCTAGAAGGGGATGGCAACACCACAGATCACCCCAAAATAAAAATCAGATTTAGAGACTGCTCCAAGAGTTGCTTGCATCTGAAAAAACTGCATCTCTTAAAAATTATCTGGAAGCTCTTGATGTCACACCAGCATCAAATTACTCCTTGTGGCGCGCTGCTAGAAAGCTTAAAATACCCGTTGAGTATAAGCCACCTCTACGCACATCTACCGGAGGTTGGGCAAGAAGCGATACTGAAAAAGGTAACATATTTGCTGAGCACTTAAAATCCGTTTTTACGCCAAACATATGTACTGGTGTTGCTGATTTGCCGAGTGTAGTCGCTCTACCCCCTCAACACATTAAGTTGAAGACGCGTGATTTACAAAAATTAATTGTCAAACTCAACCCGAAGAAAGCTCCGGGTATTGATGGAATTAGTAACCAGATGCTGATGAAGTTGCCTAGTATTGCAGTGAGAATCCTGTTATTCATTTTTAATGTCATTTTACGACTGGAGTATTATCCACACAGCTGGAAGCTTGCCAAAGGTAAAATGATTCCAAGGCCGGGCAAAGATCTAACCAAGGCTGAGTCATATAGGCCGATAAGTCTACTATCAACAATATCAAAGCTTTTCGAAAAACTGCTCAAAACAAAATTGTCCCCAATTCTAATTAGTAGTGGGTGAATACCAGACTATCAATTTGGTTTTAGAAGTCAGTATAGCACCATTGAACAATTTCAATTCAATTTATAAGAAGAACTTTTGAGGAAAAAAATAATTGTTCTGCGCTGTTTATTGACATTTCCCAGGCATTTGATAAAGTGTGTCATGAAGGCCTAATTTTAAAATTGAAGACTTACTCACCAATAAACATTTTAAATCTTTTGGAAAGTTACATTATTTCCCGTAAGTTCACTGTTGTGGAAGGAGACTTTACGAGTAGGCCTGAAACTATCTCATCCGGTGAGCCACAGGGGAGTATATTGGGACCAGTTTTATATTTGATTTATACTTGTGATATGCCTGTGAGCAGTAGTATCCATACCTCCACATTTACCGACGATACAACCTGCCTTAGTATGCACGAAAACCCTGATGAGGCATCCCGCAAACTCCAGGAACACATTAGCCAGATGGAGCTTTGGTTAAACTTATGGAGAATCAAGGTAAATGAACGAAAGTGTGTTCAAGTAACATTTACCTTACGAAGAGATACTTGTTCCCCCATTCGGATTAACAATCAAGTTGTTTCTCAATATTCACATGTGAAATATATTGGCATACACCTTGATCGACGACTTACATGGAAACACCACATTGATCCTAAGCTATCACAAATGAAACTTAAATTAACTCAGGTACATTGGCTGATTGGTAGAAGTTCAACGCTTAGCCTAGACTGTAAACTTTTAATATACAAGTCGCTTTTAAGGCCAATATGGTGCTACGGAATTCAACTATGGGGCACTGCTTCAGCTTCAAATGTAGAGAAAATTCAACGAAGGCAAAACAAAATTTTACGTATGATAACATCGGCTCCATGGTACAGCAAAAATTCAAATATACATCGTGATTTGAATATGCCACTAGTGACTGAAGAAATTGCAAAATACGCAGGCAAATATCTAACAAAACTCGAGTCACATCCTAATCCGGTTGCTCGTAATATTTTGAACTTTACTGGACACATCCGCTTAAAAAAGAGAGATACACGGGCTCTAATATTCAACACTCCAGATAATGAAGCTGCTTGAAAACACTTTTTTTCTTTTTGTTGCTTATCACTACTTATGTATTATTAATAACTATCACTAAGCTTAAAAAAATATACCTCTTGTTTACCTCCTTGCTCTTTTTTGCCTTTCATTACTTATTTAATAAAAAAATTTCACAATATTAAATTATTATTTATTTTTGCAAAACTGTTTATTTCATTTGTTCCTATTTCACGCGTTCCATAGCAAAACTGTTGGTTTAAACATACTATTTTCTTATTATTTTTCTTTAGATTTAGGTTTTTTGCAGAACACCTTTTTTCGATCCGTGCGCAACTCAATGCGGGAAACGCACAATCAGCATGAAAGTTTACAGATATGTAGTTAAGTATATGACTTTATTTATTCTCAAATTTTTGTTGAGATAAATACACAGTTTTGTTTAAAATTTCTGAGGGAAGACTCAAAGAAACAAAACAAAAATCCTTATTTCTTAAAACAAAGAGAAAATGGAAGCATCAACTGTTTTTTATACCATACTTAAAACTGTCAAACTTATTTCCACTCATAGAAAAAGTTATAGCTATTTCTGCTGACACATTAAATGCTGTAACGAAAAAATCAATCAGGAAACGTTTTCGAAACGTTATTTTTAAAACAGAATTTCTTTTTTAACTACACCCGTTTACACTTAAAAGAAAAACGAAAAAATAGCACAATCATTCCCATTGCTTTTGTTTTGATATTTAGCACTCTGCAAAGAAAAGAAATATCAAAAAATATCTGTTTAAAAATAAATTATAATTGCATTTGTAGCAATAAAAAGAAAGTTATAAGAAAGTTATAAAAAAAACAAAAAAATCTATTTTTCGCATTAAAAATCTTATTTTTGTGATTTGATTCAAAATATATTAATATGCATTGATTTTACTGAATTCAAAATCAAGAAAAATTCATTTTGTTTCAAATGAACTAACAAACGTAAAGGTAAATAAATAACATAAAATATTTTCTGAATAGAACATGTATAAGATAAATATATGTATACATATACATAATTCATACCTTTGATGAAGGAAAGAAGAAAATATTTCGGTACTTTAGTCAAAAGGACCTTAAATAATATACTAAAAGTACTAAGCATCATATTCTTAAAAATCTTATTTTTAGCCTATTCAAATCATAAATATAGAAGCAAATGAAGTTCGAAAAATAATAATTAAATTAAGAAATCTTTTAGTATTTTTAACATCCCGAAAAAACCGAAAATAAGATAAATCTTCACATATGCTAACGCTGTGTCGGAATGACATTCTTAAATAATTTATGTATATTATTCCACACCGATTAGGTACCCATGAGATAGTTCAGTGACAAGTCACAAGGTGCATACAAAGCATCAATTAAGCCCCATCTTAGGCCATCCCCATGTAAAAGCGACTGGTCCGCACCACAGGTAGAGCTGGTAGAGCTCTTCACCCTATGTATTTGTTACTGTCATAACTAATTATTTTGCTTGTTACTTTTGCTTTTCGACAAAATGCCAAATAATGGCCTATTCTTATGTATTTTTATATCCTGATTACGATGGCGTCAGTAGTTTTTCCCTAAAAAGTTTTAAGGACTAAACTAAAAACACACGATTTTTAACATCCTTACAATAACAGTTAGATATTCTGATATATTCATCAATGTAACTCTGTCTACATGAAAGAGATTTTTGTGTAGATTAATAATCCAGAATGCATTTCTGAGTTTGAAGCATCATTCGTGAAATATTAATGGAATAATACAAAAAGTGGTGTTAATTATGCAAACGCTAAATGTCACTATATTTTTAAAACTAGAGCTGATAGGGAAAAACTAATGCCTAATGACCAGTTAAACTGCAAATATGCAATTGCATGTTTTTTCTTATGTAACGTATTAATGCGAGGACAAGATATTTATCCTTTTTAGAACTTTTTATTAATTTTGGCATCGATTTGTTAGCGCATATTTTTGCATATGTTACAATTTAATGCATATTTTCGCATATATGTCTTAAACGCATATTTTTAGCATATTTTATAACTTTTAGAGCATAATTTATGCTTTTAGGGCATATTTTAATACTTTATGGAATTTTTTTAATATGCTTACAAGCTTATCTGTTGGTCAAAATTTATATTTTTAGTTTTTGACATTTAAATCTCACTTCCAATGTTCCATGTAGTATATAAAAGTTAGTTTAAATAAAAATTTGCGTTTACTAGTTGTGACGGACTCTGCCCCTATTACTTCAGTACACGTTGAAGAGGGACATTGTCAATGTATAAAAATTTACTTAGATGTGACAGACACGATTTTTATTTGAAAGTCTAGGTCAATATTTTGTTGTTTATTGCAATAAAATTATAAAAAAAATCTTGGCTTATTTATACAAAATACAGTTCCAAAGTTTTAATTCTGATATCGTGATCTCTTTTAAAATTGTAGTTAAATTTTTCCAAGAGTATAAAAAACATTAATTTGTATTATTTGCTTCAGTCAAAATGTATATGGCAATTTTGTTCTAACTGCACTTCAATCCTAAATTATTGTTTTTAATGCGGCAGTTATTTTATTTTATATGCAAATGTTGTCGAATTTTTAAATGAAAAATTTATTTTCGTTGACAAATAAACCAATTTATTGTATTTTTAAGAGCAAATTTTTGGAGTTTTTAGTGCATATTTTCAAGTTTTTAGTGCATATTGAATGCGCATAAAACACATTTTTTAGAGCATATTTCTGGTTTCCCTGCTAATGACTAATGACATAAGGATCGTTCATTTTTATTTAAACATCTTAAAACACCTCCATTTTGTTTTTGTGCAGTGCTATAATTAAAAATAAAATTGATTTTTGTAACAGAAAACTGCAAGACTGCTGAAGAGCTCAAAAAAACTGCAAAGTAGAGATAAATCTACACATTTGGCAACGCTGACTGCAGGTGAAATTGAATAAAACTTTGTTCTATCTTCGAGTAGTTATATGTATGTGTGACTCTGAATTTTAATATCTCTGTTTATTTCTTGAATATATTGAACTGAAACTAATTATTATTTGATTGATCTTTTAATAAACATTTTCATACGGAGGTTACTGTCAGCTGTTGACTGCAAATTACCTGTACAGAATTCATTAAATTTTATCAGTGACAATTAGAATGTAAATTTAATTAAATTATTAAATAATTCGCAATTATTGTTTTAAGCCAGTGGGCAATGTTATTTTTGAACAGCATGTTGTCTGTTGCTGTCAGACGTCATTATATTATTTAATATTTACTTCTGTTACTTGAAATCATGCCAATAACAAATTAACATTCGATTAAATTTATTTACTGATAATAAGTTTATCTTTTGTTTAATTACAATTTTTGTTTAACAAGTAAATAAAGAAATGATAATAACTTATATCAACAAGCAAACATTTAACAATAATTATATTTTAATAGCAATAAAGACTAAAGCAGCTGCAACACTTTATCAATTAATTTGTATCCATTAAATTAAATATCAATATTACAAATAAAAAAAGGGGTTAATTCCTGTTACTGGAAATGAAATAAATAATATAAAATCTTAATTTAGTAATTGTGGGAAAAAGTGACTCTCACAGAAATATGGACAATTTGTAAATAAGTTTTTTTTTCTCAATAATAAGATTAATTGCCAGTTCATACAAGCCATGTGAAAATTCTCGTCTGGCTATTTATATTGAAAACAAAAACAAAGCACTCAAAATTTGTTTTTGTTTTCATTATAAATAGACAGCCGAGAACTTTTACATGGCTTCTATAAACTGGCAGTAAGCCGACTATACACGTATGATCTGTACATGTGAGTTATGAAAGTACAATTTTACCGTATACGTTACACAAATTAATTTAAACTTAAACGTTAGGAAGTAGGCATAAAAAACAAAAACGTAAATCATCAAACAGAATTGCGGCATAATCACATTTTCCATACAAAGTGACACAAACAACCAGGCCCAGAAAGCAGTCGAGAATTAGTTTAAATGAAAGTTTATAATATAATAACTCTAGTTGTTCTAAGAAGCTTTGGGTAAAGGCTCCCTGATGATCTGCATTAGCAACAGTGAAATGCGCATAGGATCCAGCTAAACCCCTCAATAATCAATTTCAATGTATTTTTAATAAGAAAATATTTTACTTAATAAGTAAAATATTAATTTGGGATTATTAGCAGTGATGCCAACTTAGCCCTTTTAGGGCTAGATTTAGCCCGTTTTCAGTCAGTCAAAACGCGAAAAAAAATGTTTAGCCCCAAACTAAAAAAGGCGCAAACCGAGCACTTTTTACAATAATCTTTCAGCCCTTTCAGCCCCTTTTTAATTTTTGCTCGATATGGCTACATTTAAACTTTTGCAAACTTTTTCTTCCTTTAATCTAGCAAAATAAAATCATTAAAAAGTCGATATTGCTTTACCATTTTAAAAAAGAAGAATAATATAGAGTAATCTTTTATTTCTTCCAAATTTTTTATGCCTTGAAAGTTATTCAGTAAAGCCTAAAACAGATAATGTATGTTTTTGGAGGAGCGAGAAATCGAAATTTTATTTAATAACGGCCAATTTTAAATGTGTCTTCTTATGTAAACATACATATGTATATATATTTCTATTATATATGTATGTATATGCTAACTATTTGATCTACGTGTGTATATACCTTATTGAAATGTAATATGAAATGTAAATGAAATATATATGTACAATATCGAAGCTCTAAAGCTATGTATGTGTTGATCTCATGATAGTTATTTATATTCTAATAAATTACTTTACAAAAATTGATTTGATGTTTTTATTTTCAACAGAAACATTTTAATACTAGCTAGCCCCTTTTCGCGCTTTATCGAAAAATTTTACTATTTTTTTTATTTTTTAATATTTTTTCAATTTAGCCCTTTCTAGCCCTTTTTTGGCATCACTGATTATTAGTGCGTTTAAAAATTTTAAACTTAAATTGTAACAATTCCCATAAAAAACACTAATTAGAATCTATTTTATTTTGACAGCATTTTTTCTTTAGCTCTTATACATAAACAAATATTCTCTCAACAATGCCACCATACTTTCAATAAATTTCATACATTTTGAAAAAAATAACTACAAAGAATAATAAGCACAAAAGAAAATAAAACAAAAATTAGAGAGCATTTGAAGTTGCTGCCGTAGATTTTATTGTGAGCTTTGTTAATATGACAGCGTTTTTTCCTGAAGTTGCGGACTTAGTCTGTTTGATCATTAAATGTTAAATAAATTTAATTAAAAATTGCTTGCTACACATCTCTTTTATACATTTACTTTGACTTTTCATGGTAAAATAGAAATAAAATATATAAAATGTTCGAGCGCAAGCCCACTTAGATATTGCACAAATCACAAGTAGCCTCAAGGGAGCCTGGGGTGAAGTGTCCCCAAGTCGCCACTTGTGTCCACAATTTTGGTGACTTTTTCAACGCGTCTACATATTACTTTTGTTTCTGATGCGTAGATAATATTCCCTAAAGGAAGCGTGGAGTTAAATGAGGATCTACTGCTTTATTACATATGAATTCGACCTTTGATCAGAGTTTCTAATTTAGTAAGTGCAGTGAGTGCAGATCGGTCGTAACCTCCGTCGTAAGGTACAACCTTCCTGCTAAAAAGCATTTGAAAAAGATTTCGTAAAAATATTTTAATTATTTGATCTGCGCCAAGAATGGACGACAACAACAACAATGAGGCCAATGTCGAAAGTGGTGATTCCGATTGTCCATCAGTTGGCTTTCTACCTGTCTCAAAAAGGCGAGTGACAAAATTCATCCTCGGATTCATCGTCAAATAATGATGATGAACTGGTAACGATCTCAGTTGGGCAAAAGCGACGACGAAATAGTAGAGAATGACGAAAAAATTTAAGAAAGTTTCGTCGAATCATCGGTTTGCAATACATAAATAGCTCAGGCTCTATTGCATCAGCAAAAACATTTTCGGATGTAGTTTGTCGATGCAAACGTAACTGTAATTCCGAAATTGTAGTTTACCAAAGAAAAGCAGCGTTTACATCCTTTTTTAACTTAAACTCTCATACACAACAAAATATTTTTATTAGAGGTTGCGTTGAGCCGCAAATGGTTGAAAGACAGCGTCCAAGAAATGATAATCCAAAGCCGCGATTACGTACTTTTTCGTATTCTATTCGAATACCAGACCAAAGCGAAATTCCTGTCTGCAAAAAGTATTTTTTGGACACATACCACATCGAAACCATGGGTAAAACAATATAAAAATAATTTCGATTAAAATTTTGGATTTGAAAATATAAACATAAGAAAGAATGTAATGTTATTGAATAGCGTGAGTCAAAGTCTATTGTATCCTGAAACTAGAGCTAAAACAAAAGAAAAAAAAAGCAATGTGAGTCCGATCACAGACGAGATGTGTAAACATCTAGTAATGAAAATTTTTTTAAGTTGGAAGTACTTATGCTTTTAGTATCTTTTTTTAAATTAATTAATTAAAAGTATCAAAACTTTCAATATTGTCAATACATATGAATTTGTTGGTTTTTGTTTGTTTTATTAAACTTATTTGGTTAGTAAATGGGCACACTGCAGTATATGTATAAGTACTGCATTCAAAATTGCAGTAAGCAGTAAATTTACTGATTACTAAAAAAATTCAGTAAATTTGTACTGCTAATGAAATTTAATTTGCATTACCAGTAAAATCGTAGGGCCGTAGCAAGTGGCAAAGGTTTTTCATTCAAATTTTGAAACTTTTGTATGAAAAACATTTAGCCACTTGGTAGAATTTCATTATGAATACGGGCATTACTGATTACTGAAAATTCAATGCACCTCATCATATAACAAATCATTTAGGCAATTTATAAAAATTGTAGAAAAAAATTTTAGTAATCAGTAAATTTTTTTTTGTTTTTACTGTATCTTTAGTGGTACTGCAGTGCTCATCTATGGTAAATGCCTTTACTTTTACTTTTTAATTTTTAATTCCTGTTGTTCATCGTTTAGTTGTTGCTGTTCTTGTTGTTTTATACGCATTGCAATTAAAATAAATTCAGTAAAGTGCGACTTTGACTCGCGCACATTCGGTTTTGATATTTTTTTTTGATTTAGCTTTCTTAATTTTTTAAGTTATTTCAGTTTAAACGATTTTTTTTCAGTTTTATCGCTTTTTTCTCGTTTTGGCGTTTTTTTTTCTCTATTTGGGTTTTTTTAATTTTCGCAATTTTTTTTTCATTTGGGCGATTTTTTCATTTTGGCGTTTTTTTCTGTTTTTTTTTGGGGTTTTTTTCATTTTTGCGATTTTTTTCTGTTTTTGGGGTTTTTTTATTTAGGCGATTTTTTCATTTTGGCGATTTTTTCATATTGGCGATTTTTTTGTTTAAGAATTTTTTTTTTAATTTTGGCGATTTTTGCGGTTTTTCGCGATTTATTTTAGTCCTAGAGATTTTTTTTTAATTTGGCGCTTTTTTTCGTTTTGGTGATTTTTTTATATTTGGCGATTTTATATTTTTTTTGATTTTTTAGTTTTACCGTTTTTGAAAATTTGAAGAGTTTTGCTCTTACGGTTTCCAAACTACAGCAAGTTGTCAAAATTACAAAGTTAAAATTGCATTAACTGATGGAACACCCAATTTAAATTTTTTAAATTTAGTGTTAATTGTTGTAGTCTGTATATATTGTTTCCAAATTTCAAGTCCGTAGATCTTACGGTTCATTTTCACCTTTGGTGTACGGAAATATACAGAAAAATAACCGGCGGCGGCGCACCGTCGGCTTCGAGCCGGTGGACTTGTTTCTCTGCTTGGTATTGCTTCTTTCAAACACTCATACATAGCTCACAACGATTTGACAATGCAAAGCAAAAGCAAAAAGCAAAGAAATCTCAGCAAAGAAATCAAAGTAAAAAGATTTTTACCCCCTAGCGTATAGATGTTTACACATCAAAAATTATATGATTGATTTATTAAAATATATCCCTTCCGTGTACCATACTTTCTATAAAAACTTGAAAAGAGTATCAATTCAGAAATATTATTCTGAAGAAGACATACGGTCTAATTCATAAAGATTATTAACAGTTCAATTACACATTAATATTCAAAAATCGCTAAATGTGTATTCATAAATGGTTAATAGCCTATTAGACGTTTAATAAACGTTTCATAACTCAGAGATTTTTAATGTAGCCTCCATGCTACTTTAAGCGTTTGATAAACAATTATAAATAATATTTTCTTGATTTTTTTATCCCTTATGTGAGATTTTCTGTGGTTTCTCACTTTTATGTTTCTTGTTTATTCTTATGCATGTGTCCTGTCTTGGGCAAATATATTAATTTATGTAAGTTGGTACATGTATGTATGTATGCATAATTGTACAAAAAGAAAAATACATACATATAAACATAGTTGAAAATTAAAGAAATCCCATTCATTGGCAAAAAGAAAAGTAGAAGAACTATGAATTCACTATCTAGTCAATTGTTTTAGTGTTACTAGTAGATTTTCAATGACAAGCACATGCTAAATGTCTATAGCATAAAGTATAGTATGGGGAATAATTGTAGAGTAGTACTGGTGAAAAAGTCAAAAGCGACTCAGTACATTTTCACTATTCGCACTTTCTGCAGGGAAATTCACATGGAGTTTACTATTTGTGATGTTTTGAAGTGCTGTAAACTTAAGCGCCCCATACACGATTCAATTCAATTTTCAATTGAATCGGTTGTTGTCCAAATCAAAGCGTGTATGGCTCTATCAATTGATTAGTTTGGCAGTTGTCGAGTTGGTTGAAGAAAAATCAAAAAATTTTGATTTTTCATGTTGACTAGTAAATCTTTCAATTCGGTTGTGCTGTGTGTGCTCGAGTCTCTTGATTAGTTGTCAAAATTTATGTTTGTAGCCTTATTTTGTATAGACAAAGTTGTGTATTTTTAAAATTGTATTTAATTTCAATGAATTTTAAATAAAAAATATATAAATTAATGAATGAATGCAATTGAAGTTTTAAATTTTTAAATTTGTAATTGTGAAAAAAAAAATATAAATTTGATAGTTGAATGAAAACCTTTCAATTCAGTTTATGAAGTGTGTGGCCAAGAATCAATTCAATTGAAAGACTCAATTCACAATTTAATTGAAACGTGTATGGGGTGCTTTATAGTTTTTTGGGTATTTGTTATCTAATAAAAGTATGCATATTTAGCGATTATTCGAAAAGTTTGTATAAAAATTACTGTAGATTTTCATGAGTAATTTTAAAATAAATAAAAAATAGAAATTTTTAATATTACAGGCAAAAGAATATGTTTTAAAAAGAATTTGTAATAAATCCTGGGGGGGGGCAAAATCAAGTCTGGGGGTGGGGCATTGCCCCCCCCCCTCCAGAAAGGCCTAGCTACGCCTATGATGAATGACTCATATGTTGTTATGCCACTATTGAAGTAAATGTGCGATATGATTCTTCTTAATGTTTTATTGCTTTGTTGAAAATTAAAAAGATGTCAACCAAATTTAAGTTTTTATAAAAATAAGTCTACGAAATCAGTTAAAATTGTGAAAATAAATATCCTCATAAAAACATCAACGTGAAAAAAGGCCAAGTTCCTATCAAAAATTTCGGCCATCAAAAGCAGTGAGATATAAATTTTGACCAAGTTCTTGTTTGGCACAGCACCTATCACTGACATATGCTATGCATTATATACATTTGTATTCGTAAGGGTGTCATATAATTTCTTGATAATCTGCTAACTTGACAACATTTTTACCGATATAAAGAAATGAACAAATATTCATTATTCTCTCCTTTTTAAGAAAGGTAAAAATATTGCCAAGTTAGCAAATTGTGAAATTTAAATCATAATTAGAATAAATTCATATAACTTTATATGCAAAGTTTGAAAGTTCCGGAGATATGAAAGGTTTCGGAGATATGAAGGTGCAAAAAGTGCATATTTTAAGACATACTCACTGACCACTGACACACTCATCAAATTTAGTATGTCTTATTTCTATTAATGATCACTGTGCCAGTTGAAAATGGCATAGTTGCATAAAATAATGGGTTAGAGCGTGATGGGTGTTGGATTGTAGACCTTAAAAATGAATTATTCTGCTATTACAACGGGTCGCCAGTGTGTACGCTATTTGCTAACAGTCGTCTGGAAAGAAACATGTAAAATACAGCGTCAATTCTAGTGGGAGTGATCCCGCCTATTTTCTGAATATATTTACATATTAAAGTCTGTTTAGCCGAAGTACATAAATCAAAAAGATATCCCCAATGTGTATGTAAAGTTTCAATAGGGTAGCTGATGCTTTAATTTTTGGATTTTCTGATAGAGTAAATCAATTAGGACTATTTGTCTAGAAAATTTCAGCTCCTTGCAGCATAATATTAACTAAAATTATTATGGGTATGGCCCCGCCGACTTTTATATCTGTTAGTGCTTATGGTTCATGTAAAGTTTTGTAGGACAAACTCATGAGAAATACAGGACTAAAAAATGCTAAGCCGAAGAATGAAAGAAAAAGGTAAGATTTATGGGTGAAGTCTCACGGCCACTTTGCAAAACAGGAAACTTTTACTTTAGATAAGTGCAATGTGGATGAAAAGTTTCAATAAAAATTTAACTTAATTTTGAGTTTACAGTGCTTGTTCCCATCCCTTATTGAAACTACTGGTTTTTTAGATTTTTCTTAGTGATCTTTGATCTAGATTAATTTGTGTACCAATTTTCAGCTCTCTAGTGAAAATTGGAGTTTTAGCGGATAAAAAAACTTCTTGGTTTTAAGATTTTCCCATTGGCTTACTCATCTAAACTTACTTGTGTATAAAACTTCAGCTCTTTAGCATGAACTATATCTTATAATCTAATGAGCATTACTCCTCCCACTATTTTAAACTCACAATATTGTTGTGACCAGCGCTTATAATTCATGCTAATTTTCTTCTAAAATATGCTAGACCGTAGTAGATTAAACACAAGGCTAAAATTTTATTTAAGTGATCACACCCACTTTTTTAAGGTGATAGTTTAAAGTATTGTAATACAATATATATGCATATACGTGTAACGTATATGCAAGGTTTCACTAAAATGGCTTAAGTTAAAAGCTGTATATTAACAGCCTTATTTATATAACTTATTAAGGCTTTATAAAGAGGTTTTAAGACAAATTTTCATAAAAAAAAATTTCTTAAAAAGTCTTAGTAAGTTTTATAAATAAGGCTGTAAGTTTTCAGGTTCAAACAATAGTAGCGTGGCCCCGCCCATTCTGGTAAAATTTTTTTGTTTTTCAGATTTCTCTAGTTGGTTTCTCACCTAGACCTACTTGTGTATCAAATTTCAGCTCACAAGCGCAACTTTTAGTTTTTAATTTTTATGGGCTCAGCCCCGCCCCTTTGACTAAAATTTCCGGATTTTCAGGGTTTTCTTGTTGTTTTCTCCCCTATACCTATTCGTGTATCGAATTTCAGCTCCTTAGCGCAACATTTCGTTTATAATTTTAATGGGCGTAACCCCACCCACTTTTCCAAACTTAAGAATATTTTTCGGTCACTGCTTATTCTTCCTGTCAAGTTTCGTTGCAAACGGATAATAATACATACAGAAATAGTATATCTAAATATGCTAGGCCGTAGTACACGAATATGAGGTTGAAATTGTATGGGCGTGTCAACGCCCACTTTTTTAATTAAAAATTTTAAGGCTCGCTTTATCGCAGCATGCATACTGAATTTCAATAAAATAGCTTCCATTAAGCGCCTTAGATTTGCTTTTTTAATTCTAACCTTTATGGGCGCAGCCCCGCCCTCCTGACCAAAATTTAGTCATAGCGCTATAACTTGCTGAAAAATTACACAAATAGATTGAGATTTTGACCAGGACTACTTTCAAATATGCAGATTACGCAGGTACAGGGTGGGCCAAAAGAGACCAAGGGGTGTAAAAGTTTAATAACTTTTTTGTTTATTAATTTTTTTTTATTTTTTCTTTCAGATTATATAGACAACACTTGGAGAATTTATAATGGAGAGGTTCACAACTGAACAGAGAACCAGAAGAATAGAATTTTATTATTTAAACCAGAGATGAAAATTTGATTATGAGTGATGAAGCTCATTTTCATTTGAATGGCTTTGTTAATAAGCAGAACTGTAGGTTCTGGGGTTCTCAAAATCCAAGAGCCATTCATCAACGCCAATTGCGCCCCATCAGATGTACAGTATGGTGTGGGATCACATCTGAAAATGTCATTGGGCCCTACTTCTTCGAGAATGAAGATGGAAGTGCTGTAACCGTAAATGGAGAGCGGTATCGGTTTATGATAGAAAATTTTTTACGTCCTGCTCTTGAAAACAGACCTGGTATGTGGTTTCAGCAGGACGGAGCCACTGCCCATACTGCCCGAGACACAATGGCACTTTTAAGTCAAATTTTTGGAGAGCGAATAATTTCTCGAAATTCGGAAATTATTTGGCCAGCGCGATCGCCAGATTTGACAGCACCCGACTATTTTCTTTGGGGTTTTTTGAAGGAGCGAGTGTATGTGAACAAGCCAGAGACAATCCTTGAACTCAAGGCAAACATTTTTTTTTTTTTTTGTAGTGCATGTATTTATTTATTGTATCTTCATATGTGAACTATTAATAAGTATTCAAATCTTAAATCTATAAAAAAAATTATTAGGCCCGACCAGTGTCGGACATAAACTTAGTGGTAGTTATAAATAATACATTAGTAGTGATAATCAAAAAAAAAAAGGGGGGGGGGAAGTATTTTCAAGTAGTCCTATCTGGAGTGTTAGGTATAAGAGCCCGTGTGTCCCTCTTTTTTAAGCGGATGTGTCCAGTAAAGTTCAAAATATTACGAGCAAGCGGATTAGGATGTGATTCGAGTTTTGTTAAATATTTGCCTGCGTATTTTGCAATTTCTTCAGTCACGAGTGGCATATTTAAATCACGATGTATAATAGAATTTTGGATGTACCATGGAGCCGATGTTATTAACCGTAAACTTTTGTTTTGCCTTCGTTGGATTCTCTCGACATTGGAAGCTGAAGCAGTGCCCCATAACTGAATTCCGTAGCGCCATATTGGCTTCAAAAGCGACTTGTATAATAAAAGTTTGCAGTCTAGGCTGAGTGTTGAGTTTCTGCCAATCAACCAATATATTTGAGTTAACTTAAGTTTCATCTGAGTTAACTTAGAGTCAATATGACGTTTCCATGTAAGTCTTCGATTAAGGTGGATACCAAGGTATTTCACTTGGGAATGTTGAGGAATATTTTGATTGTTGATTGATGATTGTTGTTGAATGGGGGAGCAAGTATCTCTTCTTAGGGTGAACGTTATATGGACACACTTTTGTTCATTGACTTTAATTCTCCATAAGTTCAACCATATTTCCAGCTGAGTGATATGTTCCTGGAGATTGCGGGATGCCTCATAAGGGTTTTCGTGCACACTCATACAGGCTGTATCATCGGCAAAAGTAGAAATATGGATATTATTGCTCACAGGCATATCACAAGTATATATTAAATACAAGACAGGACCCAGAATACTACCCTGAGGCACACCAGAAGATATAGATTCGGGCACACTCGTGAACTCTCCTTCCACAACAGTGAACTTCCTATCAATAACATAACTTTCCAAAAGCTTTTGAATATTTATTGGCAGATATGTCTTCAATTTTAAAACTAGGCCTTCGTGCCATACTTTATCAAACGCTTGAGAAACATCAATAAAGAGAGCAGAACAATACTTCTTTTCTTCAAATGTTCTTCTTACAACTTGGACCAGTCTATGCGTTTGTTCAATCGTGCTGTGCTGACTTCTAAAGCCAAATTGATGGTCCGGGATGCACCCATTATCAGTTAAAATTTTGGACAATTTAGTCATGAGCAGCTTTTCGAAAAGCTTTGAGATTGTAGATAGTAAGCTTATAGGCCTATATGACTCAGTCTTGGTAAGATCTTTGCCCGCCTTTGGAATCATTTTGATCTTGGAAAGTTTCCAGTTATGTGGAAAATACTGCATTCTTAAAATAGCATTAAAAGTAAATAGCAGGATTCTTATTGCAATATGAGGCAAGTTCATGAGCATTTTGTTACTAATGCCATCAATACCTGGAGCTTTCTTTCATTTGAGCAAAAGTGGCGGAGTTCGCGTTTACTGGCTGAGCTGGAGTTAATTTGGGTTTTTGACCCATAGCCTGTTTAACGAAAGAATATACAGGGCACCCTCTATAGTTAGCTGTGTGATTACCTCCACAATTACTACATTTTTTTTCTGCTTGATCTTTTGGTTATTGCAGCTAGCAGTACCATGCAATTCACCGCAGATAACACACACTGTAGGTAACTTGCAGTAAGTTTTCGTATGGCCATATTCTTGGCAATTATGGCACTGTACGGGACCTGAACGCTTACGTGGCTCTTCAACTGTGATTTTTCGTTGTAAGAGATACTTTACGTTATAAACTGGATGGGTTTAATTTTTTTTCAATTGTATGTCGTTCGGCTCCAGTTCAACCCGAAATAAGGGTTTGGGGACCTTTTCTCTATTAAATATGTTGGTAACATTTTTTACCTTGAATCCTTGGTCGACAAGTGCACATTTTACTTCTTCGGGTTCAACATATGAATCTATGCCCTTTAATACTATCTGTAGGCCTTTAGCACTCTTAAGTTGGTATGTGTAAAAATTTGTTTTATTTTTTTCGAATTCACTAACAATTTTTCGGAAATCTTTTTCATTATATATTTGGATTTTAGTTTCATCAATATTACCTCGTTTAATTGGAATGATGTGAAAAGTATTTTCAACCATGGTCGACAGTAGTTTTTTTATAAGCGCGTTAGAATTTTTTTCTCTCAGATAAATAGGTGGTGGCTTAAAAGACTTTTGCGATGATGTAGAGGGCTTGTCGTCGGTGTCTTGCAATAATGAAAAACGATTTTGACGATTGGTAGATGATGCGCTGTTATCCCTAGACATCTTTGGGGCAGATGAAATTTTTGAAGAATTTGGGCTTCGCCCACGCTTTGCCACTGTTATATATCTGTCCATTCCCACTTGTACCTTGGGTTTTGAGCTACTGTTATCTGTAGTGATAACTTGGTTTAGTGATGAAGGCGAGCCCGATGCGGATGATATCGCAGACTTAAATGAAGAAGTAGTAGGCAATGGTAATGTTAACGATTCACTAGTTGGCATTGGACAAAGCGAAGTTGATCGCTGACGAAAAATTGGCTTTGCCGTTAAAAAAAGATTTTTATCAGATTTATTATTTATATTTTTTTCATTAAGAGTTTCAGAACTCACAGTAAAATAAGCGTTTCTGCCGTTAGAACTCACTTCAAAATTTTTTTTCCTTTGAGGTACTCATACAGAGTATTATTCCTCAAGGGAACTTTGTTTGTGTTTACGTTTTTTTTTGTTTTTGCTATGTAAAAAATATTAGTAAAGCCAATAAGCTTATTTATCAAGGTGAATATGTATTACGAATATTTTTTGTATGATTTTTAATTTTGTTGTTTTTTATATTTGTTTCGTATGTATGTATGTAAAAAAAATCCGCTTTAATGTCTCTTCACTATGAAGGTTCAACGAGAACTGTGCGAACATTGTTGCAGAAATTCGAACGCTACAGCCACAAGTTTTGAAAGATGTTATGGAAAATGCTCTAAAAAGAGCCCATCAGTGCGAAGCTGAAAACGGTGGTCATTTAAGAGACATCATTTTTCATACTTAGTGTAAAAAAATTTCCATTTTGTATATTATATAATCTGAAAGAAGAAATAAAAAAAGTTAATAAACAAAAAAGTTATTAAAGTTTTACACCCCTTGGTTTCTTTTGGCCCACCCTGTACCATTTACTCAAAATCAGCTCTTTTTCCTTTTTGCCACAGATATAATACAAAAAAATTAGTGTGCCTGAGCTAGTTGGTAAATTTAAACTTGTATTAATATGAAATATTTACAAATTTTAATGAGTATGAACAACAGAATTTAAACGATTATAATATATTTCTCACTTTCAGAAATTTCAAAATATGCAGGCGAATATTTAACAAAACTCGACTCTCATTCTAATCCACTTGCTCGCAATATTTTGAACTTTACTGGACACATCCGCTTAAAAAAGAGGGATACAAGGGCTCTAATACTCAACACTCCAGATGAAGCTAACGTTAACGTTATAGGGATTCACTTTTATTCATTTACTTTAATTATCCATAAGTTCAACCATATTTCAAGCTAATATATTCCTGCAGATTGCGGGACGCCTCATCAGGGTTTTCATGCATACTCATGCAGACTGTATCATTGGCAAATATAGAAGAGTGGATATTATTGTATATCACAAGTATATAATACAATACTGGCCCCAGAATACTACCCTGCGGCACACCGTGAACCCTCCTTCCACAACAGCGAACTTTCTATCAATAATATAACTTTCCAAAAGTTTTTAATGTTTATTGGCAGATCTATCATCAATTTTAAAACTAGGCCTTCAGGCCATACTTTATCAAATGCCTGAGAAACATTAATAAAGAGAATATAACAATAGTTATTTTCTTCAAATGCTCATTTCTAAAACCAAATTGGACAATTTAGTCATGAGCAGCTTTTCGAAAAGCTTTGAGATTGTTGATAGTAAGCTTATTGGCTTATATGACTCAGCCTTGGTAAGATCTTTGCCCGACTTCGGAATCATTTTGTTCTCGGCAAGTTTCCAGTTATGTGAAAAATACTGCATTCGTAAAATGGCATTAAAAGTAAATAGTAGGAGTCTTTTTGCAATATGAATCAAGTTTGTCAGCATCTGGTTACTAATGCCATCAATACCTGGAGCACTTGACGCATCTTAAACCTTAAGGAACGAGAGGGGTAGAGAAACTGCACTCGGTAAATCAGTGCCACCCGTACATGTCTTGGGAGTGAATACAGATTTTAAATGCTCAGCAAATAAGTTACCTTTCTCACTATCGCTTCTTGTCCAGCCACCGGTCGAAGTGCGCAGTGGTGATGTAAGATGCTTGCATGACATCGACACCTTCTGGATATTTTTCCAGTAATGCGGTTATTTCCGACGTTAGCAGCTCTTTGAGTCGTTTAGTACATTCTTTAGCTCTGATTTAATTTAGGTGCAACCTGCCTGCCATTCTCTTCTAGCTCTTCTTTTTTCACGTACAAGACGTTCACTTTCCGTAGAATAAATTTTTTTAAACCCAGTCTGCAGATAGGAGGTAGTGGCATTTTGAGCAGCCTGTTTAATATTTTCGTACCATTAACCATCTTCAGATATGAGTTAGTTAAATCACTCCTCAGTGGTTGAAATTTGTAACTATTGTGGGAGGGTGATCGGAGGTGAGATCTAGAGAGGCCTTCGCGTGGATTAAATCCCTGTGCATATTTTTCATGACACCAAAATCTATAACATCCGGAATTTTTCGTACGTCAGTAGGCCAGTAAGTAGACGTTGTCACGTTTTTAATGATATAATGCTTGAGTCTTGACTTAATTAGAATTGCTGATCCACCGCATGCTCTTCCTCTGGGGTCCTTTGAACCATGTAGAGTGCAACCATTTGTTTTAATGCAGCTTCTAAAAGTCAAATAAGTCCCAAAGACCCACATTATGTCAGTTTTTTCAAGTGAGGAAGTCATTTTATGTTGGCGAATGCCGTTTGCGTTCCAGAAACATATTTTTAATTTGTTCATGGCTTGTTAACTAATACTTGAAGCATTGTATTCTGCATTCGTAGCATTTCTGGCTTCTTGCTAGCCATATTTGTTTTAAAGTTGTTTATACTTTGCACCAGATTATCAATAGTAGTTTCAAGGCTACTGAAATTAAAGCTACAAAGTATAATTTTTTTAAAAGGTTTTTTTTTGTTTGTTTGGTGTTGCAGTACGTGTTAAGTAGCTGCTAGTTGCAGTTGCACAATATTTACAAAAACAACATGAAAATTTCTTGAGTTAATTTTGGTTGTTTTTGTAAAAGTGTTAACACCTCCAATATATACTACCAGTGCTGCCAATGTTTACTTCGAAATACACCACTGGTGTGATGAGAATACTTAAGCTTCTAAAATGCTTTAGTAAATAAGCATTTAACGACCGCTTGTCAAATTTTCTATCCGTTTTCTCCCCTAATCTATACATTTTGCGTTTACATGATAATATTTTGTACATTCTACAGCATTTTTTTGCATGTCGTAATACATTGTATTATCATATCTATAAAGACACCTTAAGTGATATGTCAATCGTATAAGCTGAATGGGAGTTCAGTAAGTTCACATATGTCATAATAAGAAAATGATGTTTTTACGTGACGAGTTCTACACAGAAAAAATTATTCAACAATTAATTGTATTAATAAATTTGAGTGGAAAATTTTAATTGATATTATCAAATTGTTTATAGGTGAAAATTTAATTAATTTTTTAATTGAGATTATGAATATTTTAATTGCTATTACAAAATCACTCATATTACTTTTTTGTGTGTACGTTTACGGATGTGGCAAATCGATCCTTAATTTAGTACATGGTCGGGTTGTTGCATGTTGAACAAAATTAAGACGAAAAAACATGCAATACAGTAGTTTTCGTTTATATTCAGTACCGCTTATTGTCACATTAATGATATAGTCCATATTTAATTTTTTTTGTGACTTTTGAACTTAATTTCAGTCAAAAAGTTGACGATATAGTCCATTTACTATATAGTCATATTTGGCATATATGCACCAACTTTGTGGTAGTCAAAATCCAAATTGTATGCAAATAATTCGCGTTATAGTCACAAAAATGTTCAACAGATTTTTGTTTTAGTTATTTATTTAAGTCATAAAGATAAAAGTAAATCTAAATTAAAACCTCCATCTACTGTTTAGTAGAAGTGTCTTTAGAACAAAACATTGTTGCATAAAAGGCCACACAAATGTGCCTTTCAAATACAACATTGTTTTGTAATTGACATAATTGGATTGTATGGAAATTCATTTATATACCTCTGCGTGGTATATAAAAAAATTAGGCTTATAGTCACATTAGCGATATAGTCCACAATTTCTGTGCAATTTTAAATGTGACTATAAGCGAAAACTACTGTACCAGCAAATTTGTTGATAGTGTATGCAGCTCTTTAGATTAAGGTTCTGTAACCGGTAGCGTCAGCTATTGGCGTCACAGTTTGAAGGGCAACGATTGAAAAGTGCAATTAATTTTTGTTGTTTTAATACTATACCAATACCAAGTAAATATACATGTAAGTTCCACGATTAGTGAGAAAGTATTCTCCACTTCTGGTTTAATCTTAAAAGCTTTTTTTGCACTTGATTACATCTTAGAGGAATGAATGGAATATGTTGAAAATGTGAAGTTAAAAAAATATTATTATAATTATAAAAAATGGATTTAGATATACAGTTGTTCTACCAACTGATTTTTGTAGAGGAGGCTAAAAAAGATATATGTACAAGTTGCAGCATTGTCACAAAGCATATAGATGTGAAGAAATTGAGTGACGAAAAAAGCTAAAATCAGATACGACACGGGTTCGGCGAGAAAGAGACAATTGCAATTTGTTATTAAGTTATTAACAATATAATAAAAAAAAAACAAGAGCAAATGTGTACGTTGTGAAATGAACAAAAGAACATTTTTACAAATTTAAATGAAAGATTTTGAAATGTTGAACTAAAAAAAAAAACAAAGTGTAAAAGGTTATTAGTGGTAAAAAAGTGATTAAAATTAGTTTCCAAATAATTACAGACTTTATTTTAAACATTTTCATTAAAAAAATATTAATTTTTACCATTTACTTCCAAAAAAGTACATAGCGAATGTACAAAATTAAATCAAGGAATTTGTTGTGTTGAATTAAAAAACAGAGTGTGAAAATGATTATTAGTATTAAAAAAGTTATTAAGATTTGTTTTCAGATTATTCCTGATTTAACTTTAAGCTTTTTCGTTCATAAATATTAATTTTAACCTTTTAATTGTAAAAATCTCATAGCGTATGAGGACACAAAGTATAAAATGCAAAAACATTAAATCAACGCAACTACGACAGAAGCATTAAATACACACGGGTATTGTGTGAACGAGACGTCCAGAAATCGAATTTATCGTCCGTCTCGTGACATCTCTGTGTACTTTGTGGCATTGTGTAGTAAAAATAGGTCGAAAATCGTGTGATATTCAGGGTTTTGGTAAATAGTATATTCAAAATATTTATTCATAACATTACAAGCAACATTTTGTTGGTATACATTTAACCATCTAATTCTTATGGAAATGTGTCTTTTTTTTGCTATTTTTTGAAAACTGCAAAAATTACCTTAAAAACAGGGATGTATGTAGTTGAAATATTCTGCGAAAATATTTCTCATGAAATTCTACTATAGGTCTCGAAACTCACTTTAGTCGAAATTTCTACTTTAATAAAAGAAACAGGAAATTAGAATGTAATTCTTTTGTTGCAATATATTGTAGAAATCATCTTTTAAATTTTATAATTAATTTTTTCTTGTAAACTTTAATGAATATATTTATGATTTGATTGGACTATAGTTACGGTGACCATAATTTTTAAATCAAAATAAAGAACAAGGAAATATTTAACAAACAGCAACTCAATTACAAACAACCTTACGCACATATTAAACATATTGAGTTTCATGGATTTATTAAATTTTTATTTTTTTGACAAACACAAAATTAAAGGCAAAGGGTCTTATGCAAAAAAACTTAATAAAGCTTTGCCAAGCAATGTTAAGTAAAGTTGTATTCAAAAAAAATTATTGTATAAAAATTCTAAAGTAGGCACCCACGTTTGTTAAGACTACTTTAAGTTGATATTTCCAAAATGTGTATTTTGTACCTCAAATATTTTTAATAATATAGCACATACTGTTTCATGTTACATCTGAAAATGAAGCTAGAAGTGCCTGCTCTTATCTTAAATTTATTATTTCTGTCATGTAATGGGAAACATCACCAAATTATCCAACTGATTCGAAATACATAGCAAAATCCATAAAAAAATATTAAATTATACAAAAATGTTTTAGTGATGTACATACAATCAAAACAAATCGAAAAAAGCTGGATATTCAAATACTCGTTTCATTCGAATAAAACAAATTGTGATAATTTTTCACATTTTTTTACTTTTACTTAATGGTTGTGTTTATCTGTTTTCCTACTATGTCAGAAGCACATATTTTTTAAATTATATTGCTTTACTTCAACATAATAAAAATTTATTTAATAAAATAAAAAATTATTTGAATACCCGAATGAAATTGTATTAAATTTTGTACATCATAAGCTGTGAAGTGGTTGTTGAACACGGTGGTGTTACCAGTATTTATTATTAAATCACAAAATATTTAAAGTTCTTTTTTGCATATGATTTTTTAATAAAGTTATGTTAGCCTTAAAGTGCTTATCAACTACTATGAACTTTAAAGCTAAAGTAAAATATTTTTTTGCATAAGGGGGAAAATTAACAAAAAATCTACATCTACATATCTACATATGTTTATATTTATATGTATGTTTGTATATCAGAAGGTCAATTCTGTAATTCGAAATGAAAGAAAATGCTTTCGAATTTACACGTTATAAGAATACAAATTCGAAAGTATTTTTTTTCGTTTCGAATTACACAGTAGACCTCCAGTAGAAAAAATTAATAGATAATTAATAATTATCCATAATGAAAACGAAACTGAATTTAACATCTTTCCACTTAGGAATTTCAACTTCTTTGTAGGCAGTATGATTTAAGTATTCAATACAATCTGCAAAAAATTGCCTTGCATTAGCTTTAAAGTTTAAAGTTTAAACTAATCCATATCAATAACATTGTTCTTTCTCAGCTCAACTACGATTTTTTTTAGCAGCAATAGACAAAAATATTTCCTGGGATTTTAAACTTAAGTTCATTAATAATGAGATACACACATATTTTTTGGGACACAATCTGCGTTATATAATCATGAAATAAAGTAGCTTGACAATGAACGAAGAAAAGCCAGGCTCATGAAGTGGGATCGTCAAAAAGAAAATTTAAAACTAACAGATACAAACTTCATATTCACGCTAACAAAAAAAAAAATTAAGGAAACAAAACTCATGCTGTTTCTTTATTTTTATAGCTTTGCTGCATTTGCAGTTGATACTCGTATATTAAGCCCTTTTTCAATGTTGATTAAAACAGTATTTTTGCAGAAACTGCGTTAATTTTTTATATGCAGTTTGAGGCATGAAAATACAGAACAAATACTGAACAGTAAATAATAAAGGGCTGCGTAAATCATTCTAAAAGTTTTGTATTCTATTTCACACTTCTGCCAAGCAGTCTGTTTTAGTGCAAACATAAATTTAGTGCAAACATAAATAACAAAACAAAACTAACAAAACATGACTCTCACTAAAATCAATCAAGCATCATTCGAATAGTTTTTCTCTGCAGTTTTGTTAGTGCTTGTGTTCTCAAAATAAGTAGAACACAGTGTGCACACTTAATTTTTTTTAAATTCGGTAGAATCGACAAAAAAATCGGTAGATTTGAATGAAATTCGGTAGAAATTTTTTTTATTCAGAGAAACATAAAAAATAACAATTCAAAGAAACATAAAAAATAACAAAATTAATGTACTTGTATACAGGGTGGGCCAAAAGAAACCAAGGACTGTAAAAGTTTAATAACTTTTTTGTTTATTAACTTTTTTTATTTTTTCTTTCAGATTATATAATATAAAAAATGGAAATTTTTTTTACACTAAGTATGAAAAATGATGTCTCTTAAATGACCACCGTTTTCAGCTTCGCACTGATGGGCCCTTTTTAGAGCATTTTCCATAACATCTTTCAAAACTTGTGGCTGTAGCGTTCGAATTTCTGCAACAATGTTTGCCTTGAGTTCAAGGATTGTCTGCGGCTTGTTCACATACACTCGCTCCTTCAAAAAACCCCAAAGAAAATAGTCGGGTGCTGTCAAATCTGGCGATCGAGCTGGCCAAATAATTTCCGAATTTCGAGAAATTAATCGCTCTCCAAAAATTTGACTTAAAAGTGCCATTGTGTCTCGGGCAGTATGGGCAGTGGCTCCGTCCTGCTGAAACCACATACCAGGTCTGTTTTCATACATACCAGGTAAAAAATTTTCTATCATAAACCGATACCGCTCTCCATTTACGGTTACAGCACTTCCATCTTCATTCTCGAAGAAGTAGGGCCCAATGACATTTTCAGATGTGATCCCACACCATACTGTACACCTGATGGGTGCAATTGGCGTTGATGAATGGCTCTTGGATTTTGAGAACCCCAGAACCATCGCTTCAGAGGGCGAAATTCTGACGTTAAAATGTCGACGATATGCTCTTTGCGTTAAAATAATTGATCTCCGGTTTAAATAATAAAATTCTATTGTTCTGGTTCTCTGTTCAGTTCTGAACCTCCCCATTATAAATTCTCCAAGTGTTGTCTATATAATCTGAAAGAAAAAATAAAAAAAAATTAATAAACAAAAAAGTTATTAAACTTTTACACCCCTTGGTTTCTTTTGGCCCACCCTGTATAAAGGGTAGGTGCAAAGAGTATCAAACTAAACAGCTTCCAAAAGCGCATTTAAAACTTCACATGTGATTGGAAATTAAACTGCCATAAGCAATGAAGCATTTCCAATAAAAAATCCCCAGTTATTAGCCCTTACCCTTTATATAGATATGATATGCATATATAAAATAATGTACATACATAAATAACAGGAATTCAGTTTTTGTACATATATTTTAAAAAGCTACTAAAATAACTTTTATTTGACAAACATTTGTAACTACAAAGATTATATGTAAGATCCATTTATGAATTTAAACTTTGGTGCAAAAATTATTAAATTATTGGTAGGAATAAATATTTCATACCCAACGCACAATTCTTTGGCAAATATTAGGTTATATAGGCTTATATTATACATTCAGTTTTTAACCGACTTCTTTGTTCTGTTTTAATGATTTTCATGACAGAAAATGGCCGCTCTGCTATGTGGCAAAATAGGCAATTTACACATATATCGACTTAAATTACTAAATAACAATATTCGGTAGATTTCAGTCCTTGTTCGGTGGAATTGGTAGATTGTAGAATTCACAAACATATTCGGTAGAATCTACCGAATATCGGTAGAAGTGTGCACACTGGTAGAACATCAAAACGAAAAGCGAGAATGAAACAAAACAACAGTAAATCATAGCAGAAACATCGATTGCACTAGAACACGAGCACAAACATGCAAGCTATGTATGTATAGGTATATATGTATACATAAGTACGTGTACATAAGTATGTATGATATTATTTCATATTAAATAAAAACTCTTTTCAGCTTTTATATTCCTAACGAAGCGCAATGTTTCTTTTATATGGAAAATTATTTTTGCTATCAAAACATTCAAACATGTTTTGAATGCTCTTTGTGATTTTGATGTTCTATTTCATTTTTGTTTTGAAAGGCTTGGTTTTACTTCAACATTGTTCTATAGCAGTTTTGTTCTGTACTCAGTGTGACCAGATTTTAAAATAACATTAAGCTAAATCACGTTTCAAAAAGAGCTAAAATAAGTTAAAAATTAAAATTTTAAGCCATAAAATAAAGCTAAACTTTTTCGGCTTCTTCCACGTTGCAATAGTTTCTTATTGCTAAAATAACGTTAAATATAAGTATACATACAAAAACATATTTTTCTATTATTTGAAATAAAAATATGGAATAATTTTTAATTAAATTATTTATTCATTATTATATTTGAGTTTTGTGAAAAATAACACGAGAACTTTCCAAAAATTTAAAAACATTTATGCTAAAATACGAAACCTTTTTTTAAATTAATTAGTCTTATTAAGAGAAAACCTTTTTCCTAATTTTTGTTTTAAGTAAATTCATGCCGCTGAATACAAGTTCAACTCAGCTCAAAGACAATCTTTAAAAGTTTTATAGGTAATATTAATTTAACTTTTGCCATTGTTATTCCAAAATTGCAATCAATGTCACCTATTTTTAAATTTGTCATTTCTCTTCTGAATGCGCAATTTAAATTTTGTATTTTTAAATTATTTTTTCAATGAAAAAATTTTATATTTTTGAATGTTAACAAATTATAATTTTTAACCTTCCTTCGTCAAAAATGGGTGTTATAAGTTTGTAGTGTGTGTCTGTACATTTGTGCATCTGTACGAGTCCACGTACAGACCAAATTGCTGCATCGTTTTTGAATTTGTTTATTTAATGTTCACAAGGCGACTTGACCGAGAGTCTTCTTAGCTTTGTTTGAAGAATCTGTCCAGATGTTCACAAGATATCACATCTTTTCTAGATATATTTAGTTGAATCTGTGTGTCTTTGACGCCGTATCTCCCAAACGGCTAGACCGATTTTAATTTTGTTTTTGCCGTTTGAAAAGTGACTTGATCTTGCCTATAATTGAAGAAAATCGGTTCAGCCATTTAGTCAGAACGCTTAAAATTTTTGATTTTTGTCATTATAACTTTTTTATGTCTTTAACATATTTTTTGAGAACATGCAATTTAGATTAAAAAAGGCTAAAAAAGCTAAATGAGTTTTTT
The DNA here is from genome assembly GCA_949987645.1 of Tachina grossa. NCBI lineage: Eukaryota > Metazoa > Arthropoda > Insecta > Diptera > Tachinidae > Tachina > Tachina grossa. Next base: position 75,967,291 of record OX465275.1, on the reverse strand, counting down.
AAAAAAAAGCTAAAAAATAAGCTAAGAGCTAAATGGAAATTTTGCAGCTAAATCCCAAAAAAATAAGCTAAATTTAGCTAAAAATAAGCTAATATGGTCACGCTGTTTATAGCCAACACAGATTGCAGAAAAAAAACATTTCTTATCGTTTTCTTATCGTAAAGCAAAACACATCTCTTTTGAAAGTTTTGTTTTAAAATAACGGAGCAATATACACACACATTTTGAAATTAATGAGAGTACTTGTAAGCCTTTTTTTAGGGCTTGTGCTAGAACATTTCAAGGTTATTTCCTAATGAATAATTTATACATAACAGGACTCTCAAATACAGTACTGTTCTAAATAATACAGAACGGATGGTCCCCGTAACTATAGTTAATGTTAAGTGTAATAATTATTAATGAACAACTAACACCAAAGTTAATTGTAAATATTCTGCAAACACTAGCAGAACGGAACAAAGGGCTGTTTACGAAAGTTGCACACCTTCATCATAAGCCTTCTTTGTGTTAAGTTCACTGTGAGTTGTGTCAGTTGGTGTAAATTTCTGCTTTATATACTCAGCCTTTCAGTACAAATAGAATATGTGAAGTGGTTTGATTCGTCGTATTAAAATTTGCTGAAAGCTTTTTTATAATGAAAGCTCAATTTTACCATCTCTAAGCTTACAGCAGTCTAGTCATTGTCGTTTGATCTTTACTAATTATGCACATGTTAGGTAATTTGCTTAATTTTGTTCTCCTTACGACAAACTTTTTGGCTTTTTACTATTAAGTATACATATACCTATATTTATTTTTTATTTTTTATATAAAAGCTATGTGCGGTCTCATTGACTGAGTAAAAGAGAATAATAGCGTGAATGACTTTTCCCCCCTTTTTGATTGAATAATGAAATTGATAAGAAAGTTGATTTGTCAATGTGCAGAAAATTCAAATAGCAGAAAACCTATTTTATGAATTTAAAAAAGCCTCAGAATATCATAGAGCTCGATTTAATCGTAAGCGACAAAAATAATAGTTTCCGGAAGCTTTTTTATTATATTAAAATATATTTTACATACATAAATTATCGCTAACGATTAAACAACTTTACCGTCTGTATTTTAAAAGTTATCAACAATTTTATCATTTCAATAAAAAAAATTTTTTCTGTATGTCGCTCACGATTTAATTAAAAATAGGACTCGATATAATTTTCTTTTTATTTAATTTATATATGTATACGATATTAGGGCTTGCAAATAGCCGCAGATTTCAATAATCGCGATTACGATTAAAAAATATGCGATTAATCGCGATTATCTGTTAATCTCGATTAATCAATAAAATATACTATTATAATTTTTTCTAAAACCACAATAAATTGCTTCATGAATTTTAGTCGAACTGTATGGGTTAAGTCAAAGAAATTTAATTATTTTGTCTTGAGTTTGCGTTTTAATTAAATTTTTCAATTAAATTATATTTATATTTTGACAAAATTTTAAAGCATGTAAAACGAAGTTCGTAAATCATAACTTATAAGTATCAAAAACAATACAAATGTTGGGAAATCAATATTTTGATAGGAACATTTTTCTAGGACGAAGTATATTTCTATTTTCTTAATTTATTTTTTATTAAATTTTGTATCCACACCTGATGAATTTATATCATAATGAATGAACTTCATATAAAAACATTACTTTTTACACCGCTTTTTTTATACTAAGAAGCCTAAGTATTAGGGTGATCGATTATTCGACTTTTTCCAGAAACCGGTTTTCGAATAGTTCGAATATTTGATATTATGAAAAACCCGGTTTCGGTTTTTACAATTCAGGAAAAACCGGTCAACCGGTTTTTAAGTAAGGCAATTATTATACAAAAGTTTCGATTTTAAATTGTTTTAATAAAAAGAAAGAGTTAACAGTTGATGAGCAAATACAATAAAACAATAAAAAAATTAAAGAAAAACATAAAAATTAACTTCATATACCTACATATGTGTAGTACATATACATATGTACTTAAGGTCTGTTCATTTACATTGCCAGCAGAAACTAGCAACTAGAGAGTAAGGCAGAAATTTATAAAATTACTCTCCTTAATATGAAAAAGTAAATGAACGCTTTACTTATAAAAACTAGCAAGAAAATTTTATTCATATCAGAACCATGGATGGAAGTCACGATACAATTGTACTTTTTCTGATGTATTTTGTTTGATAAAATTTTAAACTGCAATTTTTCTTTAGAAATTGACGTTTAAAATGAAATTCTTTACACAGTTTCATGTCTTTTTACTATTTTTATGAATTTTTCATAATTTTTTAATTTTATTCATTAACAAATACAAAAATGCCACTTTCCATCTCTGATCAGATATGAGAAAAATACCAAATTCTTTACAATAAAATTGAATTTATGTGGCTTAATGAAAGAAAAACAATAAATTAAGAAAAATGCTTTCTTTTTTCATACGTATACATGTTTTTTTAACAAAGAAATGCAAATTTTTCAGTTTTCCTTTTTCAGATATTTTTGAAATAATTAATTTGACAACAAAACATACAACAGGTGGTTATATAATTCTTGCAAATAAAAATTCTACTAGTAATAATTTTTAAGAATTTTTTTGACGCTCTCTCCTTGCAAACTTTTTGAGTTAATGAACACTTTCCAGTAACAATTGTTACAAATTCGTAACAATTTTTAGTAAATGAACAATCCTTTATGTATATAATATACATATATACGTATGATTGCATGGACAAAGTGGATATCTACCTCTATATAAAATATAAAGCAAACAAAACAAAACAAAAATATAAGGCTACCACCTCATAAAATAATTTCGCTTCAATTTCATGTTTCAGTAAGTGTTGCCATGCTCAAAAAACAACTAGACCTTTTACACTTGAAAATCAATCGAACACGTTGGTCTACGTTTTAATATAGTAAAAACTAATATTAAAAAATATACAAATCGAAAAGTATTCGACTCAGCCGGTTTTTAAATTGTAGAAAAACTGGATTATTCGACATTCGAAAAATCAACATTTTGAAAAAAAGACCACCGTATTGTGAAAAAACCGGGTTTTAAGACCGGTTGAAAAGCCGAGTCGATCACCCTACTAAGTATCCACCAACCGAATAAAATATATTTTTCTCTCAGTTGTAATGAAATTTTCGAGATATTACGACGTTTTTTGAAATAAAATTGGCAGAATTTAATTTATTCTATTAAATTCATTAGTGCTTTGCCAAATCATCAGTAAACTTCAACCACATATTTTGCACAGTCACAAACCTCTTATCTTATGTGGAGACTTTTAAGAGTTCACAAATAATAATATTTTTGAAAATCACAAAATAAGCGTAGTAGGCCTAGAAACTTTAACAAAACCCAGCAAATCATTTATATTCTATATAAATCTATTTTCTTTTTCTACACCTTTATACAATTACAAATCCATTGGATAGCAATAAAAGTATTTATAAGGCAAAATGAAAAATAAAATCTACATTTATTATTCGACATATTGTCCAAAATTTCAATTAAAATAAACAATATTTTTTTTAAAGGGAAGTAACACTCAAGCGATTAATGCCTACTACTATTACTAGGTGTTACCTTCTTTAGGAAAGGGATAGTGATAGAACACAGGTGGTGAAGGAAGAGATAGAAGAAAGCTGCATTCTTTTACAACTCTGCTTTTTGCACGCTTTTTAATAATGCAGTGTTGCAGCGCCTCTGGTGTTAAATGAGGCGTATTAAATTTTGAAGCTGTGTTTAGTAGCCATTTTATTGGTTATTTTACTTCGCCGATAATTTTTGATACACAATACCGACGAAGGAGGGCGCTCTGATGGTACATTAGCATTAGCATCTGCTGAAGTCGGTATAGTTCAGTAACTATGCCTTCATCACTTGAACTTTCCTTCAACAACTGATGCAAAGGGAATCTAATGCAGATCAGAAAAATGCGTGGTGTTGTTATTTTAATGACTGTCGGATACAGGGATTGAACCCGAGATCTTCAGTTTTGTAGTCAACGTGCTAACTACTTCAGCCAACGCCACCCACAATATGTCGAATAATTATCTACATTGTACATATTTTATATTAAAAATTTTAATTTAAATTTTTTGTGAGTTGAATTTGCCCTGCATATAAATTTGGCATAAATTTTTTGCCTAAAAGGGGCAGATTTTTAATTGTAGTCGAGCGAAGAATGTGTTCGATTACGATTACGATTAAAAGGTGCGATTAATCGCCATTACGATTACGATTAAATCGCTGTGCAAACCCTATACGATATGTATATAACTATGAATGTATGTCGTTGGTCAAAATACGACAATGACAAGACTGTTGTAAATTAGAGACGGCAAAAATTGAGCTTTCATTACAAAAAAAATTCAGCAAATTGTAATACGCTGAATTAAAACAATTCACATATTCCTTTTACACTAACTCACAAAAAGTGGACCAAAAACAAGAACTCTAATGTTGAAGATCTGGCGACCGTCGAAAACAGGATGTTGTTCCGTTCCTGCTAGTGGTTGTCAGAATATTTACAGTTAACTTTGGTGTTATTTGTTCCTTATAATTTTAACATATAAATAAGTAGCTTGCAATATTAATTAATAATTGAACTAACTTTAAAAAAAAACTAGTTTTTATTAATTTATTAGATTTTTTTTTCTTAGATGATTATTAAATATTGTGCATACCCCCCACTCCAATCGAATTCGAAAGCCGCGTTATGCCCATCTCTGGTATATATTATTTAATCATACATACATTACATTGTAATTATAATTATATTAATTAGAAAACATTTTGTTGCCACTTGAGTTACAACTGGGCGTTACATCTAACTGCTTTACGCTTATGATGCTTTAATGAAATTATTTAAATACGACTATACTGCTATATTTCAAATTACATGCATATGTATTTATGTATAAATATTATTTTTAAATTAATGTTTTTCTAATTTCATCCTGCTGTTTCAATGTGGCAAATATCTGTCAAATTATCACGAAAAACTCTTAAACATTTAAGGCATATTTATTTATACATATATATGTAGATATAAGCATAAGTATCTATTCACACTTAATATGCCCTAAGGGAAGCGTGTGGCTAAGTGTCCCCAAGTCGCCACTTTTGTTCACTATTTTGGCTAATTTTCGTCGACATATTAATTTTGTTTTTGATGCGTAGAAAACAATTTGTCAGATACACATATCGAGCCTTACTTACTTACGACAAAAATTAAATTGTTCAGGAGAAGGTATACTTATGTTAGTATTGAATAGAAATGACAAGCGAAATCCCTACTTGCTGGTAACACTGAACGAATGAATAAATAAATTCTTCTTATATTATTTTTGTTTTATGCAAACACCAAATGTGAACAATATATGTATGCAATTTCATAAGCAAAAATGTAGATTAGAATTTCTAAAATGTTCTAGTAACTATTTGTTCCCAACATGTTCATATGTTCCCTAAGGAACTATCTAGTCAGTAGTAAAAATGTGAGTAATTGCTTTTCAATGGCAAAAAACAATGTTCGGGGGTAATTCCCAATAGTACTGGGTGGCAAAGTCAATAGTGAATCAGTTTTGTTTCACTAGTGACATTTCCTGCACGGTGTATATTGCATCGGTATGTGTGTACCCTTTAGGAAGTTTGGGGTGAATTGTGTCCAAGTCACCAGTTGTATCGAGAATTTTTGTGACTTTTTGGTGACACTGTCAAAAGAGCGTTTGGATGAGTAGAAAACACTTTGTCAGATACACAAATTTAAAATTTCTGTAGAAAAAACCGTTGTCTGGAGTATAATTCTCCAGTAGTACTGGTGACAAAAACAATAGTGAACCAGTAGTTTCAGTAGTGACACTTCCTAAAGGGTACATACATACGTGCGCATATGTATATTTATGTACATGGTAAAATTTCTTTGTTAACTTCTATTTAAAAATCCTAAAAGAAATAATATTTTCCTATTAAAAGCACTCAAAACAGTACCTGAAGATTTTAAAAATGACAAATTTTAAATGACACTGCTTCACACACCCACAGAGTTAGAGTGATATTTTAAGTTGTAGATTATGTTGTCATTAGTCGAAAATATTCTTAACAGGATGGAATATCGTTTTGTTTTTTGTTTGAACATAACAAGAATTTGTCTAACGTCAGAGTTAAAGGATTAGTAAGAAGTAATTGCACCTTCAAAATTTAAATGGGATATTAATAAGAAAATTTAATACATGGATGATTTTTCAAGGTTAAAGGCCGGGGCACAATGAATCCGTCATACGTTAAACTTCGCCTTTTTCAACTGACAGCTAAGTTGAAATGCATGTTTTCTTATGAGGGCTGTTACATTCAGCACGTGTCCGTCAACGCAAAGTACACAAACTGGTCAACTTTTAACTTTTTGCGTACGTTGAGTAGTTTGATAGATATTGATTGGTTTTTTTTTTTTTTTTGTATGTTCTGAATTAAGTTTTTGTGTTTTGAATCAGCAAAAATAAAATAAACAAAAGAAATAAACGAAATAAATAAAAAAAAAATGGATTTTATAAATAAAATGGAGAATCAACCTATTGAAGCTGTTCAAATGCTTCCGTCAATAAAGTACTCATTGTGCCAACCTTCTCCGTCGTTGCGATAATGTCAGTTGAAAAAGGCGAAGTATAACGTATGACGGATTCCCTATGGCCCGGCCTTAAATTTTGCATTACTCGTATCATATCACAAATCATCCAAAGCATCGCAATAAAAAAACAGGGGTACAGTTGTTTGTTTAAATAAAAATAACCGATCCTTGTGTACATATTTTCATCTGTTGATTACGATGACGTCACTAAGTAGTTTGTAGATCAAAATATGTTTAACTTTCTTTTAAAATCATTACATTTAGACTAAAGAACAATTGCTGTTATTACAAATCCTTACAATATATTATATGCCTTATTTATAAAAAAAGATGAGAGGTGTCTTAGGACACCCGGTTATAGCAATTGCTACTTAGCTATATAAAACAAATGTGTTAAATAACCGTGCTATAAAATTATATTATGTGATGATGTCAAATTCACCGCAAATATACCAAGTCGTTTCCATTTATTTCCCATTATTATCTTTTCTAGCGGCGCACAATTAAATTAATGTATTGTTTGTGGCCGGTTTAATAATAATTTGGCTGTCGCATACTGCCGATGGCAAAGAAGCAGGACTTTAAAAAAACAAGCTAAAAAAAGTTAAAGATAAGATTTTTTTACAAAATTCTAACATTTCGAACCCAAACCCCGTGAAAGCGCCACAAAAAGGGGATTTTTTAAAACAGGTGTCATCAAAAATGGGATTTTAAGAAAAAATAAGGGCAACCATAAAAACAAGAAAAATTAAAACACATCTGCTTATTTTTGAAAACATCAAGAATAAATCGATTTGAAATCGCTCGAATTTAGAAAACTAACTACGACAATAGGAATATTTTTTTAGATTTTGTTTAATTTTTTTTACTATATAGATTCTTAAATATCATATCTGAAAAAAAATTATCGTGTACGATCTTAAACACGTCTGCTGGATCATTATTAATTTTTTGAAAGCGAGAAATTTACTTGGATTCGGTTTACAGAACAGGGCTGATAATCTGCCCTGAATTTTGAATTTTCTGAAGATACATACATATACATTTATAATGCTTTCTTGGCATTGTCACTTATTTATAAAAAAAAATTAACTCAGCTTATTTACTTAAGAAAAAATGTATTTAACTTTTGATAAATATCTGAGTATTGAATTCTGAAGACACTGGCATATTACAATTCTGTAAATTTTTTTGCACCTTGCATTTTTTAATTGATGGAAAAATATCGTTTTTAGACATTTCTAATAGTTATTAGTATATGCCAATTTTTTAAACTGTATATCTACACTTTTGAATAAGTTCATTATTTGGAATCCAGTCTCCAGATATGTCACGAGACAGTGTTTTCTGAGGTCTCGTTTACTCAGTCACTGCGTCTTTCTTAAACCTCCTTTAGTGGTGGCAGTTTTTAGCTTATTTTCATTGAATACTTTGTAACCTCATTCGCTGTGCGATGTTTGTAAATAAATGGTAAAAAATTAAAATTGTACAATAAAAATGCTTACAGTCAAATCAGGAATCATTTGGAAATAAACTTTAATTACTTTTTAATACCAATAATCTATTTCACACTCTATTTTTTTAATTCAATGCAACAAACTCTTTCATTTAATTTTTTAAATGTGTATATATGTACACGTTTTCATTTCACAAAATACACATTTTTGATTATGTTTTTAACATCTTAATAACAAATATATAACAGTTGTCCCTTTCAGACGCAGAACCTGCGACATAGGTGATTCTAGCTTTTTTCAGAAGTCACTTTCTTCAACTCTGGTATCCTCTATGTCCAATCTTCTAAATCACTTTGCTACAAACTTATAGCAGATACTTATCACGGAATGAAAAGTTTCAACTTTCAGGTCGTTAGCTAATTTATTTTCTAACGATTCCAATTTAGAAAAAGAACCGTTCAGCAGGAGTAATATCATACAGCTAACTATATATACATAAACATATGAAGCAAATGTAAACAACTTTGAATATAAATTTTCATCCGAGCAATTTGATAAATTGCTGTACCAATTTGGTACCAAGATTTTAAGTTGAGATATTTTGAAAATCATATCACGCATTCTTTATTTGCTTAGATTAAGTTACGGTCGCACTTATCAAACATTTGCCACAAAACGCGTAACCAACAAACACTAAAGAAAAAAGTTTTCATCTAGACACTTGTTTATCATATAAAACAGTTTCGAACACAACTAATGACAATGTCATAGAATCCAACAATATTGGATACTCCTTAACTTTGCGAATTTTTGTCTGAATTGAAAGACTTTTCATTGGCATTTAGTGGTTACTCTTTTTTAGGCAAATGTTTGACAAGTATGACCGTAGCTTTACTAATACGCGTAACTTTAACTCAAGTTCGCTTATTATATTACTAAGAACGGAAACAATTTAATAGATACCGGATCTAAATAAATACTTTAATAAAATCAGTCTTTTATCGCTTCTATTAATTCTTCACAAAACTTCACTACATAATTTCATTTCATTTCATTTTCATTTATTTATTTATTTTCTAATCGAGCCCATAGGGCCATACATGATTAGTTAAGCGTAGATTACAGACTAATGACATAAGATAATAAAGTATATATGTATAAGATTAATATATGTATGTTACTAAATTTAATGATTATGTACATATGTATCTAGATAATGTTTGAAGGTAAGTATATAACAATCAAATAATGCTTTGGTTAACAGTGAAGGAAAGTAAGAAGGTATGATAACAATTAATTAAAACATGACTAAAAAGAAACATGGTTAAGTAATGCGAGTTTGAAACTGATAGCAGGTATATCGAATCTTCGAAGATTTATCGGGAGTTCACTGTAAAGCCTACATTCTCTTATCAGGAAAGACCTTTCAAAGATAGAATTATTAATTTGAGGTATGATTAATTGCGGAATCCGAGTTGATCTTGAAAAACGAAATAAGGGTTGCAAAGATGGACTAAAATTGGATTTTATTACGTTGAAAAATGTATATAGTATTTTGATATTAACAAAGTCCATGAAAGAGCACTTTAAGAATATTTTTGCGAAATTTGAAATATGTTCAGTTATTTTTAAATTGAAAATGAACCTAATTATGCGATTGAATATTAGTCTTATTCGACGTAGAATAGATAAGGTACAACCACTATAGATAACGAGGCAGTATTGAATATGCGTAAAAAGTAAGGAATGAGCTAGATGTTTTTATTCTCGTGGGTATAAGGTTCTTAAGGTCTGATTAATTTTTGTTGCAATCTTAGAGACATGGCTATAATTTAACTAAAACAATTTTTGAATATACATACTAATAAAACCGAAAGTCCAAAAAGTATATCTTCGTTCAGTAAAAAGTATCAAAAAGTGGCAAAAATTAAAAAAGTGTAAAATTTGTGTGCATTTTGTAAAGGTAGCAAAATAGTATCCAAGCAGTTGAAAAAGTGGCAATTTGCTAAGTAGCTACTAAAGAGTAGCACCAACGGTAACGCTGAATTCATCTGGCATAAAAATGCATACATGCACACAGCTTTGTGTTTATTAGTGTTTTTTGCATGCTTTTAGCATTTGCTGGATTTTAAGTTGTGTGTGGATTGGTTTTGTGCTGCTGTATTGAAAAATAATGCCAACCACTTCCTCTGCCTCTCTCACCAACAAACTGGCATGTTATGTTCTCGTTCTCAATGTTTTTGTTTTGTTTTTGTGCCACTCACTTCAAAGAACGAAACAAAACAAAATCAGACAATTTGTTTCGTTTATTTTCGTACTCTGCTCTTAAGTACAAGGAAATCAAAACAAAATTAAATTTATAGCTGAAATAGTGTCGATTATTTTGTTACGAAAATCATTTTCTAACTCCTGTACCGCGCCATAAATAGCAATAGCTATAAAAATATTTCAGGTTTATTATTTGACTATATCTATGGGAAATTTGTCAAATAAACCTGTAATAAACCTAAAATATCTTTTATGAATTATACCGTATATATATATTATATATTATCAGACGTATTTTTTTATGAATGATTGAGGTTTAAAATGCATATTAGTTTAAAAAAAACATTTTAGTTTCCGCTTAATTGCTCCCCGCTTAATTGATTTACCCGGTCTAAAATACATTGAATGAAAATATCACCCTTTTAATTGACTCTTAAATAAAAATAATTTATAAAAATAATTTATTCTTGAAAATTTTTACAAATGGTTATTGGAAAAACTACACAAAATATGTGTCATCCATCTCTTAAAATCATATATTTTTATTTAATTTTTTCACTGCTATGCACATGTGTACATAGATACATACATAAGTCCTAGTTTACACTATGCAAGTCTTATTGCTAAGCTGATTAGTTTGATAGAAAAAGAGTCGAGGGGAAAAGAATGCAATAAGATTTGCATAGTGTAAGCTAGGACTAATCATTACAGAGTGTCGCAACATGTTTAGGATTATTCATCTCAATGCTTAATTAAACGGGTTTTCTTTTAATTGCGTTAATGGATCAATTAACTTAGTATCTGTTAAATGATTTTTCCGTTTAATTGCACAAAAAACCTCGAATATTTTTGGAAAATCAATTAAGCGGAAATTACTGTATTCGTAATCAGTATTTTAACTAAAAAGATATCGAGATATTTTGATTACATTTGAACAAAATAAAATTTTTTTTTATATTATGCGACATCTTTATTTAGAGTTGTACTAGTTTCGATTTATATAAATATATTTAACATTTAAGCTGGCCAGACAAAATTATTTTACTTAGAGATTTCCGCAGCACGATTCATCCATTTCGAACATTTTGTCTGGAAAATGAAAGCTACATGTATATGTTATATTTTACAATTTTGCTTTATTTCTATTGTAATTAATACGAGTATATTCTGTGCTTCTATTATTCATATAACATGATATCGCAGCTCAGTTCAACTTTGGCTGAAAAATTAAAATACTTGGCAGCTCAGTTCAATTTTGTCCGGACAAAATATAAAATTAAACCAATTCAACCTCAGAGTTGTTCGTACAAAAAAATTTTCTCTCTCTCAAGAAGAGAGAAGTCAAACCACTGATGGTATTTCTGTGCGTTTCGGGTATTTTTTGGTGCTTTTTGCCTGTTTTTAACGCGAAATTTTGACTAATACCATTTTTTAAAAAGCGGGTATTTACAGTGCTTTTAACTATTTCTTACAGTGCTTTTGGTGATTTTTTGTTAAATAAAAATATTTTCAATTTTCAAAACTAAAATACTTTTAAACGCTAATAGCAGCATCTTTTAACTGGGCCTTCTTAATTTTTTTTAATGACAATAGCGGAAACTATGTGAAAAATAATCTAGAAAACTTTTCATAATTTAGATTAAATAATTTAATTTTTTTTGCAAAATAGAAAACGGAAGTAACTGGAAAGTACCACATAATTCTCTGCATAAAAATTTACTGAAAGTAGTATGCAATAAGCATTTGTTAGAGTTTACACAAATATTTAATTAATTAATTTAAGGGCCGATTTTGGCCCTTTACATTTTACATAAGGCTGTTAATTTGTAAGTGCAAAGTAAATCAAAATGTTCACGTCTACAACAAAACGTAGGTAAATTTATATTCAACGCAAAAGGGTGGTTAAATTTTAGTGGCCGATTTCGGTTGAAAGAATGAGGTTATCAATAGCAGTAAGTTGTTTCAGACAATGGGTAGCCAAGCCCCAATTTTTTGATATCTTATTGACGTGTTGTCAATGTTGACAACTGGAATAACGGTGAATATCTCAAAAACTAAGGGTCTTATGCAAAAAACTTAATAAAGCTTTGCCAAGCAATGTTAAGTAAAGTTGTATTCTAAAAAAATTGTTGTATAAAAATTCTAAAGTAGGCACCCACGTTTGTTAAGAGAACTTTAAGTTGATATTTCCAAAATGTGTGCTTTGTATCTCATATATTTTTGTTAATATAGCACTTACTGATTCATGTTACATCTGAAAATGAAGCTAGAAGTGCCTGCTCTTATCTTAAGTTTATTATTTCTGACATGTAATGGGAAACATCACCAAATTATCCAACTGATTCGAAATACATAGCAAAATCCATAAAAAAATATTAAAATAAATAAAATTATACAAAAATGTTTTAGTGATGTACATACAATCAAAACAAATCGAAAAAAGCTGGATATTCAAATACTTGTTTCATTCGAATAAAACAAATTGTGATAATTTTTCAAATTTTTTTTACTTTTACTTCATAGTTGTGTTTATCTGTATTATTACGATGTCAGAAGCTCATATTTTTTAAATTAGGTTGCTTTACTTCAAGATAATGAAAATTTATTTAATAAAATCAAAAATTATTTGAATACCCGAATGAAATTGTATTCGATTTTGTACATCATAAGCTGTGAAGTGGTTGTTGAACACGGTGGTGTTACCAGTATTCATTATTAGATAACAAAATAATTAAAGTTGTCTTTTGCATATGATTTCTTAACAAAGCTATGTTAGCCTTAAAGTGCTTGGCAACTAATATGAACTTTAAAGCTAAAGTAAAATATTTTTTTGCATAAGGGGGTAAAACTTTAAAGTTATGAGTACTTAAAAAAAAGTGACGCTTTTAATATATTCTTTATGTGTAAATGATTTTTCAGTAACACACATGTCTTAATCTAAGCCTAAGCTATGTATGTGTGTAAGAATCTATATTATTTATATATAATTATTATTTGACTTCTGGTTTTTATTATTTGTTTTTACTTACTTATCTTTATTAAATTAATCAGGATTTTGTTTTAATTGATATGTATGTTAATAAATTCTGTTATTACATCTCAAGTACTTTGTTTATTTTGAAGCAAAAATTTTAAATTATATTTTGATCTTTTACACCCTAAACGCTCCTTTTTAAATGGCTTAATATATTAAAATTAAAAAAAAAAATATTTTCGTGCTTTTTTACCCTCTTTTTCGTATTTTGTTGCGCTTTTTACCCTTTTTGCATCAGCTTAATGTGCTTTTGCTCTTCGTAGAGATACCAACACTGAGTCAAACTACTTATAAAAAAATTTAGTCCGTATAAAAATTTTGTTCGGAAACAATGGGCGAATCCAGCTTTATTAAATATTTATTGAAGATATTTTAAGATTTATTTGATATTTTGAAGCAAAATCTACTTCATTATAATTGAATAAGCATGGAAGAATGGTGAATTTAAGTTACGTAGTATGTAACGACATGATATCAGCTGTAGCTGTTTTTCGAAGCAACAGAAAACTCAAAGGAGGATCATTTTGAGGTTGACCGCAGCGATGCCAAGCGCGCTTTTTTCCGTCTTAGCGCGTTTAATAAAAAAGCGCTAAATTAGCGCGTTTTGAATAAAGTCAATAATACCAATTCAGTTTCATATTTTTTAACTTTTTTTGTATAAATTTAACAATTTTCTAATATCAAAAACTCTGATAAAATTTTTTAAATTAGTGAATGATTCAGGTGTCGCAAACAAAATTCACTTAACCTTGGTTAGAATTAAAAACGCATATTAATACTGTAATGGCAACTATTTTGAAATTTTACAACGAAAAATATGTACTACATACAATGACCCAAGGCGATTCTGATTCTGTATTAAATGATTTTAGGTTATTAAAACATAATGTCGAGGAAGCAATATTGCAAAATCTGAAAAATTAATTGTGATACAAGTACTAATACATACATCGACTTTTATTGAAATTTAATTTAGCGCGAAGAAAATAGCGCGTTTTTGCTATAAATATTTGACAATGCTGTAACTTAGCGCGTTCTAGCGCGTTTTAAGAAGGGTACTAGCGCGTTTGGATTATAAATAGTTGGCATCGCTGGTTGACCGGTAATGAAAAATCAACAACAGTAGATAGCAAAGAATGAGAAAAACATTTCAGGGATCAAATCCGAAATGTTGTCATGTTGAAAATCTGCAGCTTATGCAAAATAAAACTTGTATAAAATTTCGACGAAGCTTTTTGCCCTTATTGTATATGTAGTGTGGAAGCTTTAATGGATATACATATAAAGGGTGTTTTTTATTGAGGTAAAGAACTTTAAGTTGGCATCACTTTTTTAACTGGCGGCCATTTTGTCAGCTGTCAAGTGATTAATATTTAGTTTGGTTTGCCATTTTATCATGAACAGGTTGACAAAAGAACAACGCTTGCAAATCGTGCAAATTTATTTCGAAAATAATGGTTCAGTTCGCGAAGTTTACCGCAAGCTCCGTCCATTTTATGGTCGACATAATCGTCCATCAGAGCAATTAATTCGGTTAACCATGGATCGTTTTCGCACTACGTTTACTCTATGTGATAATACGCATCCGCAGAGACGTCGAACAGTGCGCACCGAAGAAACAATTGCCGCTGTAGAGCAAAGTGTTGAAGAGGACCCGAATGAATCGATTCGCCACCGTGCACAGCAATTGGAGCTTTGTCCATCAACTTTATGGAAGATTTTGCGCAAAGATCTTGGCTTGCGACCTTACAAGATCCAGCTTGTGCAAGAATTAAAGCCGCGAGACCATGCAATGCGTCGTGATTTTGGTGTATGGGCCGAAAATGAGATTGATCTCGATGCTGATTTTCATCGCAAAATTTTGTTCAGTGATGAGGCTCATTTTTGGTTGAATGGCTACGTCAACAAGCAAAATTGCCGCATTTGGAGTGAAGAGAATCCACATGAGACCCTTGAGACGCCATTACATCCACAAAAACTGACTGTTTGGTGTCCTCTATGGGCTGGTGGAGTCATTGGGCCATACTTCTTCCGAAATAATGCTGGAGAGTCAGTTACCGTTAATGGAGACCGGTATAGAGCCATGATAACCGACTATTTTGTTCCCGAATTGGATGGCATGAATGTGGATGAGTTGTGGTTCCAACAAGACGGCGCTACATGCCACACAGCGCACGTCACAATCGATTTATTGAAGGAAACATTCGATGAGCGCATAATTTCGCGGAATGGACCTGTCAATTGGCCACCAAGATCGTGTGATTTGACACCATTGGATTATTTTCTTTATGAATATGTGAAGTCGCTCGTCTACGCCAACAAACCAGAAACGTTAGGGGACTTGGAAGCCAACATTCGTGGCGTTATTGCCAACATACGGCCCCATATGCTCGAAAAAGTGGTTGAAAATTGGACCTGTAGAATTGGCTTTATTCGAGCCAGCCGCGGCGGCCACATGCCCGAAATCATATTTAAACATTAATGGCATAAAATTATCCTTCCAATAAAGCCAAATTGATGGACATTAAAACGATTTTCTTGGGTTTTATTTCAATTCGAAGTTCTATACCTCTAAAAAAACACCCTATACATACGTTCGAAAAAATTTTGTGAAAAATTAATTTCTTCATTTGTATAAGCATGTATATTGATCTTGAATTTCATGTCTATGTTTTTTTTATTAAATAAATAAATATTGCACATTACTTAAAATTGGAAAGAGTACTGGAAAATTTATATGTAGTTCTACCAAAATAATGAACGCATATGAAAAAATTTAAATTTTTGAGCCTACCTAGTTACTTATCTAAGGTCTACTGCCGTAGCAAAATTTTTTTTCGGGGGCATTACGACTGCTGATTTTCATGAGTAATATTAAAATCGATAGTTACAGGTAGTTCTTAATAATTCTAGGTTGACGAAGCAATTCTTTGGGGGACGGGGGCATTGCTCCTACTCCGGAATGCCCATTGTACGCCTATGCTAAGGTCTTTAGTAGTGTTGTTAATTATTTGTCTTTTATGTTTGTTCGAATGAAATTTCATAATATTTTTCTTGTTCGAACAGACGTATAATTTTTAACTTTTGTTCGAATATTCGAACAAACAAAGAATAAAAAATATATTCGAATAATCTTAAAAAAGTTTTCAAAAAACGACACGTATGTGTATTAGATAAATTTTTTTATTAACAAACGCAAAATATTTCATTACACAAGAAAAACAAATAATTTCAATAACAAATTTAGGAATATTAATAACGAAACTTTAAAATTTTAAGAACCTTTGCCGCAGTTGACGCTGTGGCATAGATAAGAACTCTATGTTCCACTTATACTATTGAAGTAACAGAATCGCAAGCAAATAAAAGATTAAATAAAAAAATTATGATAAATTCCAATCGACTAGACCGGTTTTCTTCAAGTATAAATTAGAAGATATACGATCATGTCACCATTCAAACGAAAACGAAGCAAAATTAAAATCGGTCAAGACGTTGGGGAGCTACGGCGTCAACAGAATATATCTAAAAAATGTGATATATTTTAAACGGCTGGAGAAATTTTCTTTAAACATAGCTAAGAACACTCTCGAACAAGTCATTTTTTACTTTATTTTCAAAGAGAAGTAACACTCAGGCAATGATTGCCGACTACTATTATAAGGAAAGGGATAGTAACAGAAAAGATAGGTGGTGAAGGAATAGATAGAGGAATGATTAATTTTTTTACAGCTCTGCTTTTTGCACGTTTTTTTTTTTTTTTGTAATAATGTAGTGTTGCAGCGCCTCTGGTGTTAGTGAGTCGTATTAATTTGTTTGAAGCTGTGTTTAGTAGTAATTTAGTAGTTATTTTACTTCGCCGATGATTCTGCTACACAACGAAGGGGGTGCTCTGGTGTTACATTAGGATTAGTATCTCTTGAAGTCGGTATAGTTCAGTGACCAGTGACTATTCCTTAATCACTTGAACTTACAACAACTGATAAAAAGGGACAGTAATGCACATCAGAAAAATGCGTGTTGTTGTTATTTAATGACTGTCAGATAGCGGGCTCGATCCTAAAACCTTCGGTTTTGTAGTCAACGTGCTAACTTCTTCAGCCAATGCCACCCTCAAACAGGAAAACTAAATTAAAATCGGTCCAACCGTTTGGTCTGTACGTCAACTCGTACATAGAAATAGATACACAGACACAAACTACATACAAACTTATAACACCCCTTTTTTTATCGGGAGTTAAAAACTGAAACGAAATTAGTTAAAAAGTATAGGAATTTACACACATTTACAAATATTTTTAATATGTTATTAATTTTTTGGAAAAAATCATTTAAAAACCGCAGATAACCCAAAAAATCTTTTTATACAAGTAGTTAAGAAAATTGTTCGAATATTCGACAAAAATGATTCTAATAGTTTTTTATTCTAAATTGAACATTTTTGTTCGTTCGAACAAATATGACAAAAAGTTGTTCGAATATTCGAATAATTTTTGTTCGAATGACAACACTAGTCTTTAGTTATGTTGTTCTTTTCACTTTGAAATAAAATCTACTTTTGGGGTACAATTTCATTTAGTGTATTGTAGTGCATTTTCATAATGAAATATTTTTCGTATTTTTGAAATATTTTCATATTTCATTTGAGCTTTGGGGCAAATTTTAATTTTTTTGGGGTCTTATTTCATAAAAAATGTTGGGGTTTTATTTCATAATGCAAAATAAACCTAAGTTTGGGGTCATTTTTCATTTTGTACTTTGGGCCCTTATTTCGCACCGCCAATTATTTCATTCGCGTAGGTGTATTCATTTGTATAAGAAACCGATTGAAGTTCAGCACTATGGTGCTTCTTTGTCCGGCTATGATATAAATTCGTACAATAATAATAGTTGTTTTAGTTAAAAGACTGAAAGGAAAATCATTCATTCAGAGAATGAAACGGTTTCATTAAATGTTCTTCATTATATTAATGAAACTTTTCATTAATACAATGAACAATTACATTGTATAAATGAAATCTTTCAATCTCTGCTCTTCATGTGTTTTTCATAGTTCATTGCAGGGAAGGCATTGAGAATTTTAAAATTGTACCAACACCTTTCAAAAATTGTACTTTTTTGACCTTAATTGTACTAGAAGATTTTTTTAGTTCAAATTACATATTTTTATTTGTAATAATCAACTTTGTTCTGACTACCGAATCGTTTTCGCAAATTTGCTTGTAAATTGGGATGTTAAACTGCATGGTTACACCTGTTTAAGTTGAAATTTCAAATATACAAGTTAATAGTATTTGCTCCAGCATCCGAACTTAGAAAAAAAAGTTATTTGGAAAAGGACAAGTTCACATTTTTTATTTTCTCGCTGCGTTTTGCTTTCAAAGGACTGTTTTCAAGTGAGAAGAATATGAGTTTCAATGTTTAAAAGTAAATATTGACATATGCAATCTCTTGAAAATAAATGCGGAGTGAAACTGGGGAGATTCCTTAAATGTACTTAATTTGTCATTGGTGTACTATTGTACTTTCCGAGTTTGAATACTACCGAAAAAGGTATAATTGTACCAACTTTGCCATCCCTGGTTCATTGTATTAATGAAAATCGTTACATTGTTTAAACGAATTTTCTTTTTGGTAAATTTGGGGCAAAAATAAGTAAGTTCTACAAATTTTATCTTCTTACTGTAAACAGTTTATCAACCATAAACAAATCAATAGTTGTTTTGTTAAAAAATATTTTCTTTTTCTTATTTTTATAATCCCTTTTATATCATAAATGCCAAACATCCAGTGATGCCATTAGGATAGGAAATATACATTTTTCGCATCTTTTGATAACTTCAGGTACCCCTTACATTTTTCGTATCTTTTGAATTTGTACGTAAAATTTGCAGGAATAAAATATTAAACTTTCCGTCTCTAACAAAGTTTGTTAAAGCTATCAATTTCGTTAACAGGGGACAACTAAATACAAAAATAACATCTATTTTGTTGTTAAATTTTCTAAGTTCTTCTGTCGTCTGCTTATCTTGTGTATGTGTGTTATGATTAAATTTTAGAAGAAAACAATAGCGATCTTTTCACACCTAAAACCTGCTTTTAATGTTAAAACCATAGACAGCTGATTTTGCGTTCACACTGCAAGTTTGATAAATTCAGGTATTAACTCACAGACTGTCTCATAACTTTGTTCCAAATATATAAAATAAATTTCATTTAGAAATACGTGTATTTGTTGCAGTATTTTATTTTTATTT
This sequence comes from Tachina grossa, assembly GCA_949987645.1. Lineage (NCBI taxonomy): Eukaryota > Metazoa > Arthropoda > Insecta > Diptera > Tachinidae > Tachina > Tachina grossa. The sequence continues at coordinate 75,947,613 of OX465275.1, read as the reverse complement.
TTTTTTTTTTTTGCTTCTTATAACATTTATTTATAACACTTATATTTGTTCATATGAAAAACTCAAAAATTTCACAATACGCTTTAAAATGTAAATTATTTTATATTTTGTGAAGCATGTCGTACACGACATGTTTTTTACATCTGACATGTCAACTCAGATGTAATTCTGCATGTCTGTCAAAAATTTTGTTTTACAGAAGGTTTATAATATTCGGTCACAAACTACATGCGTCCGACATTGTCTGTGTTTGTATTCAACAGCTTATCTGTAGTCAAATTTTATTAAATATATATGTACCGATAATACTAAAGACTTACCTTTATTAAATCTTTAATTCTAAAAAAAATAAATAAATGAAATTATGTGTAGTCTTTTTTATTATCTCTGTAAATATTTCGCACAAGTTCTCTTACATTATAAGCTGAACGATTTTTATAGGCACATGGATGTCAGTCATATCGTCCTTTTTCACTTTCCAGAAGATACCTTTTTGGCGTAATTTCGTTATTATTGTTGCTGCTGCATAAATTCTTAACTTGAAAATCTCTCAATCGGTATGTATTCTTATACACTAGCATAAACATTATCAGCTGCTTCCGGCGGATAACATTTAAGCTTGGCAGCATTGAACTTAGCACAGCGAAAACAAGATTGCGTTTCATAAAACCAGCTTAAAATCAATTCAAAAATGGTTTTATGTTGAAAAATAGTTTTAAGTTGATATTAACAAAATCATTTTGTATGGTAAAATCAGATTTTAGCAGTTGGTTTTAACGTTAAAACAAATTTTTATTAAAACCATGTCAGTGTGAAAACACTATTGATTGATGTTTCATCATACGATCCACTTAAATCGATGACTACTAGTAGTGCGAAGTTGTTCTGAGGAAATAGTAACATCGTTGTTATTTTCAGGAAATTTATACGCACTTTTCCATATAATCGCCTTAGTATAAACGTCTTAATACGTATATTAATTTTTACAAAAATGAATTTGTTTTGATAACATCCAAAGATAGTTACATATAATTAATTTTAAAGTTTGCTTACTGTATTTTTAAAAGTTACATACCTAATATTTAAGACCTAAATAAATATAAAAATGAATTTATAAGATATCATTTTCTTAACAATATTCACTATGTATGAAATAAAAATGTTATGTTAATATATAAATACGGCGCACATTTTTTTTTGTAAAGTACAGTACAACTTCGACAATCCGGACACATATAGTTTTAGGCTAGTTCGGATTAACGAGTTGTCCGGACTATAGCAGTTGAAAATATTAAAATTATCTAAGTGATTTAAATACACACATACATACATATGTACATATATACATACATACTATGATATAAAAAAAGACGAAGTTATTTTGTGCTGACTAAAGGTAGAATTAGTAAAATCGTATCGTGATGTTGCGTGTCAGCTGACAAAAACCGTACCATATACAATGCATGTTACTAGTTATAAAATATGTGGTGGTAGCACTGCTGGCGTTGGAATCTGCAGAAAACAGATTTTTCTGTAGCGAATGTCAAAAACGCCGCATTTAATGCCAGACAAAAAAAATGTGCTGTGCAATCTGTCACATTTTCTATAACTTGTGCACAAAGTTGAACGATACGGCAAGCTGTAAAGTAGCATGATACGATTTTACTAATTCTACCTTAACTTTGTTGAGGTGGTTGATTTGTGCGTTTTGCTCTAGTCTCTCTTATTCTCCTCAGCCCACTGAATGCAAATTCTAAATGCTTTCTTTGCATCTGCATTAGAGATCTTTGTTTTTGCATCCATTTCTACTTTTTTTAATGTCATAAATCATTGATTTAGGAACATGGATATTTTCGGCAACATTCCTAATAGTTTTTCCTTCATCAATACATTTTAAAATATCACACTTCTAATGTAAGGTTAGTATTTTATGTTTGCGTTTATTATTTAAAAATATTGCACTTCGAATGGAATTAAACAAACGCGTTTGAGAAATAATGAACCGAAACTGAAGCAATAACAGTGAAAAATGTAAATCAAATTACGAATAACAAAACAAAACAAAAATTCCCGTTAACTCGCATGTTCTGCTTGGATTTTAGTTTTTGTTCTTGCATAAAAATTTTTTTTCCGGATTGTGGAGGTAAAAACTTTAAATCGTCCGAAATGTAGAAGCGTCCGAAGTGACCGGACTGGCGCATGTCCGGACTATCGAAGTTGTACTGTATTTAATCCTCCACCAATGTTGGTGAAACATATATGGCTTAAAATGTATTTTTGTGTAAATATGCACACTATAAATGGTTTTCCAAGATTCTCAGCATGATAAAATGCGATTTAAATTTGTTAAAAAAAATAAATATTTTGTTTTTGTTTTGTACACTCATGTTTATAATAAATAGAGACCTACATACATACATACATACATAGTAAATGTCAAGTGTTAATAAATGTTAAACGTTAAACTTGAATTTAAAATTTTTTTTTTCAAAATGTATCTTTTTTAGAAAACATGTATCTTTCTGGAAACTAAAATGTATCTTTCTCGAAATTTCACTGGCAACACTGCAAACATCTAACAAAGATGCTTGGTTTGTTAAGATTTTTGCTTGATTCTCTTAAAATAATGTTTGTGTATTGTTATTCTCAACAACATAATAAGAGTTTTACTATCAACATGTAAGTTTTCGGCTCACTTCAAAAATTTTTTTGGGTTGAACACTACTAATGAGTTCCTTAAATTTTAAAATATTTTACCTTAATAAATACAAACATATGTACATATATTAAGTACATACACGTGTAAACATATATTAAATTAAATAAAAAAATTAATATATTTTTTATTAGGTGGGTGGTTTGGAAGGGATATAATTTCATGTTTTTAATAGAAAATTTTCATTATTTACTGCTTCTATTTCATTATATTTATGAAAATTTCATCTTACTTTCACTTACTTTAATGAAATTTTCTGTGTAAACTTCATTTATGGTAAAAACTTCATTAAATCAATGAAACAATTACATTGAACTTATGAAAAAGTTTAATAGTTTCGATCTATTTATGACATAGCCTCTAAAATTAACATTCTTCATTAATCCAATGAAGGGCTTCATTAGCTAATTTTTAGTGACATGAATACAATGAAGAATTTCATTTTATGAAGGAAGGGTTTCCTTTCAGACATATTAGTTATGTGCCCAATGTCAATATTTGATATTCGCCAATACGAATACGAATATTATATGTAAAATTTATAGACATTTAATTGGGGCGTGAAAAATTAAATATTAAAATATTTTAATGAAAAAGAACTTCATACTCCTGTTGGCGTCCTTTAAAGTTACTAAACCCTATCCAAAATTTTAATGATCGTCTTTAAATAATATTTGAAAATAATACAAAACAAAAATTTCTATAATTTATATAAAAAATTTAAAAGATTACTTATTTTTAAATTTTTATTTTTTTTGCAGAAAAGTCACTTTATGCCAAACAATCTAGAGACAAATTGTAGTTAAACTGTGTAAATGGTTTTTATTTCCTCATCTCTTCTCATTCTACATTTATAAATATCAATTCATATAAATAACTTACTTCCACATGAAACTACAACATTTACTTCGAATAAAGGTAAACAATTCTTCCAATTCTCATGGACAAAAAGGGTTCCCAGCAAAAAATTACACATTACCATCAGAACTACTTGCCATATAATGACTTACTTTTCTGATTGCCAAATTTCATTACTCGCGTGCATATCACATTACCTAAAATGTAAAAAAAATTATGTACAATTTTCTAAATGAAGAGAATGATTTTTTTTAGATCAAATAAAAAAGTAAGTAAGTTGTTAAAATCATTAAGTTGGTAATCCAGTAGAGAAGAGCTTCCACCAAAAATACTTAATTCCAAACCCGGTTACCTTTTTTGAAATTTTTTGCTGGACTTCTTTTCAAAAAATATGTTCATATATGGATGTGACAACACGGAAAGAGTATTCACCAATTTAATTGATTCAATTAAATTTTTAATTGCATTAATTAATTTGAGTGGAAAAACTTAATTGATATTATCAAATGATTTATAGGTGAAAATTTAACTAATTTTTTAATTTAAATTACATATATTTTGATTGAATTACAAAATTATTCATATTCCTTTTTTTTTGTGTGAATATCAAATTATAAATTTTAAAATTGTGGCTGGCCCACTTAAGACTACATAGTATAAATTTTGACAGATGTATTAATGGAAACTTTCATACATATGTAGAGGTATTTTCTAAGGGATATTATTTTAGTTTTTTTATTTAACCGAACTAAAGAAATTCTATATACATATATAAAATCGTAGTATGTGCTTGTTCGTAACGCATGATCTGTGGAACTCTGGAGCTTACATTTTCAATACAGGTTTGGGTCAATACCAAGTATGTTTCTGTTTTGTTTTTAACCCAATAAGTGACCAGTGTGGAGTAATTTGTGTGGAATATTTTGTAGTTAAAAATAATAATTGATGGTAAGACAACGTTTGCCGTGCTCAGGTAGTATTTTTATAAAACATCACTTATCTAGGAACTGTTTTATTTGTTTGGAAGTTGGCTACAAGAATTGAATTGAAATAATTTCTTTTAAATTATTACAAACTAATATTTTTATGCAATTTATTAAAATTTAACTAGGATTTATGCATGTATGTATTATTATTATATTCTCGATATTAAAATAGTCTCCCATCACGCAAAGAAAAGATATGATTTCAGAATGGTTGAAAAATCAATATTATGTTCTTTGAAACAAATGTGTGGTCGTTGTTATTTTAAACATTAATTTAGTTACGATAAACAAAGTAATGTTTGAATTTAATAATTCCATTATTATATTCATAGAAAGTGCGATAAGATTAGAGTTTAACAATATAGTTTTGTTAAAAATTTATGACTACAATATATGTAAATTGTATTATCATGTAAAAATAATACGATGTAAATGACATTATAATGTTATCCAAAATTATACTATATTAATTAATTTGAATTATTATTAAACTTTAAAAATTTTTTAACGCACTAATAATCCGAAATTATTATTTTATTTATATTTGCATATTTATTACATGTGATAATTAATAATGAACAAATAACACCAAAGTTAATTGTAAATATTCTGACAAACAGTTAGTAGAGCGGAACAACTAGCTGTTTTCGAAGGCCACTTCACCTTCATTATCAGCGTGTGTGTGTGGTGTCAGTATATATAAATTTCTGCTTTATAATTATACTCAGCCATTTTTGCAAATGGAATATTTTATGTAATGAAAGCTTGATTTGACCATCTCTAACTTTACAACAGTCTTTCCATTGTCGTTTGTTCCTTACGCTCCTCATACAAGATTCAATTCAATTTTCAATTGAGTCAGTTGTTGTCCAAATCAAAGCGTGTATGCCTCTATCAATTCATTAGTTTGGCAGTTGTCGAGTTGGTTAAAGAAAAATCAAAAGATTTTGATTTTTCATGTTGACTAGTAAATCTTTCAATTCGATTGTGCTGTGTGTGCTCGAGTCTCTTGATTAGTTGTCAAAATTTATGTTTGTAGCTTTATTTTGTATAGAAAAATTTGTGCATTTTTAAAATTGTATTTAATTTCATTGAATTTTAAATAAAAAATATATAAATTAATGAATGAATGTAATAGAAGTTTTAAATTTTTAAATTTGTAATTGTGAAAAATATATAAATTTGACAGTTGAATGAAAACCTTTCAATTCAGTGGCCAAGAATCAATTCAATTGAAAGACTCAATTCACAATTGAATTGAAACGTGTATGGGTTGATTTACCAATTATACACATGTTAGTTAATTTGTTTATTTTTATTCTACTTAAAGCTGGGGTCAAACGATTGGCACAATGTACCTATTTTCGTCGGCTCACTGAAATAAATTCATAAGTAACAAAGTAAATTTGCCTTATTTCTCAACTAATTGAAATATAATTACATAACTGCACCACACTGCATTAGTAATAAAGCCATATAGACTTATTCAAGAATTAATTAAGTAATAATGTCATATTGGCTTATTACTTATGACTCTATCGCAGTGAGCCGACGAAAATTGGTACATTGTTCTAATCGTGTGACCCCAGCTTAAGACAAACTTTTTTGGTTTGTTACTATTAAGTATATTTTATTTAATTTTTGCCACAGGCCCATGGCTAATAATTTTAGTTAATTTAAATAAAAAAAAATCTTTTTCAGAAACATCTGTCAGTTCAGTGTTTCGTTTGTAAGCTATCGGTAGTGCACGAATGTAGTTAGATAAATAAATAAAGTACAAACAAAAGGGTCGATCAATAAAAATATATAAATGCATGTGTATATCTCTTTATACAGACTCACGTACATATTTACATATTTACTCTTTGCGTGCACACTGTTTTTAAAGAAGTATAAGTTGTTTTTAATTATTTCAACAAAGTTTATTTTTATGTAAATAAAATTTTTGGATGTTTACTTTTTTGCACGCTTTACGCAGCAAATACTGGAAATTTTTTAAACTTAAGCTATGTACAGACGATTGTCAGATCTTACAATATTGTCAGATCTGGCAATGTGCTGACAATGTACTGGCAATCGAAAATTGCCAGCACAATATTCCTTGTCAGTTCACACGGTTGTCAGAAAATCTTACAATTTATTGCGAGACGGTTGTATGACAATAAAATCATCTGACAAAATCGTCAGTAGAAAAATTGTCAGTTCACACGGTTGTCATATGCACAAATTGTTAGATCTGTTGTTATGCGATGCCAGACTTAAAATCATTTGTTAGAAATTGTTAAATATTTATCGTTTGTGTTTGTGTTAAATGTTAAAATTTAAAGTATAAATTATTATGGACCATAAAGATGCAATTGCAATGATTTTTTCTGCATATATTTTATTATCAATTTTTTCTTTAAAATCAAGGGTGTGCAGTGTTGCCCATAGAAAGAATTCTCTTACAATGACGCCATTGTCAGATGCATAAACTTCGCACATCTGAGAATATTAAAATGTATGACAAATATCTGGCAATAATTTTACAATGTGTTCACATGATTGTAAGATGTCTGACAATTTTTTGTCAGCTGCTAGTCTTGCAATGGACTGAAGGAATGTGAGAACTTTTCGAGTCGAGAAAATTGTTATCATCCTGTGAAACACAGGGTGAATAAGAAAAAAACTGTATTTGTTGATATTTTTTGTAAGTTTGTATAAGTTTTTATGTGAGTAACCTTGTGTAAAATAGGACAACCAATATAATTATTTAATTTATCTCGATGCGAGAACTTCTCACAAGTTACAGAAATGGGGTACAGAATAGAGTAGTTGTAGTAGTAGATGAAGCTGACGACGTAACTAGTAGCGCAGCAAGAAAAAAATGTGAACAGAATATTGAAGCTTTCTGAAGGTTACCAAATAAATAACTTCTTAAAAACCCCTGAATTAACTTCGTATGTGTTGTCTGAAATTCAATAAAGAATTTTATATATCTGATAACTAACACCCGAAAATACATTTTTCTTAAGGTGCGTTTCCTCAAGCAACAAAATTCGAAAAAGTCGCGAAAACTATGTAAATTTGCAAAAACTTGCAAAAACTTTTGCGATTGCAGAGCACAATATTGATTAAGAGTCCATAAAAACATAAGATAGGAAAAAAATTTGCAAAATTACGCCTTTCGCGAAAAGAGCGCGATAATTCGCGAAAATTTGCAAAATTTTAAACAAAGTATAATATTGATTACAAATCGCTAAAACTGTAAGATGTGCAAAAGATTCGGTAAAAATCGTGAAAGAGTAAAAAAATCGCAAAAGTTAAAAAGTCTAATATCGTTTAAAAATCGGCATAAGTTTTAGGACTCTGAAAACATGCAAAAAGTCACTTTTTCTCGAACTTTGGAAAAAATCCCGAAAAATTGCAAAATTTTAAATGAGCTATAATATTGATTAAATCGGAAGCAAAGCCCAAAAATTGACTAGAAATCGCCAATGCCGTTAAAAATAAAAAAAGTTCGAAAAAAATGCGAACAAAATCGCAAGTTAGCAAAAAATTGTTAAATGTATTAAAGAAATTACCAATAATAATTGACTACATAATATTTTACTCAAAAGCATGGTAATCCTTGTTGACATACAAAACATTTATTTTTTGTAGCGCAACAAAGTTCAAAATTTCGAATCTTTCGCTTCAACTACCACTGCAACGACTACTACAACTACCCATTCTGTTTACTTCCCTCTAAAACAATAGTTTTTAACTTTTGATAGGTTGCAGAGCTACTCGTTACGTTGTACTATAGCTACTATTCTGTTCCAGCCTTCACAGTAAAGCGTGCAGAACACAGCATGTAAAAAACAACATGTGCATGTGGCTTTGATGTAATTTTAAAGTCAGCACGAAGCTACATTTACTACATGCCGTGTACTAGTATACTTGTCGTATCGTTTAAGTTTGGGTATAAGTAAATATGTGAGGCTGACACCGAATATGTCAGCTGTTATTGTGTTTCTCTTTGCTTTATACTCGTAAGTGTGTATATGTAAGCCAGAATTTAAGGCGGTGTCAGATACAACTTCGACGCTTTGCGTGACGTTTCCAACTTTGGGAAAAAAGCGTGAAGCAAAGTGTGCATGACACAATAAAAACTTTGATAACACTCACTGTTTGCTTCACAATTCGGTTTTATGTATAAAACATTTTTTTTAATACATGTATTTATTTATTGTATCTTCATATGTGAACTAACAATAAGTATTCAAATCTTAAATCTAAAATATAATTATTAGGCCCGACCAGTGTCGGACATAAACTTAGTGATAGATAGCTATAAATAATACTTAAGTAGTGATAATCAAAAAGGAAAAATAAATGTATTATCAAGCAGTCCCATCTGGTGTGTTGACTATAAGAGCCCTTGTGTCCCTCTTTTTTAGGCGGATGTGTCCAGTAAAGTTCAAAATATTACGAGCAAGCGGATTAGGATGTGACTCGAGTTTTGTTAAATATTTGTCTGCGTATTTTGCAATTTCTTCAGTCACTAGTGACATATTTAAATCACGGTGTATATTTGAATTTTTTATGTACCATAGAGCCGATGTTATTAACCGTAAAATTTTGTTTTGCTTTCGTTGGATTCTGTCAATATTGGAAGCTGAAGCAGTGCCCCATAGTTGAATTCCGTAACACCATATTGGTTTCAAAATCGACTTGTATATTAAAAGTTTGCAATCTAAACTGAGTGTTGAATTTCTACCAATCAGCCAATGTATCTGAGTTATTTTAATAGTATGTTTATACGATACGTGCTTCGCTCTCTATTCATGCTTCACACCCCAATCATGACCGAATCAACTTGCTTCGTCATACAAAATTATGAGAGCGAATCAAGTATTTAGATTCAATATGAATCTACTTGCGAAGCACGTAAAATTGGTATCTTCTCTAACTTTTATCGCAGTTTATCGGCAGTTTAGCTGAACCAGCTATCAAAACAAAATATGTATATGTGTATGTATGGTTTTGAGCAAATAAAAACATAGATGTCAGTTTAATATAAATAAATTTAATTAACCTAGGGTTTACATGTGCAAGTGCAAGTTCGAAAAACTCAATACACTCAAACTCTTTTACTAACACAACTACACTTTCGGCACTTGCAGTCTACTTCCAACTCAACTGCCAAGGAATTTTACAAGACAGTGACTTGCAGCAAGTAAATGGAAAGTTAGCTAACAGTGTTGCCCTATTAACACTTTAGTAGAAATTAACTGGGTCTCAGTATAATGTTATATGAGTTTTTACTAATTTTAAATACATTTAAAAGCTAATTTAATATTTATTTTATTAAATATTCATAAATCAAGCGGTTAATGAATTTTTTAGGCATAAATAACATTAAAATAACACGAGTTAAGTTCAATACTATCTGGTTCCCTTAAAATTAAACTTTTTTATGTTATGGACAACTCTGCAATAAAAGGCAAACATGCAAGTTGCAAGACAGTCGGGAATTTGTATGAAATTTTCGTTGATAATACGTACACAGAGCTTGCATGCAAGGTACTTGCATGTGTAAACGCAGGGTAAGTTATGAATAGTAAAAAAAAGGAAAAATAAGAAGAAAATATAGGGATGCCTTCAAAAACAAAATTTTGAATGAGTCGAATGTATGTAAGTATGTATGCTTATGTGTATGTATGTACGTATATACGTGCATAGGCATTAATTACATAAAGTATTATTTTCCAAAGTAAAACAATCAGTCGTAATTTAACTCTGGGTGGGAGAACACCTTTTCGCGTCGTCGTAGTTATTTTTTAAATGCGGCCAGGCATTTTGTTGTTGTCTTGCTTTCGAGAATTTTGCGGCTGTCGCATTGTTTAATGTTTTTTTTCCACGATTAACCGTAATTAATTGCGGTTCTGTCTGGAATTCTTCAGATAAACAACCACCGTGTGTTGCTTAGTTAATGATGTACACACGTACGCATATACACATGTATGTACATAGTTACCATATGAACTTAATTAGGCAGCATATAAGATGATAATGATCGCCTAGACATTGCTTGAAACTTCTAGTGGAATTTGTGTGAAATATAAAAAGAGGTGACGCATCCAATGAGTGAGTTAGTTGCAGTTGTGAGTCAGTTACGAACAAGTCAGTCGCGAACAAGTCAGTCATTTGCAAGTAAACAAGTCAGTTGATAATTAAGTTGTGAATTAATAATAGTCTGTCGTGGAATTGAGATTATTGTGGAGTCTATCGTGTCGACTGGAGTAAAGGGAACAGCGCAGGGAATATACGTGTATAAGGGTGTAAGTAAAGCCAGTGAGTCTTTATTGGTGTATCAACTGTGAGTGTCGGCAGAGTGAGTCTCGTAAGTGACGAGTAGCAGACAAAGAGGTGTCACGTGATTACTTACGCAGCCAGCTAAGAAACGTGCGTAAACTACAGCGAGGAAGGCGCAGTGGTAACCAGTTGTGAATATGTATGTGTAATTTATTAAAGTTCTATTAGTGTATTTAATCTCTTGAGTAATTTAGTATAAGTGTATTTGTAAATAAAACTTGTATCATTCTTAACCCTTATTACTACATTCGGCTCTTGTATTCATTTGCAAATCTTCGGATCTACGGAAAAGCGTTTTTATAGAGAGAAAAACGTAACAATATTTATACAATTTGAACGTGTCTAGGCACGATAATAGCTCATACAGATCACTTTTTAAATTAAAAATTTAATATTTCTGAATATTCCGACGGTAAATTTGTTCCTTAATTTTTGCAAAAAAAAAAAGTGCAAGAAATAATTTTTTTGGGATAAGATGCTTACAAGATTTGTTTGGTAGAGGGTTTTATTACCCTCATACCATTACAATTTTTCTTCCACAGATTTCACAATCAACCCTTTTTTGGAGAAACTACGAACCTTTACTGTCCTGTCCGTGTGTTTTTCAAAATGTATTGTTAGTACATTTCTATTTGTGCGACCATCGTTTGCTAATTACTTATGTAAATGCAAGATACTCTGGCTAAAGAAATAAAAGAAAATACATTTCTTTACATTCATAATACATTTTTTTATTATTTTTTAAATAAACAAATATAGTTGTCAATTTGAAATAAATCTCACCATAGCATGTTGAAAGCTTTTTGAGCTTTTTAAGATTTCCTTGTCATATGAGCAACAGAATACCATGACAATTTTATTTAAAATTATATAACAAGAAATTTGACAAAATTGTATGACAAAAAGTTTGTCACAATTTATTAGAATACGGGTATTAGTTTAATTTTAAATTTAATTAATTTTCGTTTAATTTTCTACAAAAGCGTACGAAGAAGTTTACTGTAGCACATTCCGTTCTTTACTTAAGGGGTTTAGACACGGTCAAAATGCTTGCTGAGATTGGTTATAGTATGAGTGAAAATTTGTTAGTATGTGTGACACCAACGATGCTTGATGGAAAATCAAAAAATTTTGATTTTCGGCATGCTTGCTGTCAGTTGTTAATGCGTGTATATTGTTACCCCATCAAGCGCGTACAAATTTTTATTATAATTATATTCCATTGTGGACGGTTGTCCAAAATATTGGAATTAAAAAATATAAATTTGACTGGTGAAGAAAAAAGAAGTGTTATAACTTTCTTATTTTGCTTTGTTCTTTTTTTTTTTGTAAGCAGTGCTGCCATTATTGTTATTGAATTTCTTTATTTATACTTTTTTATAAATTTTTTTCAACCAAACGAACAGCACAAAATCAAAATAAAAATTAATGCTTGGTGGGGCATCAAGCATGGTAACATCAAGCCGACAAGCACACGTACACGAACTTGACAGCAAGCATTTTGATCGTGTCCAAAGCCCTTTATGACAATCAGAAAGAAAAGTGGAAAATGTTTATTTGTTGTTTTGTGTAAAGCCACCATACTAACACAAATTTATATTTAGTGGATTTGTTAAACGCACTAAAAGCACAAAAGTCAAAGGTGAAAAAGCACCAATTTCGGGTATTTAAAAAAAAGCACCTAGTTGAAAACTTCCGGAATCTTATGAATTAAAAAGCACTAAATCTAGTGCGAAAAGCAGTAAATTGGCACGCTGCACACGAAGCACGAAAGCGTCGTATAAACGGCAAGATTCAAAAACAAGATTCAGAGAGCGAAGCATGTGATTCAACTCGTCGTCTAAACATAGTATAAGTTTCATTTGTATTATCTTTGAGTCAATATGGTGTTTCCATGTAAGCCGACGATCAAGGTGTATACCAAGGTATTTCACATGTGAATGTTGAGGAAAAACTTGACTGTTGATTCTAATGGGGGGACAAGTATCTTTTCGTAGGGTAAAGGTTATATGTACGCACTTCTGTTCGTTTACTTTTATTCTCCATAAGTTTAACCATAGCTCAAGCTATGTTATATGTTCCTGAAGATATCGGGATGCCTCATGAGGGTTTTCGTGCATACTAAGGCAGGCTGTATCATCGGCAAATTTAGAAGTATGGATATTACTGCTCACAGGCATATCACAAGTATAAATCAAATACAAAACTGGCCCCAGTATACTCCCTTGTGGTACACCGGATGAGATAGTTTCAGGCATATGTATAAAACACGACACAATTCGATTACTCTGATGCCACGAACTCGTTTTTTATGTAAATTTACATAAATTTTAATAAAAATTTCATACATACATGCGAGTTTGGTCAAACAAATTTAAAAAGTATACCAACTGATTGTCAAAGCAAACAAAAAGTTGAGAGTTCACTTACTTTTCGCTTCGCTTTGCGTTAAAAGTTCTTTATGTGTCATGTCTCATATAAGGACGTACATTTCATCCTATATGTCAAAGCGAATCTTCAACCCAACGCGAAGCAAAAGTTTTATCTGATATGGGCTTTAACGTTTGCTACGTAAAAATCTATTTTCTTTAGATTCACATGTGGCAAACGTTGCCAATCAACATGTTTATTAAAGCCGCGTTCAGACTATTATACTTTGTATTTATACTTGTCAAAAATTCAAATAATACGTGCAAGTGTGATAGTCTGAACGCAAAATATCATTAAAGTGGCAAATAATACTATAAAAATTTTGACATCCCATAAGACTTTTTCGTTTTTAGAAAATTGTCTAAACGATAATACTTTTCATTAGATCAGGGTTGCATTTTCACACAAACTAAACTTCCAAGTCGGCTGTTTCGCTGCCGATCCATGTCGTCATTGATGTAATGTTTTGTCATATGTATATCTGCTCAAAATTTTGAATAAGTGAATCGTATGGAAGTATATTTCGTTGACGTAATTTTTTAACGTTTTTGTAATATCTTTTCTTAAATTTTTCTGTTATTTACTTAGAATACTTTTAACTGCTGAATTTTTTCAAGTGCCGGCATGTCCTCGCCTACATGAAACCGCTTTGCCGCCGCTAGTTCGTGAATAGCACAGACATTTTAATTGAACAGCTGTTTTGTTTTCTGCTTGTATTACACATTTTATTTGAAGTTTGATGGTCTGAACACAATATGTGATTTTACGTTAGATCTTTTGACAGTCGCAACGAATGTATTTAGATTTCTGTATCGTAAAAAGTGATGGAAGTATTAATACTTGTATAATAGTCTGAACGGGTCTTAGATGATACGCATTTGGTCAGCTCATACGCAACAACAACGATACGATTTGACTAACGAAACCAACAATAGGCTTAACACATACTACGTTTACGACTCATTTTAAGATAAAACTACAAATTGTTGCTATATAATTGTTTCGTTCTCGTTGAACCTTCATAGTGAAGCGAGATTAAAGCGGATTTTTTTTTACATACATACATACGAAACAAATATAAAAAACAACAAAATCAAAAATCATACAAAAAATATTCGTAATACATATTCACCTTGATAAATAAGCTTATTGGCTTTACTAATATTTTTTACATAGCAAGAAATAGCAAAAACAAAAATAAAACCGTAAACACAAAGTTCCCTTGAGGAATAATACTCTGTATGAGTACCTCAAAGGAAAAAAATTTTGAAGTGAGTTCTAACGGCAGAAATGCTTATTTTACTGTGAGTTCTGAAACTCTTAATGAAAAAAATATAAATAATAAATCTGATGAAAATCTTTTTTTAACGGCAAAGCCAATTTTTCGTCAGCGATCAACTTCGCTTTGTCCAATGCCAACTAGTGAATCGTTAACATTACCATTGCCTAGTACTTCTTCATTTAAGTCTGCGATATCATCCGCATCGGGCTCGCCTTCATCACTAAACCAAGTTATCACTACAGATAACAGTAGCTCAAAACCCAAGGTACAAGTGGGAATGGACAGATATATAACAGTGGCAAAGCGTGGGCGAAGCCCAAATTCTTCAAAAATTTCATCTGCCCCAAAGATGTCTAGGGATAACAGCGCATCATCTACCAATCGTCAAAATCGTTTTTCATTATTGCAAGACACCGACGACAAGCCCTCTACATCATCGCAAAAGTCTTTTAAGCCACCACCTATTTATCTGAGAGAAAAAATTCTAACGCGCTTATAAAAAAACTACTGTCGACCATTGGTGAAAATACTTTTCACATCGTTCCAATTAAACGAGGTAATATTGATGAAACTAAAATCCAAATATATAATGCAAAAGATTTCCGAAAAATTGTTATTGAATTCGAAAAAAATAAAACAAATTTTTACACATACCAACTTAAGAGTGCTACATACAATTGAAAAAAAAATGAAACCCATCCAGTTTATAACGTAAAGTATCTCTTACATCGAAAAATCACAGTTGAAGAGCCACGTAAGCGTTCAGGTCCCGTACAGTGCCATAATTGCCAAGAATATGGCCATACGAAAACTTACTGCAAGTTACCTACAGTGTGTGTTATCTTCGGTGAATTGCATGGTACTGCTAGCTGCACGAAGCCAAAAAATCAAGCAGAAAAAAATGTAGTAATTGTGGAGGTAATCACACAGCTAACTATAGAGGGTGCCCTGTATATTCTTTCGTTAAACAGGCTATGGGTCAAAAACCCAAGCTAACTCCAGCTCAACAAGTAAACGCGAACTCCGACACTTTTGCTCAAATCAGCCAACCAGTTCTTCACGTGTATCGTATGCTGATGCTGCTAAGACTAGTTCAATTCCCACGCAAAATGTTCCACCGCCAAATAATTCAACGAATTCAAACTCAAGCCTTAACTTTAGTCGCCTTGAAGCTACTATTGAGAATCTGGTGCTAACTATAAACCACTTTACTACAAATATGACAAGTATGATGCAAGAAATGCTACGAATGCAGAATACACTGCTTCAAGCATTAGTTAATAAACCATGAACACGTTAAAAATATGTTTCTGGAACGCAAACGAACATTTTCGTAGAAAATTTTTGTGCGAATTTCGTGATATCATCAATTTACTCACCTCCCAGATTTTCAGTTACCGAAGATCACTATGAGAAGTTCTACAAATCGCTTGGATCTTGTTTCATGGCAGCTGGTGACTACAATGCAAAACATACGTACTGGGGATCGCGTCTTGTTACACCTAGAGGTCGAGCCTTGTTCAATACAATTTCAAAAATGGGCTTAGATGTCATTTCGAGTGGGGAGCCTACTTACTGGCCTACTGACGTAAGAAAAATTCCAGATGTTATAGATTTTGCCGTCACGAAAAATATTCATAGGGACTTAATTCATGTAGAGGCCTCTCTAGATCTGTCCTCCGATCACTCTCCAACAATAGTTACAATTTTCAACCCACTAAGGAGTGATTTAACTAACTCATATGTGGAGATGATTAATGGAATCAACTGGCTGGCATTCAAAAAATATCTTAGTAGTCACTGCGTAGAAAACATTCAGCTTAGATCATGCGATGATATTGAATTTAACATTGCCAAACTTAACGAAAATATTAAACAGGCTGCTGAACACGCCACTACCTCCTATCCGCAGACCGGCTTTAACAGAATTTATTCTACGGAAATTGAACGTCTTGTATGTGAAAAAAGGAGAGCTAGAAGAGAATGGCAACAACACAGATCACCTCTAAATAAAATCAGACTTAAAGAATGTACTAAACGACTCAAAGAGCTGCTATCGTCGGAAAAAACTGCACTACTGGAAAAGTATTTAGAAGGTCTTGATGTAACGTCCGCATCTAATTACTCTTTATGGCGCGCTACTAGAAATCTTAAACGACCCGTTGATCTTAAATCACCATTGCGTACTGCGACCGGAGGCTGGGCAAGAAGTGATAGTGAGAAAGGTAACTTATTTTCTGAGCATTTAAAGTCTGTATTCACTCCCAATTCATGTACGGGTGCTGCTGATGTACCGAGTGTAGTTTCTCTACCCCCTCGTCCCTTAAGGTTTAAGATGCGTGAAGTACAAAAAGTAATTGCTGAACTCAACCCGAAGAAAGCTCCAGGTATTGATGGCATTAGTAACAAAATGCTCATGAACTTGCCTCATATTGCAATAAGAATCCTGCTATTTACTTTTAATGCTATTTTAAGAATGCAGTATTTTCCACATAACTGGAAACTGGCCAAGATCAAAATGATTCCAAAGGCGGGCAAAGATCTTACCAAGACTGAGTCATGTAGGCCTATAAGCTTACTATCTACAATCTCAAAGCTTTTCGAAAAGCTGCTCATGACTAAATTGTCCAAAATTTTAACTGATAATGGGTGCATCCCGGACCATCAATTTGGCTTTAGAAGTCAGCACAGCACGATTGAACAAACGCATAGACTGGTCCAAGTTGTAAGAAGAACATTTGAAGAAAAGAAGTATTGTTCTGCTCTCTTTATTGATGTTTCTCAGGCGTTTGATAAAGTATGGCACGAAGGCCTAGTTTTAAAATTGAAGACATATCTGCCAATAAACATTCAAAAGCTTTTGGAAAGTTATATTATTGATAGGAAGTTCACTGTTGTGGAAGGAGAGTTCACGAGTGTGCCCGAAACTATATCTTCTGGTGTGCCCCAGGGTAGTATTCTGGGTCCTCTCTTGTATTTAATATATACTTGTGATATGCCTGTGAGCAATAATATCCATATTTCTACTTTTGCGATGATACAGCCTGTATGAGTGTGCACGAAAACCCTTATGAGGCATCCCGCAATCTCCAGGAACGTATCACTCAGCTGGAAATATGGTTGAACTTATGGAGAATTAAAGTCAATGAACAAAAGTGTGTTCATATAACGTTCACCCAGTTCTCGTGGTACCTTCATAGCGAACAGTCGATTAGCGGAATTTTTCTTACAAAAAATTAAACAAACAAAAAATATTCGTAGTACATATTATTCGTAATAGGTACATACTGTCTTTAATAAATAAGCTTTATGCTTTGCTAATATTTTTACATAGTAAAAATAACAAAAACAAAAAAAAAAAACCGCAGACAAAAAAAATTAAACAAAGTGATATTGAGGAATGCTATATATGTGTACCTCTAAACAAATAAACAATCATAAATAACAAAAACAAAAAAAGACCGCAAACAAAAAAAAAAACACAAACGAATATCCCTTGAGGAATTCTTTGTATGAGTGCCTCAAATACAAAAAAAATTGAAGTGAGTTCTAACGGCAGAAATGCTTATTTTACTGTGAGTTCTGAAACTCTTAATGGAAAAAATATAAATAATAAATCTGATGAAAGTCTTTTTTTAACGTCAAAGCCAATTTTTCGTCAGCGATCAACTTCGCTTTGTCCAATGCCAAATAGTAATGATGCATTAACATTACAGTTGCCCAGTACTTCTTCATATAAGCCAGTAATATCATCCCCTTCAGGCTCGTGTTCATCACTTAACAAAGTTATCACTACAGATAACAGCGGCTCGAAACTCAAGGTACAAGTCGGAATGGACAGATATATAACCGTGGTAAAGCGTGGGCGAAGCCCGAATTCTTCAAAAATTTCATCTGCTCCAAAAATGTCTAGGGATAACAGCGCAGCCTCAACTAATCGCCAAAACCGCTTCGAAATTTTGCAAGATGACAACGACAAACCCGAGGTAGCCTCGAATAAAATATCCAAGCCGCCACCAATATATTTGAGACAAAAAAATTCAAATGCCCTTATTAAAAAATTAATTTCGGTCATTGGTGAGAATAAATTTCACGTTGTTCCAATAAAACGTGGCAACATCGATGAAACTAAAGTCCAAATTTATGACGAAAAAGATTTCCGAAAAATGGTTGCTGAATTTGAAAAAAATAAAACAAGCTTCTACACATACCAGCTTAAGAGCGCTAAAGGCATGCAGATCGTATTGAAGGGCATAGATTCTTATGTTGTTCCCGAAGAAATAAAAGATGCACTCGTCCTCCAGGGGTTTAAGGTAAAAAATGTGTCCAATATAATAAATAGAGAGAAGATTCCTCAACCCCTATTTCGTGTTGAACTTGAGCCTAATGATATAAAATTAAAAAAAAATGAAACGCATCCAATTTATAATTTGAAATACCTCTTGTACCGAAAAATCACAGTTGAAGAGCCACATACGCGTTCAGGTCCTGTACAGTGCCATAATTGCCAAGAATATGGCCATACAAAAACATACTGCAATTTACCCTCTGTTTGTGTTGTGTGCGGCGAATTACACGGCACTGCTAGTTGCAATAAGCCAAAAGATCAAAGTGATAAAAAATGCAGTAATTGTGGAGGTAACCACACCGCTAACTACAGAGGTTGTCCTGTGTACTCTTTCGTAAAGAAGACTATAGTGCAAAAACCTAAATTAGCTCCAGCTCAATCAGCAAACGCTTACTCTGCCACTTTTGCGCAAATGAGCCAACCAGTTACTTCCCGTGTATCGTATGCAGATGCTGCTAAGACAAATTCAATTCCCACACAAAATGTTTCCTCGCCAAATAATTCAAAAAATACTGACGCAAGCTTTAATTTTAATCGCCTTGAAGCTACTATTGAAAATCTGGTGCAAACTATAAACAATTTTACAACAAATATGACTAGCATGATGCAAGAAATGCTGCGAATGCAGAATACTCTGCTTCAAGCATTAATTAATAAGCCATGAACACGTTAACAATATGTTTCTGGAACGCAAACGGCATTCGCCAACATAAAAATGAACTTGAGCACTTCCTCATGGAAAAAAATATTGATGTAATGTTAGTATCTGAGACTCATTTGACTTCGAGAAGTCTTTTTAAAATTTATGGCTACACTATATATGATACAAAGGACCCTAGAGGAAGGGCTTGCGGTGGATCAGCAATTCTAATAAAGTCAAGACTCAAGCACTATGTTCTTGATAACATTTGTGAAGAACACCTACAAGCAACAAATATTGGCATTGAAAGTTTTTGTACAAATTTTGTTATATCATCAATTTACTCCCCTCCCAGGTTTTCAATCACTGAGAATCAATATGAGGATTTCTACAAATCTCTTGGACCTTGTTTTATAGCAGCTGGCGACTACAATGCTAAGCATACGTTCTGGGGTTCGCGTCTTATTACCCCCAGAGGTCGAGCATTGTTCAACACTATTTCAAAAATGGGCTTGGATGTCATTTCGAGTGGGGAGCCCACTTATTGGCCTACTGACATACAAAAAATTCCGGATGTTATAGATTTTGGCGTCATAAAAAATATCTCTAGGGATTTAATTCAAGTTCAAGCTTCTATTGATCTTTCGTCCGATCACTCTCCGACGATCATTACAATTTGTAGTCCATTAAGAAGTAACTTACCTGACCCATATGTGAAGATGATCAATCGTGTTAATTGGCTGGGGTTCAAAAAATATCTCAGTAGTCATTGTACGGAAAACATTACGCTTAGAACATCCGATGATATTGAATCTAACATTGCCAATCTCAGCGAGAATATTAAACAGGCTGCTGAACATGCCACTAACTCCCATCCGCAGACTGGGTTTAATAAAATTTATTCTACAGACATAGAACGTCTCGTACGTGAAAAAAGAAGAGCTAGAAGGGAATGGCAACAGCACAGATCACCACAAAATAAAATCAGATTTAAAGAGTGCACTAAACGACTCCAAGAGTTGATTGCATCTGAAAAAACTGCATCTCTTAAAAATTATCTGGAAGGTCTTGATGTCACACCAGCGTCTAATTACTCTTTGTGGCGCGCTGCTAGAAAGCTTAAAACACCCGTTGAGTATAAGCCACCTCTACGCACATCTACCGGAAGTTGGGCAAGAAGCGATACTGAAAAAGGTAAAATATTTGCTGAGCACTTAAAATCCGTTTTTACGCCAAACATATGTACTGGTGTTGCTGATTTGCCGAATGTAGTCGCTCTACCCCCTCAACACATAAAGTTTAAGACGCGTGATTTACAAAAATTAATTGCCGAACTCAACCCGAAGAAAGCTCCGGGTATTGATGGAATTAGTAACCAGATGCTTATGAACTTGCCTCGTATTGCAATGAGAATCCTATTATTCATATTTAATGCCATTTTACGACTGGAGTATTATCCACACAGCTGGAAGCTTGCCAAGATTAAAATGATTCCAAAGCCGGGCAAAGATCTAACCAAGGCTGAGTCATATAGGCCAATAAGTCTACTATCAACTATGTCAAAGCTTTTCGAAAAACTGCTCAAAACAAAATTGTCCCAAATTCTAATTAGTAGTGGGTGCATACCAGACCATCAATTTGGTTTTAGAAGTCAGCATAGCACCATTGAACAAACTCACAGACTGGTTCAATTTATAAGAAGAACTTTTGAGGAAAAAAAGTATTGCTCTGCGCTCTTTATTGACGTTTCCCAGGCATTTGATAAAGTGTGGCATGAAGGCCTAATTTTAAAATTGAAGACTTACTTACCAATAAACATTTTAAATCTTTTGGAAAGTTACATTATTTCCCGTAAGTTCACTGTTGTGGAAGGAGACTTTACGAGTAGGCCTGAAACTATTTCATCCGGTGTGCCACAGGGGAGCATACTGGGACCAGTTTTATATTTGATTTGTACTTGTGATATGCCTGTGAGCAGTAGTATCCATACTTCCACATTTGCCGACGATACAGCCTGCCTTAGTATGCACGAAAACCCTGATGAGGCATCCCGCAAACTCCAGGAACACATTAGCCAGATGGAGCTTTGGTTAAACTTATGGAGAATTAAAGTCAATGAACAAAAGTGTGTCCATATAACGTTCACCCTAAGAAGAGATACTTGCTCCACCATTCGGATTAACAATCAAGTTGTTCCTCAACATTCACATGTGAAATATCTTGGCATACACATTGATCGACGACTTACATGGAAACATCACATTGACTCTAAGTTAACTCAAATGAAACTTAAATTAACTCAGGTACATTGGCTGATTGGTAGAAATTCAACACTTAGCCTAGACTGCAAACTTTTAATATACAAGTCGCTTTTAAAGCCAATATGGTGTTACGGAATTCAACTATGGGGCACTGCTTCAGCTTCAAATGTAGAGAAAATTCAACGAAGGCAAAATAAAATTTTACGCATGATAACATCGGCTCCATGGTACATCAAAAATTCAAATATACATCGCGATTTGAATATGCCACTAGTGACTGAAGAAATTGCAAAATACGCAGGCAAATACCTAACAAAACTCGAGTCACATCCTAATCCGCTTGCTCGTAATATTTTGAACTTTACTGGACACATCCGCTTAAAAAAGAGAGATACACGGGCTCTAATATTCAACACTCTAGATGATGAAGCTGCTTGAAAACACCTTTTTCTTTTTGTTGCTTATCACTACTTATGTATTATTAATAACTATCACTAAGCTTATGTCCGACATTGGTCGGGCCTAATAATTTTTTTTTATAGATTTAAGATTTGAATACTTATTGTTAGTTCATATTTGAAAATACAATAAATAATAAACATGCATTTAAAAAAAAAAAAAAAAAAAAAAAAATATAACGTTCACCCTAAGAAGAGATACTTGCTCCCCCATTCGAATCAACAATCAAAATATTCCTCAACATTCCCAAGTGAAATACCTTGGTATACACCTTGATCGAAGACTTACCTGGAAACATCATATTGACTCTAAGTTAACTCAGATGAAACTTAAGTTAACTCAAATATATTGGTTGATTGGCAGAAACTCAACACTCAGCCTAGACTGCAAACTTTTATTATACAAGTCGCTTTTGAAGCCAATATGGCGCTACGGAATTCAGTTATGGGGCACTGCTTCAGCTTCCAATGTCGAGAGAATCCAACGAAGGCAAAACAAAAGTTTACGGTTAATAACATCGGCTCCATGGTACATCCAAAATTCTATTATACATCGTGATTTAAATATGCCACTCGTGACTGAAGAAATTGCAAAATACGCAGGCAAATATTTAACAAAACTCGAATCACATCCTAATCCGCTTGCTCATAATATTTTGAACTTTACTGGACACATCCGCTTAAAAAAGAGGGACACACGGGCTCTTATACATAACACTCCAGATGGGACTACTTGAAAATACTCCCCCCCCCCTTTTTTTGATTAACACTACTAATGTATTATTTATAACTACCACTAAGTTTATGTCCGACACTGGTCGGGCCTAATAATTTTTTTTATAGATTTAAGATTTGAATACTTATTGTTAGTTCATATATGAAGATACAATAAATAATTACAAAAAAAAAATATAATTCTTTTATTGCGACTTACTAATTCCTTGTACAAATCTGGAATTTCTTGTGTTAGCCGTTTTCAAAATGTGTGCATCGTCGTTCTCATTTTGTTGTTAATATGGAAAGCAATGCCTTATGTAGGGTATACACGATACTTAATTTCGTACTTAGCGTAGTATTACTTGTAGTACGGGTTTTAAGATACACGTTACTACAAATCGTACTAATTCATTTGAAAGAAAAATTTTAAAGACAATACATACGCTGATAAATGAATAATTTGAAGGATTTATTAATAACAAGTGAACTGCAGTTGAAAATAATAAAAAATAATGCAAAAAGAAAAGGGACAATTTATAGAGAATGGTTATAATAATGTTTTATCTTCTTTTTTTTTAATTAAATATCCGCTACATTAAGCTAACTTTAAAATTGAGTCTTCATAAAACTAATTTTGCTATACAACAGCATGATACACAATACTTATTATCGTACTTATTGAAGCTCCGCCCAAAAAAATCAAAAACTTTTGATTTTCATACTACAAAGTATATTTCATAAGTACGACGTTACTAATTTCATACTTGTACGATTTGTAGTATTGTGTATACTCGCCATTACAACCAAAAATATCGTAAATGAACGACGTTGCCCCCGGTATACATTATTGCTCTTTCACAAAATGACATAGTGTGTACTAGACATAGCTCACGGAAACTAACAGCTATACCCCTCAAGAATCAATTTCAATGTATTTTTAATAAAAAATATTTTGCTAAATAAGTAAAATAATAATTTGGGATTATTAGTGCATTAACAAATTGTAAACTTAAATTGTAACAGTTCCCATAAAAAAAAACTAATTTAAAACTACTGACTTTTAACGCACTACATATTTATAAAAGCTTGAAGTTAGCACGCTTACAAATATTTGCTAATAAAAAATAAAAAACATTAAATATCGCCCAGGTTCTACATTCCACTACAAAATAAAATTGAAAACGTTTTTAATTCCGCAAATACGATATCACTGTGTTCTAGAAAAGTAATGAAACTTTTTTTCCATGACGATTTCATTCCCAGTTTATTTCAAATAAATAATTCAAGCAACATGAAAAAAAAACATTTTATGCTATAAACACAATTGGGACGAACGGCGAACTGGGCATAGTTCAATGAAATTGCCTTCTAGAATTCGTCGCTTAAATTAGTCTTTTGAAAGAATTAAATTTGACTACCTATCTGTATTGCTGTGGATATTTTTGTAGCCAATGGATGCCAAAATATGCAAATATTCACTGCGGAAAGAATCAATTGCATATATGTAAGTATATTCACCAAAAAAATAATGGTTATGTACTTGTAATAAAAATAAATGCAAAAAACTATATCAAATCTTGATAAAAAATATAATAATTCACGTATCGCGAAAATTTAGAAAATTTGCAATATTGAAAACAAGATCTAAACTAAAATTAATTAAACTCGCTAAAACTGTAAGGTAAGTCATTAACTCGGGAGAAAGCGCAAAACATTATGAAAATTCGCCAAAGCTTGCAAAAAAATTTAAATTTTAAGTCTCTAAATTAAAATAAATAAATAAATAAATAAAGCCAAAAGCGTTGCAAAAATGACATCTTTCCCAAAAAAAAATAAAAATTTTGCGAAAAATTGCAAAATTTTAAAGAAGCCATAATTTTTTATTAAAAATCGCCAAACTCTAAGAAGACAAAAATTTAGGTGAAAAATGGCGAAAATATGCAAAAAATTAATAGCAAAGTCTAATAATATTTAAAATTCGCAAAAAATGCTAAGAAGGAGAATTTTTGCAAAAATTCGCTTCCATTGCGAACAATGCAAAAATTCGTGAGAAGTTGCAATATGGGAAGCAATTCTTAAAATTCATTAAAAATTGCCAAAACTGTTATAAATAAAACAAATTCGGGAAAAAACACGAAACGTAAGTTCGCGAAAAAATCGCAAGTTCGCTAAAAATTTCTGAACGCCTTGAATAAATCATTTACAGAACCCTTTAGCTAATCCCGGATTTGTTTCCCATATATTTTAGCAACGCCTCCTCTTATTCCATGTTTTACTTATCCCTTTAAAACACAAATAAAATCGTTTGAAAAAATAATTTATGTACAAATATTATTTATGTGCCTACATTTTTGTATTTTTGCAATAAAAAGTTACAAAAATTTTATTTTTACTAAAACGTATTTTCTTTCACAATGTTGTTTGCTGCCGAATTCAAATTACTTTTTTTGTAGTGAAATTGGATTCCAGAACACTTCAATTTCGTTTGAAATAAACTGAAAATGAAACTTTACTTTTTAAATCGCTTGTACGAAATTAAGAACACAAACCAAGAGAAAATTTCACTTTCATTTCATTTTACGAATGTAGAACCTAGGTGTATATAAATATTGTACCAAAAAAATTATAGCAGAAAATAATAACAAAACAAATAATTTGTTACTTCAAAAACGAAAACAAATGGGGAAATGGTTCTCATTGTTTTTAATTTATGTTTATTTTACCTCAATGCAAAGAACAGAACAAAAAGTAAGCAAACGTTTACTTATTTTTGTACTCTGGAAAATTACATTTACAAAAATGTGAACCTCTAAAGAGAGTGCCAGACACATCAATATTCAGCTTCAAAAATAGTCACACATATACTATTGGTGTGAATATTTTTTATAAAAAAACGCACACAACCACATATATTGAAGTTGAATATTGATGTGTCTGGCACCCGCTTAACGAAAAGTATAATCCTCACAAAAACATAAATGTGAAAAAAGGCCAAGTTCCTATAAAAAAGTTCGGCCATTAAAAGTAGTGAGATATAAATTTTGACCAAGTTCTTGTTTGGCACAATACCTATCACTGAAATATGCTATGCATTATATAAATTTGTAATCGTAAGGTTGTCATATATTTTCTAGATAATCTGCTAACTTGACAACATTTTCACCGATATAAAGAAATGAACAAATATGCATTATTCTCTCCTTTTCTAGAAAGTTAAAAATATTGCCAAGTTAGCAGATTATCTAGAAATTATATGACAACCTTACCTTACAACCTTAAATTAAACAGTTTTTCATTAGTAATTAGTTGGTTACGCTTTTTTGGGCAAATGACACACAAGAAATGCCAGATGTAAACTCAGCCTTTGATATTAATTTAATTTTATTTCAGCTATAAATAAATTTGATACATAACAATATTTATTTATTTCCGATTTCATTTTTTTAATGTGTGAGAGGCATTGATTCAAATAGTTTTTTTTTCAACTTCCAATGTTCCCTCGTGTATCATATGCATCGACATCTAAAAGTGTTCAGCTTTGTAAATTAATTTGCCACTTTATTAACAAACAATTTAATTTAATTTCTTCTTTAGGCAATCCACTCACGTTCGCAAGCGAAAACAATAATAAATAAATAGTGCGTTTGTTCGTTGTTAAACAGGGTCAACGCTAAAATTTAATTAACTTAATGTCAGCGATTTCCATCAAGGAGATGTTTTAATGTTTATTAAAAAGGTAAGAATATTAATGAATAAAATTTTAATAAATCTAATATGTCATTGTGAAATTGCATTGAAAATTCTATAAAATAATTTTTATATGCATCAATCGATTTGTTGTGCTCGCTATTTCAAATATGTATGTGCGGGAGAATGTGGTGAAGTATTGCGGTCTCTATTCACAGAATGTCGTACTTAAATCTCAAGTTCTTTAATTTTTTTTAAAGATAGAGATATGCTGCAGTGAATCGAATATAGGATATTTAACGGTTCAAAGTTGATCCCAATCGGGTTTTTTTGATTTTTTTGTATAAATACTTGTTTAAATATCTTCTAATGTATGTTACGACATTATGTCTTGAAAATTTTTAGTTTAGCTTAAAATGTTTTATCCGATAAAAATTGAATAATTAATTAAAAAGTTACAAGCCTCAGAAGTTTTTTTTTAGTTTCAGATGAACTACTTCGGCCCACTATCACTCCCCTCCTGCTTAATGCAGAAATCTATCCAGGCACATTTACCGTGCAATGTGTTTTAGATTTTGCTTAAATTTAGCTTTAATTATTACCAGTAGTTGGAAACAATGGAGAAAACTAAGAATTCTAATATTAAATGTCATTCGCAAATTAGTCATCCAGCATTCAAATGAAAGGAACTCAATGGCAAAAACCAAACAAATCTACAATCCTACAATCCAAACTATTGTTAAAACTACACAAAATCTAGCAGATTTTTATTAAAATTTTTATGAAAATCTATACCGTTTTCACCAAGTTTTTCTTTACATTTATCAAGATTTTTTATCCAAAACAAAACCCATTAACCCGTTTCCAAGACTACCCAGCAAAAAATTTCAAAAAAGGTAATCGAGTTTGGAATTAAGCATTTTTGGTGGAAGCACTTCCCTACTGGATTACCAACTTAATGATTTTAACAAGGCGTGAGACCAAAATAATCGATTCTTGAGAAGTACTTACATTTTTTTTTATTTGTCAACATTTCGCGTAATCTATTTCGTCTAAAAAAAATCATTCTCTTCATTTAGCAACTTGCACGTAATTTTTTTTTAAATTTTAGGTAATGTGATTTGTAAGCGAGTAATGAAAATTGGCAATAAGAAAAGTAAGTCATTATATGGCAAGTAGTTCTAATGGTAATGTGTAATTGTTTGCTGGGTATGACCAAACAGCTGCAATAGAGCTAATTCACACACACTTGTAAGCAGACCGTAGCTGATTCACTCACCTTTTATATAAATATATTGCACAAGGAAGTAAAAAATAAATAAAGCTATTCACGTCAACTCTTGCAACTGTGCCAAAATGCATAATTGCACTTTTTGACGTGAGCAACCCATTTTGTTTAGTTGTTTATAAAGCAACACAATATGTGCACAGATATATTGTACTCGTGTTTCTTCATTGTTAAAAAAACGAAGAAAACGAAGTGTTGTAACTTCACTGATTAATTCTGTAATTAATTCACTAATAAAAATATCAATATTGGTATAATATTGGTATTATTTAACAAAATTCTAATAACAATTTCACCCACAGATCTTTAGAAAACAACAAAATTATGTATTTGTTATATTAAAAGCGAATTTCAAGATTTCTTTATAATTACTAGCTAAGACTTTTTAAAAATTTTTAAATTTTATAGTTTTTTAATTAATTTATTTGTATCGAAAATATCTTGAAGCACTTGTTTTTCCATTTAAAAGAAAAACATTAAGGTATTTCTGCGTTGTAATTTGGTGTATGGTTGATTTTATAAGTACTTTTTGTCTACTTTTTTTGGATTGGCAATGCCATAAAAAGTTGCACAACTTTGCAAAATTTACTCTGATAATCTTGCACTTACTCAGACCCTGATAAATTTGCATTATTTGTGCAAAATAATTTTATGTGGTTGTTGTTATATTTTTTGAAAATTTTGCAATTTTGCTTTTCTGCAACAGTGCAACATTTGACGTGAATACCTTTAATAAATATTTTGATTTTTATGAAAAAAAAAAACGAATATCGACTTATTTAGCGCTTACGACTTTTTGGCGGTTAGGGCTCGATATATTTGAGCACATGTTTATACGGTCTACACGATAATATGTTGTGCCAAGATTATTGCTAGTGTGGACGGCTAGAAAAAATTTAAATTCAAGCAAGTGAAATTTAACTGGACACAAAGTTGAATTCAAGCATTTTTTCAAGTTTGAAAATATTTTGAAATAAAAAACCAAGCACCATGCATATACATAATAGGTCTGTTCATTTATTTTCCCAGCAGATACTAGCAACGAGAGAGTAAAGGATATATTTACAAAATTACTCTCCCGGATACGAAAAAGTAAATGAACGCTTTACTCGTAAGAACTTATAAAAAAATTTTATTCATATCAGAACCATGGATGGAAATCATGATACAATTGTAATTTTTCTGATGTATTTTCTTTGATAATGTTTTAAATTTAGTTTTCTTTTTTAATTGACATTTAATATGAAATACTTTACACAGTTTCATCATTATTATTAATATTTAATATTTTTATGAATTTTTCATAATTTCTTAATTTTATTCCATTAACAAATACAAAAATGCGACTTTCCATCTCTGATCAGAAATGAAAAACAAACAAAATTCGTTGACGATAAAATTGAACTTATGTGGATTAATGAAAGAAAAACAATAAATTAAGCAAATATGCTTTCTTCTTTCATACGTATACATGTTTCTTTAATAAGGAAATGCACATCTTTCAGTTTTCCTTTTTCAAATACATAATTAATTTGAAAACAAAACACTAAACAGCTGTCTGGATAATTCTTGCAAGTAAAATTTATACTATTCCCAATAAACACTCAAAAAATTAAAATTCAAGCACTTGAAATTGAACTGGAAACAAAGTTGAATTCAAGCATTTTTTCAAGTAATTTTCAAGTTTGAAAATATTTTTAAATAAAAAATCAAACAACATACATATATGCTCAAACCTTGTCAAATACGTAATTTATTTATTATTAAAACTGAAATTGTGGTGAATATATCAAAAACAAATAAATAAAAGCTAATTTGGAAAACAAAGGTGAGTAAAACGTGAAAACAATAGCGAAGGCAGATGTGCAGAAAATAATTATTAGAAAACAAAGGAATTGCATTTTGCTTTCCATTTTAAAAGCCTTATTTTTGTAGCTTGAAATACACTTGAATTCAACTGTAATACAAGGTTGAATTACAGTCTAATTCAAGGCTTGAATTAAACTGTACTACAACTGAATTGTTCGCATTGAGTTCAAGTTCCCATTTCACTGGAGAATGCTATTGAATTAAAGTGTGAATCAAGCATAATTCAACCCTTGACAATTGATTGTGTGGCTTGAATAACACTTGTTTTACACTTGATTTCAAGCAAAATTGCTTATTGGGTTAATAATGTGTAAAGGCCGAGGCACAACGTCATGCGTTAAACTTCGCCCATTTTCAACTGACAGCTAAGTTGAAATACATGGTTTCTTATGAGGGCTGTTACATTCAGTACGTGTCCGTCAACGCAAAGTACAAAAACTGGTCAACTTTTAACTTTTTGCATACGTTGAGTAGTTTGACAGATATTGGTTGTTTTTTTTTTGGCATGTTCTGAATTAGGTTTTTGTGTTTTGTGGCAGCAAAAACAAAATTAAGCAAAAGAAATAAACGAAATAAATAAAAAAATTTTAATTTAATAAATAAAATGGAGAATCAACCTATTGAAGCTGTTCAAATGCTTCCGTCAATAAAGTATTCATTGTGCCAACCTTCTCCGTCGTACCAATTCTACCGAACAAGGCCTGAAATCTACCGAATATTGTTATTTAGTAATTTAAGTCGATATATGTGTAAATTGCCTATTTTGCCACATGACAGTGCGGCCGCAGAGCGGGCATTTTCTGTCATGAAAATCATTAAAACAGAACAAAGAAATCGGTTAAAAACTGAAACTATAAGTAACCTAATATATGCCAAGGAATTGTGCCTTGCGGATGAAATATTTATGCCTACCAATGATTTAGTAATTTTTGCACAAAAGTTTAAACTTATAAATGGATCTTACATAAATATAATCTTTGTAGTTACAAATGTTTGTCAAATAAAAGTTATTTTAGTAGCTTTATAAAACCTATGTACAAAAACTGAATTCCTGTTACTTATATATATTATTTTATATATGCATAGCATATAATTACATATACATATATAAAGCGTGGGACTTTAATTTCCAATCACATGTGAAGTTTTAAATGCGCTTTTGGAACATGTTTAGTTTGATACTCCTTGCACTTACCCTTTATCTCTATATAAGTACATATATTTTGTTATTTTTTATGTTTCTTTGAATTATTATTTTTTATGTTTCTCTGAATAGAAAAAATTTTCTACCGAATTTCATTCAAATCTGCCGATTTTTTTTTGTCGATTCTACCGACTTTAAAAAAAAATTAAGTGTGCACACTGATTGTGCCCCGGCCTTGAGAATTTTTTAGTCTCTCAAATTTTTCTCTCTTTTGATGCTCTCTCCTTGCAAACTTTTGAGTTAATGAATACTTTCCAGTAACAATTGTTGAACAAAGCTAATGTTAAAACATTGTCAAAATAAATAAATAATTAAAATGAAATTGAAATTGTGGTGAAAAATATCAAAGATATGTAAATAAAAAGATCGAATTCAAAAAAAAAAACAAAGGGTAATTAAAATCGTGAAAACAATAGTAAAGGTTGATATTCAGAAAATTATTATTAGAAAATAAATGAACTGCATTTATTTTTAGCTGCAAAAACATTGTTTATGAAGCTAGAAATATACTTGAATTCAATTATAATACAAGGCTGAATTTCAGTATAATTCAAGGCTTGAATTGAGCTGTAATACAACTAAATTGTTCGAATGGAATTCAAGCTCTCTTTCACTGGAGAATGCTATTGAATTAAAGTGTAAATCAAGTGAAAATTTATTGTGTAGCTGGAATAATAATTGCTTTACACTTGATTTCAAGCAAAACTGCTTATTGGGTATTGACAATTTAACCATCATAAACAACTACCATGGACAAGGACTTCATTCATTTAAAAAATGTATTTTAATCGCCTAAGATATGACATCAAAAACGAAATATATGCACTAAAAACAATAAAATATGCACATATTTTAAAAATAATTTATTCAAAAGAGAAGTTTTCAATTTACATACAACTTATTAAAGATATAAAAATATTTTCTTAAAAGTGTTGTTATTTATTTATTTTCATTAAAAAATTTTATATTTTTGATGTGTAAACATCTATACGCTAGGGGGTAAAAATCTTTTGACTTTGATTTCTTTGCTGAGATTTCCTTGCATTGTCAAATCGGTGTGAGCAATGTATGAGTGTATTTGTGTTTGAAAGAAGCTATACCAAGAAATTGTGTTCCAAAACGAACAACGAAAAATGTTAAAATCCCATGTAATATACATACCATTGTATGTACATATATACACTTGAAATTTTAAAAGTTAGAGTATTTTTATACAGACTACAACAATTAACACTAAATTTAAAAAAATTTAAATCAATGGGTGTTCCATCAGTTAATGCAATTTTGACTTTGTAATTTTGACAACTTGCTGTATCTTGGAAACCGTAAGAGCAAAACTCTTGAAATTTTCAGAAACGGTAGAACTAAAAAATCAAAAAAATATAAAATCGCCAAATATAAAAAAATCGCCAAAAACAAAAAAAATCGCCAAAACGAAAAAAAGCACCAAATTAAAAAAAATCTCGAGGACCAAAATAAATCGCGGAAAACCGGAAAAATCGCCAAAATGAAAAAAATCCTTAAACAAAAAAATCGCCAATATGAAAAAATCGTTAAAATGAAAAAATCGCCTAAATAAAAAAACCCCAAAAACAGAAAAAAATTGCCAAAATGAAAAAACCCCAAAAAACAGAATAAAATCGCCAAAATGAAAAAATAGCCAAAATGAAAAAAATTGCGAAAATTAAAAAAACCCAAAAAGAGAAAAAAACGCCAAAACGAGAAAAAAGCGATAAAACTTAAAAAAATCGTTTAAACTGAAAAAACTTAAAAAAGGAAGAAAGCTAAATCAAAAAAAAAAAAAAATGATCAAAACCGAATGTGCGCGAGTCAGTCGCATTTTACTGAATTTATTTTAATTGCAATGCATACACAACAACAAGAACAGCAACAACTAAACGATGAACAACAGGAATTAAAAATTAAAAAGTAAAAGTAAAGGCATTTACCATAGATGATCACTGCAGTACCAGTAAAAACAATAAAAAATGTTTAACAAGTAAATTTTTACTGATTACTAAAATTTTTTTCTACAATTTTTATAAAATGCCTAAATGATTTGTTATATGATGAGGTGCATTGAATTTTCAGTACTCAGTAATGCCCGTATTCATAATGAAATTCTACCAAGTGGCTAAATGTTTTTCATACAAAAGTTTCAAAATTTGAATGAAAAAACTTTGCCACTTGCTACGGCCCTACGATTTTACTGGTAATGCAAATTAAATTTCATTAGCAGTAAAAATTTACTGAATTTTTTTATTAATCAGTAAATTTACTGCTTACTTCAATTTTGAATGCAGTCCATATACATATACTGCAGTGTGCCCATTTACTAACCAAATAAGTTTAATAAAACAAACAAAAACCAACAAATTCATATGTATTTACAATATTGAAAGTTTTGATACTTTTAATTAATTAATTTAAAAAAAGATTCTAAAAGCATAAGTACTTCCAACTTAAAAAAAAATTTCATTACTAGATGCTTACACATCTCCTCTGTGATCGGACTCACATTGCTTTTTTTTATATTTTCGAATGTGAAGTTAAATGAATTTGTTTTTAGGAAGCTTTTGTGCATTGAAAAAAGGCCTAGTAACGTCTGTAGATGTAATCGACTCGAATTTAAATAATTTTTTGTATAAAAATGGTATATATTTATTTAACACAACCCTTATAATGAATTGAAGACTAGCTCTGAAATTTGTTTTTTAAATCCGTTAAATTTGCCAAAAAACTGTTTTGCATTAATATTTATAATACATAATATATAATTTGTCAGCAAAATTTTTCGAAATTTGAATTTTTGACAAAATATGACACAAAACAAATGCATTTATACCAAAATATAAGACAAAAATATGTAAAAATGTGCACAAACAAATCGATGCAATTTTAATGCAATTTCATTTATTCGTAAAGATATTTCGGTTTAGTCATTATCAGGGTTCAGGGAAAAATATGCATTTGCATGAAAGCCCTGTCCCTGATAATTACATAAATACGTATATATGTATATGCAGTCTAACGAACGTAACCACAACTCAAGGCTTGTTAAGAAATGGGTTCTCTGTAATGTAAGATTAAAGCTTCCCAATATATAAATTTCATCGAACATACATGGGGTCACTTCACGGCTTTGAAATAGACTGTCATCGTCTCTTTACAGTGATGGGAAATGAGATGTACATTTGGGTATCAAAAAAAATATTTTTTGAATACTTTTTTGATCCCGAGAGTACCAAAAATTATTATTATTTTTTTATTTAAATATTATTAACAAAAAATTGTAAAAAATTCGTTTACAAAGAAATAAAAAAAGGAAACAAAGTGTATACGTATGCAGGTACAAATGTCAAAGTTATAACAAGATGAATTTTTGGACTTCAATAAATCTTTGTCCTGGATAAGACGTGATACGGTTGGAACATAAATCGGTTCCTTTGTTATATTTTCATGAGATTTTGTTAAGACAAAATCCTTTCGACATATGTAGAAGGCATGTGAGGTATGGATAAAATTCCGTAAGCTACTCTCGATATATCATGAAACAAGTTTTCATCTAATGCGTTTTTAGTTTAAGCCACTGTAGATACATGCACATTTTCTATTGTTAATGGTTTCAGTTCTTTCATATCAGCCAGTGCTGTATATAAGTATTGGTTACACGGTGCTACAGTGAAAATATACTTGGAAAGTGACCTAGTGTAAGTTGTAGGCATTATTAAGTAGATCATAAATCAATTTTTAAAAGTTATGAAACACCCCCAAATTTCGGAGTTATTCCGAAAAAACTATTTTCGGGTAGGTCCGAGTACTTATGAACACGTAACTCAGTTGATTTTAATGCGATCTTAAATTTTTGAACGTTTTATGAAAGACAAAGAATAGATCTTTCCAACCGGATACATTTTATGCTACATTAATTAATTATTGGTAGTAATTTTCGTAATAACATCTGCAATTTTTTTTATTTTTTTATGTTTTTTTAACTTTGAGTTCTTTTTTTTATAATTTTTTCTATAAAAGCAGATGTATTTGTATAAAAAATTTTAAATAGAATTTTATAACAAATAAAATGAACTTTAGTTTTTTTAAATCGGTCAATATTTGTGAAAGTTATTAAGCTTTATTTAAATTTAAATAGCAGTTGATACCCACAAGCGGGAAAAAATTTAAGTGAGAATAATTCTTTTTATACTGAGATAACAAAAGAGATAAATTAAATACTTTAGTTAAGTTGCAATGCTCTTTATGTTTTTGTTTTAATTTTGCCGTTAGATATTTTGACATTTATTTATTACTTGAGTGCATTGCACTTGATAATGCAGAATTTAATATACCCTTCACTATTCTGAAGTAAATTTTAAACATAAAATATACTATAAGGGAAGTATTTTCAATTTCCATTTCTTTTTGAAATTATAATAAATTTAATTTTTATGTAAGTATATAGATTTGAAACAATGTTTTAAAATTTTTTTGTAAGCATTTTATGTCGATTGTAACTTTTGTGGTAAATACACAAACTGTAATAAATGAATACGTAATGACAAAATATACACACCTAAAGTAGAAGGTGTATAAGAAATAAATTGTTTATTATTTTAAAAATAAAGTGTTACTATTTGGAATTTGTGAAAAGATTAGTGTTACTTAAATATTTAAATTAAAAAAGTAAGTTTGTGTTATTTTTTTTATCTTTAATAAAAAAATATAATGTGGATTTTAACTTCTATTTCATTGTGTGATAAGCGTAATAATTTTTGTTTTATCTGTGGCTTATTCGCTGACAAAAAACATCGATTAGATTTTAAAAATAATAAAGCCTTAGTTACTTCTTTTAATGCCTTTTTTAAGTGTTCGTATGTTTTTAGCAAATGGTATGAACCCGAATGTGTTTGCATAACCTGCTCAATTGCACTTAAACAATGTAAGTCTAAAAATTTTATAAACTAACCTTTACCATTCTCTGCTCCAATGGTTTGGCATCGTCAAATTTTTCATAAACCAGAAGATTGTTACTTCTGTCAAACAAACGTTGGTGGTTATAAGTACAAAAACCGTGATCGTATTAAGTATGCCAATGTGTTAACTGTATGCAAGCCAAAAATAATCAAACATAATGCAAGTACGACTGAAGAAGAACATGAATCCGGGGAAGAAAAGTATGCAGACATGGAATGTGACCAGACATTTGTTGCACAGTCGGTGGAACCCCATTTAGTGACAAATGACGATTTTCATGATCTTGTTCGAGATTTGAAACTATCATGGAGACAAACAGAGATGTTAGCGTCTCGACTAAAACAGTGGAATATCACTAGAAGTGACTTTAAAGTAACATTTGCAAGAGACAATCCCCAAATACAGTTTGAGCACATTTTTAAAGCTGACAATGATAATAACAACCTTGTATATTGCTCAGATGTAGATGAGTTATTTTATTGTCTGAATCACCAACATCAACCGAACCGACGGCTCGTGTAAAAGTAAGTAATACTTTTTTTGTTATTCAAAAACCATTAACATATTTTTTAGGTTTGAAAGCAGTTTTATTACACAACGAGAATCAGTTGCCCTCAGTGCCTATAGCATACGCTACTAACATGAAAGAGTCGTATGCAACAATGGAAAATATACTGGATTTAATATGTTATAAAAAGTATCAATGGCAAATAGTTTCAGATCTAAAAGTTCTGACAATTTTATTCGGCATGCAAGGAGGCTATACTAAATTTCCTTGCTATATTTGCGAATGGGACAGTCGTGGGAAAGACCAATACAAGCAAAAAAATTGGCCACCAAGAACAATTTTTCAAATTGGCAAGAAAAACGTCTTAAAAATTCCACTAGTGAGTACCGAAAAAATAATTTTGCCACCATTACACCTCAAATTGGGATACATGAAGCAGTTCGTGAAACGCCTGGATAGGGAAAGCGATGCCTTTTTACACTTAAAATCAGTTTTCCCAAGAATAAGTGAAGCAAAAATAAAAGAAGGTACAAATGTTTATTGATTTCTAAACATAATTGTATTATTTTTTTATTTTTAGGTATTTTTGTTGGTCCTCAAATCCGCAAAATCATGTTTGACGAAGAATTCACAACGAAACTATTTTTTTTTTTTTTTTTAATGCATGTATTTATTTATTGTATCTTCATATGTGAACTAACAATAAGTATTCAAATCTTAAATCTATAAAAAAAAAATTATTAGGCCCGACCAGTGTCGGACATAAACTTAGTGGTAGTTATAAATAATACATTAGTAGTGATAATCAAAAAAAAGGGGGGGGGGGGAAGTATTTTCAAGTAGTCCCATCTGGAGTGTTAGGTATAAGAGCCCGTGTGTCCCTCTTTTTTAAGCGGATGTGTCCAGTAAAGTTCAAAATATTACGAGCAAGCGGATTAGGATGTGATTCGAGTTTTGTTAAATATTTGCCTGCGTATTTTGCAATTTCTTCAGTCACTAGTGGCATATTTAAATCACGATGTATAATAGAATTTTGGATGTACCATGGAGCCGATGTTATTAACCGTAAAATTTTGTTTTGCCTTCGTTGGATTCTCTCGACATTGGAAGCTGAAGCAGTGCCCCATAACTGAATTCCGTAGCGCCATATTGGCTTCAAAAGCGACTTGTATAATAAAAGTTTGCAGTCTAGGCTGAGTGTTGAGTTTCTGCCAATCAACCAATATATTTGAGTTAACTTAAGTTTCATCTGAGTTAACTTAGAGTCAATATGATGTTTCCATGTAAGTCTTCGATCAAGGTGTATACCAAGGTATTTCACTTGGGAATGTTGAGGAATATTTTGATTGTTGATTCGAATGGGGGAGCAAGTATCTCTTCTTAGGGTGAACGTTATATGGACACACTTTTGTTCATTGACTTTAATTCTCCATAAGTTCAACCATATTTCCAGCTGAGTGATATGTTCCTGGAGATTGCGGGATGCCTCATAAGGGTTTTCGTGCACACTCATACAGGCTGTATCATCGGCAAAAGTAGAAATATGGATATTATTGCTTACAGGTATATCACAAGTATATATTAAATACAAGACAGGACCCAGAATACTACCCTGGGGCACACCAGAAGATATAGTTTCGGGCACACTCGTAAACTCTCCTTCCACAACAGTGAACTTCCTATCAATAATATAACTTTCCAAAAGCTTTTGAATGTTTATTGGCAGATATGTCTTCAATTTTAAAACTAGGCCTTCGTGCCATACTTTATCAAATGCCTGAGAAACATCAATAAAGAGAGCAGAACAATACTTCTTTTCTTCAAATGTTCTTCTTACAACTTGGACCAGTCTATGCGTTTGTTCAATCGTGCTGTGCTGACTTCTAAAGCCAAATTGATGGTCCGGGATGCACCCATTATCAGTTAAAATTTTGGACAATTTAGTCATGAGCTGCTTTTCGAAAAGCTTTGAGATTGTAGATAGTAAGCTTATAGGCCTATATGACTCAGTCTTGGTAAGATCTTTGCCCGCCTTTGGAATCATTTTGATCTTGGCCAGTTTCCAGTTATGTGGAAAATACTGCATTCTTAAAATAGCATTAAAAGTAAATAGCAGGATTCTTATTGCAATATGAGGCAAGTTCATGAGCATTTTGTTACTAATGCCATCAGTACCTGTAGCTTTCTTCGGGTTAAGTTCAGCAATTACTTTTTGTACTTCACGCATCTTAAACATTAAGGGACGAGGGGGTAGAGAAACTACACTCGGTAAATCAGCAGCACCCGTACATGAATTGGGAGTGAATACAGATTTTAAATGCTCAGAAAATAAGTTACCTTTCTCACTATCACTTCTTGCCCAGCCTCCGGTCGCAGTACGCAATGGTGATTTAAGATCAACGGGTCGTTTAAGATTTCTAGTAGCGCGCCATAAAGAGTAATTAGATGCGGACGTTACATCAAGACCTTCTAAATACTTTTCCAGTAGTGCAGTTTTTTCCGACGATAGCAGCTCTTTGAGTCGTTTAGTACATTCTTTAAGTCTGATTTTATTTAGAGGTGATCTGTGTTGTTGCCATTCTCTTCTAGCTCTCCTTTTTTCACATACAAGACGTTCAATTTCCGTAGAATAAATTCTGTTAAAGCCGGTCTGCGGATAGGAGGTAGTGGCGTGTTCAGCAGCCTGTTTAATATTTTCGTTATCATCGC
The DNA here is from genome assembly GCA_949987645.1 of Tachina grossa. Taxonomy (NCBI): domain Eukaryota; kingdom Metazoa; phylum Arthropoda; class Insecta; order Diptera; family Tachinidae; genus Tachina; species Tachina grossa. The sequence goes on along the minus strand of OX465275.1, from coordinate 75,908,342 downwards.
ATGATCTAAGCTGAATGTTTTCTACGCAGTGACTACTAAGATATTTTTTGAATGAAAGCCAGTTGATTCCATTAATCATCTTCACATATGAGTTAGTTAAATCACTCCTTAGTGGGTTGAAAATTGTAACTATTGTTGGAGAGTGATCGGAGGACAGATCTAGAGAGGCCTCTACATGAATTAAGTCCCTATGAATATTTTTCGTGACGGCAAAATCTATAACATCTGGAATTTTTCTTACGTCAGTAGGTCAGTAAGTAGGCTCCCCACTCGAAATGACATCTAAGCCCATTTTTGAAATTGTATTGAACAAGGCTCGACCTCTAGGTGTAACAAGACGCGATCCCCAGTACGTATGTTTTGCATTGTAGTCACCAGCTGCCACGAAACAAGATCCAAGCGATTTGTAGAACTTCTCATACTGATCTTCGGTAACTGAAAATCTGGGAGGTGAGTAAATTGATGATATCACGAAGTTCGCACAAAAATTTTCTACGAAAATATTCGTTGCTTGCAAATATTCTTCACTAACGTTGTCAAGGACATAGTGCTTGTGTCTTGACTTAATCAGAATTGCTGATCCACCACATGCTCTCTCTCTCTCGGGTCCTTTGTATCATATAAAGTGTAACCATTTATTTTAAATAAGCTTCTTGAGGTCAAATGAGTCTCAGAAACCAACATTATATCAATATTTTTTTCCATGAGGAAGTGCTCAAGTTCATTTTTATGTTGGCGAATGCCGTTTGCGTTCCAGAAACATATTTTTAACGTGTTCATGGTTTATTAACTAATGCTTCAAGCAGTGTATTCTGCATTCGCAGCATTTCTTGCATCATACTTGTCATATTTGTAGTAAAGTTGTTTATAGTTAGCACCAGATTCTCAATAGTAGCTTCAAGGCGACTAAAGTTAAAGCTTGAGTTTGAATTCGTTGAATTATTTGGCGGTGGAACATTTTGCGTGGGAATTGAACTAGTCTTAGCAGCATCAGCATATGATACACGTGAAGTAACTGGTTGACTGATTTGAGCAAAAGTGTCGGAGTTCGCGTTTACTTGTAGAGCTGGAGTTAACTTGGGTTTTTGACCCATAGCCTGTTTAACGAAAGAAAATACAGGGCACCCTCTATAGTTAGCTGTGTGATTACCTCCACAATTACTACATTTTTTTTCTGCTTGATCTTTTGGCTTATTGCAGCTAGCAGTACCATGCAATTCACCGCAGATAACACACACTGTAGGTAACTTGCAGTAAGTTTTCGTATGGTCATATTCTTGGCAATTATGGCACTGTACGGGACCTGAACGCTTACGTGGCTCTTCAACTGTGATTTTTCGATGTAAGAGATACTTTACGTTATAAACTGGATGGGCTTCATTTTTTTTCAATTGTATGTCATTCGGCTCCAGTTCTACCCGAAATAGGGGTTGGGGGACCTTTTCTCTATTAAATATGTTGGTAACATTTTTTACCTTGAATCCTTGGTCGACAAGTGCACATTTTACTTCTTCGGGTTCAACATATGAATCTATGCCCTTTAATACTATCTGTAGGCCTTTAGCACTCTTAAGTTGGTATGTGTAAAAATTTGTTTTATTTTTTTCGAATTCACTAACAATTTTTCGGAAATCTTTTTCATTATATGTTTGGATTTTAGTTTCATCAATATTACCTCGTTTAATTGGAATGACGTGAAAAGTATTTTCACCAATGGTCGACAGTAGTTTTTTTATAAGCGCGTTAGAATTTTTTTCTCTCAGATAAATAGGTGGTGGCTTAAAAGACTTTTGCAATGATGTAGAGGGCTTGTCGTCGGTGTCTTGCAATAATGAAAAACGATTTTGACGATTGGTAGATGATGCGCTGTTATCCCTAGACATCTTTGGGGCAGATGAAATTTTTGAAGAATTTGGGCTTCGCCCACGCTTTACCACTGTTATATATCTGTCCATTCCCACTTGTACCTTGGGTTTTGAGCTACTGTTATCTGTAGTGATAACTTGGTTTAGTGATGAAGGCGAGTCCGATGCGGATGATATCGCAGACTTAAATGAAGAAGTACTAGGCAATGGTAATATTAACGATTCACTAGTTGGCATTGGACAAAGCGAAGTTGATCGCTGACGAAAAATTGGCTTTGCCGTTAAAAAAAAGATTTTCATCAGATTTATTATTTATATTTTTTTCATTAAGAGTTTCAGAACTCACAGTAAAATAAGCATTTCTGCCGTTAGAACTCACTTCAAAATTTTTTTCCTTTGAGGTACTCATACAGAGTATTATTCCTCAAGGGAACTTTGTTTGTGTTTACGGTTTTTTTTTGTTTTTGCTATTTCTTGCTATGTAAAAAATATTAGTAAAGCCAATAAGCTTATTATTTATCAAGGTGAATATGTATTACGAATATTTTTTGTATAATTTTTGATTTTGTTGTTTTTTATATTTGTTTCGTATGTATGTATGTAAAAAAAATCCGCTTTAATGTCTCTTCACTATGAAGGTTCAACGAGAACAAAACCGAAACTAAATGTTGTGGAAAAAAGAGCATGGAGAAGCTTTATTAGTTTATGTGAAAATTTTTTGGGAAATAAAAAAAGTGAAAATTATATTGATGTAGTAAAAGAATTTCTGGAGGCTTATGCAGAAATGGCATGCAGAATGTCCATTAAAGTTCATTTCCTGCATGCACATTTAGATTTTTTCCCAGAAAACCTAGGACAATTCAGTGATGAGCAAGGCGAACGATTTCACCAGGACATTTTGGATATCGAAAGACGCTTCGAAGGAAAAAGCCAAGTAAGAATGATTTCAAATTACTGCTGGTCACTTAAGAGAGAAACAGACGATTTGATGTACAAGCGAAAGAGGTCTAGCAAGCACTTTTAATCATATATTCTTAATTTCTAAATAAAATAATTTGAATACTGGTATTTTAAAATATTTATATAATCATATCATTATAACATTAAAAAAATAAAGAAAATGTAGTAGCTATTGATGAATATTTGTAAAAGCAAAATTTTTAACTTTTGAAAAACCTTAATAACTTTTTTACTTTTTACTCGATTTTATTTATTGAAAGCTGGTTTAACTCAGAATTAAATTAGCTTTAATTAAATATATACATAAGGGTATGTTTTTGAACAATCTAATTTAAAAAAATGGCGCCAAAGTTCAAAAACCTAGAAAAATAAAATTAAAATCAGATATAATTGAAAATATCACTGCAAAAAGTTAATATATATACCAATAATATTATATATTTAGAAAAGCACATTTTCTTCTTTCTGAAACCATTTAAAAGTTGTAAATCCGATAAAAATCAACTGAGTTACGTGTTCATAAGTACTCGGACCTACCCGAAAATAGTTTTTTCGGAATAACTCCGAAATTTGAGGGTGTTTCCGAACTTTTAAAAATTGATTTATGATCTACTAAATAAGGTCTATAACCTACACTAGGTCCCTTTTCAAGTATAAAAAAAGTACTCATTTGTAGCAGCGTGTTATTAATAGCTTCAAAATTTTTCTTTGCGATAGGAAACATTTTAATTAAAAGTGGTATAATGCTCTTGGTTTTACCAGATAAAACATTTCCGGGGTAAAACTCATACCTCTTTTAGACACGGAAATACCCCTTTCAGAAACGGAAAGTTTACTTTCCAAAGTCTTAATTCAGCTGGGAGAAAGCCAGAAAGAGATGCTATTCTTCTTTCTGTCTTTCACACAGATGAATTAAGACTAAACTGTGCGTATCTAAAAGGGTATTACTAAACCAAACTAACATTTCATTGTCAAAGTCCACTTTTGCCCTTAGAACTTGACAGAATTTAATATAAAACTTTTTAAAATTTTCTTTAAACTGATCAACATGATTTGTGTTTATATAAAGATCAACTTCTAAGCCACAAAAAATATCATTGGTTTTCGTTTATATTGGATTTTGAAAGATTACACTTTTTTAAAATAGTTTTACTAAATAAGTTTCGTTTAATTTGCCGAAAAATAAATTTAATTCTTGGCAAAAATATATGCATATGCGCGTCATTTGACTGCATTTTTAAGTTGACCGCGAGAGTATGAAATATGTTGGGGGAGTACTGCGGTACTTTTTCATGTTAAATAGTATCAAAAAAAGTACGATCGTACCAACTTACCCATCAGTGTCTCTCTCTCAAATAAAAACAATTTTAAAGGAAAAATAGTAAAATGTATATGCGGAAACAACTAAATATCTGGTTTTTTATGATTAAAAGGCTTTTACCGAGAAAGTCAATTATTCAGGGAGCAATTAAGAGGAAACTACTGTACCACCACAAAAGAAAACACCCCGTTTTAATTAGCAACATACTCTTACTAGTGTTTATAAAATATTTTATTAGCTGATTTGTTTCATTTCTATTGAATAACTAATTAAAACATCTATACTCAATTAGCAATTATTGTTAATACGTGTAGATTTATTTATTTATAATACTAAAATAAGGGCAGAATTAAACTGATATGTATGCTAATATGTATAAGGGATTATTTTGGAAAAATATTAAAAGTACAAAGCAGTATTAAGCGCGGGAAACAAAATGCAATATTTATGAAAGTTCGGTTGTTCTTCAATACCTTATTTATTACAAAATCAAACTTTTTTCAGAATAACAAAACATACCTGTGAGTTTTCTTAACACTTTACGTCTGAGATCTTTTTAGCAGGTTGAAGTTACCCCATTTTCGACGTTATTGTGGTAAGGGAATACGGTATGGAAACCAAGAAAATTTGTAATTTCAGGTCTGAAATATTTATTTATTAACAACTACAATTTATATTTGGGGAGCCCTTAATAAAGGATGATAGGGGGTTAGTATATTCTGAAAAAAATTTTATGAAAAAGAATTAGTGGGAGTCGGTCTTTAATTTTCTCCTTCTGGGAACGGGCCAGAGGCAACTATTTGACTTTTTGTGGATCTTGAGCCATTTATATCGAAATTTTACCTCAATGCGGCACGTGTTAACATTAAATTATCAACTCGAAAATTTTGCACAAAAATTTTTTATTTAAAAGAAACAATTTAAAGGTTATCGCATTAGATATTGTGACTTTTTGAAAATAAGAATCAGTTTAATATTCCGAACTATGACCTGGAGTGCCGAATCGTTGATATTAAATTAGTGACTTGAAATTTATACACAATAATGTTTTTGCTTAAAAAACAATTTAAGAGGTTCCTGAATTAAATGTTGTGACTTTTCGAAAATAAGACCCAGTCTACAGCATACACGAAGTAAGGCTCGAAACTTGACTTAAACACCAGAAATACGGCTAAATTGAAAATACGTTTGTGAGTTAATTGAATTATGTAATATGATGCAGTCTCTAACTCTTCTCCGTATTGCTACTTTTTGTTTCTTGTGTCCAAAAGGACCAAATAAGTATCATTAATGGGTTAGAGTATTCTACAAAAATATTTTCCCTAAAATTCGACTTAAAGTTTCTAAATATGTACATGAACGGTCTAAGGGTTAATTTCGTACATATTCAATATTTATTATAAAAACTGTAATTCGTTTATATGAAAATATAGCTTAAAGTACAATTTTAATACAGGTCAACACTATAAATACACACATATAAGCAGTTATCTCATTCCCCCTTATCGTCGTTGTAATAGGTTAAGGAACACCACAACATTTGTTCTTTCATCCAGAACCAAAATGTCCTAGTCGAATTCGAAATATCTTAACAACGACAAGGTCCATTATCTCACACAAGACTACTTTTCATCTTAAAAATGTTTTTTGGGTAACAACGATATGGAATTATCAAAAAGAGTTTCATTGGCTTTTAATCTATCAACAATAGTGTGGAAGAAAGCACAAAATGTTGGCCTTTTATTAAATTTAAGCACTGAATTTATTTAATAAAATATTCTTCTGCATGAGCAAAGCAAACGCCAAATAACGAACTATAATTTTTTTCATTAATACACCTGAACTTTTCTATTGTGCTGCTCATATTTATTTAAGGAAATAAATCATTATTTTATTGTATATACTTGCTTCACCCCTACAAAATCCAGTGTCACTAGCATAATTGTTTGAACAGCATATGGTTTGGAAATAAGTGTTATATTTTTATTACTATGGGCGAAATATTTTGAAAATCCTATGAGCGAAACTAAATTAAAGATGAAAAAATAATTATAACTTCTTTCGATTGTGTGTTTAATGATTAAAACTTAAATCTTAAAACTTAAACTTTAATCCATTAAATCTGTGGCAAAAAGGAAAAAGTGCTTAAGTCGAGATAAGCTTGTTTTGAGTTAATGGTACCTCCGTAATCTGCATACTTGAAAGTACCCCTGGTCAAAATCTCAATCAATTTGTGTGATTTTTCAGGAAATTATAGCACTATGACTTGGGACTCATCTTTTTTAGACTTCTAATCTCATTTGGAATAATAGCTTAATTGAGGTTATACTTTGGTATATTCTAGAGATGCGAACGTGAGCGTTTTTTGACTCACGACCCGCACGCTCACACAGAAAAATATTTTACTCACGCACTTTCACGCACGAATGATATTGAAAATTTTCACGATCACGCACGCTCACGAACAAAATATTCTTAATCACGCACGAGTGGTGTCCACTTATAACGATCACGCACACTCACGAAAAAGTATATGTAACGCGCAAAATAGAAAGGGACCTAAGGGTAATAACCGGTTTTGTTCTGGAGAGCCATTTTAAAGATTTAAATACGTGTATCTTTGGTGTAACATCACATCATAAAACGCGCATATCTCTGGGAGGGAACACTTTTGGGGCATAGGATCGGTCTCATTCGATGCTCAGATGTTGTCCACATAAAAAAAAGTGAAAATTGATTTTTTACCCTTAGGTCCCTTTCTCTATACGCTGTCACATATAATCCAATTTATATCTTTTTTTGGGTTGAAATATAGGTTTTTACACACACATACATATGTATGTATGTACATATGTATGCACGTGTATATGTGTGTAAGTATGTAAAATTTACATTGCACTTTGGGGACTTTTACAAAGTAAATGGCAATAAATCTGGAACATCTAAACTACTAATTGGATTTATATGAAACTCCTAACATCCCTAGAGGAGGAGTTAGGCTTTATAACACATGTCATGACAGCCTTCTGGCTTGAGCTGGACATGAGATACAGTGGCCCAAAGTTGACTACCTGGTACTCAAAAAAACTTCTGAAGCTTGTAACTTTTTTACCGGATAAAGCATTTTGACATAAACTTAAAATTCTTAAGAAATAATTTCCCAAGATGTATTTCCGTATCTCTCATAAGATATTTTATTTAAGACAAAGAAAATTTTTTCCCTTGACGTTTTATAGTATTTCGCCTACTACTTTTTAGTTCATTGTTGGATTTTAAGTTAAAAGACAGCATTAAATTTTGAATTAAAAATTTAAATAAAAATAGGAAAAAAAATGTATTAACATGTCCATTCGTGAAATCGGGAAAAGGATAACAAATTCAAATTTAAAAATTTCCCTGAAAAAGACGTGTTTTTTTTAAGTATTTTCATTTTCAGTTTTGCAAAAAACTTTGTTTAATACATTTTTAATTTTTTTAATACAAAGCGCTAAAGACAATTAAGAATGTGCTTAGAACGAGTTATTTTGTATTTTGGACATGTACCCTACATTCAGCAATGTTCTAAAATATTAAATTTTAGAAATATTTTTTGTGTTTAAGCGGTTATAAAAATTTTGTGACGGTAGATTTTGAAAGTTTCAACTATAAGATTTTATTATGTAGATAGTTTTAAACGTTTTTAAGTAAAATTTAAGAGTGCCTTTTGATAAATGGATGTACGCGTAGTTTTTCTGAAAAAAGTCAGAATTTAGGGAAATTATAGTGTACCATAAAAATATATTAAAATAATTTGATTTTTCTACTTTGGTATATTTGAATTTCATATGAGCCAGTTTACTACGCCTGAAAAATTATAAGAATAGCCCAGTACACAATCTTCTGCAAATGGTCTTGCATCGAAACATGTGCAAAATGGTATATTATATTGATACTCACCTATTCAGGAATGATATCTCGTGAGGGCGTGAGAATTCGTGCGTGATTAATAAAATTAGCGCACGCACGATCACGCACGAGTAATTTATTCTTAAGTCACGATCACGCACTTACGCGTGATCATTAATCATGATCATGCGTGAGTCATGCGTGATTCACGCGTGACACGATAAAATCACGACATTTGCACATCTCTAGTATATTTCAACTTAAATGTATTACTTACAGTGTGTAGAACGACGTTTGATTAAAAAAGATAAATTTAACATAGAATTTCCCAAATTAACTGTATAAAAAATAAATCAAAATAAATTAAAAGTGCTCTCCTGCAAAACAGTAAAATATGACTTAAGCACTTTTTCCTTATGGCCACAGAAATATTGGGCACTATTGTTAACCTAGTGTACAAAAAATAGTGATGAAGTTACGGATAAAAGAGGGGAGAGAAAGATTTTTAATATTGGTATGATAAGTTGGATAATACTAAATTTTTATCTTTTATTTCTTATTCATGTTAAAATTTTTCTTTAAGTTTTGTTATGTCTTTGACATAGAAATTTTTTAAACGAATCAAAATCCGTGTTGTTTTTTTCTAAAATAGAAGAAATTGGCCGTAATTACGAATGGCGTATTTCAACTTCGACTACAACGATTTTGTATTAAACTACAGAACATTGCAAAATTGTTTGTTTAATATCGAACAAAATTGTCGAGGTCGAAATACTGTACTCGTAATAAGAGTTTTACGTTTGAGCGACCGACGAATTTAAATGTTGCCTTGATTATCTCCTTATCCGTGCCTCATGAGGCATGATACCTGCAATCAGCGTTGCCGCTTTGGTTACTTACTATAACTAACTATTGAGATAAACCATCACGTGATTGAAAGATTTTTCGTGGCTAAAAAAATATGGATGTGATTTCCAAACAGATGGTAAATATTGTATCCCAATAGAAATTGCTCAGATGTTCTAAATTGGAAATAAGAATTTTGGTACAAAGTTTCAAAACATACAAATGAATTCAACGAAAAAATTTTTGGTGACTTTATTAAATTTTGTTTTTAGTTTAATGCCATTTTCACACACTTCGGGGTCTTCTGAAAGAATATTTTCCCAGCTAGGTTTAGTCAGAATTAAATGCAGGAATAAGATTGATTTCAATACCAACTCTATAATGCATATGTATGTATATTTTAATAGTTTATCTATTCAGTCATGTGTTTGGATAACGAATATAACACTGTGTTTTTTTAAGTCATGGAAATATAATCATATACGAACACCACTGCATGATAAAAGGCAAAAAAAAAGACCGGTGTCTTGCCCCAGGTCATGCACATTATTGTTTGCCCAAAGATTTGGGGCCTAGGTGTCATTTTTGCATTTTCTCCGGTTCATATCGTTCGGAATTTTGATTTACTCTTTGAGGCAAAGTTGTAGCTCTTGTCATACAACAAAAATTGTGAATATATAAAATTAAAAAAATATTACCTTCAAGATCAAAATCGCAAAAAATTTTAACAAATTTTGAGTTTTATACCTTTTTCCCCTGTCCAGGTACATAGGTAGCAAGCGGTTCAAAATTCAAGGAAACTATCAACGATAAAAATGTCCCTAAAGCCCCGTTCAGACTATTATACAAGTATTAATACTTTCATCACATTTTACGATACAGAAATCTAAATACAATCGTTCCGACTGCCAAAAAAAATCTAACGTAAAATCACATAATGTGTTCAGACCATCACACTTCAAATCAAATGTGTAATACAAGTAGAAAACAAAACAGCTGTTCAATGAAACTGCGCTATTCACTTACTAGCGGCGGCAAAACGGTTCCATGCAGGCGGGAACGTGCCGACACTTGAAAAAATTCAGCAGTTAAAAATATTCTATGTAAATAACAGAAAAAATTTAAGAAAATATATTACAAAAACGTTTAAAAATTACGTCAACGAAATATACTTCCATACGATTCACTTATTCAAAATTTTGAGCCGATATACATATGACAAAACATTACATCAATGACGACACGCTATCGGCGGCGAAACAGCCGACTTGGAAGTTTGGTTTGTATGAAAATGCAACCCTGATCTAATGAAAAGTATTATCGTTTAGAAAATTTTCTAAAAACGAAAAAGTTTTATGGGATGTCAAAATGTGTATCGTATTATTTGCCACTTTGATGACATTTTGCGTTCAGACTATCACACTTGCACGTATTATTTGAATTTTTGACAAGTATAAATACAAAGTATAATAGTCTGAACGCGGCTTAAGATCTCAATAAACAACTTTCTACAACATATGAACTTCCTAGGAATGATTCTTAACACCGTTTGGGTAGCGCTTAGGCAGCCACAAAAGTAAAAAATTTCAAAGCAAATGAAATTAAAAAAAACGGTGTTAAGAATCGTTCCTAGGATCGATTGATTGGTGGTTGATTGTTTCCTTGAATATTCAACGGTTTGCTACCTATGGACCTGAACAGGAGAAAAAATGTGAAAAAATCTAATTTTTTAAATTTGCCACAGATACATATATTTCTTAACGGAAGTACAAATAAAACAGTACATATGTACATATATTAAATTTGTAGAGATTTTGGTTACTTTTTGTCTCGTTTGGTTACTTTTTATTCCATATTTTGGTTACATAAATATTTTGGTTGTGGCAACGCTGCCTGCAATTTGAACAAATATCGTGTGACACATGGTACAATTATACTAGGTACATGCACGACTACAACAAAATTACAACACCAAAAAATACATTCATTTTGTTGGTATCGACCATTGGTGAAAATACTTTTCACATCATTCCAATTAAACGAGGTAATATTGATGAAACTAAAATCCAAATATATAATGAAAAAGATTTCCTAAAAATTGTTAGTGAATTCGAAAAAAATAAAACAAATTTTTACACATACCAACTTAAGAGTGCTAAAGGCCTACAGATAGTATTAAAGGGCATAGATTCATATGTTGAGCCCGAAGAAGTAAAATGTGCACTTGTCGACCAAGGATTCAAGGTAAAAAATGTTACCAACATATTTAATAGAGAAAAGTTCCCCCAACCCCTATTTCGGGTTGAACTGGAGCCGAATGACATTCAATTGAAAAAAAATGAAACCCATCCAGTTTATAACGTAAAGTATCTCTTACATCGAAAAATCACAGTTGAAGAGCCACGTAAGCGTTCAGGTCCCGTACAGTGCCATAATTGCCAAGAATATGGCCATACGAAAACTTACTGCAAGTTACCTACAGTGTGTGTTATCTGCGGTGAATTGCATGGTACTGCTAGCTGCACTAAGCCAAAAGATCAAGCAGAAAAAAAATGTAGTAATTGTGGAGGTAATCACACAGCTAACTATAGAGGGTGCCCTGTATTTTCTTTCGTTAAACAGGCTATGGGTCAAAAACTCAAGCTAACTCCAGCTCTACAAGTAAACGCGAACTCCGACTCTTTTGCTCAAATGAGCCAACCAGTTACTCCACGTGTATCGTATGCTGATGCTGCTAAGACTAGTTCAATTCCCACGCAAAATGTTCCACCGCCAAATAATTCAACGAATTCAAACTCAAGCTTTAACTTTAGTCGCTTTGAAGCTACTATTGAGAATCTGGTGCTAACTATAAACAACTTTACTACAAATATGACAAGTATGATGCAAGAAATGCTGCGAATGCAGAATACACTGCTTCAAGCATTAGTTAATAAACCATGAACACGTTAAAAATATGTTTCTGGAACGCAAACGGCATTCGCCAACATAAAAATGAACTTGAGCACTTCCTCATGGAAAAAAATATTGATATAATGTTGGTTTCTGAGACTCATTTGACCTCAAGAAGCTTATTTAAAATAAATGGTTACACTTTATATGATACCAAGGACCCGAGAGAGAGAGCATGTGGTGGATCAGCAATTCTGATTAAGTCAAGACTCAAGCACTACGTCCTTGACAACGTTAGTGAAGAATATTTGCAAGCAACGAATATTTTCGTAGAAAATTTTTGTGCGAATTTCGTGATATCATCAATTTACTCACCTCCCAGATTTTCAGTTAGCGAAGATCAGTATGAGAAGTTTTACAAATCGCTTGGATCTTGTTTCGTGGCAGCTGGTGACTACAATGCAAAACATACCTACTGGGGATCGCGTCTTGTTACACCTAGAGGTCGAGCCTTGTTCAATACAATTTCAAAAATGGGCTTAGATGTCATTTCGAGTGGGGAGCCTACTTACTGGCCTACTGACGTAAGAAAAATTCCAGATGTTATAGATTTTGCTGTCACGAAAAATATTCATAGGGACTTAATTCATGTAGAGGCCTCTCTAGATCTGTCCTCCGATCACTCTCCAACAATAGTTACAATTTTCAACCCACTAAGGAGTGATTTAACTAACTCATATGTGAAGATGATTAATGGAATCAACTGGCTGGTATTCAAAAAATATCTTAGTAGTCACTGCGTAGAAAACATTCAGCTTAGATCATGCGATGATATTGAATTTAATATTGCCAATCTTAACGAAAATATTAAACAGGCTGCTGAACACGCCACTACCTCCTATCCGCAGACCGGCTTTAACAGAATTTATTCTACGGAAATTGAACGTCTTGTATGTGAAAAAAGGAGAGCTAGAAGAGAATGGCAACAACACAGATCACCCCTAAATAAAATCAGACTTAAAGAATGTACTAAACGACTCAAAGAGCTGCTATCATCGGAAAAAACTGCACTACTGGAAAAGTATTTAGAAGGTCTTGATGTAACGTCCGCATCTAATTACTCTTTATGGCGCGCTACTAGAAATCTTAAACGACCCGTTGATCTTAAATCACCATTGCGTACTACGACCGGAGGCTGGGCAAGAAGTGATAGTGAGAAAGGTAACTTATTTTCTGAGCATTTAAAATCTGTATTCACTCCCAATTCATGTACGGGTGCTGCTGATTTACCGAGTGTAGTTTCTCTACCCCCTCGTCCCTTACGGTTTAAGATGCGTGAAGTACAAAAAGTAATTGCTGAACTCAACCCGAAGAAAGCTCCAGGTATTGATGGCATTAGTAACAAAATGCTCATGAACTTGCCTCATATTGCAATAAGAATCCTGCTATTTACTTTTAATGCTATTTTAAGAATGCAGTATTTTCCACATAACTGGAAACTGGCCAAGATCAAAATGATTCCAAAGGCGGGCAAAGATCTTACCAAGACTGAGTCATATAGGCCCATAAGCTTACTGTCTACAATCTCAAAGCTTTTCGAAAAGCTGCTCATGACTAAATTGTCCAGAATTTTAACTGATAATGGGTGCATCCCTGACCATCAATTTGGCTTTAGAAGTCAGCACAGCACGATTGAACAAACGCATAGACTGGTCCAAGTTGTAAGAAGAACATTTGAAGAAAAGAAGTATTGTTCTGCTCTCTTTATTGATGTTTCTCAGGCATTTGATAAAGTATGGCACGAAGGCCTAGTCTTAAAATTGACGACATATCTGCCAATAAACATTCAAAAGCTTTTGGAAAGTTATATTATTGATAGGAAGTTCACTGTTGTGGAAGGAGAGTTCACGAGTGTGCCCGAATCTATATCTTCTGGTGTGCCCCAGGGTAGTATTCTGGGTCCTGTCTTGTATTTAATATATACTTGTGATATGCCTGTGAGTAATAATATCCATATTTCTACTTTTGCCGATGATACAGCCTGTATGAGTGTGCACGAAAACCCTTATGAGGCATCTCACAATCTCCAGGAACATATCACTCAGCTGGAAATATGGTTGAACTTATGGAGAATTAAAGTCAATGAACAAAAGTGTGTCCATATAACGTTCACCCTAAGAAGAGATACTTGCTCCCCCATTCGAATCAACAATCAAAATATTCCTCAACATTCCCAAGTGAAATACCTTGGTATCCACCTTAATCGAAGACTTACATGGAAACATCATATTGACTCTAAGTTAACTCAGATGAAACTTAAGTTAACTCAAATATATTGGTTGATTGGCAGAAACTCAACACTCAGCTTAGACTGCAAACTTTTACTGTACAAGTCGCTTTTGAAGCCAATATGGTGCTACGGAATTCAGTTATGGGGCACTGCTTCAGCTTCCAATGTCGAGAGAATCCAACGAAGGCAAAACAAAATTTTACGGTTAATAACATCGGCTCCATGGTACATCCAAGATTCTATTATACATCGTGATTTAAATATGCCACTCGTGACTGAAGAAATTGCAAAATACGCAGGCAAATATTTAACAAAACTCGAATCACATCCTAATCCGCTTGCTCGTAATATTTTGAACTTTACTGGACACATCCGCTTAAAAAAGAGGGACACACGGGCTCTTATACCTAACACTCCAGATGGGACTACTTGAAAATACTTCCCCCCCCCCCCCCCTCCTTTTTTTGATTATCACTACTAATGTATTATTTATAACTACCACTAACTTTATGTCCGACACTGGTCGGGCCTAATAATTTTTTTTTTTATAGATTTAAGATTTGAATACTTATTGTTAGTTCACATATGAAGATACAATAAATAAATACATGCATTATAAAAAAAAAAAAAAAAAATTTTGTTGGTATAAACAAACGAATAATTGTCAGAAACAGATGCCTTTTGTTTTTAAAAATAACAATTACAGGGTAACTAAAGTACAATTGCAGACGCGGCATTCCTGCATGATTATAGTTATTCAGTGTTGCCAATCTGTGTGTAGTTAGACAGTTTGTAATTTCTATTCACATGTGTAGGCCATGTAATTAAATTCTTGTATAATCTGTGTGTAATTCTACTTTGGGTTCTATTTTTATTTATTTTTGTTTTAATTTTAACCTACACAAAAGATGTGTAGTGTAATTTTCTTCGATGTGTAATTGGAGACACAGCGATGTGTAATTTCATTGGCAACACTGTAATCATTTTATGCACACACATACACTAATATTTTTGCAGCTTGTAAACAAAGTTTGACAACTGTAGGTATTGTATACATTAATAGGCTGGGCTTGTGCATGTACCTGTTATAATTGTATCATGGTATGACACTTAACTCTTTTAAATTTACGCCACATGAGAGAATAATACAATCATCGGTGAACGGCAACATGTGGGTGCTCAGAAAGCTTCACAAGGTAAATGTTAAATATGTGGTACCAGGGATGGAAAAGTTGGTACAATCGTACTTTTTTTAGTACTATTTGAATGTCAAAAGTACTGGAGCACCCCAATAACTAATTTACCACTTGCAAATTGTTACCTATTATGTTATATGAAAAAATTGGTACAAAAAAATATTGAACTATAAATAACCAGTTTCGAGCGACGATTTATGTAGAAGGTATTAAGTTCTTAAGAAACGACAACATACATATGTAGCCTTTACTCAAAGGTATTAGAAATGAAAAATAAAGTAGATGAACCGATGTTTTCTGATATTTCAAGAACTGCTAGAGGAAGTTTACATATCCCAAATTTATTTTCAAATAATGAAAGGGATTTTTGTAACAGAGAGAAAAACAGACAAAGGATAGAAAAATATAATCTAAATGTTATTTTATATTCAGATCTCAACAACTTTGTGTGCCTTGTGAAATTAACCTTTATGTCTACAACCAAAAATTGTTCGTCAAACATACAACCATCATACCCGGGTAAGCATTGCTGTTTGGTAAGGAATTTCTTTTAACATATCATATATTTCATGTTTTTGTCGCCAATTTTAGTTGGCTGCAACCCATTTCATGACAACACATGTCGTCATTATTTTCGTCGTTATAATCTGACCTATGGAAAACCAATAACCATGCTTTGTATCGTGCATCGTTGGGTCTTCAATGTTTTTGGGCTATTAGCTGTTAGATAAAGTTTGATAATGGAAATTCACGACAACTGCAACCGCAAAATCTGATATATTCTTAATTCTGAACAGAAATCTTCAAAATAATTATATAGCAGGAGCAAGCATCACAGGTGATGATCAACTTTATCCATTTCATGGTAGTAATTCTATACTGGCTTGGCGCCTTCTGGGAAAAAAGAAAAAATCAAAGTGAACGAGTTATTAAGGATTTGTGTTACAATCTGTTTCAAAGAAGTGGAAGAAACGTCGTTTGTGAAAAGATTTTTACAAGTTACAATTTGGATTCTAGGTTGATGTTACACTACAATTTATCATTATTATGCACACCAAGGAAAAATCTAATATTTGTTCCCACTGAGTTCTTCAACCTAAAAAAAAGAAAAGGAAGATTAGTTAAGTCATCAATTTTTGGATTTAGCAATAATATTAGTATGTGCTCCTGTATTCTAAAAAAAAGAAAAAAGAGATCAGTTGTTCTTATATAGGGTGTTTTTTTAGAGGTATAGAACTTCGAATTGAAATAAAACACAAGAAAATCGTTTTAATGTCCATCAATTTGGCTTTATTGGAAGGATAATTTTATGCCATTAATGTTTAAATATGATTTCGGGCATGTGGCCGCCGCGGCTGGCTCGAATAAAGCCAATTCTACAGGTCCAATTTTCAACCACTTTTTCGAGCATATGGGGCCGTATGTTGGCAATAACGCAACGAATGTTGGCTTCCAAGTCCCCTAACGTTTCTGGTTTGTTGGCGTAGACGAGCGACTTCACATATCCCCAAAGAAAATAATCCAATGGTGTCAAATCACACGATCTTGGTGGCCAATTGACAGGTCCATTCCGCGAAATTATGCGATGGTCGATTATGTCGACCATAAAATGGACGGAGCTTGCGGTAAACTTCGCGAACTGAACCATTATTTTCGAAATAAATTTGCACGATTTGCAAGCGTTGTTCTTTTGTCAACCTGTTCATGATAAAATGGCAAACCAAACTAAATATTAATCACTTGACAGCTGACAAAATGGCCGCCAGTTAAAAAAGTGATGCCAACTTAAAGTTCTATACCTCAATAAAAAAACACCCTTTATCTACATCTCACTACAGCAACGATATCGAAGGTTTAGAAAGTAGGCCAGTAGTGATATTGGATTACAATAAACACAAAGGTAGAGTTGATAATATCGACAAATATTTAGGAGAATACACAAAAAAAGGAGAACTAATATATGGCCCTTAGCTTTTTGTATAATATTCTTGATATGGCAGCATTTGTAGCTTATATTATTTATACAGAAAATATCCCGCATCTAAAGGTATCAACAAACCGTAGAAGAATATTTCTCCAACAGCTGAGTGAACAATTGGCTATGCAGCCAATTGATCATCGCTCACAAAATACTCCAGTAATAAGGCATTTTTCATCGCGCAATGGAATTGAAAGTATTATAGACCATCCAGTAATATCAGAAAACCAAACAGTTCGTGCAGCAGAAGAACGAAATAATTTCCGAAGGCTCAAACAAAAAGAAAGTTCATATATACCTGCGAAAAAAAGAGGTCAACTAGAAAAGCTTAAAAAAATTTCAAATCCAGTATGTGCTCGACATGCTGCGGGTATTAGTATTCGTAATGTATGCTCAGTCAAATATACATAATAATTTTCTAATTATTTTGCAATAAATAAAAAAACATTCATAAAATTTAATGCCTACCCAGGTAAGTCTATTGTAGGTTTAATAGGTATGTTTTAAAAACAGATTATATATATTCTCCCAAGAAATATTTTTTATAAATAAATTTTTTAGAAGTTAAAAAACAATATTTTAGAAGCATATTAAAGAGTTAAAAGAAATATTTTACCAGTGTGAATTTATATCGAATTGAAAACAGAAAATTTACCCGGGTGGGTGGTTGTAGACATAAGGGTTAAAGATTAATATTAAGTAATAGTTTTAATTAATATTATTATAATAATTGCACCGCAAAGTGCATTTTTGCTAATTGTTAAGTTTTTACAAATGTACATGTATGTATATACATACGTACAAATGAATATTACGTACGTTTTTAGTTAATTAAAAAAAAAAAGAAAAATTAACAAATTGGTATATTCGCACTGAAGAAAATAGATTTTTTCTTGAATACAATTTGTAAATCTGGTGGTAAATCGCGGCATTCGTTATCGAACGAAATTACGAAATATTTCAATAGAGTTTATATGGAAATATTTCGTAATTTCGTTCCATAACGAGTGCCGCGATTTGCGCCCCCCATTTTGCATCCCTGTGTGGTACACACATTTTTATCTTGCGTAAGCCTAATTTATGACCTCTTAGGTCTACAATTCCTTGTCTATCACATATATACATAGTTGGCAATCCAGTTGGATAATGTTGAGTTCAGTCAAAGATTTCAAGATTGTCTCCGAGTATTCTACTTGTATGCTTTTCGGAGCCGACTTTAAATACCGATTCAATACTATTACGAAATTTGATATCAAGTCTAAGTACCCTCTTTGATATCAAGTCTTAGTAGCTTTTGCCAAAGCTTATTGTCAGAGGCGAAAAGGCTGTATAACTCTCGTAAAACTGATCGTGGCTTAGATGCCACAACTTTCGAAATATATACATATATACATACATACATATGTAAGTGTCAATTTTGATCGATGTGTATATTTGGTTTAAATCTCAAGATGATAATTGCCTCTTAAGACACTTACATATATTTTTATTCTTATGGCAATTTGCATAATTAAAAAATACACTTTTACAAAAATCTTAATTTATTGCCAACCATAATTTTTTTCTCTTCAAAGCATTTTCCATAAAATACAACCAATTTAAGCATAAACCAAGTCCGATGTTGATATACCATTAATTCAAACTAATAATTTTATGCAAACGACGTAATTTTTAACGGAAAAAATAAACTAAAATCATGAATTTTATAAAATACTCTGGAAATCTTCTGTGCGTTTGCAAGAAAAAGTTCACACGCACTTTAAAATGCGTGCAAAAAAAAAGAAGTTTAAGCAACTGCAGATGGTCATCTGCAACAAGTAATTAATGGTATTGAATGCACAACGAAAGGAGGAAAAAAGAAGAAACAAGACAAATGAAATACTTTAGACTAACAATGTCACGACTCGTTATTTTGCACAATTCCTCTCTTTTTTTTAACAGTTTAAAGCCTGCGGAATTCAAGTTCTGTAGTTTAAGGTTTATTGAACCTTTCAATTCACAAGTATGTGTATGGGATTCTACTCTTCTCCTTAAGGGAATTAAAGACTTTGATTGTATGTCTGTCCGGAATGGTATTTTGACCAAAGCACAAATATTTATATACATACAGTTTTTTGTTTTAAAATTTTAAAAGGGCTAAGTAGAATGAGTCCCTTTTGGTAATTGTAAGACAAGATGGTTAGGACAGTGGGTTGACACAGGAAAATATTACAAATTATAATAAATTTATAGACGATTTGTTTGCTATTAAGTGTTGTGGAGCATTCCGAAAAGATTTCTGCTGCAAATAATTTGTATTGAACATGGCGTGAAATTTTTCGGTAGCTGGAGAAACTAAATATTAAAATAATCTATTTCAGTGTCAACCAGGGATGCCAAAAGAGACTAGGTTTTATAAAACCCGGGATTCGGGATTTTGAATTTTAAAAAAACGGGATCCCGGGACGGATCGGGATTTTTCGGGATTTTATAATCTAAGAAATATTAGATAATCTCATTTCTTAGATTTTAGAATTATAAATTATTACTGATGTAAGTATAAGTATTAAAAAAAATTCTTAATTTATGAAGAAAGTTAAATTCATTACATAACCAAATAAAACATTTTTAATGTATTATTGGTAGGAATAATTTAAAGTAATATAGAAGTAATATTTGTATATTAAGTCGTATCTCTTAAGAAAGGGGTAAGGAGCCCTAGAATATCATACTTATTTTTATATCGCAAACGTCATACTTCGTCGAATCGACTACGACCTATTTCAAGAGCCAATAAAAAACGTCTTGAGCAAAAATAAGTACGAAAATAGATTTATTATTGATATTTAGCTAGTTTTTAATTATCATATAACGAAATTCATATATTTCTTTTAATCGTTTAACGTAAAATTAACATTTCACAGACTTCTATCAATTGGCATTTTTTCTTAAAACATAGCACTTATAGCATCAATTGTATGAAATATTACACATTTTTTTCCATTAAGTCTTGTAGTTTCTTATAATAAATTTATTAAACTAAAAAAGCAACATTAGTTTCGAGTAACTGATATTAGCGGCTAACGCTATACGAAAAACGAAACAAAAACAATCACAAAAAATATGTTTTAAATCGAAAATAAAATCGCGCGTCGTCATTTCGACGAAGTATGATAGTGCAGGGTTAAAAAAATTAATGCATCTAGGGTGGCAGCCGACAATCGACATCTTATTTTATTGCAAATATAAGCTGCTGACGAAAAACAACGTTCGGTTGGTGCTGTAATTGCGCATATGAAATAAGGCCCAAGGAAATAACGCCCAAATGAAATAAGGCCCAATAAAATAAAACAAAAAAAAATAATTGAGGCCCAAGAGCAAATTTATGAAATAACACCCAATATAAATTAAATAAACCCCAATTAAAAAATCCCAATGTAACCAAATTAAAAATGAAATAAAGCCCAATATAAATGAAATAAGTTCCAATTAAAAATTCCTTAATTTTATTGGGCTTTATTTCATTTTCTTATTTGGCGGTTATTTCCGTGGGCTTTATTTGAAAGCGTCAATCTCTTTGTGGGCCAAGAAAGTTAGTAATTTTTAGTATTTTTGGTTGAGGTACAACCTTCTAACTGAATGTCATGGGTCTATAAAAATATTTAAAACATTTTCTTTCATATATTTACCTGACAAAGTATACTTACATTAGTATGTGTCAAAAGACCTTCGGTAGAACGTCCCTAAAGTTTTTAATACTTTTTTTTGCAAAATTTGCTTTTTGCGTGCGCAGTTCCATTAAGAAAAAACACCAAACCGAGCTTCCGACTTTGTTTTGTGTGGTACAAAATTCATTACTTATAATTTTTTCGCCTACGACTTCTTTTTATAACCAGTAAAAACATTTGATTCATGGCTAGTACCCTACAAATAATGCGACTAGTCCATACATGCATGTAAAGAGTAGTCCAAAGAGGATTAGGAGTACCACAAAACTACTCCAAATATAGGAAAAAAAGGTGGTTGATTTAACATTGCGATATCCTAGGGTTAGACCACATGGTCCAACTTTGCATTACATCGGACTAACCCCCAAAACTACCCCATATGGAATACTTATAGACTACCCGAATACAATTTGTAAGTGCCTAGGCAGAACGATCATAATCATTTAAATACGAACACTTACCATGCAGCATTGAATGCTTGAATGAAAACGACATGATCCATGACTTCATTACATGGGACCATGATGTAAGTAGTCTGTTTCATTTAGATTGGACCACGTACTCCAATATTATTTTCAGGGTATGATTAAATTTCAACTCATGTTTATTTACAAACGTAAACATAGTTGCATTTAATAAACAAATTGTCAGATTTTTAGTGTTACCAAAATTCCGGGATTTCTGCTTAAAAGTCCCGGGATTCGGTATTAAGTGTTTTAGAATATTCGGTATTCGGGATTTCGGTATTCGCATCCCTAGTGTCAACTCATGCAATCTCCAAGATACAATTAACAATGAAAATGTTTTTCATGAATATGATAAAAAAAAACATAAAAATTGTTTTTTAAATATTTTTCCACTAACATTTGTAGATTTTCTTGAAATAAGTCTTAATTTAATGAGAAGAGAGGATTAATTTATTGCATTTGGAAATAAGTAACTTAAACAAGTTTAAAAATCTACTGATACAAAAATCGTCGTATTAATGAAGTAATATCATATCAATACTTGAAAACTTGTTTGTTTTTTAATCTGTGACACTTTACGCCATTGGGAATTTCACCTTTAGGCCGGGTTTACATCTGTGTGACATGTGCCACACAAGCGTAAAAAAAGCGTAACCACTAATTACTAATGAAAAACTTTTTGATTCAGTCATGTATTTATTAAGTTAAATAGTATCATACATAACTAATAGACAATTTTATAGAATCAAAAATTATTGCAAACTCTTTAAATCAATAAGTACATGTCTGAATCAAACAGTTTTTCATTATTAATTAGTTGGTTACGCTTTTTTGGGCAAATGGAACACAATAAATTCTAAATGTAAACTCAGCCTTATATCAATTGGTAATGAATGACAACGATAACGATTGTTGCCCCTAGAGATATGAAATGGCGACATCAGAAGAGAGATCAATCGTAATCAATTTTTTGGCATGAAGCCAGCAATAAGCTGACATAGGCAAACTGATGACAAGTTTGTCCATTGTCGTTATCAATATCAAATAACAAATCAGAGCTAATATAAATATTTTGTTTTCATTCAATATACAATATTGTTAATATGTATTACTTTGTGTGAGTTTAGCTGGTCTATATGATTGGTTGCTCAGGATAATTCGTCTAAAGCAGTACTGGCAAATTTTACCATTTTTCAATAGTTTTCATTTAGTTACCAAAGCCCCGTTCAGACTATTATACAAGTATTAATACTTTCATCACATTTTACGATACAGAAATCTAAATACATTCGTTGCGACTGTCAAAAAAATCTAACGCAAAATCACATGTTGTGTTCAGACCATCACAAACAAGGTACATCAATCAGGTACCCGCGATTCTACAACAAATATTACAACAGCAACAACCACATGTACTTTGTTGGTATAAATTACCTTCATACTTTTCAAAACAGGGTAGCATCGTCAGAATGCATGTTTCTTATAAGAAATGTCAAACACCATGCAAAACTGAATATTCGAAAGGTGTTTATGGATACCCAAACAAAAGCATGCTTTTAGGCTTTTGCCTACACAATCCAAATTTGACATTTAGATTGGTATAATGACATTAGTCACCTGGTGAAGTGCTGCCACCTGTTCAATGAAAATGTCTGTGCTATTCATTTACTAGCGGTGGCAAAACGGTTTCATGCAGGTGGGGACGTGCCGACACTTGAACAAATTCAGCAGTTAAAAATATTCTATGTAAATAACAAAAAAAAATTTAGAAAAGATATTACAAAAACGTTAAAAGATTACGTCAACGAAATATACTTCCATACGATTCACTTATTCAAAATTTTGAGCAGATATACATATGACAAAACATTACATCAATGACGACACGCTATCGGCGACGAAACAGCCGACTTGGAAGTTTAGTTTGTGTGAAAATGCAACCCTGATCTATTGAAAAATATTATCGTTTAGACAATTTTCTAAAAACGAAAAAGTCTTATGGGATGTCAAAATTTTTATCGTATTATTTGCCACTTTGATGACATTTTGCGTTCAGACTATCACACTTGCACGTATTATTTGAATTTTTGACAGGTATAAATATAAATACTTTTTAAATTCGCAACCCTTTAAATACGGACTATATTTTGTTATTCAAGCTTTCTAGGTCAGTATTTTCAATTCTCATTTATCATTAAAAATAAAAACGATTTTATTAATTAACGCAACATTCTTTAAAGACGACGCACTAGTTTTTTTATACCCTTTACCAAAAATGGAAATCGGTTTTCCAGAAAAGCTAAAGACATCGGTCTTGGACTGGTGTATCAGAAATGGTTCAAAATAGATTGGTATTGAAAATCAGCGAAATCACGCAGACGGTTTCAGAGCTGGAGAACTTAAACCTGGGTAACACAAATTTTTTGGTTGAATAAACTTATTTTATGTTTCAGTACAAATAAAATTTGTATTAAAATTTAAAAAAAAAAATAAAAAAACCTACTAAAACAAATTTTTCATTTTATCTATAAACTTGAAATATCTTAAAATAAAAATATTGGTGTAAGAAATCAGAAAAATAAAAAAAGATGAATACAGGGTTGGGAAACTTACACTTTCTGTGATATATAAAAGTAACTAGGTCTAATTAATTTTTTCTTTCTCTTTATAAATTTATATATTTTACGTTTTGGAAAGAAAAATTTGGCGTAGAAAATTATAAAAACAAGAACAGCAACACAGCTGGAAACTTTTACCTTTTTTTCTGTTAATATCCAGAAAAAAAGTTAAAAGCAATAAATAAAGCTTTTTTTTAATTTCCTTTTTTCTTTGTTCACTTAACATACTTTATATATATTATTTAAGAACTACTAGATTGGTATAAGGAATCAGAAAAAATCTAAGAGGATGATTCCAGGGTTGAAAAATTATTTTTTTGCATATAAAAGTAACTTGGTCAAATAATTTTTTCCTTTTTGTTTACAAATTATTTATACATTAATTATGTTTTAGAAAGAAATAGTTTGGCATAAAAATTATAAAAAAATATAGCTCCAGACCTGGAAAACTTAAACTTTTTCTGGTTGATATATAGAACCAATTAAATAAAGCTAGTTATTTCTTTAGTAATTCAATATATTCTATATTTTAGAAAGAAATAAATTAGTACTAGTATTAATACCAGACAAATTTAAATTATGGTCTTAGGGTTGGAAATTGAAAAAAAAAAAATGAGTAAAAAGATAATCAAAAATTATTTTTTTTAAAATATATTTTATATTTTAGAAAGGTCTTTACTCACGCAAATTCTTTAGTCGAAAAAAAACCGAGGGGTCACTTACTAAAAATTGCACTATAACAAAAAATTATAAATTTTATCAAAAAACAAATATGTTTTATACTACATATACATACGTTGGTAATGGGTATAAAAAATGCGTCACAGCCGAATGTAGCACACTTACTTGTTTTTAACTAGAGCTGTATTGTGTCATCTAAATAAATCTTCCATTCAAATTCGCTACAAAATACAACTCTAAAACCCTTCAGTGACTATTTCTGTGTACTGAGCAGAAAAACATTCCAAATGCTCGGTATCCACTACTCAATACTTTGCCAGGACTAGTGCAAATATATTTTAAAAATGCTTATGCAGTTTTCTTAAAAAAATAGAAAAATATACTTGTTAATATTTTAGAAAGCAGTGCAGCAAAAAAAATCTAAAGAAACTATTCTAAAACTTCAGAGCAAAGAGTTAAATAAATATAATTTATAAAGAAAACGAAAAAAATGAATTAGTCCTAGTTACTTTTATATATCACAAAAAGTGTAAGTTTCCCAACCCTGGATTTATCTTTGTTTATTTTTCTGATTTCTTACACCAATATTTTTCTTTTAAGAATGTAAGATATTTCAAATTTATAGATAAAAATTAAAAATTTGTTTTAGTAGGTTATTTTTATATAAAAAAAGGTAAAGTTCCCAACACTGGAAATGCCTTTTTTATTTTTTTTTATATTTTAATTTTTTTTTAATATTTTAATTTAATTTAAATTTTATTCGTACTGAAATATAAAATAAGTTTATTCAACCAAAAAATCAAAAAATTTGTGTTATCTAGTTACTTTTATATGGCAAAATCAAGTTTAAGTTCTCCAGCTCTGAAACCGTCTGCTTGATTTCGCTGATTTTGAAAACCAATCTATTTTGAACCATTTCTGATACACCAGTCTAAGACCGAAGTCTTTAGCTTTTCTGGAAAACCGATGTCACGCACACCAGACGGACGGACGGACTGACAGACGGACATATATATATATGGATATATTATGGGTCACATATAAATATTATGGAAATGGAAATTACCTTTTCCATTTTTGGTAAAGGGTATAAAAATAAATACTTAAGGCTCAGTTAGCCGACTGTAATGTAATGTAACTGTAAGGTAGAAAACAGCTGATTGATATTTTTATATGAAAAGTAGGCTACGTTACATTACATCTCTATAACCATTTTCATTACTTTTCACATAACAAAATCGATCAGCTGTTTCTTACTGTTGCAGTTACATTACATTACAGTCGGCTAACTGAGCTTTTAAGGTGCATAAATTCGATTACAGAGTTGCATAAATATGTACTTCAGTAACTCTGGGCAAATAAACGATAAGATTTTTAACGGAAATTTCATTTTAAAGTAAAGAAATTCTAGGTAATTATCCAAATTAATTAAGTTTGGACTTTTGTGTGAAAATTTTGTGCGACAATTGCGGCATTTGAAGTCGTGTAGCCTACTGTGGACACAGTGTTTAATGCGTTTTAGGTAATTGTTTATACACAGATATATGTATACGGTGGCATATTATGAATAAATATGCCAAGTATATTTTTTTGTCTGATTAAATATCCATAGCCTAAATATACACATACTCAGACTAAAAGTATGAGAGAGAGCCAATGCGTTTGATACGTAGTACGTTATCTTTTTAGTTGTAGCTTATTTTAGTTTACTCATAAAAATAGTAGAGATGATCATGTATGTTGGAGACGGCCAAAGTCATAGTTGCTTGAAAGAAAATATGTGAGCGTGCGGTTGCTAAAATTAAGACTATTTGCCTATATATGTATATTTCTTTGAGTACTCATTGTCATTCTATGGTTTATGTATACATACATAAGTACACATATAGATACCCACCAAACAAAATGCTCCGAACTCGTAAAGAATTCGTAACGACTCGTCGACAAAATCTTCCGATTTCAGAAGCGTAATATTACCGAAATCATTTTTATTTTAATACATGTTTTTTATTTATTGTATCTTCAAATATGAACTAACCATAATTATTCAAATCTTAAATATAATTATTAGGCCCGACTAGTGTCAGACATCAACTTAGTGACAGTTATTAATAATACATAAATAGTGATAAGCAAAAAAAAAGTATTTTTAAGCAGTTTCATCTGCAGTGTTGAGCATTAGAGCAACTATCTTTTCAATTCATTTGTATGCAAACAAAATTTGTATTTAAAATATATATAATTGTATATTTACCCAGCAAAAAATTAAAAAAAAGGCAATCGGGTTTGAAATTAAGCATTTTTGGTGGAAGCTCTTCCCTACTGGATTACCAACTTAATGATTTTAACAAGGCTTGAGACTAAAATAATCGATTCTTGAAAAGTACTTACTTTTTGATGTGTAAACATGAATACGATAGGGGGCAAAATTCTTTTTCACAATACAATCACAAATTTTGCTGAGATTCACACCGCGTTGTCAAATCGGTGTGAGCTACATATGTATGAGTGTATTAAAAAAAATGTTAAAATCCCATGTAATATACATACCATTGTATGTACATATATACACTTAAAATTTTAAAAGTTAGTGTATTTTAATACAGACTACTACAATTAACACTAAATTTAAAAAACTTAAATCAATGGGTGCTCCATCAGTTAATGCAATTTTGACTTTGAAATTTTGACAACTGTATATTGGAAACGGTAAGAGCAACACTCTTGAAATTTTCAAAAACGGTAAAACTAAAAAATCAAAAAAATATAAAATCGCCAAAAACAAAAAAAATCGCCAAAAAGGAAAAAAGCACCAAATTAAAAAAATTTCTAGGACTAAAATAAGTAGCGAAAAACCCGAAAAATCGCCAAAATAAAAAAACACTTAAACAAAAAAATCGCCAAAATGAAAAAATCGCCTAAAAAAACAGCAAAAACAGAAAAATTCGCCAAAATGAAAAAAAAAATCGCCAAAATGAAAAAAACCCCAAAAAGAGAAAAAAAATCGCCAAAATGAAAAAAATTGCAAAAATTAAAAACAACGCCAAAACGAGAAAAAAATGATAAAACTGAAAAAATTGTTTTAACTGAAAAAACTTAAAAAAGGAAGAAAGCTAAATCAGAAAAATGCTCAAAAACCGAATGTGCGCGAGTCAAAGTCGCACTTTACTGAATTTATTTCAATTGCAATGCGTACAAAACAACAAGAACAGCAACAACTAAACGATGAACAATAGGAATTAAAAATAAAAAATTAAAAGTAAAGGCATTTACCATAGATGAGCACTGCAGTACCACTAAAGTTTCAGTAAAAACAATAAAAAATGTTTAACAAGTAAATTTTTACTGATTACTAAAATTTTTTTCTACAATTTTTATAAATTGCCTAAATGATTTGTTATATGATGAGGTGCATTGAATTTTCAGTAATCAGTAATGCTCGTATTCGTAATGAAATTCTACCAAGTGGCTAAATGTTTTTCATACAAAAGTTTCAAAATTTGAATGACAAAACTTTGTCACTTGCTACAATTTTATTATGATTACGGCCCTACGATTTTACTGGTAATGCAAATTAAATTTCATTAGCAGTAAAAATTTACTGAATTTTTTTAGTAATCAGTACATTTACTGCTTACTGCAATTTTGAATGCAGTACATATACATATACTGCAGTGTGCCCATTTACTAACCAAATAAGTTTAATAAAACAAACAAAAACCGACAAATTCATATGTATTTACAATATTGAAAGTTTTGATACTTTTAATCAATTAATTTAAAAAAATATACTAAGGGCCAATTTCACCAACATATTTAAATATCGATTCATATTTAAATGTCGTTTTTCCATACAAAAACTAATAAAAATCGACATTTAAATATGAATTCATATTTAAATAGAGTTGGTGAAATTGGCCCTAAATGCATAAAAAAAATTTCATTACTAGATGTTTACACATCTCCCCTGTGATCGGACTCACATTGCTTTTTTTCACGTAATCTATTAAAGCTGAAAGAATTATTCTCCTCATTTATCGACTTCTACATAATTTTTTTTAAATTTTATGTAATGTGACTTGTAAGCGAGTAATGAAATTTGACAATCAGAAAAGTAAGAGCCAATTTCACCAATTCATTTAAATACCAGTTCATATTTCAAATTTAAATTTCCATACAAAAATCAATGAAAATCGACATTTAAATATGAATTGATATTTAAATAGAGTTGGTGAAATTGGCCCTAATCATTATATGGCAAATACTTCTTATGGTAATGTTTTAATTTTTTTGGGTATGTATATATATATGTATGTATATAAATTAATTTGTTTTTAGTTTGTCAGGCATCACGCGTGAACTGCTGGGCCGATTCCCCCTTTTTTTGATTGTTTTGCTTGTGATTATCTGGAAACGAATCATATTAAAGAAAGATTAAAATAAATTGCGCCGAACATTACACTATGTAGCAAAAAACCAATAGTTGAAGTTTCTGTTTGAGTTTGAATTTTTCCACTGTAAAGCGAACACAGATTTGGATGAAATTCGGTAGACGGATAGCATATGGTTCAGATAAAAAATACAGGTTAATTTTTACGTGGTATAACGGGTGAAGATTTGTACTTTTGGAATTTTATCTGTTCTTAAAATTTCATTTTTTCAAATAGATTGTACAAATGGGAGTGAATTCAATATTCACAGTTATGACACTACAGTGTCTGCCGAGTAAACTAGTGCATTATAAAAATTTCTTTAATTATTTTCATTTTGAAATTTACAAATGTTTAATTTCGTAACACTGTGCCGAAATCAAAGAACAACAGTATGATATATGTATGTAAGTATGTACATAAATATTGCAAGTTGCAACACCAGCCAACATTATTATTAACATAATCATTATATTCGTAAGATACATTCAATAGCAACGACACATATTCACGAGTGAGTTTCCAAGAAGTAAAAAATCTCACACAGAAGTATTTTTCAGCAATATCAAGAATGTTGGTTGTACGTTCGTACATGTCCGTCCATCCTGAACCGTCTTTTATAAAAGTATTACTGAAAAAAAAAGAAAAGTTGTTTTTCTCCTTGACTCATCTTTATCTTGTATGCCACTCGTATTAGTGGACGATGGTTTTGGCCAAAAGGAACTTCAGCTATTTTTAGCGTTAGATACATTTATTTATATGATTTTAGTGGTGCGTAAGACCATGTGGTGTGGTGCATGTGTGTTTCAATACCTTTTGAGTGGTTTGTTTGTCTTTTATTAATACTTTTGTGTCATGAATGTACAACTGCACAACATTATGTGGCAGTAGGATTCTTTCTTAAATTCCAGTAGCATTTTACGATGACCATTTACGATGTCTTAAGAATTTTTAATGTAAAACTGCAGGAGATTTTTATCTTGGTTGTATCGTAGATGTTGCTGGACGGTTGTTTGGTTTGGTTTGGTTTGGTTAGTGTAGTGGCAAAGATGCTACCAGTATTTAGTATCTTTATAATTTTGTATTTCTTAGTTGTATTTTTTTTATTATTATTATTATTATTTTGTATTTTTTTAAATTATTCTTAGTTACCAACAGCTATTTAGGTATTTGTAGTTATTTTAAGCTGTTTCTATTTTAGTTATTTTTTTCTCTTCGTTTTTACTATAATTTTTTACTTGTTATGCAGCAGTAAAGAAATCTTGTTAATTTTTTCTTCAAGAAATTGAAATTATAGTTATTTTATGGTTTCTCTCCTTTTTTTCTTGTTGCACTGCATTGCAAAACGCTTACGAAATGAAAGTGATGTTTCAGGAATTTCTAGACTCTTTAGACTCAAGCAATTATGATCAGTCTCGGGTGATTAGTTTATTTATAAACTTGCTGTAATTTGAACGAGAATACATACATGTCCGATGATAATAATAGTTTTAGAAAATTTATTTTATTGTAATTTTAGTAATTCAAAAGTGCTGTTTGTGCTTAAGGCCGGTAAGGTAAAACTAAAAATGCTATAAATAACAAGAAAAGTATAGCAATTTTCCATTTCCAGAGAAGCACACAAAATTGTATGGGCTATTAAATTGTTAAAACATACGCGGATATTATTTTAGGGATTGAAACATTGATGCCTCAACTGCACGCCAGTGGAAAAGGATGTTGATAATAAATATATTTCATTTCAGAACATTCAAAATTACTGGCCAACACAAAATTGACTTTCTTATCTTATATACTACATATTAATCATAACAATGCTGTGTGTTTAAGGAATTTTTCTTACCTTTTCTGATATTAAACAACTTTAAAGAAATGTTTAATTAAATATTGTTTAGACTGACAATCAATTCATTAACTTAAATTTTTGCCTCTAAATTCCATTCAATTTGCAATACACTCACACTTTTTTACTAACAAATCAAACTTTTTAAATTGAAAACTAGATTGCTTTCAAATTCACCTATCCATTTATATGGCAATTTAATTTTCAATTTGAACAGCTAGTCACAGCACACATTGATTGAAGCCACAAATTGGAGTTGCTTCTACGTCGGTGGTATTTAAACAATGAAAATGATTACAAATTTGTGTCACAGCTATCAAATCCAAGAAATTTGGATACAAAGTATGTGTGATGAAATTAAAATCGATTTATTGAATATGTGGCTGCAGTAAATTTAATTTAATTTAATTTATTCATTCATAACACGAAAACCTAGCCTCATGGCCATAATCAGTTTTCACTAATACTACTACAAAAGGTACTACTAAATGTCAAAATATTTTTTTTTTTTGCCAATGAAGGCAGTTCAATTCCAGTGCTTGCAATTGTTGCCAACAATTTTTCGTTGACAATTACTGCGAACATGTAACGTCAAACTCGGTCTGAATTTATTTTCGATTTTTCTGCATTACGTTCGACATTTAGATAATGTTAGTGTATATGCAATTTTTTATGAAAAAATATAGTTTCCTCTATTGACTATAACTATTTGTGTCTAGTTTCGTTGAGATGTACATATATAGAATGGACAACGAGCTGTAGGATAATTTCCAAATACATGGAAAAGTTTATAACAAACTGATGTGTGATGTTTTAATCCTTTATTATTAAATGTATTGGGGCTTTATAATAAATAGATAGATAATAGGGCTATAACTTCGTGCTAACCTAAATAGAAAAATGAAAAAAAATGAAAAACCGGGGAAATAAATAGTGATACTTACATATGTATTTACCAAAGGTAAATCAATAATTGTACACAACAATCATTTCTCACATTCCGTTTCATTAGAATTTACGTTAAATAGCTGATGTTAATAACAATCTCTACCCAAGTAGATAGACTAGGGTGCTGATGAAGTGCGTTACTGCTTAGAAAAATATCGGTATTTCCCCCATCTTAAAAGTCTAATTTAATTTTTCTTCTCTTCTTTAGAAACTCACATTAATTAATAAAAATATTTCATTCAATAAAAAAGAATTGAAATTACTGAACTTAAGCCTGACTAAAAATTATTTCTGATTAAAAATTCACTATAGTTCAATTAAAATATAAACTGACTCATTTAATTAATAGTCACTGGCTTGTGGCAAAAATTAAATAAATATACTTAATAGTAACAAACCAAAAAGTTTGTCTTAAGTAGAACAAAAATAAGCAAATTAACTAACATTTGCATAATTAGTAAAGAGCAAACGACAATGGTAAGACTGTTGTAAATATAGAGATGGTAAGATTGAGTTTTCATTACAAAAAAGTTTCAGTAAATTGAAATACGATGAATCAAAACAGTTCACATATTCCATTTGCAAAAAAGTTTCGTATATAAAGCAGAAATCTACATCAACTGACACCACACACAGTGGACCAAACACAGAAGAACGCTGATGATGAAGGTTTAGTGGCCTTCGAAAACGGCTAGCTGTTCCGTTCAACTACTTATGTGTTGTCAGAATATTTTCAACTAACTTTGGTGTTATTTGTTCATTAATAATTATCACCTGTAATTTGGCTTAAAAAGATATACGAACTTTAGCCTGTTCAAATCATAAAATATAGAAACAAATGAAGTTCGAAAAATAATAATTAAATTACTTATAATTACTTTTTATTTTATAAAATTTTTTAATCTTAGCTTTAGACCTATTCTCTTTTAAATTCTGTAAAATATTAGTTAATTATATTAAATCATTATTGTTTTATAGTTATAGCAGTTCTCGTTGAACCTTCATAGTGAAGAGACATTAAAGCGGATTTTTTTTACATACATACATACGAAACAAAAATAAAAAACAACAAAATCAAAAATCATACAAAAAATATTCGTAATACATATTAGTGTCCTGCACAAGAGTATTTATAAGGCTTTTCAAGACATGAGAGATTTTTTCAAATGCTTTACTACAGCGAAATATTCTAAAAGAATAGCTAAACAACACTGTTGGCAAGACAAACCACCGAAAAAAATTACTTGCCAACAGTGTTGCTTAGCGATTCTTTTAGAATATTTCGCTGTAGTAAAGCATTTGAAAAAGTCTCTCATGTCTTGAAAGGTCTTATAAATAGTCTTGTGCAGGACACTAATACATATTCACCTTGATAAATAAACTTATTGGCTTTACTAATATTTTTTACATAGCAAGAAATAGCAAAAACAAAAAAAAAACCGTAAACACAAACAAAGTTCCCTTGAGGAATAATACTCTGTATGAGTACCTCAAAGGAAAAAAATTTTGAAGTGAGTTCTAACGGCAGAAATGCTTATTTTACTGTGAGTTCTGAAACTCTTAATGAAAAAAATATAAATAATAAATCTGATGAAAATCTTTTTTTAACGGCAAAGCCAATTTTTCGTCAGCGATCAACTTCGCTTTGTCCAATGCCAACTAGTGAATCGTTAACATTACCATTGCCTAGTACTTCTTCATTTAAGTCTGCGATATCATCCGCATCGGGCTCGCGTTCATCACTAAACCAAGTTATCACTACAGATAACAGTAGCTCAAAACCCAAGGTACAAGTGGGAATGGACAGATATATAACAGTGGTAAAGCGTGGGCGAAGCCCAAATTCTTCAAAAATTTCATCTGCCCCAAAGATGTCTAGGGATAACAGCGCATCATCTACCAATCGTCAAAATCGTTTTTCATTATTGCAAGACACCGACGACAAGCCCTCTACATCATCGCAAAAGTCTTTTAAGCCACCACCTATTTATCAGAGAGAAAAAATTCTAACGCGCTTATAAAAAAACTACTGTCGACCATTGGTGAAAATACTTTTCACATCGTTCCAATTAAACGAGGTAATATTGATGAAACTAAAATCCAAATATATAATGAAAAAGATTTCCTAAAAATTGTTAGTGAATTCGAAAAAAATAAAACAAATTTTTACACATACCAACTTAAGAGTGCTAAAGGCCTACAGATAGTATTAAAGGGCATAGATTCATATGTTGAACCCGAAGAAGTAAAATGTGCACTTGTCGACCAAGGATTCAAGGTAATAAATGTTACCAACATATTTAATAGAGAAAAGGTCCCCCAACCCCTATTTCGGGTAGAACTGGAGCCGAATGACATACAATTGAAAAAAATGAAAACCATCCAGTTTATAACGTAAAGTATCTCTT
This sequence comes from Tachina grossa, assembly GCA_949987645.1. Lineage (NCBI taxonomy): Eukaryota > Metazoa > Arthropoda > Insecta > Diptera > Tachinidae > Tachina > Tachina grossa. The sequence goes on along the minus strand of OX465275.1, from coordinate 75,874,007 downwards.
ACATCGAAAAATCACAGTTGAAGAGCCACGTAAGCGTTCAGGTCCCGTACAGTGCCATAATTGCCAAGAATATGGCCATACGAAAACTTACTGCAAGTTACCTACAGTGTGTGTTATCTTCGGTGAATTGCATGGTACTGCTAGCTGCACTAAGCAAAAAAATCAAGCAGAAAAAAATGTAGTAATTGTGGAGGTAATCACATATGTAGCTAACTATAGAGGGTGCCCTGTATATTCTTTCGTTAAACAGGCTATGGGTCAAAAACCCAAGTGAACTCCAGCTCTACAAGTAAACGCGAACTCCGACACTTTTGCTCAAATCAGCCAACCAGTTACTTCACGTGTATCGTATGCTAGTTCAATTCCCACGCAAAATGTTCCACCGCCAAATAATGCAACGAATTCAAACTCAAGCCTTAACTTTAGTCGCCTTGAAGCTACTATTGAGAATCTGGTGCTAACTAGAAACCAGTTTACTACAAATATGACAAGTATGATGCAAGAAATGCTGCGAATGCAGAATACACTGCTTCAAGCATTAGTTAATAAACCATGAACACGTTAAAAATATGTTTCTGGAACGCAAACGGCATAAGCCAACATAAAAATGAACTTGAGAACTTCCTCATGGAAAAAAATATTGATATAATGTTGGTTTCTGAGACCCATTTGACCTCAAGAAGCTTATTTGAAATAAATGGTTACACTTTATATGATACAAAGGACACAAGAGGGAGAGCATGTGGTGGATCAGCAATTCTGATTAAGTCAAGACTCAAGCACTATGTCATTGACAACGTTAGTGAAGAATATTTGCCAGCAACGAATATTTTCGTAGAAAATTTTTGTGCGAATTTCGTGATATCATCAATTTACTCACCTCCCAGATTTTCAGTTACCGAAGATCAGTATGAGAAGTTCTACAAATCGCTTGGATCTTGTTTCGTGGCAGCTGGTGACTACAATGCAAAACATACGTACTGGGGATCGCGTCTTGTTACACCTAGAGGTCGAGCCTTGTTCAATACAATTTCAAAAATGGGCTTAGATGTCATTTCGAGTGGGGAGCCTACTTACTGGCCTACTGACGTAAGAAAAATTCCAGATGTTATAGATTTTGCCGTCAATTAGTTAGTTACAATTTTCAACCCACTAAGGAGTGATTTAACTAACTCATATGTGAAGTTGATTAATGGAATAAACTGGCTGGCATTCAAAAAATATCTTAGTAGTCACTGCGTAGAAAACATTCAGCTTAGATCATGCGATGATAACGAAAATATTAAACAGGCTGCTGAACACGCCACTACCTCCTATCCGCAGACCGGCTTTAACAGAATTTATTCTACGGAAATTGAACGTCTTGTATGTGAAAAAAGGAGAGCTAGAAGAGAATGGCAACAACACAGATCACCCGTAAATAAAATCAGACTTAAAGAATGTACTAAACGACTCAAAGGGCTGCTATCGTCGGAAAAAACTGCACTACTGGAAAAGTATTTAGAAGGTCTTGATGTAACGTCCGCATCTAATTACTTTTTATGGCGCGCTACTAGAAATCTTAAACGACCCGTTGATCTTAAATCACCATTGCGTACTGCGACCGGAGGCTGGGCAAGAAGTGATAGTGAGAAAGGTAACTTATTTTCTGAGCATTTAAAATCTGTATTCACTCCCAATTCATGTACGGGTGCTGCTGATTTACCGAGTGTAGTTTCTCTACCCCCTCGTCCCTTACGGTTTAAGATGCGTGAAGTACAAAAAGTAATTGCTGAACTCAACCCGAAGAAAACTCCAGGTATTGATGGCATTAGTAACAAAATGCTCATGAACTTGCCTCATATTGCAATAAGAATCCTGCTATTTACTTTTAATGCTATTTTAAGAATGCAGTATTTTCCGCATAACTGGAAACTGCCCAAGATCAGAATGATGCCAAAGGCAGACAAAGATCTTACCAAGACTGAGTCATATAGGCCTATAAGCTTACTATCTACAATCTCAAAGCTTTTCGAAAAGCTGCTCATGACTAAATTGTCCAAAATTTTAACTGATAATGGGTGCATCCCGGACCATTAATTTGGCTTTAGAAGTCAGCACAGCACGATTGAACAAACGCATAGACTGGTCCAAGTTGTAAGAAGAACATTTGAAGAAAAGAAGTATTGTTCTGCTCTCTTTATTGATGTTTCTCAGGCATTTGATAAAGTATGGCACGAAGGCCTAGTTTTAAAATTGAAGACATATCTGCCAATAAACATTCAAAAGCTTTTGGAAAGTTATATTATTGATAGGAAGTTCACTGTTGTGGAAGGAGAGTTTACGAGTGTGCCCGAAACTATATCTTCTGGTGTGCCCCAGGGTAGTATTCTGGGTCCTGTCTTGTATTTAATATATACTTGTGATATACCTGTAAGCAATAATATCCATATTTCTACTTTTGCCGATGATACAGCCTGTATGAGTGTGCACGAAAACCCTTATGAGGCATCCCGCAATCTCCAGGAACATATCACTCAGCTGGAAATATAGTTGAACTTATGGAGAATTAAAGTCAATGAACAAAAGTGTGTCCATATAACGTTCACCCTAAGAAGAGATACTTGCTCCCCCATTCGAATCAACAATCAAAATATTCCTCAACATTCCCAAGTGAAATACCTTGGTATCCACCTTAATCGAAGACTTACATGGAAACATCATATTGACTCTAAGTTAACTCAGATGAAACTTAAGTTAACTCAAATATATTGGTTGATTGGCAGAAACTCAACACTCAGCCTAGACTGCAAACTTTTATTATACAAGTCGCTTTTGAAGCCAATATGGCGCTACGGAATTCAGTTATGGGGCACTGCTTCAGCTTCCAATGTCGAGAGAATCCAACGAAGGCAAAACAAAATTTTACGGTTAATAACATCGGCTCCATGGTACATCCAAAATTCTATTATACATCGTGATTTAAATATGCCACTCGTGACTGAAGAAATTGCAAAATACGCAGGCAAATATTTAACAAAACACGAATCAAATCCTAATCCGCTTGCTCGTAATATTTTGAACTTTACTGGACACATCCGCTTAAAAAAGAGGGACACACGGGCTCTTATACCTAACACTCCAGATGGGACTACTTGAAAATACTTTCCCCCCCCCCCTTTTTTTTGATTATCACTACTAATGTATCATTTATAACTACCACTAAGTTTATGTCCGACACTGGTCTGGCCTAATAATTTTTTTTTATAGATTTAAGATTTGAATACTTATTGTTAGTTCATATATGAAGATACAATAAATAAATACATGCAAAAAAAAAATAGTTAATAATAACCTGAAGATGGCCAAAAAAGTTGGTCGAAATATCGGAAATAAATAAACAAAAATTAAAGAAAAGTAATTTTATTTATTTATTAAAACGGAGCTCAAGCCGAAAACATATACACGCTAATTGTTATAATAAAAGGTCTACAATATCGTACACTCAGAAAAACAAGTTTTCTGAAATATTTCCAAATATACCTGAACCTAAACGATTCGCTATCTTACGACATCTAAGTGATATGAGCAAATTTGCTTCTGAATCGTTTACCTGTTCCTAATTTTGAGATCCTTACACATATACTTACATACACACACGTACACACATAAAAAGTATCGCAAAAATAGTCTGAATAGACTACCAGGACCAGGGGTAAAATCAGTAGCTTCCTATGGAAGAAAGTTAAATATTGCAAACACGATGGCATTGCAGGAAACCTTGGGGCTATGCTTTATTTAATTTCATACACCGAACGGGAGTAGTGCAAATATCATTCATTATATAATTCTCTTTCGGTTAAAATTAAAATTAATAGAATTATTTATAGTGTAATATCTTAATCAGACTTAAGCTCGAATGACATACAACAAATATCAACATTTAACCATTAAAAATGTATTTCTTTATACAAATAAACTGTAATTTTAAACTTAAGTTAAGATTTTTATGTTGTCTTATGTAGTTATTTTCATATCACATTATTTTTGTAAAGATAATTTAATTTCATAATTCAAATATATTCTGTTCAAAAAAACTCTCCTTATATTACAAAAAACTATAAATCGATTTTTTAAATGAAAGAACTGTACACTTCTAATATTTTTCGGCTATCCGGGCATGTTGAAAATATATTTTCATGTTAAGGTTGTACTAAAATATACTACAGACATAAGAAAATTGAATTCAGCCTTTGTTATCGATCGTAATAATAAATCTCTCTGAGTGATCGTTAATTAAAACTTTATAATTAGTTACCTTTTTTGTATGTTTAGACATTACCTGAAAATAGCAATGAGAAAAAAGCAAATTAGTTTAAATATTTAGATTTAAAATTGTATCATTTATTTACACCATGTTACAAAAATTTAACTAGAATACAAATCTAAAGCTATGTACAGACGATTGTCAAATCTTACAATATTGTCAGATCTGGCAATGTGCTGACAATGTACTGGCAATCGAAAATTGCCAGCACAATATTTCTTGTCAGTTCACACGGATGTCAGAAAAGCTTACAATTTATTGCCAGACGGTTGTATGACAATAAATTCATCTGCCAAAATCGTCAGTAGAAAAATTGTCAGTTCACACGGTTGTCATATGCTCAAATTGTTGTTATGCGTTGCCAGACTTAAACCATTTGTTGGCCATTGTTAAATATTTATCGTTTGTGTTTGTGTTAAATGTCAAAAGTGAAAGTATAAATAATTATGGACCATAAAGAAGCAATTGCAATCATTTTGTCTGCATATCTTTTATTATAAACTTTTTCTTTAAAATCAAGCGTGTGCAGTGTTGCCCATAGAAAGAATTATCTTACAATGACGCCATTGTCAGATGCATGAACTTCGCACATCTGACAATATTAAAATGTCTGACAAATATCTGGCAATAATTTTACAATGTGTTCACACGATTGTAAAATGTCTGACAATATGTTGTCAGTTGCTAGTCTTGCAATGGACTGACAATGCTTTTTCTGGCAACGTCGTCTGACAAAAATTGCCAGTTCGCACGGTTGTAAGAAATTTTTAGCACATTTTACTGGCAATATTGTAAGATCTGGCAACCGTCTGTACATAGCTTAAGGCATTTACCAAAAATATATATATAAAATAATTTAATATATCTGTGGTTTTCATTAATAACAGCATATGTCCATAAATCAAATATTTTCAGTAGAACCAAAAATAGTTCTCTTTGAAGCTTATTTAAAAAAAAATAGAAGTTGTGTTGTTGTTTTAGAAAATAACAAAAATTAAAAATTTTAAAAACCCCCGACTTTTTTCAGAAAAGATGTTATATCTTCTAAACGGCTGGACCGATTTTCTTCAAACATAGCTCTCGATCAAGTCATCTTTCAAACAGAAAAAACTAAATGAAAATCGGTCCAGCCGTTTGGCCTGTACGTGGACACGGACAGACACACACAGATACACAGAAACACATACACAGACACACACTACAAACTTATAACATCCCTTTTTTAGTCGGGGGGTTAAAAAAGCATTATGCACATGCGTCCATGTTTTCCAAAAATTTCTTAAAACTCACGAAACTAAACTCAAAATGAGAAACATATAACATATGTACATACGTTGTTATTAATGAAAACCACAGATATATTTACCCAATTCACAGAGTCTTCTAAAGTGATGAGTAGGGAAATGATTTTCATGCATTTAAAATCACGTTTTATGTACATAAAATATTCAGTAAAAATATAAAAATATGTATTTAAAACTAATAAAATATGCATTTATCAACTTTTTTCAACATTTAATAACATTAAAAACTTAAAAAAATCACCTTCATTGCTTTCTTAACAAACATTTTGTCATTAAAAACTTAAAAAACATAAAAAGCTCAGCTTCAATGCCTTCTTAAGGCCATGATACACTATCATACAAAGTCGTGCGATCTACAAAAAAGTACAACGCTGGTATGATGGAGTTTATGAAAATTTTCCAGAGACAATAATAATTCATCACACCAGGGTTGTATATTTTCGTAGATCGCACGACTTTGTATGATAGTGTATCGCGGCCTTTAATAAATATTTGTCAAATCATATGGAATTCAAAATAAAGTTCAGTCGAACTTTTATTTACGTAAATGAATGAATAAATGTTTTTTTTTAATTGTCAAAGATAAATCTTTGAAGATTTTTTCTGAAAAAAATTTTAAGTAATAAAAATTAATATTCCACGTCAGCAGAAGTTATTGGTGCGTACTTAAATGCTGCTATTTCATTTGTGGAATATTCTAAATTTTCGTTCTTAGAACTATAAACTATTGATCCAATTTATTGCATATGTATATTTTAAGTTCATAATTTTTTTGTATAACTATTACCTAATTTACATTAAGCATTTTTTTCATGAAATTAGTTGCATGAAAATTTTTTATTTGTCAATAGGAGGCCTGGAGAAGCAACTTATATCAAAATAGTTGTCAAAAATGCATCCGAGATTCATTCTACACCCTTTTTCATATAAAGCTCTCTTTTATAGCGCTGAAATTAGCAAACAGAAAAAGTTGCGTGCAACAAAATTCACGAAATTTCATGAAAAAATGCTGAATGTAAATCAGGTATATTTCTAATTGATGTGTTAAAGTAACGAAAGCCTCTAATTGGCCTGTAGTGTGAACAAGAAAGCAATACTATGTGTACCCAAATATCAATTAGGCAGAAGGCTGTCGGATACTATATTTCTATTAATAAAATTAAAGAAATTTTAAAGTCGAAAAACTTGCACCCATATGCAAATAATAACGTGTGCTTCAAGTGTACGTTAAAACCAGTTTTTGTATGGAAACTTTAGTTTAACGTATACTTTAAGCACACGTTAATTTTATTTTTTTGACTTTAGAATTTCTTTAATTTTATTAAAAGAATTTTAGTATCCGAGCACTTTATACCCACATGAAATTAATGCGGATCCAGTAGAGAGCGCTGAAAAAAATTACAAAAAAATTTTTGGGTTTAAAAGGGCTATTATCCCATGCTATTTTTTTTAATTTTCAATGGTATTGGTATTCTTGACTTAACCTAAGGTATATCGAATAATATCACAAAAAATACGATCGTAAATTTTTCTCGTTTTCCTCTTCTTTGTTCTTACAAAGTCGTAAAAACTGCAGCTTTTAAATACTTTACAACTAATAAAAAACTAAAATTAGATTTATAACATGAAAAAATTATTAAAAATATACATTTATAATAAAATATGCAAAAATATGTATTTATTATAAAATATGCAAAAATATGCACTAACAAATCGATGCCATTTTGTCACAAATTTGTTGATTCGCATAGGTACATATGTTATTTACGTTGATCTAAGACCAATGGCAGAAAACATGTATTTACACGAAAATCCCTTCCCTAGTGATGAGTAATTATCGAGCAAAAAATTATGTATGGAGCATATATGACACCCAAATATGGGTTGGATCTGAAAAATGAGGCTATATGGATATATATGATTATATTGTTACGTTTTTCTCTCTATAAAAACGCTTTTCCGTAGATCCGAAGATTTGCAAATGAATACAAGAGCCGAGTGTAGTAATAAGGGTTAAGAATGATACAAGTTTTATTTACAAATACACTTATACTAAATTACTCAAGAGCTTAAATACACTAATACAACTTAAATTAATAAATTACACACATATATTCACAACTGGTTACCACTACGCCTTCCTCGCTGTAGTTTACGCACGTCTCTTAGCTGGCTGCGCAAGTAATCACGTGACACCTCTTTGTCTGCTGCTCGTCACTTACGAGACTCACTCTGCAGTCACTCACAGTTGATACACCAATACCTCTTTGTCTGATGCTCGTCACACACGGCACTCACTCTGCCGACACTTACAGTTGATACACCAATAAGGACTCGCTGTCTTTACTTACACCCTTACACACGTCTATTCGCTGCGCTGTTTCCTTTACTCCAGTCGACACGATAGACTCCACAATAATCTCAATTCCACGACCGACTTTGCTGTCACTATACACTGCCCTATAGTTTCTCTTTTACTCCAACTCTTGTGTAAAGCACAAAATGCTCTTAACTATCAACTCACCACTGTATCGCAGATTATTATTAATTCACAACTTAATTATCAACTGACTAACGAGTTCTTAACTTCACTACTTTCTGATTAGCACTAACTATAACTGTTCGCGACTGACTTACAACTGCAACTAACTAACTCTTTGGATGCGTCACCTCTTTTTATATTTCACACAAATTCCACTAGAAGTTTCAAGCAATGTCTAGACGATCATTATCATCGTATATGCTGCCTAATTAAGTTCATGTGGTAACTATGTACATACATATATGCATACGTGTGTACATCATTAACTAAGCAATACACGGTGGTTGTTTATCTTCTGCTTTTCGTTTGAATTGGCATGTATGTATGTGTGTAAATATGTGAATCTTCTTAATAAGCAGACGCTTTTTGTTGTTGTTGCTTTTGCTTGTTTACGTTTAATCAAGCTAGGCATGCTTATTTAGTTGTTGGCTACTATTCTAGACTATTCTTTGCTTTGACCCTGTAGGAATATTTTCGCGTAGCATTTACATTAACCCTGTTGGAATATTTTTGTGTAATGCTGCTTAACATTGTTGACGGCTATTTTCGTAACAATATATAGTCATACATTTTCATACATGTATGTGTATATATTTACTATACGGTATGCAAAGTTCATATTCATACTCTCTTGATTTAAAACAGCGCACTGCTGTGCAATAAATTAAATTACTAAAATTATTGTTTGGACAAAATAATTAAAAACAAACTAAAAGAAATTTTATTCATCATTTTGAGAGAAAATGTGAACCCAGCTATGGAGCATATATGATATCCCATATATGGTTCGGATCCGAAAAATTAGGATATATGGGCATATATGATTATATATTTTAATACATTTTCATACATGTATGTGTAAATATTCCCTCCCAGCTAAAAAAATATATATGGACCATATATGATATCCCATATATGCTTCAGATCCGAAAAATGAGGGTATATTGGCAAGCTTGGTATTTTATCACTGGTGAATTGGAAATCCATTAGAAAATACATACGGTATGCAAAGTTTATATTCATACAGTATGTATGTTACAAAAAAGAACCATTCTTGTATGATTTTATACATTGTGGCCCCATTTAATATATCAAATAATCAAAAGGATAATTCAGTCATTAATTTTATAGAAAATAACAGAATTCTGTAGATAAGAAACGAAGTTCATATTACTGCAAAAAATTATATTGATAACTATTGTTAGACGGATTATTTTTGATGTGTAAGCATCTATACGCTAAGGGGTGAAAATCTTTTTCACAATACAATCACAAATTTTGAGTAAGATGCACACCGCGTTATCAAATTGGTGTGAGCTATATATGAGTGTATTAGTGTTTCAAAGAACCCTGAAGGAAACGTGGGGTTAAGTGTCCCCAAGTCACCACTTTTGTCGACTATTTTTGTGACATTGTCAACAGAGCGTCTATTAGTATTGTTGTTTATGTGCAGAAAACGCTTTTTCAGATACACACAACTATGCTTTTTCTTGTTCTATTGGTTTGTTGAAAATAAAAGTGACGTGAAGCAAAATTTAAGTGTTCATAAAAATTAGTTTTTAGAAATCAAACTAAAACGTGAATATAAATGTATTGAACAATAATTAAAAAATATACACAAAAAGAATTTGCAAAAAAGAAATAAAATAACAATCCATCCATATATATAAAAGAGGATGTGTGTATGTATGCATGTATGTAACGTATGGACTCCAAAACCGCTGGGTCGATTTTGATGAAATTTTCAGGGAATCTTCAGAATATTCAGGCGGGTGACACTGTGAAGTTTGATTTTTTATTTTCGGTCTGCGGGCGGAGATGCGTGGCAAAATCCAATTTTCATATTGCACCACCAATGCGCAATACTTTCAAATCAATATAAATGAAATTTAAAAGACAATGGGGGTAGCGAAGCACACCGGGTGTAGCCAGTATTGTATAAAAATAGAAAATGTAAAAACTAACAAATTTTAAGTTAAAGTGCCAATTTTGGAAATTGTTTTACACTGCGGAAGATTTCGTGCCATCAGTTAAAGATTTGTCACAATTGCAGATTCATTCGTAGGTGTTTGACTTTACTAATTCAGCGAAACATAAAATTTTTTATTAACATATATGTATTTAATAGAAAAGACAAACCAAATCCCTACTTTCTGGTGATATACTGAACGAATGAATTAGATAATTCCGGTTATTCTATGTTTTTTAATCATAAGTTCCATTTTTTAAATATTTGTTTAATAAAACACCAAAATGTGAACAAAATACGCAATTTCATTATCAAAAGAGTATACTAGAATTACTAAAATATAAATGTAAAAATTACTAGTGACTATCTATTTCCAATGTCTTCATATGGTCACTAAAAAACTATCTAATCAGTAGTTCCAATGTCAGTAGTTGCTTTTCAATGAAACGCAAATGTTAAATGTCTACATATTGCAAAAAGCATTGTGTGGGGTATAATTAGTCAGTAGTACTGGCGACTTTTCCTACAGGGAAGCAATACAAACTTATTTAAAATATTGTAAATACATAGGAATTTGCTGGTTTTTGTTTGTTTTATTTAACTTGATAATTGCTTTATTAGGATTTCGTAAACCAAAGGTGAAAATGAACCATGCTTGTTTTCGCTACGCTGTCTGTCCGTCTGTCACAGGGTATATTCTCGAGAACCGTAAAAGCTACGGACCTGAAATTTGGACACAGTGTGAACAGGGTTACCGCTGGGAATTTTTGAAAAGTTGCACAAAAGGTCGTTTTATAACAATAAAGTCGCACAAAAAGGTCGCTTGAGAAAATAAAAGTTGCACAGCTTTTTAAACGCTTTTTTATTAAAAAAAGATTATTGAATGAAAACAAAAAGCTTATTGCATATTTAATAACATATACAGTTGCATTATTGTATGTGCTCCAATACATATTTTTTTGTATGTATACTGAAGAAATCTACTTAAGTTTAATCAATTTGGCTGTCGTATGCTGCCGAGGTTAAGATATTTTTTTTTACCAAATTCTAACATTTCGAACCAAAACCTATCAATTCAATTCTATCCGTTTGATCTTGGCGCCATATATCCTATTTTTTTGGGTGAATGTATTTATACTTCAACATACATAAATATTACTTTTTTGGAATCTAGTCTTCTATATCTTTCTCTATCAAATTTAAAGCTGACAGCATTGAGTTGCATGTTTTTACTTTCAATTTACTTTTAAGCAAAGCTAATTTCAAAATGTTCACATGTTAGTAAACACTTGTATGTTTTACGACAAAATTTTTTCTTTCATTGACTCTGCAGCTAAAAATAATTTTGTAAAATAAGCACTGCAAAACCAGAATTTTTATTTTAAAAACCTTTTTTTGCTAGAACTATTCCTTAAAACTTTTACTGAAAATCTGGGTAAAATTTCTTAAATACATTGTACACATGACAAGGTTGCAAGAAAGTAATATAATATAAAATAATAAAAGTGCTTCCAAATCAACAATAATCTGTGAATTGATTTAAAATTTTGACGAGATTTTTTTTTTTTTTTTTTTATAAAAAAAAATTTATTTTACTGCAATTTTATTGTTTTTTTGTGAGAATCTTTACAAAAAAGGGTAAAAAGTACCAAGAAAATCAAAAAAGTCGCAAAAGTCGGTTATAAAAAAAGTCTCACAAAAAGTCGCAGACCGCTAAAAAAGGGTCAAATTGCGACTTTAGTCGTATGAACGGTAACCCTGAGTGCGAAGACATTTAGTCGCTACAACAACAAATACATGCGAGTTAAAAATTAAAGGGTGTTGCAAAACGAGCAACGAAAAATGTTAAAATCCCATGTAATATACATACAATTGTATGTATTTACATATGTATATGCAGTAGTTTTCGCTTATAGTCACATTTAAAATTGCACAGAAATTGTGGACTATATCGCTAATGTGACTATAAGCCTAATTTTTTTATATGCCGGGCAGAGGTACATCAAAGAATTTCCATACAATCCAATTATTTCAATTACAAAACAATGTTGTATTTAAAAGGCTCATTTGTGTGGCCTTTTATGCAACAATGTTTAGTTTTAAAGACATATTCTTCTCCTAAACAGTAGATGGAGGTTGAAATTTAGATTTACTTTTTGGTTTATGACTTAAATAAATAACTAAAAAAATCTGTTGAAAATTTTTGGATTTTGACTACCACAAAGTTGGTGCATATATGTCAAATATGACTATATAGTAAATGGACTATATCGTCAACTTTTTGAATGAAATTAAGTTCTAAAGTCACAAAAAACATTAAATGTGGACTATATCATTAATGTGACAATAAGCGGTAGTGACTATAAACGAAAACTACTGTACACTTGAAATTTGTAAAGTTAGTGTATTTTTATACAGACTAAAACAAATAACAGTAAAATTTAAAAAAATTTAAATTACAGGGTGTTCTATCAGTTAATGCAATTTTAACTTTGTAATATTGGCAACTTGCTGTATCTTGGAAATAGTGTTGTAAAAAGCGGCTACTTTTGTACTACAGTACTACTTGATACTTTTTCAATTGGGTACTCGATACTACTCAATACTTTCTATATGTATGTATATGGGAAGTTAAAAATTATTATTTATATTATTTTATTGATAATGCAATATGGAAAAACAAAGATTAAACACAAGTATATTTAAATTAATTTATAACAAATGAAAATAAATAAGTTTGAAGATTAGTTTTTGTACATAAATTTTTTTTTAACGTACTCTTAACACTTTTAGTGCATTAATCTCTTAAATTATCTTTTATATATTTCTAATAAACATTTTTTTCTTACAATTGATGTTAGTACTTAGTCATTGTTATGTAGAAATAAAATTTTACCGACATTGAAAGAATTTAAAATATTTTTCAAGTTTGTGAGGACCTGACTTGCTGGTTATATTGTATCACGTGCCTTCTAGAGCTGCAAAACTATCGATAGTATCGATAGTTTTGTTGCAAATGAAATATCGATAGTTTTTTCCACTATCGATACTATCGGCAAAAAAATAAGTAATTAAAAGAGTAAAAATAATCGAAGTCAGTAATCAGTAGCCGGCAGCTTTGAAGCAAATTATCCGTCGTTGATTTAAGCTTTTGTACAGCGATGGAAAAGTTGGTACACTTGTATAATTTTAGCGCTATTTGAATGCCAAAAGTACCGTAGCACCGCAATGACCCATTTAGCACTACTGGAATCTCTTTACATTTATTACATGCCAAAAATAGCATTAAAATACATTAACCCCCTTATGCAAAAAATAATGCGTGCTTGAAGTGTACATTAAAAAAAATTTCCATAGAAAACCCGGTTTTAACCTTCACTTATTTTTTTGCACAAGGGGGTTAATCTTTAGCTCGAAGGTATTAGAAAATTATGTAAATCAAACGATGTTTTCCGGTACTTAAAGAATTGCTGGAGGAATGTTATTTATTCCAAATTCATCTGCAAATGTGGAAATTTTATTTTCGTACCAAAGGGAGAAGCCGACTATTTGCATCGACTGTGAACAATCGAATAAAAAAAAGGTTATAAACGTAGTATATCGTAAATGTTATTTTATATTCAGATCCCAGCAACTAATATTATTTGTGCACCTTCTAGCGTTTTGTTAATTGATTTTTAGTTAATTAAAAAGTACAAGTATTAAAAAAATATAAATAAAGAATAAGGTACAATCGTACTGAAAAAATTAAAATTTTTTTTTTGAAAGCTAGTACAATTTGTAAATATGACATCGCATCCCTGCTTCTGTATACATAAGTACTTAAATACATACATATGTATGTATATATATGAATTTATTTATAAATTCAAGTGTTATTCGACAAATAGTAGTCACAAGTATCTTAATAAATTCAACATCGTCGACACAAAGATAAATTTTGGTGGTACTGATATCGCGACGGCCGCCAATCGTGGGATTCATTTTGACATGCCCTAGCGTGTTTCCCTACAACATTTTTTTTAATTGTACCTACATACCTACATATCCAGCCTAATCTTCAATGTAATCGTATGCAATAAAAATTAAATTTTTAGAAGAAGGTTAAAATTGTCGCTTACGATAAAACTTTACAGTTAGTGTCTTAAAAGTTATCAACAATTTTCGCATTTTGATAATTCTAAAACATGGGTAGGCCCATAAAATTATAAGTTCAATAAAAAAGTATATTTTCGATAATGTGCCGCTTACGATAAAATCGAAAAAAAAGGCTTGATATATTTTTATATACTAATGCAAATGTTGAGGACTCTGGATTTTTTTCGAGTCAAATGTAGTTTATGTGGCAACTTTTATAAAACTATTCGATACTATCGATAGTTTTACATAAAACTATCGAAACTATCGAGTGGAGCGACTATCGATAGTTTTGCAGCTCTAGTGCCTTCCTTCCACTATTCTAAACGGTCACTTTTTCTGTCCAATAGTATTTGTAAATGACTGAGGTAGTTTAATAATGCATTTTGTAGTACTTTTTTTAGTGGCTGTTTGTTACACTAACTCCATGAGGTTCAGAGTCATATTTATTTGTATCAAGCTCACAGAGTTGTATAATTCTGATGTATTTTAAAGGAAGACTTTCGCTTGAATACTACAAAATGCAACCCTGAAAGTATTGAGTAGTTACTTTTGTGTATTGAGTACCGGGAAAAAATCCCGGTATTGAGTACTCAGTACTCAAATACTCAATACTTTTACAACACTACTTGGAAACCGTAAGAGCAAAACTGTTGAAATTTTCAAAAACGATAAAACAAAAAAATCAAAAAATTTTAAAATCGCCAAATTTAAAAAAAATCGCCAAAAACAAAAAAAAATCGCCAAAACGAAAAAAGCACCAAATTAAAAAAACCAAACCAAAAAAAAAAAATCACCAAAGTTAAAAAAAAACCCAAAAACAGAAAAAAAATCCAAAATTAAAAAAAAAATCGCCAAAATAAAAAACCCCTTAAACAAAAAAATCGCCAAAATAAAATAAAAACCCATAAAACAGAAAAAAATCGCCCAAAATGAAAAAACCCCATAAACAAACAAAAAATCGCCAAAATGAATAATAATCGCCAAAATGAAATATATTGCGAAGATGAAAAAAATTCCAAAAAGAGGGAAAAAAACGCCATGTGAGAAAAAAGCGATAAAACTGACAAAATCGTTGAAACTGAAAAAAAACTAAAAAAGGAAAAAAGCCACAGCAAAAAAATGCTCCAAAACGATTGTACGGATCCTTTCGTGCACGAATCAATGTCGAACTTTACTGAATTTATTTTAATTGTAATGCGTACACAACAACAAGAACAGCAACAAATAAACGATGAACAACAGGATTTAAAAATTAAAAGTAAAGACATTTACCATTGATGATTACTTTGCAGTGCCACTAAAATTTCAGTAAAAATAATAAAAAAATTTTAACCAGTAAATTTTTACTGATTACTAAAATTTTTTTCTACAATTTTTATAAAGTGCCTAAATGATTTATTATATGATGAAGTGCATTTAATTTTTAGTAATCAGTAATGCCCGTATTCATAATGAAATTCTACCAAGTGGCTAAATTTTTTTCATACAAAAGTTTCAAAATTTGAATGACACAAACTTTGCCACTTGTTACAATTTTATTCAGAATACGGCCCTACGATTTTACTGGTAATGTAAATTAAATTTCATTAGCAGTAAAAATTTACTGAATTTTTTCAGTAATCAGTAAATTTACTGCTTACTGCAATTTTTAATGCAGTATGTATATACTGCAATGTGCCCATTTACTAACCAAATAAGTTAAATAAAACAAACAAAAACCAGCAAATTCCTATGTATTTACAATATTGAAAGCTTTGATACTTTTAATCAATTAATTTAAAAAAATATACTAAGGGCCAATTTCACTTTCACAATTTCACAACTTATTTAAATATCGATTCATATTTAAATGTCGTTTTTCCATACAAAAATTAATAAAAATCGACATTTAAATATGAATTCATATTTAAATAGAGTTGGTGAAATTGGCCCTAAATGCATAAGTATTTACTTCCAACTTAAAAAAAAACAATTTCATTACTAGATGTTTACACATCTCCCCTGTGATCGGACGCACATTGCTTTTTTTCTTTTATAATTAATTGCATTAGTTTTTAAACTGATTTCTTAAATTAAATTTTATGTACGAATATGAGTTTTTTTAAATAATTGATCCTCCTTTTGACTTAAAATGATGAATGAAATTACTTTTCCCAGCTAAAAAAAATATGTATGGAGCATATATGATATCCCATATATGGTTCGCATCCGAAAAATGAGGGTATATGGGCATATATGATTGTATATATTCATACATTTTCATAGATGTATGTGCATATATTCCCTCTACAGTATGCAAAGTTCATATTCATATTTTCTTGATTCACAAAAGCTCACTGCTGTACAATAATTTAATATATGTACTAAAATTACTTTTTTTAAATTTTGAACAGAGAGGTTGTATTTAATGAAACATTTGTTTGGACAAATAATGAAAAACGAACTAAAAGTCATTTCATTCCTCGTTTTAAGTCAAAAGGTGAATCAATTATTTAAAAAACACAAAAATCATATTCGTACATAAAATTTAATTTAAGAAATCAGATTAAAAACTAATGCAATTAATTATTTTCAATATAATTTTTCGCAGTTATATGAACTTTGTTTCTTATCTAGAGAATTCTGTTATTTTCTATAAAATTAATGACTGATTATTTGATATATTGAATGGGGCCGAAATGTATAAAATCATAAAAGAATGGTTTTTTTAACAAAGTTTTAATTTTTTAAACGTTGAAGGTATGCATGTAAACTTTGCATACCGTTTGTATTTTCTAATGGATTTTCAATTCACCAGTGATAAAATACCAAGCTTTTTTGATTGCAAAAACGATCTTATGTGAGATATCATGTATGCATACATTCTTATATGGCTCCATATATTAAATTTTATTTTTATATATGGATCCACATATGAAGAGCTTTATAATGAAATTTTCACATATGAACTCATATATTATAATACATTTCATATATTAGTCCATATATCAATTCATATATAATACTTTTCGCATGTATAATCCCATATATTTTCATACATGAATTTATACATACTCATATATAATTACATATATACATTCATATATTAAAAATATATGGACTATATATAATTTTTTAGCTGGGTTAGTTTGTTTTTCATTGTTGGCCAAAGAAAAGTTTCTTTAAATACAACCTCTTTTTTCAAAATCTAAAAAAAGTAATTTTAGTAATTTAATTAATTGCATATCAGTGCGCTTTTTTTGAATCAATGGTTTATGCATATGAACTTTGCATACTGTCGAGGGATTATTTACACATACATGTATGAGTTCTCGTGGTACCTTCATAGCGAACAGTCGATTAGCGGAATTTTGCTTACTTACAAAAAATTAAACAAACAAAAAAATATTCGTAGTACATATTATTCGTAATAGGTACATACTGTCTTTAGTAAATAAGCTTTATGCTTTGCTAATATTTTTACATAGTACAAATAACAAAAACAAAAAAAAACCGCAAACAAAAAAAAAACTTAAACAAAGAGATATTGAGGAATACTATATATGTGTGACTCTAAACAAATAAACAATCATAAATAACAAAAACAAAAAAAGACCGCAAACAAAAAAAAAAAAACACAAACGAATATCCCTTGAGGAATTCTTTGTATGAGTGCCTCAAATACAAAAAAAATTGAAGTGAGTTCTAACGGCAGAAATGCTTATTTTACTGTGAGTTCTGAAACTCTTAATGGAAAAAATATAAATAATAAATCTGATGAAAGTCTTTTTTTAACGTCAAAGCCAATTTTTCGTCAGCGATCAACTTCGCTTTGTCCAATGCCAAATAGTAATGATGCATTAACATTACAGTTGCCCAGTACTTCTTCATATAAGCCAGTAATATCATCCCCTTCAGGCTCGTGTTCATCACTTAACAAAGTTATCACTACAGATAACAGCGGCTCGAAACTCAAGGTACAAGTCGGAATGGACAGATATATAACCGTGGTAAAGCGTGGGCGAAGCCCGAATTCTTCAAAAATTTCATCTGCTCCAAAAATGTCTAGGGATAACAGCGCAGCCTCAACTAATCGCCAAAACCGCTTCGAAATTTTGCAAGATGACAACGACAAACCCGAGGTATCCTCGAATAAAATATCCAAGCCGCCACCAATCTATTTGAGACAAAAAAATTCAAATGTTCTTATTAAAAATTTAATTTAGTTCATTGGTGAGAATAAATTTCACATTGTTCCAATAAAACATGGCAACATCTATGAAACTAAAATCCAAATTTATGACGAAAAAGATTTCCGCAAAATGGTTGCTGAATTTGAAAAAAATAAAACAAGCTTCTACACATACCAGCTTAAGAGCGCTAAAGGCATGCACATCGTATTGAAGGGCATAGATTCTTATGTTGTTCCCGAAGAAATAAAAGATGCACTCGTCCTCCAGGGGTTTAAGGTAAAAAATGTGTCCAATATAATAAATAGAGAGAAGATTCCCCAACCCATATTTCGAGTTGAACTTGAGCCTAATGATATAAAATTGAAAAAAAATGAGACGCATCCAATTTATAATTTGAAATACCTCTTGTACCGAAAAATCACAGTTGAAGAGCCACATAAGTGTTCAGGGCCTGTACAGTGCCATAATTGCCAAGAATATGGCCATACAAAAACATACTGCAATTTACCCTCTGTGTTGTGTGCGGCGAATTACACGGCACTGCTAGTTGCAATAAGCCTAAAGATAAAAGTGATAAAAAATTCAGTAATTGTGGAGGTAATCACACCGCTAACTACAGAGGTTGTCCTGTGTACTCTTTCGTAAAGAAGACTATGGTGCAAAAACCTAAATTAGCTCAATCAGTAAACGCTTACTCTGCCACTTTTGCGCAAATGAGCCAACCAGTTACTTCCCGTGTATCGTATGCAGATGCTGCTAAGACAAATTCAATTCCCACACAAAATGTTTCCCCGCCAAATAATTAAAAAAATACTGACGCAAGCTTTAATTTTAATCGCCTTGAAGCTACTATTGAAAATCTGGTGCAAACTATAAACAATTTTACAACAAATATAACTAGCATGATGCAAGAAATGCTGCGAATGCAAAATACACTGCTTCAAGCATTAATTAACAAGCCATGAACACGTTAAAAATATGTTTCTGGAACGCAAACGGCATTTGCCAACATAAAAATGAACTTGAGCACTTCCTCACGGAAAAAAATATTGATGTAATGTTATTATCTGAGACTCATTTGACTTCGAGAAGTCTTTTTAAAATTTATGGCTACACTATATATGATACAAAGGACCCTAGAGGAAGGGCTTGCGGTGGATCAGCAATTCTAATAAAGTCAAGACTCAAGCACTATATTCTTGATAACATTTGTGAAGAACACCTACAAGCAACAAATATTGGCATTGAAAGTTTTTGTACAAATTTTTTATACATATCATCAATTTACTCCCCTCCCAGATTTTCAATCACTGAGAATCAATATGAGGATTTCTACAAATCTCTTGGACCTTGTTTTGTAGCAGCTGGCGACTACAATGATAGCATACGTTCTGGGGTTCGCATCTTATTACCCCAAGAGGTCGAGCATTGTTCAACACTATTTCAAAAATGGGCTTGGATGTTATTTCAAGTGTGGAGCCCACTTATTGGCCTACTGATATACAAAAAATTCCGGATGTTATAGATTTTGGCGTCATAAAAAATATCTCCAGGGATTTAATTCAAGTTCAACCTTCTCTTGATCTCTCGTCCGATCACTCTCCGACGATCATTACAATTTGTAGTCCATTAAGAAGTAACTTACCTGACCCATATGTGAAGATGATCAATCGTGTTAATTGGCTGGGGTTCAAAAAATATCTCAGTAGTCATTGTACGGAAAACATTACGCTTAGAACATCCGATGATATTGAATCTAACATTGCCAATCTCAGCGAGAATATTAAACAGGCTGCTGAACATGCCACTATCTCCCATTCGCAGACTGGGTTTAACAAAATTTATTCTACAGACATTGAACGTCTCGTACGTGAAAAAAGAAGAGCTAGAAAGGAATGGCAACAGCACAGCTCACCACAAAATAAAATCAGATTTCAAGAGTGCACTAAACGACTACAAGAGTTGCTTGCATCTGAAAAAACTGCATCTCTTAAAAATTATCTGGAAGCTCTTGATGTCACACCAGCGTCTAATTACTCTTTGTGGCGCGCTGCTAGAAAGCTTAAAACGCCCATTGAGTATAAGCCACCTCTATGCACATCTACCGGAAGTTGGGCAAGAAGCGATACTGAAAAAGGTAAAATATTTGCTAAGCATTTAAAATCCGTTTTTACGCCTAAACATATGTACTGGTGTTGCTGATTTGCCGAATGTAGTCGCTCTACCCCCTCAACACATAAAGTTTAAGACGCGTGATTTACTAAAAATAATTGCTGAACTCAACCCGAAGAAAGTTCCGGGTATTGATGGAATTAGTAACCAGAAGCTGATGAACTTGCCTCGTATTGCAATGAGAATCCTATTATTCATATTTAATGCCATTTTACGACTGGAGTATTATCCACACAGCTGGAAGCTTGCCAAGGTTAAAATGATTCCAAAGCCGGGCAAAGATCTAACCAAGGCTGAGTCATATAGGCCAATAAGTCTACTATCAACTATGTCAAAGCTTTTCGAAAAACTGCTCAAAACAAATTTGTCCCCAATTCTAATTAGTAGTGGGTGCATACCAGACCATCAATTTGGTTTTAGAAGTCAGCATAGCACCATTGAACAAACTCACAGACTGGTTCAATTTATAAGAAGACCTTTTGAGGAAAAAAAGTATTGTTCTGCGCTCTTTATTGACGTTTCCCAGGCGTTTGATAAAGTTTGGCATGAAGGCCTAATTTTAAAATTGAAGACTTACTTACCAATAAACATTTTAAATCTTTTGGAAAGTTACATTATTTCCCATAAGTTCACTGTTGTGGAAGGAGACTTTACGAGTAGGCCTGAAACTATTTCATCCGGTCTGCCACAGGGGAGTATACTGGGACCAGTTTTATATTTGATTTATACTTGTGATATGCCTGTGAGCAGTAGAATCCATACTTCCACATTTGCCGACGATACAGCCTGCCTTAGTATGCACGAAAACCCTGATGAGGCATCCCGCAAACTCCAGGAACACATTAGCTAGATGGAGATTTGGTTAAACTTATGGAGAATTAAAGTCAATGAACAAAAGTGTGTCCATATAACGTTCACCCTAAGAAGAGATACTTGCTCCCCCATTCGGATTAAAAATCAAGTTGTTTCTCAACATTCACATGTGAAATATCTTGGTATACACCTTGATCGACGACTTACATGGAAGCACCACATTGACTCTAAGTTAACTCAAATGAAACTTAAATTAACTCAGGTACATTGGCTGATTGGTAGAAATTCAACACTTAGCCTAGACTGCAAACTTTTAATATACAAGTCGCTTTTAAAGCCAAAATGGTGTTACGGAATTCAAGTATGGGGCACTGCTTCAGCTTCAAATGTAGAGAAAATTCAACGAAGGCAAAACAAAATTTTACGTATGATAACATCGGCTCCATGGTACATCAAAAATTCAAATATACATCGTGATTTGAATATGCCACTAGTGACTGAAGAAATTGCAAAATACGCAGGCAAATATCTAACAAAACTCGAGTCACATCCTAATCCGCGTGCTCGTAATATTTTGAACTTTACTGGACACATCCGCTTAAAAAAGAGAGATACACGGGCTCTAATATTCAACACTCTAGATGATGAAGCTGCTTGAAAACACTTTTTTCTTTTTGTTGCTTATCACTACTTATGTATTATTAATAACTATCACTAAGCTTATGTCCGACATTGGTCGGGCCTAATAATTTTTTTATAGATTTAAGATATGAATACTTATTGTTAGTTCATATTTGAAGATACAATAAATAAAAAACATGCATTAAAAAAAATACATGTATGAATATATATAATCATATATGCCCATATACCCTCATTTTTCGGATCCGAGCCATATATGAGATATCATATATGCTCCATACATATTTTTTTAGCTGGACATTCCTCAAATGTGAATTATTTAAAAACAAAGCACAAATCTCATATTCGTACATACAAATTAATTTAAGAAATCAGATTAAAAAATAATTTTTTGCAGCTATATGAAGTTTGTTTCTTATCTAGAGCGTTCTGTTATTTTCGATAAAATTAATGACTGGATTATCCTCTTGATTACTTGATCCACAATGTATAAAACCATACAAGAATGGTTTTTTTTAACAAAAGTTTTTCTTTAATTTAATTATTATTTTTCGAACTTCACTTGTTTCTATATTTATGATTTGAACAGGCTAAAGTTCGTATCGCTTTTTAAGCAAAATTTGCAAAAAAAAGTTTCGTATATAAAGCAGAAATCTACATCAACTGACACCACACGCAGTGAACCAAACACAGAAGAATGCTGATGATGAAGGTTTAGTGGTCTTCAAAAACGGCTAACTGTTCGTTCAACTATGTGTTGTCAGAATATTTACAACTAACTTTGGTATTATTTGTTCATTAATAATTATCACATGTAATTTGGCTTAAAAAGCGATATGAACTTTAGCCTGTTCAAATCATAAATATAGAAACAATTGAAGTTCGAAAAACAATAATTAAATTAACTAAATTAATAGTCATTGGCTTGTGGCAAAAAATAAATAAATATACTTAATAGTAACAAACCAAAAAAGTTAAGTTAAGTTAAGTAGAACAAAAAAATAAATAAGCAAATTAACTAACATGTGTATAGTTTAGAGCTGCAAAACTATCGATAGTGGCTCCATTCGATAGTTTCGATAGTATTTTTTGATGCCATCGATAGTTTTTGATTCTTAGAAGCACCCCTTTTACACACGGAAAGTTTACTTTGCAAAGTCTTAATTCAGCTGTGTGAAAGACAGAGGTCTCTTTCTGTCTTTCTCCCAGCTGAATTAAGACTTTGCAAAGTAAACTTTGCGTGTGGAATTGTGTGCTTTTCTAATATAAGATCTTGAATTTTTTAATCATTCCATAAAGTAAAAAGAAAGTTGATTTTTTAAAAACTTTTAGTTCCAATGTTTTTAATACACATATTCAACAAACATACATATATACACAGTTCTATAAAAAAAATAAACGAAAAAGCAAACAGATATGTAGATGGATCAATAAAAAATAAATTAAAAAGGAATAAAATAAAAAAGAAACTTTCATCATTACTTAAGCTATTGCAGTTAGCTAAAAAGTATTCGTTTAACAGAAGGAGAAGCAAACTATTTAGCGTCACCTTTTATTTAAAAGTAAAGAGCGGAGACAGTCCAGTAGTTGTCAAATTTAGCCGCCGTCAAGTTTCTTCATGTATCAAAGACGTTGGTACATAATAGGGATGCCAATCGGGATCGATTTTTGGAAATCCCGGGATTCGGGATTTTGCAATCCCGATCCCGAAAATACCGGGATTTTTCGGGATCACGGGATTTTCGAGATTTCGGGATCTAAATATTTTTCTTAAAATAAATTATTTTTTTAAATAAATACTACTTTAATAACAATTTAATGCATTTTAAAAGGTTTTATGTTCATAATTTATCATTGCACAATTGTCTTTAAAGTGAACAATTTTCTAATACGAGTATGAAATAAAAATCAAAAGAACTTTTCTCATCTATTTTTAAGTTGATTAATCACATTTGATGTTAGAGAATTTAGAGTGAAAACAATAACTAAATATGAAAACTTGTTTTTGTTTTCAATATAAATGTTTTTCTACTATTTAAACCAAAACGAATATACATATCGGTGGACTTTTAGCACTATCGCATAAGTTGACTTACGAAAATTTTTAGATTCACTTTCATACAAATAAGTTGCAAAAACAATATTGTTTTGTTAAAAATATATCTACTAACGTTTTTTTTTTAATTGCGATTGATCAACAACAAGTATAACGGTTGTTACATATATATGTATACGAAGCATTATCTAATTTTTTATCGATTTCGTTACGACTAATAAGACTGAACATGTCGAAAAATTAAAAGAAATGTATTCACTATTCTAATCAAATTCGATTAATTACGTCTAAAGATCACATTTTTATAGGCACATACATTAAAAGTTTGCGTGAGCACTTGAACAGTATTTTTGCTGTACTGAAAAATTTTAAATTCATACATACGTTTTTTTCTACAAGTTCAACAGAGACATATGTATGTATTCATACGTTCGCTAAGAGGAGTATGGTTTATTAGTGTCCTGGCCTTCTACTCTGCAACTCGAATACAACTATAATTGAGTCGAACTCATTCAGTCGGTCGTTTTTGACTAAAACTATTTATCAAAGCCATGTAATTTAAATGGGTTTGATCTTAGGTTTGTATCGAAAACGTCCTAAATGGTCTAAATAAAAAACAAAATAATTTTGAGCTGCAATGTAAAAAACATACATACACACTCGAGCAGTTTTTTAGACAAAATACTCCGGATTAGTCTATAAATATTTCTCTCTTTTACGTCAACCCGACAACAAAAAGTTTTCACTTGCCTTGTATTGTATTCTTCTCCAATTGTAAGGAGGATAGATAAGTGCTAATTTTTTAGCTTTGAGGAGTCGACATACAGATAGTTATACACTGCAATTATGAATAAATTTCCGCAAGAAATTTCTTCCTTTTCCAATTAGATTTTTTTGTTTTGCCTATTACTTGCAAACTGTTTAAAATTATTCCCCGGAAAAAATTTCTCGTAAAATTTGAATTATAATTGCCCTCATAATATATGATTACATATATTCATACATTTTCATACATGTATTTGTAAATATTCCCTCTAAAGTATGCAAAGCTCATATTCATGCTCGCTTTATTCACAAAAGCGTACTGCTATGCAATAAATTAACCTTTATGTCAACGGCAACATACCTGGGTATGTTTTTAGTTTTGAAAATGCTGTAGCACTAAACTGGATAACCGGATCGACTTGAAATTTCTTGATATCCTAGTCAAAACTGTTGTGCAATAGTTCCAAGTTTGGTTAGGATTAAATCATCTGTTCGGAAGATAAAGCCCATTTACAAAGTTGCACCCTTAAGTCAACAGAATACATACCTGGGTATGTATAGTAAAACGCATGCAAATATGATAATATAATATAAAAGTATAGTTTATTTTGAGCTAAGTTTTGTAATTATTTTTTTATTATTGTTATATAATGTCAGTTTTAATTATTTTTGCTTAAAATTATTGAAATTCAAATACATCTATCGCATTGAGGTAAGTCTTTGGAATGCTCTGCGAACACTGGTTTGTTGCATAATGTGCATGCTTTGCGAGTAGGGCGTCGTTTCGAGCAGATGTAGCAATTCCCCTTTACTTTTAGCCGGCCCGTACTATCACGTTCCTCCGATGCATGTGCCTCAGCATCCACAACTCCGATGGGCCCACCTTTCATGGCTTCGATGGCGTTGCGCGTTGAAAAAACTCTGGATATTCTGCTGTTATTCGCCCATCTTTCCATTTCTGGCTTGCTCAATTGCTCGCTAAGCTGATGGAGAAACATCCTACGGCGGCTTGTAGATGTCTTCAGGTGAGTGTTGTTGTCAAAGTATATTACGTATGCAGCAAACGCAGCAACGTCCACAATATTATAAAAGAAAGCCAGAGGCCATCTATTTGTGCGCCGCTTCGTACTAAATTCGGACAAGCACTTGTCCATGTTATCAACGCCACCTTTGGTTTTGTTGTAGTCCAATATAAGCAATGGCTTCTTCTTAGGACCGGTCGTTTCTGTTGTATAATGAGTAGTGGACAACATTACAACTGCCTTGTTTTTCTTGGGAACGTACGAGCACATCGTAACGTGATTACAGAACCCAAACATTGATGATTCAGCCTCACGTCGTTTCGGGTTGGCAAATGCTGCTGGCACGAATGTACGCCATTTGTTGCAAGTACCCAATATAGATAAATTGTTGTCTAACATCAAAGTTTTTGCCAAGTTGCAGCTAGTGAAAAAGTTGTCACATACAATATTTCTTCCACTTCCAGCAAAAAGGTTGACACATAAATCCTTTACTACTCTTTCGCCAACGCTTGTTGTTCTTCGTACGAATGTGCGCTTAGTTGTCGCGGAGTAAGCCATTCACAAAAGCGTACTGCTATGCAATAAATTAAATAAATAAAATTACTTTTTTTTTATTTTGAACAAGTAGATTGTATTTAATGAAACATTCGTGTGGACAAATAATGAAAAATGAACTAAAAGTCATTTAATTCATCATTTTAAGTCACAAAAAAAAATACAAAACTCATCTTCGTACATAAAATTTAATTTAAGAAATCAGATTAAAAACGAGTGCAATTTATTATAAAAGACAAAATAATCCGTCTAACAATAGTTTTCAATATAATTTTTTGCAATAATATAAATAGAGAATTCTGTTATTTTCTATAAACTTAATGACTGGATTATCGTTTTGATTATTTGATATATTGAATGGGGCCACAATGTATAAAATCATAAATTTTTTTTGTAACAAAAGTTTTTCTTTTTTAAACGTTGAGCGTACGCATATAAACTTAGCATAACCAAAGAATATAAATCATATAGAATGCGCATCTCATACAAGCTAAAATTTTCTATGACGGGTATTACCAGTACTACCCGTCCAGCGTACGCACTCTCATTTCTTTCTGCAGTGTATGCTACAGTGATGCCAACTTTTTTGGCTCTAAAAGCACATTAAAATTTGAAAAAAGCACGAGTGAAGTTTAAAATATTTAATGTTTTCGAAGGTATTTTCTGTTTAATGAAATCAGAGCTCGCAATAATTGGTCACTCTCCTGCTTGTTGGCAGAAAAAAAAAACACTCGTCCATTGACACGATGCGACACTGTCGCGAAAAAACCCTCAAACTTCGTTCTTCTTTGGCTTGCTTTTCGCTCAACCAACGACCGTTTTTGTTCGATCGCTCGCCTCATGCATGATACAATAATAACAGGTACATGCACGAGACGAGAACAATTTTTAAGCCGCTCAATTTTTGTTCTTTTCCAAATTACACGAGACTAATTCATCTGGCACAAAATGTATACGTATACACAGATTTGTGTGTGTTAGTGTTTTTAGTATTCATTTAACATTTGTTGTTTTTTAAGTTGTGTGTGTATTGGTTTTATGCTGCTAATGCGGGGTTGTAGCTGGTTGAAAAGTTATGCCAACTGCTAAACCACTCTCTTTGCCTCTCTCACCAACAAACTGGCATGTTATGCCAGTACAATTATGCCCGTGTAAATCAGCGCATTGAGTTTACACATGGATATGTTTCCAATTACACATTGAAGAGAATTTCACTACACATGTTATTTGTAGGTTAAAATGAAAACAAAACTAAATAAAAATAGAAGATAAAATATAATTACACACAGATTATACATGAATCTAATTACATGGCCTACACATGAGAGTAATTGCACACTCTGTGTAATAGCAAACCTATTGGCAACACTGAATGACTTTAATCATTCATGAATGCCGCGTCTGCAATTGTAATTTAGTTACCCTGTAATTGTTAATTTTATAAACAAAAGGCAGCTATTTCTGACAATTTGTTTGTTTATACCAACAAAATGCATGTATTTTTTGGTGTTGTAATTTTGTTGTAGTCGTGCATGTACACAGAGAAAACAGATTCGTTGTGACAACCGAATTTGTTGCCAATTGAATTTTGGTGGTTACAGCAACTATCATAGAATTCTGATATAGCGACTTTTCTTGTGGTACCACTATATTTTAATTATAACCCTCAACACAATAGTTGCAGCAACAGAAAAAATTGGTTGACAGTATGGAATTTGATATAAATGTTATTCTTGCTACCGAAAATTTGGTTAATATAATTAAAACAATATCATAATTGCTACCTGCAAAAGAAAAATTGGCCTTCCTTGCTGATATAAAAATAAACAATAAACGCAAACAAAAATACACAATTTAAGAAAGTTATTATTTGACATATTGTCATAAGTTTATTTTAATTGAAATTTATTTTCTAATGGTGAAGCATGTCTATATACATTTCTTCAACCACACAAGCCACAAAACTGTTATCTTATGCACAGACTTTCAAAAACCATTTGAGAATTCACAAATCATAATCATCCCTATTCTGCGTTTCGATTCGAATCGAAAGTTTCTCCGTTTGGCAACTTTGGTATTCTGCGTTCCGTTCTTCGATTTCTCTTTCGATTCTATGTATTCTGCATTTCGATCGTAACTACGTTTTTGTAAGTTGTTATTTTAGTGGCGTAGCGTTTTAAATTTTTGTTTGTTTAGCTTCAAAAAGTGATTAATTCAAAAAAGAATGCAAGTATTAAATGCAAAACAAGGTTTAATTAATGAACTACACAGTTTGTTTTGTTTTTCTGTACTGAAATGCGATTTTTATTCAATTTATTACAGGTAAAACAGTATAAAAAGTTGACATACATTTAAACAAATAGACTTTATTTTTGTGTTGCAATTATGTGTAAAAAATTAAAATATCACCTCCGGCGCGACAGGACTCTTCACACTGGAAAAGTTTGGCCACAAATACCTCTTGCTTATCTCGTTTTTTTTTAACTCTCTGTATTTAAATTTGCAAGAGTTTATGTAATGCAAGTTTTTACAATATTTAATTATTATTTGTTTTAATGGTAAATCACTGTTTTTTTTTGACACTAAATTTAACTTTTTGCTAAAAATTTTGCAAAATTGCTTAATTTTTCTGTTCCTATTTCACCCGTTTCATAGCAAAACAGCAGGTTTAAACATACTCTTATCTTCTTCTTTTTCTTTCGATTCAGTTTTTTTGCAGAATACCTCTTTTCGATCCGTGCGTAACTTAATGCGGGAACGTAATCGAAATGCAGAATAGGGGTGAATATCTTTGAAAGCCACAAAAGTTAATTTTTTAATTTGCTGCTATAAACTATGATAGTAAACACAACCTCTAGTTAGTTGCAGCAACTGATTGAAAGTTTTTATTTTAATTTTAATAAGGAACGACAATTTTTTAGTTGCTAATACCAAAAGTTGGTAGTAAAATCCAATTCGTAATATTTTAATCGGTTGGGTTAACCAATCAGTTAATTAGTCATGACAAAAGCATACGCTCGGTTGATGCAATCAATTTAAGTATTGTCACAATCATATTTTTGTCACAATTATGCCCTTATGGCAATGAACATGGATTGTTTTTTGGATTAACAGAAAATTGATAGCGTGAACTGAAATATAGTTAATGCAAATGATATTTTATTGGACTAACCGTTTTCCAACCAATCTTTTTTTTGGGTGTACCTAGTATAATTGTACCATGGGCTCATGTAAACGCTCGAGGAGACCCTTTATTTCGTAAAATCTCGGCAAACGGTCTTTTGAGCATGTATGTGTGTTGCGAGTTTAGTTTGATTTACAGATATTTTTATTGTTATTTATTATTATTTTCTCGCTTCCTCTTTAATGTTTTGCCTGTGATGAAATATCTAAGGCGACAACACAAAGCAAACGCAACAACAAAAATAAAGATTTTTTTGCGAACTGAGCCTCAGTAGCTGAGCAACGAACGATTCTGTTCGTAACATGCGGTCAGTAAGAGGCCGATTCGTGTGTTACGCTCAACCCATAACCGGGGAGCGAGAACACGATTGAAACGAAAAAGAGGGTTGCTGTTCAGACACTGAGTGATTCCGTTTCACTTTTTAAGGTCTTTTCAGTGAGAAGACCGCACAGAGAAATTTTGTTGAGCATTTTTACATTGAAAAAATTAATACACCAAGTTTTTAGTAAAGTAATTTTAAGAAATTTCTTGAAAGCACTTAGTGATTTTTCTTAGTTTGGCACTAACGCTCAAAATTTTGCATTTTGAGTGTTCAAAAAGCAGTAAAAATAGTGCCAAAAGCACCAAGTTGGCATCGCTGGTATGCTACGCTCGCATTGTTGAGAGCAGCGTTGCCGTTGTGACACTAAAGTATCACTCTTGACCATTTTTCGTGCCAATGACACTTTTTATGAAACTCTTTTTTCAATTTATCCCTTTGTATCATTTTAACAGAATGTATGCCGTAGGGCAATCATATACACAGTTTAGCATATTAGGTATTAGAAAAAGAGCTGTTCGTCCAGTTGGCGATATTCGACTCGATGATGTCGATCATTTTATTGTTTTGGTCGATAGAAAAGCAAATAAAAGAAAATATTGCAAAAAATCTAACACCCAAATCCTTGATTCCAAATGCAAATTATTTCTCGGAGTATCACAATTAAAAAATTATGTATTTTAACTTACTTTCATCTTTAATCTTAATAAAACTTTTTATAAGTTAGTCAGTAAGTTTTTATAAAATGTTTATAAGTTAAAATAGGTTCAAATGAAGTAAATTTGGAAGCCAAAATTGGGGTCTTAAGATATACATGTATGTATATAAATGATCAGCTTCAAAAAAGTAAAGTAAAATATAGATGGAAAAACTGAAGTTAATTATTTTTCTTTTTATTATAATTTTTCATTTATAAATGAAAACAGCAAAAATAATTCGAATAATTAATTAATTAAATACGAACATATTTCTATAATACCGGCTAGTAGAGTATTTACAAATGCAGTTTTTAATTGCAAATAAGACGAGTATAAACCTAGTATAGATAGCTACTAAATATAAAAAAATCATGAAATCTAAAAAATTAGTGGTCAAGTTGCGGCATTGCATATAGGGTGATCGATTATTCGACTTTTTCCGGTTTTCCAATAGTTCGAATATTTGATATTATGAAAAACCCGGTTTCGGTTTTTACAATTCAGGAAAAACCGG
Source organism: Tachina grossa (assembly GCA_949987645.1). Classification (NCBI taxonomy): domain Eukaryota; kingdom Metazoa; phylum Arthropoda; class Insecta; order Diptera; family Tachinidae; genus Tachina; species Tachina grossa. The sequence continues at coordinate 75,842,834 of OX465275.1, read as the reverse complement.
TCAACCGATTTTTTAAGTAAGGCAATTATTATACAAAAGTTTCGATTTTAAATTGCTTTAATAAAAAGAAAGAGTTAACAGTTCATTAGTAAATACTATAAAACAATAAAAAAATTAAAGAAAAACATAAAAATTAACTTCATATACCTAATTACATATGTGTAGTACATATACATACATAAGGTCGGTTCATTTACTTTGCCAGCAGAAACTAGCAACTAGACAGTAAGGCAGAAATTTAGAAAATTACTCTCCTTAATAGCAAGAAAAGCAAGAAAATTTTATTCATATCAGAACCATGGATGGAAGTCACGATACAATTATACTTTTTCTGATGTATTTTGTTTGATAAAATTTTAAATTGCAATTTTTTTTTTAGAAATTGACGTTTAAAATGAAATTCTTTACACAGTTTCATGTCTTGTTACTATTTTTATGAATTTTTTTAATTTTATTCATTAACAAATACAAAAATGCCACTTTCCATCTCTGATCAGATATGAGAAAAAAACCAAATTCTTTACAATAAAATTGAATTTATGTGGCTTAATGAAAGAAAAACAATAAATTAAGAAAAATGCTTTCTTGTTTCATACGTATACATGTTTTTTTAACAAAGAAATCCAAATTTTTCAGTTTTCCTTTTTCAGATATTTTTGAAATAATTAATTTGACAACAAAACATACAACAGGTGGTTGTATAATTCTTGCAAATAAAAATTCTACTAGTAATAATTTTTAAGAATTTTTTTGACGCTCTCTCCTTGCAAACTTTTTGAGTTAATGAACACTTTCCAGTAACAATTGTTACAAATTCGTAACAATTTTTAGTAAATGAACAATCCTATGTGTTTATAATATATATATACATATATATATATATATATATATATATATATATATATATATATATATATACATATATACGTATGATTGTATGGAATAAGTGGATATCTACCTCTATATAAAATATAAAGCAAACAAAACTAAAAAACATTTTTACAAATGGATTTTGACATCCATTGAACATATCTTCTGCTACCACGTCATAAAATAATTTCGCTTCAATTTCATGTTTCAGTAAGTGTTGTCATGCTCAAAAAACAACTTGACCTTTTACACTTGAAAATCAATCGAACACGTTGGTCTAAGTTTTAATATAGTAAAAACTAATATTAAAAAATATACAAATCGAAAAGTATTCGACTCAGCCGGTTTTTAAATTGTAAAAAAACCGGACTATTCAAAATTCTAAATATCAACATTTTGAAAAAACCGACCACCGTATTGTAAAAAAACCGGGTTTTAAAACCGGTTGAAAAACCGAGTCGACCACCCTAATTTCATATTGAACGAAACTCTAATCGAAATTAAATGCATATTTCGTTCGATATCGAGTGCCGTAATTTGCCCAATTACTTAAGATTTATAAAAAAAAAATTAGAGACTGTAAAAACGTAAATACATATAATGGACATGTTTCATCTCACTTATTTACTTAAAAACCAGCATAACTCAAAAAATTTACTTTGAGGAAAAACCATTTAAAGTTTTGTAGAAAATTTTAAAATTCGATTCTGAAGAGGATAATATAGTTATACTATTCTTTCAAGGCATTATGCATAGTTCTTAAATACATATTTTTTTAACTGATCATCCTGTATTTCTTAATAAGTTCTTCACTTGGAATCTAATCTTTGACAAGTGTCTAATTTAAGTCTATTTGATAAATGTTTAGTAACGCTAATTTATGTTTATACTTTATGTTTTTTTGTAAATTATATTTTATAAAGATGAAGCAATAAGGTGTAATTCACTGACTTTACAACTGCAGAATCTGGAAACTTATCACCCTTAAAACAAGCTTAAACTCGGATATTTTTACATAGTTTTTTTACAATTGGCCGCATGTTTTGCTGTTGAAAAAGTAGCAAAATGCGACTTAAGTCGCACAACGGCAACGCTGGTGATAAGAGCAAATAATATATGTAATGCTCTCAGTGTGTGTTTGCTTGCGCTGTATACTTTCCCCCCCGCATCTAAAGCGTAAGCAAAATATGTTTAATTTTTTAGCTCAGATGCGTATTCTATACAATTTATATTATTTGGCATAACGCATGTATTTTCTAATGGATTTCCAATTCACCAGTGATAAAATCCAAGTTTTTTTATTGCAAAAACGATCTTATGTGAGATATCATGTATGCAAACATATACATACATATATGGATCCACATATGAAGAGCTTCATAATTAAATTTCCATATATGAGTTCATATATTATAATACATTTCATATATTAGTTCATATATTAGTTCATATATTAGTTCATATATTAGTTTATATGGACCATATATAATTTTTTTAGCTGGGTTGATTAAATAAATAATAAGAAAAATATAAATAAATTTAAAAATGATATTGTTTTGCTACGAAATACACCATTTTGTAAAATTTCTGTTGTAAACTCAATTGAAGTGGGTTATATTTTATTCGTATCCGTACCTGTATTATTACTTATAAGTACTTGAGGTATTCACAAGGGTGTCCTAAGTGTCATAAGGTCCTAACATTTTAAACCAGTTTAAAATAATTTTCTTTCATATAAAAGGAGTACTATATTAATACAATTCTTCACTCTATGTATTTGTTACTGTCATAACTAATTATTTTGCTTTTTACTTTTCTTTTTCGACAAAATGTCCATTTACGTTTAAATATGTGGGTTTCTTCTTTAGCAAATTTCTACTCAAATCATTGTATATTGCAAAAAATTTAAAAATTCTCAAGGGATTAAAATAGTAGAAACAATCTCCCAAAGCTGATTATAATAAGTCGAGTATAGACTTACAGCATATAAATCGCGAAAACTTGCAAAGATGCGAATATCTTCAAAAAATTTCCAAAGTCTCAAAAACTGTAAACGAGCAAACTTAGTAGATTTTATGAATCAAAAATTATCTCAGTGCAAAAAAATTTGCGAAAATTAGTGGATAATCTTTTAATTGAAAAAACCTAAAATTTATTTTAAAACATGCTTAAATTGTAAGGAATGCAAAAAACTTTTAAAAATTCACAATTACGAAAATTCGCAATAACTTAGTAACATCAAAAATATATTAAAGTCTGATACTTATTAAAAAAAGTTTAAAAATTTGCTGTTAAAAAAAACAAAGAATTGGGAACAATCAGTTTTATTGCAAAATTTTGCAACAAATTGCAAAATTGCAAACAAGCTCCAAAATTACTTACAAATACCTAAAGATCTAAGAAATTCCAAAAATCGCAGAAATATTGACAAAATTATGAAAATTCGCACAAATAGATAGATGTATTAAAAATCGGTAAAATGATAAAAAGGCAAGCCCTAAAATAACACATATATACCTAAAGATATAAGAAATTCCAAAAAATCGGAAAAATTCGCGAAAATGAAAATTTGCAAAAACTTGCTAAGACCAAAATGATAGCAAAGTGTGAAATAAAATAAATGTCGCCAAATGTGTGAAAAAGGCAAAAATTGCAACACCAAAAATACTTCAATCAGACAATGATGTGGCTTGATGCAATCCTAGTTTAATAAAATTACACACAAGAGCAATAAGTTTTATCAAAAATTACCTGATCGCAAAACTTAAGAAAATTTGCAAATAAATTCCAAAGCCTTAAAATTTTTAAAGGTCAAACGCTCGAAAAAAATTTGTTTTACATATTGCAAAAATTCGCAAATAATTTTCGGAAACAGATAGAAGCCGTTAAATAATTTTGCATATTTAATATAATTTATATATATGTATATATAATTTTGTAATATTTTTTCTCATTTGTTTTGTATCATATTGTTTATGTTTCAACTAACACACTAAAATATGAGAGGTTGCTCCCAGCAGTCGTATTTTAAACTAGCTTAAAAGTTTAGAACATTATGACGTTATGACTTTAACGCTGCCGTTTGAATATCCCAACTATATTTAGAAAAATTTCAATTGTTTTGATTGATGAACTTTTATTAAATTCGAAAATGAAAAAAATTATTTGGAACTACTCATATTGAAATAATAATTTTCCAAAATTTTTTAGTTTAATGGCATGTTTCTACATTACAAGTATCTCAAAAATTTTATTCATATGAGTACAAAAGTTGGCTTTGGGGTTTCATAAAACAAATGTCAACTTTTTCTGTGTAAAAAACGTACTTTTTTATTTTCTTGTTTCTACATAACAATTTCAATTGTATCTAATGTTAAATATAGGCAATCAAAAATTAGTACTTGTGTGGAAAATAAAATAGGTTTTTAGTCATTAAATAAGAAATCTTATGCCCACACAATCGTCTAATTGAACCATTATGAAAACTGTAAGCATAAATAAATCCAAACATTCCGACATTAAATGCCATATACATATGTAATATAATAATAGGTTTGTTCTTGTAGGATGTGCAATATATTTGAAAATAAAGTATATATCGGTTTTATGTGTATGATATATATTTTTTATAAGTTTTTCTACATTTAAAATATGTTGAAAGATATTAGACCCCAAAGTTGCCTCATATCTGTAATTTTTAAGTTAACTAAACATTGCCCCTTATTGTGATTGGCGAATTTGCCGCGAAAGTCAGCCGTATTGTACTAGATTAAAGAAAAAAATAGCTTCTTTTCTTTAATCAACTACAAATCGTTGAATTTGAAGTCGAAAACCGCCAAACACGACAAGGCCCATTATTTTGTTTCATATATAAATTTATGTGCTTTGAACCACATTTCAATGTTAAGTTTTTTATTCATTATTATCTTGGATCTAGATGTATTCAAAGCAAGAAGCTTGGGAGCATTTTCATTAAACGCGGCAAATTAGTAACCATCTGACGATATACATATGTATGTACATATCGTATATAATGGATGAAATCCTTCTTATTTTTTATGTTTATTTAAGCAAATACAATAATTTCAAGTACTTGAAAGACATGAAGCATGAAAGCTTTTTGACTTGTTTCAGCAAAATCTTCATGTTTTATAATTTGTGAAAAAAGATTTAAATATACCGAAGATAAAAAAGAGTGTCACTATCGATGTTTTTAATTAAAAATCCACGATGAAGCTTTTTTTTTAATTTATAGAATCATTCTTTAATGCTTTCTAGCAAAAATAATCAAGATTTATTCAGTTACAAAGCAGCTGTTTTTTTGTATGATTTTCTCCTAGGGCTGCCTTTCAGTAATGCTTCTAGTATGGAAAAAAATTAATGCTGCATTTAGACTACTGCCGAAGTTGGCAATTTTTTTGTCAGTTCTTGGCAGTTACGTGTAAACGTCAGTAAAAGTATGCAATTTTTATTGCATTATAAAATGCCATTTGAAATGACAGTTGGTAATGCCACAAAAACTGTCATCATGTAAACACCCTAAATTTGCATGTTTGCAGTTAATGACAACCCTGGCGAAAAAATGAAAATTTTCATTTTAAACTGACAAGCTTGGCAGCACAAAAGGCGTTTTTTGCAAAATGGAAATGTAAGTTTTACTTTATTTATATTATGTATAATTATTAACTGTTACATTTACTGTAGCAGTTTATTTGTTTAAACAAACAATAAAATATTTTATTTAATAATTATTATAAACTTATTTATTTTCAGCTTACCAAGTACACAAAAGCGGCAACGCAAAATTGAAAAAAAATGGTTATCTGAGGAGGTAAATCTCCTCATATCGATGATGGAGGAGCGCGAAGCGCTTTGGAATTATGGTACGCAGGAGTACCGTAATCGGGACTTAAGAGAGTCCAAGTGGCTGGAAATATCCCAGGCAACCACTCGCAGCATTGTCGACTGTAAAGCTCAGTGGAACACTGTGAAAAGTCGGTACAACGTAAGTATTTTGTTTAAAAAGAGCATAAACTTTTGACTTAAAATAAATTCTATATATTTATTAGACTGAACGTCGCAAAGAGTGTTCGACAAAGAGTGGTCAAAGCGGAGAACGCTACTCATCACGATATGAGTTTTTCAATGCCATATCTTTTTTGAATAGCGTTTGTGAGCGACCAGCTGGTTCTACACAAACCAATATGGTAAGTTCAGTGTAAATAATTGTTATTTTAGGATTATTATTAATTGTCGTCATTTTAAATTAGATATCATCAGAAATTGAGGTGCTGGACAGCCCCATCACTATTGAGTATGTGTCCGATGGAAATAGCGATGAACTAGAGAGTTTGTCTACTCCTAAGCGAGCAAAACTTGTTGCACCAACACCAGAACGCACGGCTCTGCTCAATAGAATTACCAACTATCTGGATACACGTTCCCAGGAGCCCTCATGGAAGAGAGTTTTTGCAGAACATGTCCATTGCGAATTGGGCCGCTATGCAGAAGCTGACGCGCATAGGCAAATCAAATAATTTTGAATTAATTATAGATTAAAATTAAATTCTTTTTCCAGATTAAAGAGACAAATAAATTCCCTGTTGGACAACTTTGAACCAAGTGACATTGAAGAAAAGTGATTGTTTTATATGTCTGTGATTGTTTTTTGTCTAATGAGTTATATTTTTTTTTTGTTATTTAGCTAGTAAGAATTTTTGAACTATTTTTTTTTTGTTATTTAGCTTGTAACAATTTTTGGACTATTTTTTTTTTGTTATTTAGCTAGTAAGATAAAAAATAAACAATAAAGAAAAATAAATATAAGATTTTGTAAAATTATGTTTTAATTTATATTTCTTAACTTTAGAAAACTGTATGTATTCATTTCAAGAATGTCTTATTCATATAAACAACGGTATTGCCATTGTATTTCACCTTCGTTTAAAAAAAAATTTTTGAATTCTTCTCTAACATCTTTTGCGCGATCACTGCCACGACCCTCATTAGTAAGCTAATGTAATGAGCGCAGTAAATCTCTATCATTCAACTCTCCATGCCAATTTCCACCAGTTATTGACCCATCTGTATTTGGTTGATCGTAATCTCCTGGTTGAGCATATGTAGACCTACGTTTGTTTAAAAAGTTGTGCAAAGCGCATATAGCAAGAACCGCTTTCTCAACTTTTTTAGGCTCCATTTCTATGGGCTTACGTAATATACGAAAACGAGCAGTTATAATTCCAAACACATTCTCAACTACACGACGAGCGCGCGAAAGTCTGTAACTGAAAATTCTTTCCTGGGTAGTTTGCTTTCGAAAATTGTATGGCTTCATTATGGAGGTTTTCAATGGGAAAGCATCATCTGCAACCATGACATATGGAACTGGAGTATTTCTTCCAAGGAGTGGTTTGGGTTGTGGTAAATTCAAAGAACCATTTTCTAAAGCCTTTGCTAGCATGCATCTCGAAAAAACACCTCCATCACTCTCCCTGCCTTTTGCCCCAACGTCTATGAACAAGAAGTTATAGTCCGCGTCGACCATGGCCATTAAAACAATACTATTTTTAAGCTTATAGTTGAAATAAGCACTACCAGATTTTGATGGTTGCTGCACATCCACATGTTTACCATCAATGGCTCCAAAACAATTTGGGAAATTCCACTTTTGCCAAAATCGATCGGCAATCTCTTCCCATTCAGTAGGCGTGTTTGGGATCTGATAAAAATAATTCGTTTATATTATACCTTAATATTAAATATTGGAATATGAGAACATGTAATTATGTACTTACTTTCAAAAATTCATTTTTCAATGTTGCAAATAGTGCATCGAAACAATCAGAAACGATTTGGCAAATAACTGCTTTCGATCTTTTAAAAAGAAACATTAGACTGCTATAGCTGTCTCCTGTAGCTAAATACCGCAGTGTTATAGCCAGTCTTTCACCGGCAGGAATTGCTTGTCTCATCACTGTGTCTTTTTTAGTTATTAGTGGCGAAACCTTTTCCAATAAATATTCGAAGTCATCTGCTGTCATACGTACAAATGACTTAAATAATTCGGGATCTTGCGCCGCTAGCTTATTGCGAAATGAATGATAAAAACCACTTCCTTCTAAAAACAGTGGGCGCATCCACTGTGAACGCCGTTTTCTCGATCGCTTCTGGTTCGCAGCTTCTTCCTCTTCTAAGAGGAGTAGGGCACCAGCACAAATGATAATATCGTCTTCACAATCCATTACATAAGCAATTATTAAATTTATTAATAAGCACATAACAATCAAAATAAACTTTGTGAATAATTTTTGTGATAGCTGCTGTCAGTTGTGTAAACAGGGTTGGCAGTACACTTGTCAAAAAAAAAACAGCTGTTCTATAAAATTACTGCCACCTACTGACAATTAAATTTGATGTCATTTTCTACAACGTGTAAACACTTGGCAGTATTGCAATGGCAATTAACTGACAAACCTGTCAGTAGCCGGCAGTAGTCTAAACGCAACTTAACTCAAATACCAAATTGCATACCATGGCAATAATGAAATTAAAAATACAAAAAGTGATACCAAACACAACGTAAGCTAGACAAGTGTACTATAAAAATTCATTTTGTTAAAGCCCCGTTCAGACTATTATACAAGTGTTAATACTTTCATCACATTTTACGATACAGAAATCTAAATACATTCGTTGCGACTGTCAAAAAATCTAGCGTAAAACCACATATTGTGTTCAGACCATTACACTTCAAATAAAATGTGTAATACAAGCAGAAAATAAAACAGCTGTTCAATGAAAATGTCTGTGCTATTCATTGACTAGCGGCGGCAAAGTGGTTTCATGTGGGCGGGGACGCGCCGGCACTTGAAAAAATTCAGCAGTTAAAATAATTCTATGTTAATAATAGAAAAAATTTAAGAAAAGATATTACAAAAACGTTAAAAAATTACGTCAACGAAATATACTTTCATACTATTCACTTATTCGAAATTTGGAGCCGATATACGTATGACAAAACATTACATCAATGACGACACGCTATCGGCGGCGAAACAGCTGACTTGGAAATTTGGTTTGTATGAAAATGCAACCCTGATCTAATGAAATGTATTATCGTTTAGAAAATTTTCTAAAAACGAAAGTCTTATGGGATGTCAAAATTTTTTTCGTATTATTTGCCACTTTGATGATATTTTGCGTTCAGACTATCACACTTGAACGTATTATTTGAATTTTTGACAAGTATAAACACAAAGTATAATAGTCTGAACGCGGCTTAAGTACTTGCCTTCTCCTGTGTACCGCTTGCTTGTCTGAGAGCTTACTTGTTATGTAGAAACAGGCCATAAAATAAATAAGTAGAAAATTCAGAAATAAACATAATTTATTAAAAATAACTACATATTTTCGAAATATTTTCACGTCATCTTTTAAAACTCAAAAAATATGTTCAACTTCTGCTTCCTATTTTTAAAACAAGTAATTCATTATATGGCAAGTATACTTTTTTGTATACTTTTTTGTTGCGAGATTATCAATCCGCTAGTAATTTTATTTTTTTGTGTCTGCTTGTTCCCTTAGAACTCTGCTACTTATGAACTGATGAGAAATATTTTCTGCATTTGAATTGAATCAAATGCAGATTTCCCCGTTTTTTACATTTTGGACTTTGTATCAGTCTACCTGTCAGTCTATACGTAGTGGTGAAAAAAGTTCATATTTACTAAATCATTCACATAATTTGCTAAAAAAAAGCAACACAAAATCTCCAATTCTAAAAAACAATTCTAATTTTAAAAATTACATAAAGTTTTCAATAAAATTTTCTGTCTGATTTTTAATTAGTCGCGAAAATCGGGCTCGCACTGCAGTAAATATTTTTAGGGTTGCCACCACATGAAAAACAAATAAAAAAAATTAAATATGTATCTCGAAATGTAAACAAAACTTGTTTGGAAAAGCCGTTAATTTTTCCGTGGGCTTTGTGCCACCTTAACGATAAAACTTTCCTTTTAGAATAAACACTTCTTAATTTAATGTTTCGTCAACTCCAATTTTTCTAAGCGCCTAACACTGAAGCTGGTGCACGACAATTGGGTAACAATCTCCATCTCATGCCAATTATTATGAGTGGAGATTTTAATACAAATTTTGCAAGCCCACAAGCATTAAACACATTCACCACAGCAAGCTACCGACTACCAAATATCAAGGATAGAATACACATGTTTATATGAGAATAACCCCCCAGTTTTTAACTTAAAAATTAAGTACGTAATTAGCTAATTTTTATTTAAAATTAAGTTGCAATTAAATACGATTTCATTTTTTCAGTGGTTAATTAGTTATTATTAAATTACGTTGAAAGTACGGTAGCACTGCAAAATTTCCCAGTATTATTGAAGGCTTTTCAAACAGCAGCTGTTTAACGTAAATAAAAAAGTTAGGTTATCAACATGTAGAAAATTAAATTGCATAAAAACTCATTTTATGAGACAAAAAGAACATCATAATGTCTTTCTATATTACTTTATTCCACGATATGAAAATTTGTACTGTATATGTTATATATTTATGAAATTTAAACGAAATTCTTTTTAATACGACCGCATGGTGCTTATGTGCATGTTTTCAGTAAACACACACACGCATAAAAACATATGGTCAAATCATAAACCTTAAGTAGTGTTTAACTTCGCAAAGGTTGGTCATTTAATTATTATGTAAATATGCACTCAAAAACACAATTTTGTATTTAATTAGAACTTAAAAATAATTACAGTTTGATTACCAACTGAAAAAATGGGCATAATTCTTTTGAAGACAGCAAGGCAACATGGCGGCAGGTTGTTGTCTATGCTGATTTTGTCGTTGTAGTCCAATTAAACTAATTTATATTTCCTTGGCCACAATGAGAAAATTCAGTGTTGCCAGTATAATACAAAATGTTGAATGAATGATTTTGTGCAATTATTTCATATTATTAAACAGAAACAATATTCAAAAATTGATGTCAAAAATAAATTGATTCATTTTTGTACTTTTACGTGAAATAAGTATATTTTAAAAGAGTAATTAATTTTTATAAATGCAAAATATATAAAAGTGGCAATACTGAACTATGTATTTGTACTTGAATATCAGCTGCAGATCATGATACAATTATAACAGGTACATGCACAAGCCCAGCCTGCTATTGTATACAATACAAGTAGTTGTCAAACTTTGTTTACAAGCTGCAAAAATGTTAGTGTATGTGTTGCATACCAAATGATTACAGTGTTGCCAATGAAATTACACATGGTTGTGTTTCCAATTACATATTGAAGAAAATTACGCTACACATCTTTTTTGTAGATTAAAATGAAAATAAAAATAGAACATAAAGTAGAATTACACACAGATTATTCATGAATCTAATTACATCATCTACACATGAGAGTAATTGCACACTGTGTGTAATTACACACCTACTGGCAACACTGAATGACTATAATCATTCATGAATGCCGCGTCTGCAATTCTACTTTAGTTACCCTGTTATTGTAATTTTTAAAAACAAAAGGCATCTGTTTCTGACAATTATGCGTTTGTTTACACCAACAAAATTCATTTGTTTTTTGGTGTTGCAATTTTGTTGTAGTCGTGCATGTACCTAGTATAATTGTACCATGCTGCAGATGGTGTTGCTACCGTCTCCAAAATAATTAAGTAGCCGGCTACGAGGCGGCAAATGCTGCTAGCGGCATTTGAAGTCGTGTGTTCGTGTAGCCTGCTAGGGTAAATGTGTTTAATGCTACAGTCACAAAATACACATAAGTAAAGAAAGTGACAGGTAAAAAAAGCTCCAATCAGGTTTTTGTTAAAATTCGTGGAAAAAAGAGAAAAGCATATTGTATTTGATACTGTATTGTATTACTACTTACCAATTAAGTAATAAAAATTTATTGCACTAGAAAGACGTAGCAAAACAAAAACGACGACAAAATTTGAGGGAAAACGAGACAAACAGAAAAATACCCGTATCTTCCGTCTCGTGACACTTCTGTATGTTTTGTGCTACAGTCGCAAGCTTTACCAAAATTTTTATTTGAAGTTTTCCACTTGCATATGAGCAATTCTCCACAAACCCCCACAACTAATAATTCCACTACTATAGATGCATTTTTCCATAGATTTTTAAATACAGTAGAATCAAACATTTATATATCTTATTTTAGTTACCATAAGCCAATATTAACTATTTGTACTTAAGACATTTACCATAGATGGACACTTTGCAGTACTACTAAAATTTCAGTAAAAATAATAAAAATATTTTAAACATTAAATTTTTACTGATTACTAAAATTTATTTCTACAATTTTCATAAAGTGCCTAAACGATTTATTATATGATGAGGTGCATTGAATTCTCAGTAATCAGTAATGCCCGTATTCATAATGAGATTCTACCAAGTGGGTAAATGTTTTTCATACAAAAGTTGCAAAATCTGAATGAAAAAAACTTTGCCACTTGTTACAATTTTATTATGATTTTACTGGTAATGCAATTTAAATTTCATTAGCAGCAAAAATTTACTCAATTTTTTCAGTAAACAGTAAATTTACTGCTTGCTGCAATTTTGAATGCAGTATATATACATATACTGCAGTGTGCGCATTTAAGGTGGAAGTACATACCACGCGTTACGCGGCAACGCTTTTCTGGCTTGTTAAACGTTCAACGCTACACAAATGGAAGGTTACACACCACGGTTTTGAAGCTTTTTTAGTTGTAAAATTTAAATCCTTTGCCGGCAATTTTTTTTTTTTGCATTTACGTTGCATTTTTCTTTAAACATATAATTCATTTTTGTATCCATTGTTTAATGAAAAAATTAATTTCTAATCATGTTTGTGTATGTTAGTTTATGAATCTGGCAGCACTGGCTGTCATTTTGTATACAACGCGTGAAAGTTGAAGAATGTTCAAATTTTGGCGAGGTACGCGCGTCGCGAACTTCTCTATGTAACTTGCCTTATGAAAACACACTATTTCAACTTTTTTGACAGACGCGTGTATCGCATTAGCGCATTGAACGCGTGTTATGTACTTCCACCTTTACTAACCAAATAAGTTTAATAAAACAAACAAAAACCAACAAATTCATATGTATTTACAATATTGAAAGTTTTGATACTTTTAATTGATTAATTAAAAAAAATATACTAAAAGCATAAGTACTTCCAACTTAAAAAAATTTTTCATTACTAGAATGTTTACACATCTCCCCTGCGATCGGACTCACATTGCTTTTTTTCATTAAAAATACAAAATACATTAATACACTACACGGAGGGCAAGGCGCATTTATTAATCTAAATGTCAAATTTGAAGTGTGTAGGTACAAGCCTAAAAGCATGCTTTTATTTGGGCATCCATAAACACCTATCCAACATTCAGTTTTGTATGGTGTTTGACATTTACTTTAAGAGACATGCAATCTGACGATGCTACCCCGTTTTGAAAAGTAAGAAGGTAATTTATACCAACAATGTACATGTGGTTGTTGATGTTGTAATATTTGTTGTAGAAATGTGGGTACCTGATTGATGTGCCTTGACAGAGGGTGTTCACAATTAAAAAACAAAAAGTTTATTTGATACACAAATACACGATAAAGATTTTTGTGAATTAAGCAATAGTTGCATTATTTGGTAATGTAAATTATTGTCGGCATCAGGTTACCTGGAAAACAATTGGATATCTCAAAAAAGCAAAAAATGGCAGCATGAAATTGATGGAATAAAGACAAAATTAAATTCTTAGCGAAATTTTATTGATATCAGTTTTAAGAAATATTAAACTTTTCTTAAAAGATTATCCAGAGTTGCACAACTACATTTATTTTTTTAAATTTGAGATTAAGACAAGTGAAGAATTTTTCTCACAAATAAACTATTATATTTTAACAAATAATTATGTATTTATTTGGCACTTACTATCAATATTGCTTTCCATATATAACTTTCCCCCTTTTTTTTTTTTGATTATCACTACTAATGTATTATTTATAACTATCACTAAGTTTATGTCCGACACTGGTCGGGCCTAATAATTTTTTTTTATAGATTTAAGATTTGAATACTTATTGTTAGTTCATATATGAAGATACAATAAATAAATACATGCATTAAAAAAAAAAAAAAAAAAAAAAATATATAACTTTATTTTTGTACAACTATTGTCAGGTATTGTAAGCAAAAGTAACGCGAAGCACGTCCCACATAAATTGTTGTTTGAATGGAATGCATTTAAGAGTCATGATTACTGGTTATTTGTTTTTCATAAGAACAATATTTACTTCTATTTGCTTTGAGGTATTCTTTAAAATATTACAACAAGAAATACTCGATTTCCTAAAGTCCGAAATTTGTATTTGGCCCAAATTACCTGCAGTGCCTTGGAACCATCTTTTTGATTTTGCTGATTTTCAATATTTTTTCGATTTTCGATTTCACTTACAGGCGGATGGCCAGATAAACATCGCTTATTTGATTTCCCTATTCATAAGCACCCAGAATATATGTATGTACTGTATGAGCTTGTTTATGAATATTGTAGATATTACACATAGAATCACAAACATAAGTAGATGTATATACCTTTACAATTTTAATAAATGTTTTTTGGTCAAATAAGAAATGTGGGCGTATTTTTGTTTATATTAAAGCGAGACGTTTGCTAATAGTATACGTTTTTTGAATTAAAATTCTAAAATCGTTTTTTATGATTTGAATTTTAGCCATGTTTTTGTGCTTCCAATTAAATCGTTTAATTAATTATTTTTATAGAAAAACCACAAAGTTAATTTTTTGTACACAAAGTAATTTTATAAAATATTAAAAAAAAATTAAATAAATTGTTAAAGCTTAATAAATGCAAATAGATATACGAAGGTTGGTGATAGAATTCATAATAAATAATAGTGAGTTTTTTTGCCATCTATTTATTATTAAATGATGATGGTCAAGCAGGACCATGACATTTTTTTGTTTGCTTCACGTATGTACCATTGCGTTGCCAAACGGTCTTGATTTGGCTTGATTGTCAAGATTTTTCAATGTTTGACAAGAATCAAGAAAAATTGTCATTTGTCAAGTTAAAACGGAATTTTAGAAATTTGTCAATCAAATTGCCAAGAGAAAACAAGAAAAACGATTTATTAACAAAAAAGTTTATTGTTTTAAAGTTAAGCTATGTATGTACAGACGATTGTCAGACCTTCCAATATTGTCAGATCTGGCAATGTGGTGACAATGTACTGGCAATAGAAAATTGCCAGCACAATATTCCTTGTTAGTTCACACGGTTGTCATAAAATCTTACAATTTATTGCCAGACGGTCGTATGACAATAAATTCATCTGACAAAATCGACAGTCGAAAAATTGTCAGTTCACACTGTTGTCATATGCACAAATAGTCAGATCTGTTCTTATGCGTTGCCAGACTCAAAGCATTTGTTATAAATTGTTAAATATCAATCGCTTCTGTTTTTTTTTTCAATGTAAAAAGTGAAAGTATAAATTATTATGGACCATAAAGAAGCAATTGCAATGATTTTGTCTGCATATATTTTATTAAATTTTTTTTTCTCTTTAAAATCAAGCTTGTGCAGTGTTGCCCATAGAAAGAATTCTCTGCTCACACGATTGAAAGATGTCTGACAATTTGTTGTCAGCTGATAGTCTTGCAATGAACTGATAATGCTTTTTCTGGCAATGAGTCCTGACAAAAATTGTCAGTTCTAACAACCGTCTATACATAGCTTAAGTTTTTGTTAATATTAGTTTAGTAATGAACAGTCTGAATTAAATGTAAGTTTATTACTACTTTTTGTAAATATTTTTTTTACGTATTAACGAAATTGTATTGTTTTGTTTGAAATAGCCTTTATATATCCTCAAATAACATTCAAAAATTTACTGATTTTGTTTATACTAAAATGAACAAAATAAATATATATATGTATATAACATTTACATTGTATATAGTAATACTAGTAATACATATATTTTGAATTGTCAAGAGAAATCAACCTTTCTCTTTTGAATGTCAAACTTTTTGCCGATTTAGATCTGGCAAACCTAATGTGCCAATAGTAAAACAGCTGTAATATGAGCTTTGAGTATTTAGTAATATCCAGTTATATTAAAACTGAGGTGGAAAACTATCGATAGTGTTACTATCGAAAGTTTTCGATAGTTTAAAAAACTGTCGATACATCGATTCAAAACTATTGAAATTTAAAAAAAAAATTATCGATATATCGACGATACTATCGTGATACTATCGAATTTGTATGGTTCTCGTATAATGTACTACATATTTATTTACACAAAAAATTCAAAACAAAATATTTTTAAACAAAATTTTTGGCCTTAGTTGTGTCCCGTTTACTATCGATAGTGTGTAAAAAATATCGATTGTTTTCAAGTATTAATCAATTGCAGATTAAAACATCGATAATCACAAAAAAATTAACTATCGATAGTATCGATAGTGCCATCGATACTTTTCCACCTCTAAACTAATGGCTCGATTATAAACAGCAACTGAACTTTAGTTGCAATATTAAAAAAAAAACTAAAAAGGATACATTAAAAATGAAATAAAAAAAAGGCTTTTATTTAAATTTTAAAGAAATTGAATGACGTTGAAAGCCTGAAGAGATACAATATCTATAAAAACCACACTAATATATTTAAAATAAGGTCGAGTAATTACATGCAAATATAAAAAATTTCAACTAAGTAAAGAATTTAACATGACTATTCACAGAAAGTATTGTGACTAAAAAATAGTCATAACTTTAACATTGTGACTAAAGACTAAAATTTCCGATTCTAAAAACAAAATTCTATCAACATAAATTTTTAAAATAAAGACTAGCCCCCATATTCATAAAATTTTAATTGATCCTAAAACGGATTTCAAATTCATTTTATTTTTTTTATGAATATGGGGTTAGGAATGTAGACAATCATAGGAATTGTGACCGGCATTTTAAAATAAAATAATTAATATAAAATATGTATTTAAAAAAGAGAAACTAATTTAGAAATGGCGGAAAGGATGCACATAATATGTACATTTTTGCTAATAGCCCATTTTGGTAGTGATGTAAAATTTCCACAAACAATCAAAGAGCAAGCTGTGCTCCCAGATTTTACACTTATATTTATATTTGTACTCGCATTTTCCTGCGACTTTGTTCGCACTTAGAAAGAAACTGAGTAGACTTTAAACTGTATTTAGGCCAATCTTATCTAAAACAGACAAAATACCAACAGTAAAAATTTTCGCGATTTATTCTGTTCCGCACTACTTTCTCAATTTTTTCTTTCTTATTATTTTTCTCCAGACAATAATAAACAAAATAAAAAAAGAATAGGTTTTCCAGGCGTTCACGCGTGCTGCCGTGACCAAGGGAAATGGGGATTCATTCTGTGCGACTAGTCCATACATGCATGTAAGGACTAGTTCCAAAGAGGAGTACTCCAAAACTACTAAAAATATATGAAAAAAGCTGGTCGATTTACACAGAAAAAAATATAATCGAAATGCAACCAACAAAACAAATTGTTAAAATTTAATTTAAAAATTAACAATCATAATTGTTGATATAACAAATTAAAATTTTTGTAGTCAATTAAACTACTCAACAAAATTATTTGTTAAATTATATCATAACGAAATGCGCACATCTAGAAAAAAACAAGAAATCATGTTTTGTGTGTATCCATTATTTGCTTATCTAATAAAGTGTTGCTCTTTAGCTGAGAGGTAAGCGAGTTAGTTTATTAATCCTGAGGTTGCCGGTTTAACTCCGTCCAAAAGACATTTAAGGCTCAGTTAGCCGACTGTAATGTAAAGTAACTGCAACAGTAAGAAACAGCTGATCAATTTTGTTATGTGAAAAGCAATGAAAATGGTTATAGAGATGTAATGTAACGTAACCTACTTTTCATATAAAAATATCAATCAGCTGTTTTCTACGTTACAGTTACATTACATTACAGTCGGCTAACTGAGCCTTTAGTGTTTTTCGCAGACAAGCAAAAATCGTTTATAGGATTGTGATTGTGTATGAAAGGCTTGTTATGTTAATATAACAAATACGATACGGAAATTCAACAATTCACATTGTTAATATAACAATAACTTTAATTGAAATAACTTTGAAATCTAACAAAAATAAATGCTGAAAAAATAAATAAAACTCAACAAATTATTTGTTGATATGTTTAATTGAAAATATTTTTAAGATTTTCCTTTAACTTACAATTTCGTTAATTGTATTTACAAAAATCGTTGTAGGTTCAAAATCAATTAATTATTTAATTGATATAACAAAAAAATTAATTGTATTTACAAATCATTTTTTTCTGTGTAACTTTGCGATGTCCTAGGGTTGGACCACATGGTCAAACTTTGCATTACATCGAACTAACCCCAAAACTACCGCATATGCAATAGATATAGACTAAACGAAGACTTATCGAGAAGCATTGAATGCTTGTATGAAAACACCATGTCCATGACTGCATTACATGGGATCATGATGTAACTAGTCTATTTCACCTATATTGGATCACGTACTCCAATATTATTCGCAGGGTTTTTATATACATACACATCATGAATCAAGAAAACAAGATTGCACATTGCGCAGGTCCGTTATCTTATTTTCTGCCTGTGACGTAGATGTAGAATTTTGTTGTAAACAGAATACATACATTTGTTTGTGGATGAGCTCTCTCTCTCTCTCTCTCACAAACTTTTTACAACAAACACATGTGTGTATTCTATATTGACATAAGTAGATGCGCAGCAGAAATGTTTTTGTACGGCTGAGTGCGCAATCTTATTTTCTTGATTCATATACATGTAAGCGATAAAATGGTGCTCTTAGCATATTTTATTTTTGCTTCTTAACGTTGATTGTCCCGCTGAAAAAATTATTAAGATCGGTCGATATTTACAGAAGTTACAAGTTCCGAAAGAATTTCGACAACCGAAGTTTTCCACTTTGAGGCTCTTTGGAGCTACACTGTCTTACAACAGGGTGCCTCCAAATATACTTTCTGAAAAGTTCAAAAGACAGTACCAAAACACAACTGAAAAGTCAACTGTTAATTTAGTGGAGAATGGCAATGCAAATTTATCAATCCCAACCAAACTATTTTAAAAGTTGAAAACATTGATAGGGGTATAAAATAAAAACGGCTAAACAAATAACTAATAGCTAAATTCACTTTTCTTCCGGCTAAATGGGATGGAAAATAACTAATTTTAGCTCAAAAATTACTAAATTGGCATCACTGAGTTTAACATGTATTGGTTGGTTTTTTTGGTATGCATTTTAGTATGTGTTTAGGTGGAAGTACATACCACGCGTTACGCGGCAACGCTTTTCTGGCTTGTTAAACACGCTTTTGAGTTTTTTTAGTTGTAAAATTTAAAGCCTTTGTCGGTTATTTTTTTGTCTTGCACTTACGTTTCATATTTCCTTAAATCTTTAATGCATTTTTTTTATGCACTGTTTAATGAAAAATTAATTTCTAATCATTTTTATGTATGTTAGCTTATGAATCTGGCAACACTAGCTTTCATTTTGTGTACAACGCGTGAAAGTTGAAGAATGTTCAACTTTTTGCGAGGTACGCGCGTCGCGAACTTCTCTATGTAACTTGCCTTATGAAAACACACTATTTCAACTTTTTTGACAGCCGTGTGTATCGCATTAGTGCATTGAACGCGTGTTATGTGCTTCCACCTTTTGTGTTTTGTGGCAGCAAAAATAAAATTAAGCAAAAGAAATAAATGAAATATATAAAAAAAGTTGAATTTAATAAATAAAATGGAGAATCAACCTATTGAAGCTGTTCAAATGCTTCCCTCAATAAAGTACTCATTGTGCCAACCTTCTTCGTCGTTGCGTTAATGTCAGTTGAAAAGGCGAAGTTTAACGTATGACGGATTCATTGTGCTCAGGCGTTAACTGCTGTGAGAAGTTATAACTTAGTCCCGGTTCACACGTTTCACCTTTTTTTGCTCAACTCGTAATTCAGCTGTAAGAAACAAGAGATATTTGTACTTCCGTCTCCATCTCTCTTACAACTGAAATACGAGTTGAGCAATAAAAGTTGAAACGTGTGAACAGGGACTTACAAACATGATACAATTACAACAGGTACATGCACAAGCCCAGCCTGTTAATGTATACAACACAAATAGTTGTCAAACTTTGTTTACAAGCTACAAAAATGTTAGTGTATGTGTTGTATATAAAATGATTACAGTATTTCCAATAAAATTACACATGACTGTGTTTCCAATTACATATTGAAGAAAATTTCACTACACATATTTCTGTAAGTTAAAATTAAAATAAATAAAAATAGAACATAAAGTCGAATTACACCCAGATTATACATGGATCTAATTACATGGCCTACACATGAGAGTAATTGCACACTCTGTATAATTACACACCTATTGGAATGATTATAATCATTCATGAATGCCGCGTCTGCAATTGTAATTTAGTTACCCTGTACTTGTTATTTTTAAAAACAAAATGCATCTGTTTCTGACAATTATACGTTTGTTTATACCAACAAAATGCATGTGTTCTTTGGTGTTGTAATTTTGTTGTAGTCGTGCATGTACATAGTATAATTTTACCATGACTTACAGCTATAAATATTGCAATTGTTCAATAATGATAAACTACAAGATTACGCCAATCAGAGAGTTTACCGTTAGACGTGAAGTCACACGTCTATTGTAAGAGTTGCCATAAAGGCTGGGAAAATCAAATGAAAGACTTAAAGCATAAGTATGGGAAAATAAGAAATTTAAACAAAGAAATCGCAAAAAACAAATTCTATTCTATTATTTTATTTTCTCTACAAAAATTTTTCTTATTTGCTATTGAGAGTTTCTTTTAATTTTTGAAATTAAACTTGTTTTATTAATCTTAACAAAGCGCTTAATTTTAAATTTTATTAGTTATTTAATATATTCTGTGTTAATACATAGCACCAAATCGAAACATACCAAAACTAAAGACTCTAACTATGATATATTTTTAAATAGCTATTTTCTATATAGTTCACACTGAATTTGTTATTTGTTTATTTAGTATTATTTTTTTAATAATATTTTTGTTTAAAATATTAGAAAGTAAAATTTTAAAACATCAAAAATGGTACATAATTTTACCAAGTAAACAAATAAAAAATTCAGTGTGAACGGTACTAATATTTTGTTGGCATAACACCCCTTCTAGCAGGTACATCATACAAATTACAAAAGGATGACATATTTATATGTACATATATATGCATTCATAAAAATATGTGTGTATGTACATAAGTTTGTATTGAGAAGTGATTGCACTTTTGTGAGAATATTCTCCATATTCTCTGCTATAAAAACGCATAAAAAATCTTAATTTTTAACGTATTGCTGATGTTATGAATGATAAAGTTTAATGCACTATTGGATGTGGCTTGAAAAACTCTTTCCGATGATATTTTCTTGTTAAATGTTGTCTTGGGAGCAAATATGCAAAAAACTACAAAAATAAAACTTTTAAGACTTTGTATATCGGTTAAAAACCAATTATCTAATTACGGATAATATTAAAAAAATGGTAAATACCTACAACAAAAACAATATTGTCTTCTTGTTCGTAAGTAACTGCAAAAGTAAAAAAGTGGGATTATTATATGTCCAATTTTCTTCACCGAACTTATGAAAACCAGTACTTGCATAGCGGTTGGCAATCCTGCAGTTAAAATAACTTTAAAGAGTTGTATAAAAAAAATAAACCAAATTATCAGCCAATAGAAACGCAGTGTGCGTGACGTCACACGTCTACTATTTTTTTTTGCACTGGCGTAAGGCTCAGTTAGCCGACTGTAATGTAATGTAACTGTAACGTAGAAAACAGCTGATCGATATTTTTATATGAAAAGTAGGTTACCTTCCATTACATGTCTATAATCATTTTCATAACGTAGAAAACAGCTGATTGATATTTTTATATGAAAAGTAGGTTACGTTACATTACATCTCTATAACCATTTTCATCACTTTTCACATAACAAAATCGATCAGCTGTTTCTTACTGTTGCAGTTACTTTACATTACAGTCGGCTAACTGAGCCTTAACTAAGCCTTTACTTGAAAATAAAACTGTTAATTGTTGCCATATTATTGTTTTTATTGCGACTTACTAATTCAGAAAACTATTCACGATGAACTCACTATTTGCAAATTAAATGCTTGAGGTTGGCACACTCACAAATGTTTGCTAATAAAAAACTATAAATTGATAGAATATTGCAAAAAAACATTGATGGAAGAAAATACGGACAATAAAAACAAATTATTATATTAATTATATTATTATTATTAATTATATATTATTATTATTAATTATAAAAAATTGTGTAAATGTATAAAATACACAATTTTTTTGCAAACATGAGTAACATTTCTATAGAACTGCTACCAAGTTCTCATGCATTTACAATGCCGTATAAACAGTGAGTAAATTTATTTGCCAATATTTTTAATTGCAAATAGTGCGCGCATAAACGTATTATATGATTAATCTGTAACTCTTCTTTCTATATTTTGTTGTTTTTACGTTTCAAAAATACTGCCATGTGTTCATACATACATATCGATGTCTTAATATAAAAAAGGCCTAACTCGAATTTTCGATATTTTACAGGAGAAGCAAAAAACTGAAGAAAAAATTAAGCATTTACATGCAGAAATAGTATTTAAAGTTGCCATAAGTCCTTGATTTTGAACTGTAACGTACTAAGATCTTCAAGGAGGATTCAGTTATACGTTGTCGCCCAGAAAACATTAAAAACACGATTTCGAAAAAAATTGAGTTAGACCCTTTATTACGAATTATAAATAACGCGTTAGACGCGTTATTACGAATTATAAATTATATGAATGTAAATAGCACATGTTGCTCTTCTTTTATACCTTCGCAAGATATGTTGAAAAAGTTCAATTCCCATACGATGTATTCCAGAGAAGAAGAAAATGTGGAATGTCTTGACGATGAAGTATATAGAGTTTTAGAGATGTAATAGAACTGCAACTGCGTACAAATGTATATATGTACATATATCCAATATTTGATTAATACTAACCGCAAAATCTTGTTTATATCAAACATTGTATGTTCATAATCATTTTTGCATTGTTCTAAATAAAAATAAACAAAATATATATAATGGCGATTTTTTCCCCATTTTTGGCGAATTTTAGCGATTTGGAACAAATTAGTTTTTTATAATTTATAAAAAAAGAAATTTTTAATAATTTATAAAGTACATATTTCATTGTCAAAAACTAAAAAAAAGAGACTTTGGAGATTTTGGAGATTTTTAACATTGGATTTGGCGAAAAAGGTGAAAATAAATCTGACAGCCCTGATGCATGCACGCAAAGAAAAAATATGGTTGAGGTAACCACAATCAAACAGCAACATACTATGATTGAATTATATGGTTTCAGTCAAATCATATTATTGTTAATAGAAAAAAAAACTTAAACAATATTATTATCTGAGTTAATTATAATATTATCTGAGTTAATTATATTATAATCGTAGTATTGTTAATATGACAACACTATTGTTGGATGTGACTAAAATATAATTGAGACTCACCATACCATGTTCTAATATTATATTAATATTGTTAAATACGACCACAGTATTATTTAATATAATAATACTATTTTATTTTTTAATCATATATTTATTGTAGAAACAGCTGTGCGTTAAATTCGAAATAAAAATAAATTAATATTGTTGAAATGAAATGTATATATAGAAATGTATACTTACACGACATACAGACATGTCTGCATAAAGAGATACACAAATGCTTATATATTTTTATTGATCTACCATTTTGTTTATACTTTTTTTATGTGTTTATTTATTTAGCACCAAACATGCTCTACCGTTAGCTTACAAACGAAATACTGAACTGACAGATGTTTCCGAAATAGATTTTTTTTAACATAACATAGTATGGTTTTGGAAAACATTATATTGTTACTTACATCATATTATTTTTAAATAATAATACAAATTATGTTGTAGTCATACATTTTTAACAAAACTATATTGTTAAACTCTAACCATATCACACTTTTTTATGTATGTGATAATGTAATTATTAAATTCAAACATTAGTCTGTTTATCGTAACGAAATAAATTTTTAAAATAACAATAACTAGTTTTCCATATTTATGTACTCATTGTGTGTGTATATTCCAAGAATGATAAACTACAAGATTACGCCAATCAGAGAGTTTACCGTTAGACGTGACGTCACACGTCTGTTGTAAGAGTTGCCATAAAGGCTGGGAAAACTCAAATGAAAGACTTAAAGCATAAATATGGGAAACTAAAAAATTTAAACAAAGAAATTGCAAAAAACAAATTCTATTCTATTATTTTATTTTCTCTACAAAAATTTTTCGTATTTGTTATTGAGAGTTTCTGGTATTGTTTTATTAATCTTAACAAAGCGCTTAATTTTAAATTTTATTAGTTATTTAATATATTCTGTGTTAATACATAGCACCAAATCGAAACATACCAAAACTAAAGACTCTAACTATGATATATTTTTAAATAGCTATTTTCTAATATAATTCACACTGAATTTATTATTTGTTTATTTAGTAATATTTTTTTAATAAAAATATTACTAAAATATTAGAAAGTAAAATTTTAAATTTTAAAACATCAAAAATGGTACATAATTTTACCAAATAAACAAATAACAAATTCAGTTTGAACGGTACTAATATTTTGTTGGCATAACACCCCTTCTAGCGGGTACATTATACAAATTACAAAAGGAATGACATATTTATATGTACATATATATACATTCATAAAAATATGTGTGTATGTACATAAGTCTGTATTAAGAAGTGGTTGCACTTTTGTGAGAATATGCTCTGCTATAAAATCGCTTAAAAAATCTTAATTTTTAACGTACACTCAAAAAAGTTTTACATTAACTGAATGTAGGTTATTTCAGAAGTTTTCCGTGAAGTTTGAATTTAAGGAAAATTCATTTGATTTACCAAGCCATGTCTATTTTAACTTTTTGTGTATGTTGTTAATTAACCAAACTACAATATAATAATGATTTTCTGTGCATTCAATATAATCAGTTATTTAGAATACCTACATATGTATTGAGTAAAACTTGAAAAATGTAGTTAATTTGAAAGTTTTTTCCAGTTAATTTTTACTTATGTAGTTAATTTTTTTTTTCATAATAAACTTCAAAAGTATTTCAAAAATTACAATTTAAACAAAAAATCAAAAGTCAAAAAATGAGATAAAACTTACGTGCATAATATAAAAATTAAAAACAATTTCGTAAATACACATATGTATGTATATAACATGTTAATTGTTGCGATATACATATGTATGTATGTATACATAAAAAATTTTAATTGGTAAGTTGTTTGCATGCTATTGAATTGTATAATTTTGTTACACATACAGTCTTATGTATAAGAAAAAACTGCTAAGAAGTTAGCATAAGTGCAAAATTGCATATGATCCTAACGAGTTTTACCATACAATTGCAGATTAAAAATCATTCCCGGATTTAATAGTGGTTTAGAACAATATTATGCGCCAATTTTTAATGTCAAATTGTATGTAGTAACCCGTTAGCACTTAGTTCAATGTCGTCACTTATGCTAACTTCATGCCAGTTTTTTCTTATACATAAGGCTAATAGTATACATGTGCATGTGCGCATGCAAACAGATGTATACGAGTATAAATATATATGTATGTGTACTAGTATCATTATCTTACAGGTGAAATTTCGGAAATTATTGAGGCACTGCTCGAGTCTAATTCATACATATTACGAGTACATTCATATACATATAAGTAAGTATATTTTCAAATGAAAAAAGTTCCTATATCTCAATCAAATTTCATTCAGGTCAATTATTCGTCTACCCCATGTGCTTTTTCTTTTGTTCAAAAAGGTAAAAAAGTTAAGCAGACATACTCTAAGGATAAAAACAAAAATTTATTAGCAATTTTGTTCTTGAAAGTTATGTTAAAACATTTATAAAAAGTTAATGTAATTATTTTTTCGAATAAGCGTTTTGCAAGCGATATTCATTAAAAAAATATAGCCATTATACGCATACATGGATGTACATATGTATGTACATTTTAAGCAATTTTTAAATTTTTTAAAACTTAAAAAATTTGCCCTTCGCTGCTCTATAAGCACTTGGCCACTAATTGCACCTCTTCGTCTGACCAGACAACAATTAGAATATCTGAAATCTCTAATCAAAAGGAAGGTTCAAACGTTTATTTGAAGTTTTTCTTTTTTATGTTAAATAATCAAATAAGTTTGTGGTATTATTATACTATTTATTTAAATTATTCTGCATCAGAGTCATTGTAAACAAATCGCTTATTTACTCAAACAACGAGAAAACCAATTTGAAGTTTATAATTTACACAACTTAATGGAAAAAGAAAATTTAGATGATAAAGACCTTCCTTTCCTCTTATGATTTTCTATATTTATTATAAAATTATCTTACTAAAGCACTTATAACTATTTTTCTTTCAGATTTCAATAATTTTGAAGCACTTTTTGCTGAAAAGCAAACAGTTTTCATCTGAATTTGACGAATCTGCAGGATGTATTACCTATTTATTAAACCAAAATATAGTTAGAAGAAGTTATAATAATTAAAAACTTTGTACATAAAATTATATACATATATATCTATGTAATAAAAACTATTTATTTATTAAAAACTCTGGATTTTATTGGGTTTAAATATATTGTAGTAAAAATAAATGAAGAAAACAGTAGTTTCAATTGATTCGGTAGGTTATTTTTTGTCAGTTAAAATAATTGAAAAAAGCAGTAGTTTTTACAGTTTTGGGTAGTAGATTTATGTAAGCTAAAATAATTGAAAAACACAGTCGTTTTTATTGTTTTGGTGAGTTATTTTTAAAATGTTAAAAAAAATGAAAAAACAGTAGTTTTAAATGATTTGTAGGTTGTTTTTTTGTAGTTTAAAATGAAAGAAAAAATATTCGTTTTTACTGAAATTGTATGTTAAAAAATTTACATTCAAAAATAACTGAAAAAATCATTTGGTTCAAATGAAATGTTAGTAATCCGGTTTTTAACTGAAAATACAATTGTTTTAAATGATTTTTCATTTGAATTTACCTACATAATATTTTGAGTGTATTGCTGATGGTATGAATGGTAAAGTTTAATGCACCATTGGGTGCGGCTTAAAAAACTCTTTCACATGATCTTTTTTGTTAAATGTTGTCTTGGGAGAAAATTAGCAAAAAAAAACTACAAAAATAAGCATTTTAAGACTTTGTATATCGGTTAAAAATCAATTATCTAATTACGGATAATATTAAAAAAATGGTAAATACAGGGTGGGCCAAAAGAAACCAAGGGGTGTAAAAGCTTAATAACTTTTTTGTCCATTAACTTTTTTTTTTCTTTCAGATTATATAATATACAAAATGGAAATTTTTTTACACTAAGTATGAAAAATGATGTCTCTTAAATGACCACCGTTTTCAGCTTCGCACTGATGGGTTCTTTTTAGAGCATTTTCCATAACATCTTTCAAAACTTGTGGCTGTAGCGTTCGAATTTCTGCAACAATGTTTGCCTTGAGTTCAAGGATTGTCTCTGGCTTGTTCACATACACTCGCTCCTTCAAAAACCCCCAAAGAATATAGTCGGGTGCTGTCAAATCTGGCGATCGAGCTGGCCAAATAATTTCCGAATTTCGAGAAATTATTCGCTCTCCAAAAATTTGACTTAAAAGTGCCATTGTGTCTCGGGCAGTATGGGCAGTGGCTCCGTCCTGCTAAAACCACATACCAGGTCTGTTTTCAAGAGCAGGACGTAAAAAATTTTCTATCATAAACCGATACCGCTCTCCATTTACGGTTACAGCACTTCATCTTCATTCTCGAAGAAGTAGGGCCCAATGACATTTTCAGATGTGATCCCACACCATACTGTAAACCTGATGGAGTGCAATTGGCGTTGATGAATGGCTCTTGGATTTTGAGAACCCCAGAACCTACAGTTCTGCTTATTAACAAAGCCATTCAAATGAAAATGAGCTTCATCACTCATAATCAAATTTTCAATAAAGTTGATTTCATTTCTGGCCAACTCTTGAAATTTAACTGCAAAATTTAGACGTTGCCGATGATCTGCGGGTTTTAATTCTTGGACCAATTTTACCTTATATGGGTATAACTGTAAATCTTTTTTTAAAATGCGCCGTAGTGACGTACGAGACATTTCTAGCTGAGCAGAACGCCTTCTGCCAGATGTTTCTGGTGCTTCGTTAACACTTTGCTGTACTCGTTCAATATTTTCCGCAGTGCGACTTAAACGTGGTCTACCGGTTCGATGCAAATCTCTTACGCTGCCATGTTGGTGATGACGATTAACTAAGCAACGAATCATCGCTTCAGAGGGCGAAATTCTGACGTTAAAATGTCGACGATATGCTCTTTGCGTTAAAATAATTGATCTCTGGTCTAAATAATAAAATTCTATTGTTCTGGTTCTCTGTTCAGTTGTGAACCTCTCCATTATAAATTCTCCAAGTGTTGTCTATATAATCTGAAAGAAAAAATAAAAAAAAATTAATAAACAAAAAAGTTATTAAACTTTTACACCCCTTGGTTTCTTTTGGCCCACCCTGTACCTACAACAAAAACAATATTGTCTTCTTGTTCGTAACTGCAAAAGCAAAAAAAGTGGGATTATTATATGTCCAATTTTCTTCACCGAACTTAGCGAAACCAGTACTTGTATAGCAGTTGCAATCAAAATAGCTTTAAAGATTTTTATAAAAAAAAAAATAAACCAAATTATCAGCGAATAGAAACGCAGTGTGCGTGGCGTCACACGTCTACTATTTTTTTTTGCACTGGCGTAATCTTGTAGTTTATCATTCTTGGCAATTGTTTGTACATTTGTAAATTTCTTACTGTCACTCTCTCTCTTTCTCTGTCTCTCTCTCTCTCAAAATTCTTTTGGTAAACTTTCTCATATTTGTACGTGTAGTTATACCCCCTTTTAGATACGCAAAGTTTACTTTGCAAAGTCTTAATTCAGCTGGGTGATAGACAGAAAGAGAAAGTATTTCCTCCTCTGTCTTGCACTCAGCTGAATTAAGACCTTGCAAAGTAAACTTTGCGTTTCTAAAAGGGGTATTAGGACAAAGAGCGATGCCAATTTAGTGCCTTTAGCACCAGATTTATTACTTTTTAAGTCATAACAGTGCGCATTTTTTTCAAGTTGGTGTTTTTTTTAAAGGCACTAAATTGGTGCTTTTTCAATTTTGATTTTATTGAGTTTTGCAATTAGACTAAATATTAATTTTTGTTAGTCTAGTAGCTTCATAAAAAACTCGAATTACATACATAGTATTTTTCCACTTTTTTGAAACTCTAAATTTAAACAAATACAGACATACGCAATGAAAATCTAACAAGGTGACTGTACTTGCTTCTTTGATTATAAGTTGTTCCTTCCTAATTATCAAATTTGCTCTAAAAACACTGAAAAAACATTATAGCAATATTTTCTTTGTTTTTAGATACATACATATGAAGTTTTAGAATTGGACGTAACGTCCATGATACAATAATATAAATTTTGTTTGTCAAGAAATATTTGATTAGACCCCTTTTAGATACGCGAAATTTTCTTTGCCAAGTCTTTATTAATTATATTAATTGGATGAAAGACAGATAAGGAAATACAAAAATGCAAAAATGGCTATCGCGAAAAAGTTTATTGATTTTAGAGCTAAATCGCTTCATAATACGAGTATCAAAATTGTAAAAAAAAATTTGTAGCGTTAAAGGCCGTGATAAACTATCTGCCTGGCTCACGATGTCGAAAAGAAATTTTCTTTCGCTTCTTTATATTGAAAACAAAAAGATAATAATTTTTGTTTTCAATATAAATACGCGAAAGAAAATTTTTTGTCGACATTGTGAGCCAGGCAGTATCATACAAAGTCGTGCGATCTATGAAAATGTATAACCCTAGTGTGATGAATTGTTATTGTCGTTTGAAAATTTTCATAAACTCCATCATACCAGCGTTGCACTTTTTCGTAGATCGCACGACTTTGTATGATAGTGTATCACGGCCTTAAGAACAAATTTCTAGAAATTACAGAGGACACATAGACGTTATAAAAGAATATAATAACAAATACGGTGAAGTTGAAGAAATACAGAAGAACGAAGCATTAAAAATTGAAAGAAATGAAAAAATTTGCTGAGAACTGATAAATTTTTTATTGAAGTTCATAATTATAGGATTCCTAAAACTAAAGTGTTTGCTCTATTACCATTAACATTACCATCTTGAAATATCGAGGTGAAAAGAAGTTTTAGCGCCATGAATTATTTTAAAAGTATAACTATGGCACTCGATAAGGACCATAATTTCAAAACATTTCCACTTAAATTTTATTCAAGTGTATTGATATTTCGAGTAAACCGGATGATTTAATTTAATATATAAAAGAGTAAAAATAAAATTTGAATTAAAATCTTTATCCTCTACATTAGACCATCTTTACACTTTTTCCGAAATTCCTTCATAAACATCGATTTTAGAATCTACTCTAAAAACCAAGAATTTTGCTATATAAAACTTAAATATTGATGAACGGGAAGTGGTCTCTCAAATCGTTCGTTTTTTTTTTATTTTTTGAGGAAAAATGCCTTCTTTCAAAAAAAAAATAAAAAATCTTGCTTTAGTAATTTGCCTCTAAGTCAAGCAGTTCTTAACGGATTTCCTACTTACATGCATTAGGAAGCTTAATAAATTTCCTAAATGCTTCTTAAAACAACATTGCCATTTTGTGGGTGGTTTTTAATTCATAGCATTACATATTCAGATTTTTAAATTTCCACTTATTATTTTTTTTTTAATTTTTGCTTACATTTGCTTATACAAAAATTGAACGAGGCAAAATTTTTGTATTTTGTAAATATATTGCATTTAGGAAATAGGTAGGAAATTTTAAGATAAAGATTTTGATATAAATAATAGTAATATTTTGTTAAGAAAAACTGCAGTTTTAGGCGAAATGCCGAAATGACTTAAATTTGTAAATTTGCTTCAATTCCATAAATACATCTTATATATATATAAGTACGGCATAAATTATTTTGTCGTACAATTTTAAGTATCTTATCGTCCACGAATATTGG
Organism: Tachina grossa; assembly: GCA_949987645.1. NCBI lineage: Eukaryota > Metazoa > Arthropoda > Insecta > Diptera > Tachinidae > Tachina > Tachina grossa. Next base: position 75,811,552 of record OX465275.1, on the reverse strand, counting down.
TAAAACATATCGAGAGCCTATATCCAAAATACGTCAACTCAAAAAAGCTAACTTTTCAGTAGAGCGAAAAAACTAGATAACTCGCTCATTATAGTGAAAATAAATTATGTGCCTTCTAGAGCTGCAAAACTATCGATAGTATCGATAGTTTTGTTGTAAATGAAATATCGATAGTTTTTTCCACTATCGATACTATCGGCAAAAAAACAAGTAATTAAAAGAGTAAAAATAATCGAAGTCAGTAAACAGTAGCCGACAGCTTTGAAGCAAATTATCCGTAGTTGATTTACGCTTTTGTACAGCGATGGAAAAGTTGGTACAATTGTATAATTTTAGCGCTATTTGAATGCCAAAAGTACCGTAGCACCGCAATGACCCATTTAGCACTACTGGAATCTCTTTATATTATATTACATGCCAAAAATAGCATTAAAATATATTAACCCCCTTATGCAAAAAATAATGCGTGCTTGAAGTGTACATTAAAAAAAATTTCCACAGAAAAACCGGTTTTAACGTTCACTTTTTTTTTTTGCACAAGGGGGTTAATCTTTAGCTCGAAGGTATTAGAAAATTAAGTAAATCAAACGATGTTTTCCGGTACTTAAAGAATTGCTGGAGGAATGTTATTTATTCCAAATTCATCTACAAATGTGGAAATTTTATTTTCCTACCAAGGAGAGAAGCCGACTATTTACATCGACTGTGAACAATCGAATAAAAAAAGGTTATAAACGTAGTATATCGTAAATGTTACTTTTATATTCAGATCCCAGCAATTAATATTCTTTGTGCACCTTCTGGCGTTTTGTTAATTGATTTTTAGTTAATTAAAAAGTACAAGTATTAAAAATATATAAATAAAGAATTAGGTACAATCGTACTGAAAAAAATAAAATTTTTTCTGAAAGTTAGTACAATTTGTAAATATGACATCGCATCCCTGCTTCTGTATACACAAGTACTTAAATACATATGTATGTATATGAATTTATTTATAAATCCAAGTGTCAGTCGACAAATAGTAGTCACAAGTATCTTAATAAATTTAACATCGTCGACACAAAGATAAATTTTGGTGGTACTGATATCGCGACGGCCGCCAATCGTCTCTTACGATAAAACTTTACAGTTAGTGTCTTAAAAGTTATCAACAATTTTCGCATTTTGATAATTCTAAACCATGGGTAGGCCCATAAAATTTTAAGTTCAATAAAAAATTATATTTTCGATAATATGCCGCTTACGATAAAATCGAAAAAAAGGCTCTATATATTTTTATATACTAATGAAAATGTTGAGAACTCTGGATTTTTTTTCGAGTCAAATGTAGTTTATGTGGCAACTTTTATAAAACTATTCGATACTATCGATAGTTTCGATAGTTTTATGTAAAATTAAATTAAATTAATTAAAAGTAAATTAGTAAGCATATCTAAACCATATTATAGAAGGCACTAGAGCTGCAAAACTATCGATAGTCGCTCCACTCGATAGTTTCGATAGTTTTATGTAAAACTATCGATACTATCGAGTGGAGCAACTATCGATAGTTTTGCAGCTCTAGTGCCTTCTATAATATGGTTTAGATATGCTTACTAATTTATAGGTCTGCAAAAAATATATTATTTTGCACTAGTTTGCGTAGTTCTATGAGAAAGCATATTTTAGTCAATCAAAAACTAAATATTTTTCTAGAGTTAGCATATTTTGTCATAATTATTAATTTTTTTACATATGTATATGTATTTGTTTTTTAATCAATTTGTGAAATCTTTTACTCAATACTAGATATAAGAATTGAAAATCTACAAGAAAAAACTTAAAATACCATAAAAAAATAACTTAAACCTGACTGAAAGCATCTTCAATCTCGAGGTGGTTAGCTTTAGCACTCTCTAACTCACTTTCTAGTGTAACAGGGTCACTCAAAGTTATCAAAGCTTATGTCATTGACTATAATCGGTCCATACATAATGTTTCTATTCGATTAACAGTTTAAAAGTTATACATACATTACAAATTTTTTTTATTGGAACCCCTCTGTACTAATGTATTAAAGGTGACCATATCTCAAAAACTAGCCATAGAATATCAAAATCCTTACCAGATTCGTGTTCAGCATGCCAAATTCAATCAGATATGAAGTAAATTTGTTATAAACTACAAATTTTTTAAAAATATTGGAAATTTACATGGGAGTTATCATTTATTTTCACAAAAAAAAAATTATACTTTGATATAACAGAATAAGAGAAATTGATATAAAACGGGGAAAATCATTATTTTGATTCGAAATTTATACTACAGATGAATATTGCATAGGGGAGCTATTTGCCATCGGAAACTCATTTTGACCAAATTTGAGTTGACGTGTTTTGAATATAGGCTCTCGATATATAGTTTGAAAGGTGTTTATGTGTAAGATATCCACAATATACATGCTTCTTTCAAATTTCTTGGCTCAAAAGAAGTAAAAAGCGATTTAAATTTGCTTCTTTGGGGTTTTTTTTGTACACAGGTGATTGTAATAAATAAAGACTAGATACTAAATGTTAAGTGGTCTAATTTAGACCACCGGGCGATCATAGTTAATACAAAGTAAGAAGAGATTGATGTTGGTTTTTTATTTTTTCAAATTTGCTAAAATTGTACTTTTGTTGGAGTTTGGTTGGGTTTTGTGAAAATGCTCGATGACTTGAATCAAATCATTTTGTTCACTGTTTCCATCACTAATGTGTTGTTAACCGTTTTTAGAAGGCCAATTGCGCGATCACCAAGGTCGTTAACTGCTATTAAGTTTATTGAAAACTGTTAAATTTTTTTGCTTCATTCAAAAAACTCTTATAAAGAAACAAATTTTGCTGGTGCCTTGGACTATTTAAAGCGGATGCCATTTCATCCAACGCATTTAGTGAATGTCTCACGTAGAAAAGGAGGTGCTGCGAATGAAAAATATATATTAAAAACCTACCAAACATGGAAGATATAGTATTGTGGTATAGAGCTGTATACCATCATAAAGTGCTATAAACCTTGTATTTATTGAAAATACTTAAGACTAATGTGTCTATTTACATAAATTAAAGAACAATCTGTAGGAATTCATGTCAAAAGACTTTTTACTTAGCCATTACTACTTTCCACAGGACAATACCTCTAAGTCCACATCCCATATTGCGAAAATTTTGTCTTTTTCAAAATATTGCATAGCAAATAAGAGCTCTTTAAGGTCCACGTTTCATTCAAATCGACCACTTGAGCTTGTTACACAAACAAAAACTAGAAAGCGCGTAATCGGAAGCAAATCTTGAGAAAACCCGATTTTCTTGGATATATGGCATTAAAATTAAGGCGCAAACGACAAAAAATATCGAATGAGTGACTAAATGAGTGCTTTATACAATCAAATAGCACCACCCAAGTATTTAAAAAGTAATATTTTGCATACATTTTGTAATTTGTTAAAGTAAATTCCCATAATATATAAGGGGTGTCCTTACTTTTGCGGATCGAGCTTACGATGTTTCTCTAATATTTTTTTTATTTTTCTACATTTACGAAGTTAAGCTCATAATTTTTCGAGTTAATTTATTAATAATGCTTTGCTGTTGTGTGTTTAGTCGTTTTTTGTTGCTGAGTTTTTGAAATAAAAAGAAAAATCTAATAAAATTTAATTATATGGTGGTGTGTCCTCAGTTTTGCGGTCTACTGTATGTATATATGTACTAGTGATGCACGAATATTCGTATTTGAATTGCCCAATATTCGGCCATTTTTAGATACTATAGTATTATTATATTATTTTATATATTATAAGTTGTACATGAGGAGAGATTTTTGAGAAAAAGTCAAAATTGGTTAGATTCTTCAATGCCCTTTGTGACTACAACAACTAAAAGGGGTCGCAAAGAAGTTGATTTCGAGGAGTGTTCCGAAAAAAACAAAAGTGAAAAAAAATATAAGAATCTAAGACAAAACAGAAAGCAGTAAAATTTGTCAATGAAATAACTGCATCACCTTCCAGAGCAACGAAATTTAGAAAAAGTGTAACATGTGTAAAACAAAAACAAATTATTGCCGAAGAAGCGCTTGTGGTTTTGGTTGAAGCAAATCTTTCACGTCACCAATATAATGTTATAAGACAGTCTACTCCTGAAAAATTCCCTGCGTACACGTTAGTTCAAAGAGCGAAAAAGGAATGTTATCCTAAGGTTGAAAGCATGCAAATTTTCGAATAACAATGTCTAGTTTTTTCAGATGATACAACCATTATTTCCAATAAATCGTTTATAAATATGAATGAAGAAATGTTTTTTTTCTGCAATCTTGTGTTGGCTATAAACAGCGTGACCATATTAGCTTATTTTGAGCTAAATGTAGCTTATTTTTTTGGGATTTAGCTGCAAAATTTCCATTTAGCACTTAGCTTATTTTTTAGCTTTTTTTAAAAGCTCATTTAGCTTTTTTAGCCGTTTTTTAGCATGTTTTCAAAATATAAGTTAAATATATAAAAAAGTTATAATGACAAAAATTAAAAATTTTAAGAACCCCCAAGCGTACTTTCTAAATGTCTGAACCGATTTTCTTCAATTATAGGCGAGATCAAGTAACTTTTCAAACTACAAAAAGAAAATTAAAATCGGTCTATCCGTTTGGGAGATACGGCGTCAAAGAAATACAGATTCAACTAAATATATCTAGAAAAGATGTGATATCTTCTGAACATCTGCACAGATTTTCTTCAAACAAAGCTAAGAACACTCTCGGTCAAATCACCTTGCGAACAAAAAATAATCTAATTCAAAATCGATGCAGCACTTTGTTCTGTACGTGGACTCGTACAGATGCACAAAAGTACATACCTCGTTTACACACAAATCTTATTTGCAAATAAAACTATTTGCAAATACTGAACTCACCGTTTATACGTAGATAGAATACATTGCTATCTGTGAATGATATTGCAACACATTGTTAAATTTGTATTACTTTTTTTACAAAATAAAAATAATTGGCAACATTTTACACCTTATAGTGGGTACACACTTTGCAACGTGTTTACGCAAAACGTTAATATTTCATGTTGCATATTTTGATACAGACTATGCAACCTACAATGCAACCGCCAATGCAACCCATAAACATCAAAACATTTTGATATATTCGAAACTTCGAATGCAACCATAAACAAGACTACCCACTATGCAACCGCCAATGCAACCTGCCAGGTTGCATAAACACGTTGCTATGTCTGTACCTACCATTATTTGCAAATAGTGCGTTATTTGCAAATAGTTTTCGTGAGTTATTAACTTACAATAAAAAAGTTATACGGCAATGCTTATCAGTTTTATTTGCAAATAAGAAGTGCGTATAAACGGGATAACAGACACACACTACAAACTTATAAAACCCTTTTTTTGGACGAAGGAAGGTTAAAAATTATAATTTGTTAACATTCAAATATATAAAATTTTTTCATTGAAAAATAATTTAAAAATACAAAATGTAAATTGCGCATTTATAAGATAAATGACAAATTTAAAAATAGGTGACATTGGTTGCAATTTTGGAGTTACAATGGCAAAAGTTAAATTAATATTGCCTATAAGACTTTTAAAGACTTTCTTTGAGTTGAGTTGAACTTGTATTCAGCGGCATGAATTTACTTAAAACAAAAATTAGGAAATAGGTTTTCTGTTAATAAGACTAATTAATTTAAAAAAAGGTTTCGTATTTTAGTATAAATGTTTTTAAATTTTTGGAAAGTTTTTGTGTTATTTTTCCTTAAAACTCAAATATAATAATGAATAAATAATTTAATTAAAAATTATTCAATATTTTTATTTCAAATAATAGAAAAATAGGTTTTTGTATGTATATATTTAACGTTATTTTAGCAATAAGAAACTAATGCAACGTGAAAGAAGCCGAAAAAAGTTTAGCTTTATTTTATGGCTTAAAATTTTAATTTTTAGCTTATTTTAGCTCTTTTTGAAACGTGATTTAGCTTAACTTTATTTTAAAATCTGGTCACACTGCCTATAAATACCGTTTTCAACAAAAGAGGCAAAATAATGCATATCATTTTAAATACACGAAAGTTTGATTGTTTTCATTAAATTCGTTTATATTTATTCGAAAAATATTAATAAAAACTTCATTTGGGTCTTCCTTGAAAATGAATAGTGATACTTAAAAATGTATTTACCGAAGGTAAATCAATAATTGTATACACAGCAACCACTTCTCATTTTCCGTTACATTAAAATTTACGTTAAATAGCTGAAGTTAATAACAAACTCTACCCAAGTAGATAGACTAAGGTGCTGATGAAGTGCGTGGCTGCACAGAAAAATATCGGTGTTTCCCCCAGCTAAAAAGTCTAGCTTAATTTTTCTGCTCTTCCTTAGAAACTCACATTAATTAATAAAAATATTTCATTCAATAAGAATTGAAATTACTGAACGTGAGTCCAAATAAGAAATTATTTCTGATTAAAATATCTATTCCACTTACTGATATTCCAACAATTTCTAAGGAATTAAAAAGTCGTAAGTTATCATTTAACTTTGGTACTCATAAAATACCAAGCAACGTTTTAATCAACTGCACGGAATCTATTGCTTTCCCTTAAGCACTTTCATTTAATACCTCAATCAAATATCATACATTTCTGAGTGCATGGAAGAACTCGTTTATTATTCCACTGTTTAAATCAGGAAATAAAGCTGATATTGCAAATTATCCTGGTATTGCAAAACTGAGTTGTATTTCAAAAATTTTTGAAAAAATTATTACAGAGAGTTTATGTTATCAAGTAGCTAATTTGATTTCCCGCTATCAATACGGCTTTAAAAAAAGATAATCCACAACTAAAAATCTTCTTCATCTTACGACTGTTATTTATCGTGGATTTCTGCAACAAAAATAAACTGATGTAATATATACTGACTTCAGTAAGGCCTATGAATAAGTTAATCATAGGCTTTTGATAACTCCACTACATTTACTGTTTTTTATGGATATTAGTACTAAATGGATTTATTCATAGCTAAGTAATAGAAAACAAATCGTTTGTTTTAATAATGCTTTTTCTAGATGCATTGATGTTCTTTCTGGAGTTCCTCAGGAAAGTAACATTTGCCCACTTCTTTTTACATTGTTTATCAACGATTCACCCGATGTTTTTCTTCCATCCAACGTTTTCATATACACTGATGATGTAAAAGTTTTTCTCTGTTATCGTCAAAAATACGAGCAACATCTTTTGCAAAATGACTTAATTTCGTTTTACATGTGGTGCAAAATTAATGTCGTGGAACTCAACTTAAAGAAATGCAAATATATGCGCTTCCTTCGTAATTATCCTATATATAGTAATCAAGAAGCTATAGCTTCTTGTTACTTTATTGAAAACTATCAGCTAGAGTTTGTCGATAATATCTTGCACCTGAGTATTTTGTTGGATTCTAAACTCAATTTTTTTCCTTATTTAAATATGACGGCATACAAGGCTACAGGTTTACTTGTTTTCATAAAACTATTGGCTAAAGAGTTTAATGATCCATACATTACGAAAAGTCTGTATACTTCACTCGTAAGGCCTGTGCTGGAGTATTAATCGGTATTATGGAATAGAGACCTGCGTAAACAGTTTTGAAATGTAAATACGTCATGATTTTTAAATGTATTCACGTCGCATGTATTATACTAAACCAATAATAAATGCTGTCGTACTATAAGCGAAGCACGATGGATGTATTGGTGTACGTGTATATCAGTGTTAACAAGCGATGTCGCCATGACAGCTTGTTTGTAACAAACACTCAAAAGAAGTACTGTTGATTAGTGTATGCTTGTTATTTTTCATATTGTACGTTTGAGTATGTGTGCAATATGTAGATGGTAAGGTATTATGTGATTAACCACATACAACTAATGTTAATGCATGTGTGTGCCTTTGCATGTGCGCAGAAAAATAAAAGATCATACACACATACCTGCATGACGTTTGTGCACTACAGGGTTGCATTTATATACTGGTTTGTATAGCCAAAACAAATATACCATGGTATGTACCATGTTATTGTAGTGTGAGTGACAGAACTAGTATAAGAGTTATTGTGTGTGCGTGCTTTTCCAAATTAAAATACAATTGAAAACAAATAACAATTGCTTATTGTATTGCTGCTGAGCAACTGTTTGATCTGTTTTTGCTCAAAAAATACATATTGTAATACAAATATATGAAAAAACCACTATTGAAACAAATACATGATGTGCAGATGTATGTGCGGACGTTCGTTATGTTATTTTGCGGCGCATCCAAAGCATAGAGAGAGAAATAGACAATTTTGCTCTGAGAGTAATTACAAATGCATGTGTTTCATGTACATGTATCATTTACTTACATATGTATGTGCAATTTTGCTTTCATTCATTCATTCATCAGCCGATTACATTTTTTCTCAACACATCATAAGGCACTTATGGTAAAAGAAGTTTTATGTATCTTATTTACCTTAGAAAAACAAAAAAAATAAATGTGTTGTTTTCATTTGCTCATTGCCCAACCATACAATAATTGATTTAAAAATCAACATTTACAACTAGTAACAGAAAACGATAAATAACATATTTGTTCATACCAGAACCAAAAAACAGGCAAAACTAGTGCAAACAGATGTATTTGTGCAATGCTACATTGTACACTCACTCATGCGTAGAAAGAAGTAAGTATCACAAATTCTTCCGTGACGAAGTGTTTTCTTCTTTACTCTTATACCTACAATACTCAAACAAATTTCTTGGAAACAGTGTTGTTAGCGTTTGTTTTATAAAATTTCGCTGTAGTAAAGCATTTGAAAAATCCCTCATGTCTTGAAAGTTCTTATAAGATGTCTTGTGCAGGTCACTAAAATGGACCCTATCTATAATAAACATTCCGACACTATGGAATCAGTGCAAAAACAGTTTCTGATTTACTGTGTTCGTGGACTAAACTTTAATCCTAGAAATCTGCCATCTTATTCTGCAAAGCTTGCTCTAATCAAGCTACCATCCCACTATGGCCCCAATACCAAATTTAGCGCGAAAAAAATTATTTTTTATGTGATACAAAATAACAAATTTTGGTTGAATTTTTAATGAGAAACCAGTTAATAATTGTGTGTGGTTTGGAGAGCTTATAAAATAAAGTCAAAACATTTTCTATACTATTTGTTGGTTTTATATATACAAAGCAGGTATGTATTTTTTTTGATTCTGAATGTCCAGTTGATTTATCATTCGGTTTAGAAAAATATATACATATGTAAATGTATTCCTTAATTGTGCAATTGTATCTGTATTAAGATTTGTGTTAGACTCTTAAAAGTGAATTTCACCAGCTTTCGGTCCAATTTTTGTGTCGTCATATTGTATAACATGTGAATTGTTAAATATTTAAGAAATTAGCTGCCGATGTTTGCCTAAACACTTCATATCGAATTTTTAGATTACAAAGTCCAGCACCAAAAGGGATTTGTTCAATTTTTGGTATGCTGAAACGGATCAAAAGAAAAATAATGATGCTAATATATTTTACATTTTCATCAAAAGTGGTATACAAAATGATCAAAAATGATTTATAGTCATCATAAAATAAAATATATATATAATAAAATAAAAAAGCATATCGAAATTTTCTTAGCAAGCTGTCGAAGAAGTGGATGAAAGCACATCAAACAAAGAAGGCGTTCGAGTATATTTACAAGTGTTGGTTGTATGATATTTTTCTATTTCCCGGTAAAGCCTCGTGAACTTTTTTGGATGAAGACACGGTGGACGGACCTTCAATATAGAAATACGGTAGATCTTGCAAACTGTTTTTAGGAGGCGGCAAAGATCAAAACAATCAAAATTGAAATCTCTTGAAAACACATACTCCCCAGAAGAGTTAATATTTGCTGCTGCAAGTAGTCTTTATAAAGCAGGAAAACGAGTTGCTGCCGACCATTAGAACCATAGATATGAAATGCCAGATGATAATTATTTTAAAAAAAAATACGAAACGTCTAAATTAACATAAACTTATCTCTTTGTAAATTTTTTTTATTATATCTTATTTTTTGTGTTTGCAGTGAATATTTACATATATTTTGACTACACAAAACACAGAAATCAATCTATAGTAATGTCAGTGATTATAAATTGATTTTGCACGTCTTATGTCAGTTACTTGTTACATGAAAAGTGCCACACCTCAATACTCAATAGAATTCACCCATTTTTGCCGTAAGATCGTGCTATGCTAAGTCATTTGCTTATACAAATTTTTATGCTTATAGGTACTACTAAAAGAGAGTTACGACTTTTTTCGCGCTAAATTTGTCATTGGAACCACTGTGCATCCCTTAAAAGCTGCGAATTGTGGTAAACATCTCGTTTATTCTCAAAATAATTTATGGCAACGTATGCTCTGGATTTTTAATCAACAACCTAAATTTTAATGTTCCACAACGGCATTCACGTCATTTAATTTCCTTATCGGTTATATTTGTTAGAGCTGACTATGCGACGATAAATAACTTTGCATTATTACAACTTAAGTTTTGTATTGTTATTATTATTAACAGTAATAATATTTAATGGATAAAAAAATAATAAATGAAGTTGTTATAATTCAATTTCATTTATCAAACAAAACCCTGCCTTAACCTAAAGGCAAGTTGTGAAAATGGACCTTAAACTCTTAACTTATTGTAACTTATATTTTTGTAATTATTTTAATTTTTGTTCAATATTTTGTAATATATGTATATTATTTTCTGAACATTTGTAGGTATTTGTAAATTTAAAATGTCTGCAAGGATTACTTTTCCATAGACAAATAAATATATAAAAAGGCGCGAGCGATTTGTCAAAAGCTTTACTATTGCGAAATATTCTAAAAGAAATGCTAAACACTTGGTAAGACATTTGTTTCAGTTATTCCAGGTATAGGAGTAAAGAAGAAAATACTTCGTGACGGAAGAAATTGTTATGCTTGCTTCTTCATACGCATGGAAGCATATACAAACGTCATGCACGTCCATACATACTAGTGCCCTGCACAAGAGTATTTGTAAGACTTCAAGACATGAGAGATATTTTCCAATGCTCTACTACAGCGAAATATTCTAAAAGAATCGCTAAACAACACTGTTGGCAGGACAAACCACCGAAAAAAATTACTTGCCAATAGTGTTGCTTAGTGATTCTTTTAGAATATTTCGCTGTAGTAAAGCATTTGAAAAAAATCTCATGTCTTGAAAGGTCTTATAAATAGTTTTGTGCAGGACACTAATACATACATACACACGTAAATTGTGTATATGATCTTTAATTTTTCTGCGCACATACAAACGCACACATGCATTGACATCCCGCTTGTTCGGCAAAACTGCTATTGACGTTTTTTCTGTAATAAATTCGTCACTCACAATTGGCAGTACCCTATCGGAAATTTGGCTAACTTTAAACTAACTTTAAGCTAACTATTTCGCAACTAGTACTGACTACACTTGGATTACTTTGCAATGTAATCAACTGACTATTTAAACATTGCGATGTCCTAGGCGGTAGTCAATTGTCTCACTAGGCACTACTTTAAGCTAACTTAAAGTTGACTTTTTTAAATCACTTGGTAGTCAGTAAATTAAAAAAATTTTTGCGCAAAGATCTTGGCTTGCGACCTTACAAGATCCAGCTTGTGCAAGAATTAAAGCCGCGAGACCATGCAATGCGTCGTGATTTTGGTGTAACGGCCGAAAATGAGATTGATCTCGATGCTGAATTTCATCGCAAAATTTTGTTTAGTGATGAGGCTCATTTTTGGTTGAATGGCTACGTCAACAAGCAAAATTGCCGCATTTGGAGTGAAGAGAATCCACATGAGACCCTTGAGACGCCATTACATCCACAAAAACTGACTGTTTGGTGTGCTCTATGGGCTGGTGGAGTCATTGGGCCATACTTCTTCCGAAATAATGCTGGAGAGTCAGTTACCGTTAATGGAGACCGGTATAGAGCCATGACAACCGACTATTTTGTTCCCGAATTGGATGGCATGAATGTGGATGAGTTGTGGTTCCAACAAGACGGCGCTACATGCCACACAGCGCACGTCACAATCGATTTATTGAAGGAAACATTCGATGAGCGCATAATTTCGCGGAATGGACCTGTCATTTGGCCACCAAGATCGTGTGATTTGACACCATTGGATTATTTTCTTTGGGGATATGTGAAGTCGCTCGTCTACGCCAACAAACCAGAAACGTTAGGGGACTTGGAAGCCAACATTCGTGGCGTTATTGCCAACATACGGCCCCATATGCTCGAAAAAGTGGTTGAAAATTGGACCTGTAGAATTGGCTTTATTCGAGCCAGCCGCGGCGGCCACATGCCCGAAATCATATTTAAACATTAATGGCATAAAATTATCCTTCCAATAAAGCCAAATTGATGGACATTAAAACGATTTTCTTGTGTTTTATTTCAATTCGAAGTTCTATACCTCTGAAAAAAAAACACCCGTTATAAAACTGAAATGAGTTTTAAAGTAGCTGAGAATATATTTGTTGGCTCTCACCAAATTCGATTACGTACTCAACTTTAGAATTAATTTTGGGTTTGATCTGGATGACTTTGCAGCTAGCTTTTAGTCAGGCTCCGAAAAGTTAACTATTTTTGTAGTCAACCACACATTCTCCGACAGGGTACTTACTTGGTGTACCGATGTATTATATGAATTCGTTGATCGTATATAAGCAAGCGACCAAAATTCTTTTTCTGTCATATTCTAGTGTTTACGTTGAAAAGAAAAATGTGTACAATAGTTTTGTGGCATAAGCATGATGGTATTCAAGGGAAGAAGAGCTTTAAAGAACACAAAAAAATTTTTCAGTACTTTCAGGTGAAAAACAATTAATATTTTGACTGAATGTAAATTGACAATAAATTTTTAATCATTTCAGAAGCGGTCTCAATGACCGTTCATTATTTAACTCCTCAGTGTTCTTTTCATCATAGTATTTTTGTGAATGAAAACTATGATGAATATTCGTCACTGCTTTCGTCAACCGAATGTAAGCGAGAGGGTGGCAATTGTATACTTCCAATGAAATCCCCATGTTAAATTCGTCACTCAAACGCAATGCGTAGTTATTGCCGACCAAGTACATATAGGTCATTGCTTTGTAAATAATGGTATAATGACTTATGGAATGTATCCGCGGGCAAGCGGGATTAGTTGTGTGCGCTTGCTTTAAAAAAACCACCCTTAAACACTTACCGTCTTATTTATAAACGCTTCATAACAGCTTAATAAGCAAAAATCGAAAAAAGACTATTCATAAATGCTTAATAGCCTATTAGACGTTTAATAAACATTTCATAACTCAGAGATTTTTAATGTAGCCTCCATGCCACTTTAAGCGTTTGATAAACAATTATAAATAATATTTTCTTGATTTTTTTATCCCTTATGTGAGATTTTCTGTGGTTTCTCACTTTTATGTTTCTTGTTTATTCTTATGGATGTCTTGGACAAATGTGTATTAATTTATGTATGTCATATTTATACATACATATAAACATCGTTGGCAAAAAGAAAAATAGAATTATAAACATAAGGGCATATGCAAGTGCAAGCATAAGTATGTTTGTATGGTACTGCATGCTTACATATGTATGTATGTATGTACAATAACATTTTAAAGTTAAAACAAAATAGTGATGCATAATCGACCGCAATAAAATGGGTATTTGCCTACCTCTGTACTCAGCCGAATATATGTAAATGTGTTTAAATACAATTTTTTGTAACACATACATTTTTTTTTTTTTTTTGGTTTATTTATTAATAAAAAGTGAAACGCCTACTTCTTAAGTTATTTTTTAATAACATTATGCGCAATGATTTACTTTTTTTTCGACTGAAACAGACTACCTAGATAATCGATTCGTCGTTGTATGCATCACTAAACATAAAATGAGAGCGACAGTAGCATGATGTTGCCAACATAAAATTACAAAAGAAGCAAAATCGTTTAATAGTTAATTCACTGATATTAATCAGTTATGAATACAAATGTGTATTAGAGCTTAATAAAGCAAAATCTGTTTCATAAGTAATGTACAGATTAAAGCTGAAATAAGGAATTTTTATGAATAAGACCGTTAATAGTTTACCATCTACAGTGTCTAGTGTAGAATAAAGTCTTTTTACATTTCTTTTGTGTCATATTTGAAAACTAAGTACAACTTCAAGGAATATTATTTGAATTGGTTTGCAAAGTTTGCAGCAGAACATGTTCTAAGTGGAGACACAAATAATAGTGTTCCTTTTGTTACACAAATGTATCCAAACGAAACAAAATATGTACGGTGAAAAAAATTAAAAGGGATTACAGATTTAAAAAAAATCACAAGCTTGAGTGTGAGTCTGTTTTAGAAAGATATCATGCAGGGACTAAAAAACAGTTCCAATCAAAAATTTGTAATTAATATTATAGAATCGATCAAGGTAATCCTGTTATTCTGCACTTTTTATTAAGTGTGGAAAAATCACCTTTGCCAACATCAACGCCACGTCAATACAATACTAAAAAATTGAGGTTTTTCTACAGTAGTTGTGAACTATCGCTCCTGTGGCAATTAAAATTGTTAAATTGTGGCTGAAATTGTTAAATTGTGGCTGAAATTGTTAAATTGTTGCTGAAATTGTTAAATTTGGGTAATTAAAATTTGAAAATTGTTAAATTCTTGGAAATTTGTGTTTTTTGTTTACATTAGGAGTTTTTTTGTTTACATTAGGAGTTTTTTGTTTACATTAACTTTGTGTGAACGGGTGATTTTTTTGGGTTACATTAATTGTGATAACGGGTGATTTTTTTTTTTTTTGAGGTTTCATATGAGTGAATATGCCGACGGCAATACATGATTATTATTTTTTTCAAATGCCGACGGCAAAACATGTTTATTAATTTTTCCTAATGCCGAAGGCAAAACATGAATATAATATTTTCAAATGCCGACGGGAAAATGATTTTTCCTAATGACGACGGGAAAACGTGAAAGTTATTTTTTCTAATGCTAATGTTCATGTTGATAGACTGTGAGAATTTGGACGTGATTTGAGTAGGTGGCGTTGTTGCCGTACTATGTAACCATAGGAATTTGTGGATGTGTCTGTCTGTCTGTGAGAATTTAGGTGAGGGTTTGATTGGCAGGAGGCGGGGTGTAGTTGAGGTAGATCGATTGTGTGTGTGTGTGGGTATGTGTTTATGTGTGTGTGTGTGTGTGTGGGTATGTGTTTATGTGTGTGTGTGTGCGTGTGTGTATGATTGTAGGAATTTCAATGTGTGTATTTCTGTAGGAGCTTAAGGCTGATTGTGATTTATGAGGGGTGAGGTGTTCTAGTAATATACAACCGGAGGAATCTGTGTGTTTGTATGTCTGTAGGAGTTTAAGGCTGACCATGATTTGGGTGGGCAGGGTTGTTGACGTAATATGTTTCCATGGGGATTTGTGGATGTGTCTGTCTATATTAGTTTAAGGCTGATCGTGATTTGAGGTGGGTGAGGATGTAGTTGAGGTAAATTGGTTATGTGTATGTATGTATATATGTATTTTTGTAAGAATTTAAGATGATTGTGATTTATTAGGGCCGAGGTGTTCTTGTAATATGTAGCCGTGAGAATCTATGTGTATAGACGTCTGTAGAAGTTTAAGACTATCTGTAATTTCAGGTAGGTGAGAGTGTTGTGTTGTTGAGATTAATCTTATATATTGTATATGTATGTATGATCATGGGAATTTGTGTATGTATATCTGAGGGAGAATTTAAGGCTCGTCATGATTTGCAAAAGGTGGGGTGTTGTTGAAATTTTCTTGGATATTTCTTATATGAATTCTGCTATGTGTAGGTAGAAATAAATTGTTTTCAATATCGACATATGGTACTATAAAATACTATCATATATCTGGACTTCCCTAATCCTAGTATGCTTTTATACTTACGATTGCTTTATATTTTCTCATGCTTAAATTTGTCTCGCGTTGAAGTCAGTCTGTGTGAAATTTGTTTATATTACAGATTTTGTTTATTTAACTACATTCGTCTTCTTTGACTGAAAGAGTTATCTACACACAGAGAAAAACCAACTTGAAATCAGTAAGAACCATGCTGAATTAATAAGAACCATTAGCGAAGGTTTAGTCATATTGAAATTTCTTATTTCAATATGGACAAAATATTAATTTACAGTATTCATTTATTAAACTCATTAGTTTGTAGATATCTCAATATACATTTTCTATTATATTAAAAATTATTGAATTAATGTGATGAATTCTTATTTTTAAGCTGCAGATTTTCCCTGAGTGTATTGATTGTTTATATTTGCATTGTGCTTTAACTAAACGACGCTTCATATATTTTCATGATGTAGGTCTAATAAATACTTAAGCATTGATAAGAAATTTGATATGTATACATACATATCTACAAATTGATTTTATGTATGTATGTATGTATGTATGTATGTACATATATATGTACATACAAATAAGTGTTCAATTCAATCTTTGAATACATTTTTTATTTTATTTTTTGTCATGTGATGTCTGTTGTTGGTGAAATTAAAAACATTTTAATTTTTATCTGCGTTTACTTAAAAGTTTGTGAGGATTTTCTGTTGTAAGTAAAACTGAATTCTTGAAGATATGTGCTTACATACTCTATAGTAATAGTAACTATAATAGAAATATTTCTTATACTTAATTTACAGTTTTTTAAAGTATAGGGTATAAAATTTTTTCTAGCTATAGCCTTCTACATTTATTTTGGAAAGCTTGCTTTGCTTTTTGAAAATGTATAAACATTTTTAAATGAAACTGATCCGGCACTCCAGCTTAGGTACTGATAGTTTTTTTTTGTTGTTAGTTAACTTACTTATTTTTTATTTTTTATTGATAAACATTGGAAATCAAAAGGGAGTTTTATATTGTAATTATTATTTTCATAATTGTTGAAAACAATCGCTGCTTTTTGTTTGTTTTTTGCGATGAAATCATTTGAATTACTTTTGCAACTTTACGCGTTTATAAAAATTATGTTATTTTCTATATTTCTTAATTTATAAGACTTTTAGACTTTGTCCTTTAGGGGTTATATATTCTATTATACGATTATGAATAAGAATGCAGTAAGCTGATGTATTTGCTTACTGCTTCAAATTAAAATTTTATTAAATTGAATAAAAGGAGTTTTTTTTTCTTAAACTCTGATGCAGTTAGAAGCGCTGGAGATTCTTTCATATAACAGCTTTTTTGAAATTTTTGATACATAGTATAATATAGAATTGGATAACATTTATTTTTAATTTTTATGTTAAGAAGTACGGGTATGAGACTGAATTTAAATGTACTTTTAAATTAGTTAAATCATAATGAACAAACATATTTTCTTCTTTAATAGCGATCAACAGAAAACGAACTCGTTTTCATATAATTTAGGTATACCCTATCGACGGCTCCTCTAGGATACAAGATGACTTTGTATGACGAAATTTCTGTTGCTTTATACTGATAATATGTTTACATTAATAAGATACATATACATATGTTTATTTTATGAACGGTGAGCACCTATGGCTTTTATTTAATGTTCTATATGACTTTTTTTTTCATTTTCTGTAATAATTTTCTCCCCATAATAGCATTCTAAATCTTTCAAGGGCTCAAATGCTGTGTAGTCTTCTTCTGCAAACTTAACTAAACGTCTAACTTCTTCCAATGCTTCTTTATAAGAAGATATTTTGTTATGGTCTTCTTCTACGATACGTGCCCATCGGGCAGAGTGTACGTATTAGTTGGTCAGTCAGTCTCTATTTTTATTTATTTTTTTTTTCTTCTAATGTGCCACTCCTTTTTTTAGATTTTACTACTTGGAATAGAGAATTTTTGTCTAATTTTTTGGTGGGTATATACATTAGGTATGTAGAAATTAGTTTAGATACAAAGAAATGCATGTTTAATATACAACTATTGTATCAAATCGATCTCAAATAACTCAGTTACCTCTACCAGCAATTCACCGTTGGTGTATTCATAAAGTGTTAGAAACAATGAAATATCTATGTTTTGAGAGAATTTTTCCCCTCAAGTATTTCTACATGAGGTTTGAGGGGTCAATCACTGTCGCATTCATATGTAATGATTATTCACTTAAAAAACGTCATCATCACCATCAATCATCTCCGTATACAATACATTCATGAGTTGGGTTGATCCAGATACAATTGCTGTCTCATCACCTTCTAACAGCTTTATATATTTTGCTAGTATGCATGCCTTAGCATGCTTCTATCGATAGTGACGTAAGAGTCCGAGATGTAGAGTGTTACAATTAAAAATCTTTACTATTAGAATATACCAGTTCGCTCTTTTGAATTTTTACAAAGTAGATACATATGTATGTATTTCATTGACCACAAAATCATAAAATTTCTTTGCTTACAAAATTGTATGACGTGAGGATTTTTTTTTTTTTTTTTTTTTTTTTTTTTTTTTTTTAAATTATACATGCTTCGGCATGCTTTCATTTTTTTTTTCTATAAATTTATGTAATACTCATACAGATACAGATATAAAGTAAGATCTGTTTACTGTACATTTTAAAATTTATGCATGCTTCAGCATGATTCTAGTTGAAGCGTATATTCATTCACTAAGTTTGTTTGATACTTATTCATACACATGTACATTCTTAAAGATTGGATATCAAAGTCCAATTTCCGTAGTTTATCTATATTTTCTAAAGATCTGATAGCTAAAGAAATAAATAGAGTGAAGATCTTCTATAATAATCCCATTTTCATATTGTAAAATTTTGCGTGCTAGCGCTTTCGATGGGAAAATATACATACAACTTTATAAAAAGTGATAATATGATGTGCTGCTGAATATTGCACTATGTTATAGTTCATTTTAAACACTGAAGTTTTAGCAATATTTCATTCCGACCAGAATTCCACTACATTTAGTTAATTATCTTTCTTAAGACTCATCATTCCTAATCAATCCTGCAAAAACAACACAAACTAGATTTTTCGTTTTAATTTTATTTTTTTTTTTAAATTCAACATTCATTCTTCAAATTACTTTATACTATATTAAGTAGCTTTTCCTCATTTGTTGAGTTGACTTTAATAGGAGACATTTTAATGGTACGATGAACTTTTCTATTGCATGCATTGAGTAAATCTTTATACATACCAATCCACTTATATGAACCATTAAAGCTAATTCTTTTCACATCATACCTTTCAATGATCTATTAAATCATTCTAATATTGATGCTTTCATATTAAGTAATCTTTAATCTTCTATTTATGTATGAGTTTTCCCAAGTATTTATTAAAAAACTCTTTAGAATCATCTGTTTGTAAGTTTTTTGGTACCCGTACCACTTCAAAAATATTTTCCATTGCCTTGGTTTTTAGAGTGCAGCTTTTATTTTCAGCTGTACTTTGAGAATGTGTCAATTACACTCTTCAAAAATCAACAATTTCTATTTTCTGTAGAATAGTTCTACATTTCACCTAACTTAGCTCCATAAAACATCATATATTCCTGTCATTACATCTCTACAAGCACAAACAGTTGTTGAAATTTAATATGGACTTCGTTAACTAAATTCCTTTTTAAAGACATTGAATTGTTTCACAGATTTTTTCGAAAGTGTTGTGATCTACATCTTGCACTTTCAGCTATTTATACTAACATGTAGTTAATTTTCTAATCTATATATTTAACCGTAAACTCTTCAATTTGTTTTTAATTATTTACTTTTTAGAATTGCTTTTTCAATTTTATAACTGTCTTCTTTCTCTAATTTTATTTCACGTTGTTGTTCCTCAATTGGCATTTAAATATATTCTTAAATATTAATGCTTTAAGCTATATTATTAATTTGTCTTGTATTTTATCTTCATTCAGTTTGAGGTAACTATCAACAATAGTTTGTATCTAATTCATTTATGCCTTCCAATACTGATAAGTCAGTATAAATGTCTTCAGAATTGGAAGTCTATGAGTAAAATCATCGTCATCATCATTCTCAGTATTAGCATCATAAATATGATGGTATTATCAAATATTGTTCCTTCTACTAGTTTCTTTTGGGGTACTTGTCTATATCTTGAGTGAAGGTTTCTCAGGCTTTAAACTTGTATATTTTCAACTTCTGTCTTGATTTTACTTTCTTCTTTCATAAGAATTCTTTTAATATTTTTAGAACTATTTATGAATTCTTCTGCTATAGGTTTAAATGTATCTTTTAGTTGTTCACTTGTATCTATTTCACCAGTTTTTATACTACGAAGCTTTTTCTTCAACACATTTCTTGTCAACACCAACTGTTTTAAAATTTTCTCATCCAGGGCAAATAACAGGTATCAGCAATCATATCAGCTTTTCAGGAGCTGGTCTGGTTTTCAGATCAGCTTTTCAGGACCTGGTCTGGTTTTCAGATCAGCTTTTCAGGACCTGGTCTGGTTTTCAGATCAGCTTTTCAGGACCTGGTCTGGTTTTCAGATCAGCTTTTCAGGACCTGGTCTGGTTTTCAGATCAGCTTTTCAGGACCTGGTCTGGTTTTCAGATCAGCTTTTCAGGACCTGGTCTGGTTTTCAGATCAGCTTATCAGGACCTGGTCTGGTTTTCAGATCAGCTTATCAGGAGCTGGTCTGGTTATCAGATCAGCTTATCAGGAGCTGGTCTGGTTTTCAGATCAGCTTATCAGGAGCTGATCTGATTTTTAGATCAGCTTATCAGGTAACAGATCAGGCTATCAGGAGCTATTCAGATTTTCATTTCAAGATATCTGAGTTAGATTTAGTTATCAGTGTACAAGTAGCTAGCCATTTATAACATTTATATACATGAAGTTTAAAGTCAGATGAAATACGAAAAAGTAAAGTTTTATCTAGTAAAATTATTTTCTATAACGATCATCGTTTAATTCACTATCTTTGCTTATAATCAAAAATCCATATTTATCCTTTCAACATGCTTTTTATTTTTCTCACCTAACTTAAACATTAAATATACATTATGATGATCTCTTATTAAATGTTTGGTGATTCTGGTGTAAGTTTTACATAAGTAGAATGAATCAACATTCTTATCTCTCCCCATACAAAAATATGCTTCCCACACGCATCATCGTTAAATATCATATTGGAATTACTTTGGACTGAAATAACAGATTCACTATCGGTAAATTTTGTAATATATTATTATTTTAATTGATGTAATTAATTTCTTCAGATATTTATATCTGGGGTGATATAAAGATTTTGAGTATAAATAAATGTTCTCAAAATTTAAGTCCATTAGGACTTTCTAGCAAGCCAATCATAGCGTTTTTTTTCGTAATTTGACAGGTCAACTATTGTTGCACGAATAGAATTTGATATAAAGGAACTATGATTTATTTTTGAACTATCGTTCGATGAATCATCAATATTTCGTACCAAGGTATTTTAGGTTGTTTTACTAACAGCATTTATGAAGCTAAATACATTTTATAAATATTATCTCTTATTATAAAAAAATAAACTAATACAGCTATACCATATCAGAAAATATTTTCTGAAATCGTATAGCTGCATTAGTTTATTTTTTCTATAATAAGAGATAATGATCCACACTCATAATCAAAACAGCACAAAAAATATCCTTTTTTTGACTATGAGTATGCATCAATATTTATGAAATGCGTTTAGTTACAAAAATGTGGTTAGTAAAACAAAGTATATTTTAACAGCCTTATTTATAACACTTATTAGGGCTTTATAAAGACTTTTTAAGAAAAAATTTTTATAAAAAATTTGTTTTAAAAAGCCTTTCCAAAGCCTTAATAAGTATTATAAATAAGGCTGTAAGAAATTAAAATCAGTATTTTTTATGATAATACTGATTTGAAACTCTTAAAATATTCTTTGTTTTGACTATGAGTAGGGGCCATTATCTCTTATTATAGGACAAATAAAATAATATAGCTATACGATTTCAGAAAATATTTTCTGATATCGTATAGCTACATTTTTAATTTTTCTATAATAAGAGATAATATTTATGAAATACATTTCATAAATATTGGCGCATACTCATAGTAAAAACAACCTAAAAATACCTTGGTACGAAATATTGATGAATCATCAAAATTTCATACCATCCTATATTTATGTTGTTTTACTAATCGCATTTTGTAAATAAATGCATTTCATAAATATTATCTATTATTATAGAAAGAATCAAATAGTATGGTTATATGATATTAGAAAACATGATTTCTGATATCATATAATCATACTATTTTATTTTTCTATAATAAGAGATAATGACTCATACTCATAGTCAAAACAAAGGATATTTATATGCTGTTTTGATTATGAGTATGCGTCAATATTTATGAAATGCATTTAGTTATAAAATGCGGTTAGTAAAACAAAGTATATTTTAAGTGTTTAAGACCACCATTTTATGGTAATACCGGTTTTAAACACTTAAAGCATACTTTGTTTTGACTATGAGCATGAGCTGATATTTATGAAATGGATTTTATAAATATTGACTCATACCCTTAGTCAAAACAACATAAATAATTCTTGGTACGAAATATTGATGAATCATCGAACGATAGTTCAAAAATAAATCATAGTTCCTTTATATCAAATTCTATTCGTGCAACAATAGTTGACCTGTCAAATTACGAAAAAAAACGCTATGATTGGCTTGCTAGAAAGTCCTAATGGACTTAAATTTTGAGAACATTTATTTATACTCAAAATCTTTATATCACCCCAGATATAAATATCTGAAGAAATTAATTACATCAATTAAAATAATAATATATTACAAAATTTACCGATAGTGAATCTGTTATTTCAGTCCAAAGTAATTCCAATATGATATTTAACGATGATGCGTGTGGGAAGCATATTTTTGTATGGGGAGAGATAAGAATGTTGATTCATTCTACTTATGTAAAACTTACACCAGAATCACCAAACATTTAATAAGAGATCATCATAATGTATATTTAATGTTTAAGTTAGGTGAGAAAAATAAAAAGCATGTTGAAAGGATAAATATGGATTTTTGATTATAAGCAAAGATAGTGAATTAAACGATGATCGTTATAGAAAATAATTTTACTAGATAAAACTTTACTTTTTCGTATTTCATCTGACTTTAAACTTCATGTATATAAATGTTATAAATGGCTAGCTACTTGTAGACTGATAACTAAATCTAACTCAGATATCTTGAAATGAAAATCTGAATAGCTCCTGATAGCCTGATCTGTTACCTGATAAGCTGATCTAAAAATCAGATCAGCTCCTGATAAGCTGATCTGAAAACCAGACCAGCTCCTGATAAGCTGATCTGATAACCAGACCAGCTCCTGATAAGCTGATCTGAAAACCAGACCAGGTCCTGATAAGCTGATCTGAAAACCAGACCAGGTCCTGAAAAGCTGATCTGAAAACCAGACCAGGTCCTGAAAAGCTGATCTGAAAACCAGACCAGGTCCTGAAAAGCTGATCTGAAAACCAGACCAGGTCCTGAAAAGCTGATCTGAAAACCAGACCAGGTCCTGAAAAGCTGATCTGAAAACCAGACCAGCTCCTGAAAAGCTGATATGATTGCTGATACCTGTTATTTGCCCTGGATGAGAAAATTTTAAAACAGTTGGTGTTGACAAGAAATGTGTTGAAGAAAAAGCTTCGTAGTATAAAAACTGGTGAAATAGATACAAGTGAACAACTAAAAGATACATTTAAACCTATAGCAGAAGAATTCATAAATAGTTCTAAAAATATTAAAAGAATTCTTATGAAAGAAGAAAGTAAAATCAAGACAGAAGTTGAAAATATACAAGTTTAAAGCCTGAGAAACCTTCACTCAAGATATAGACAAGTACCCCAAAAGAAACTAGTAGAAGGAACAATATTTGATAATACCATCATATTTATGATGCTAATACTGAGAATGATGATGACGATGATTTTACTCATAGACTTCCAATTCTGAAGACATTTATACTGACTTATCAGTATTGGAAGGCATAAATGAATTAGATACAAACTATTGTTGATAGTTACCTCAAACTGAATGAAGATAAAATACAAGACAAATTAATAATATAGCTTAAAGCATTAATATTTAAGAATATATTTAAATGCCAATTGAGGAACAACAACGTGAAATAAAATTAGAGAAAGAAGACAGTTATAAAATTGAAAAAGCAATTCTAAAAAGTAAATAATTAAAAACAAATTGAAGAGTTTACGGTTAAATATATAGATTAGAAAATTAACTACATGTTAGTATATTAGTATAAATAGCTGAAAGTGCAAGATGTAGATCACAACACTTTCGAAAAAATCTGTGAAACAATTCAATGTCTTTAAAAAGGAATTTAGTTAACGAAGTCCATATTAAATTTCAACAACTGTTTGTGCTTGTAGAGATGTAATGACAGGAATATATGATGTTTTATGGAGCTAAGTTAGGTGAAATGTAGAACTATTCTACAGAAAATAGAAATTGTTGATTTTTGAAGAGTGTAATTGACACATTCTCAAAGTACAGCTGAAAATAAAAGCTGCACTCTAAAAACCAAGGCAATGGAAAATATTTTTGAAGTGGTACGGGTACCAAAAAACTTACAAACAGATGATTCTAAAGAGTTTTTTAATAAATACTTGGGAAAACTCATACATAAATAGAAGATTAAAGATTACTTAATATGAAAGCATCAATATTAGAATGATTTAATAGATCATTGAAAGGTATGATGTGAAAAGAATTAGCTTTAATGGTTCATATAAGTGGATTGGTATGTATAAAGATTTACTCAATGCATGCAATAGAAAAGTTCATCGTACCATTAAAATGTCTCCTATTAAAGTCAACTCAACAAATGAGGAAAAGCTACTTAATATAGTATAAAGTAATTTGAAGAATGAATGTTGAATTTAAAAAAAAAATAAAATTAAAACGAAAAATCTAGTTTGTGTTGTTTTTGCAGGATTGATTAGGAATGATGAGTCTTAAGAAAGATAATTAACTAAATGTAGTGGAATTCTGGTCGGAATGAAATATTGCTAAAACTTCAGTGTTTAAAATGAACTATAACATAGTGCAATATTCAGCAGCACATCATATTATCACTTTTTATAAAGTTGTATGTATATTTTCCCATCGAAAGCGTTAGCACGCAAAATTTTACAATATGAAAATGGGATTATTATAGAAGATCTTCACTCTATTTATTTCTTTAGCTATCAGATCTTTAGAAAATATAGATAAACTACGGAAATTGGACTTTGATATCCAATCTTTAAGAATGTACATGTGTATGAATAAGTATCAAACAAACTTAGTGAATGAATATACGCTTCAACTAGAATCATGCTGAAGCATGCATAAATTTTAAAATGTACAGTAAACAGATCTTACTTTATATCTGTATCTGTATGAGTATTACATAAATTTATAGAAAAAAAAAATGAAAGCATGCCGAAGCATGTATAATTTAAAAAAAAAAAAAAAAAAAAAAAAAAAAAAAAAAAATCCTCACGTCATACAATTTTGTAAGCAAAGAAATTTTATGATTTTGTGGTCAATGAAATACATACATATGTATCTACTTTGTAAAAATTCAAAAGAGCGAACTGGTATATTCTAATAGTAAAGATTTTTAATTGTAACACTCTACATCTCGGACTCTTACGTCACTATCGATAGAAGCATGCTAAGGCATGCATACTAGCAAAATATATAAAGCTGTTAGAAGGTGATGAGACAGCAATTGTATCTGGATCAACCCAACTCATGAATGTATTGTATACGGAGATGATTGATGGTGATGATGACGTTTTTTAAGTGAATAATCATTACATATGAATGCGACAGTGATTGACCCCTCAAACCTCATGTAGAAATACTTGAGGGGAAAAATTCTCTCAAAACATAGATATTTCATTGTTTCTAACACTTTATGAATACACCAACGGTGAATTGCTGGTAGAGGTAACTGAGTTATTTGAGATCGATTTGATACAATAGTTGTATATTAAACATGCATTTCTTTGTATCTAAACTAATTTCTACATACCTAATGTATATACCCACCAAAAAATTAGACAAAAATTCTCTATTCCAAGTAGTAAAATCTAAAAAAAGGAGTGGCACATTAGAAAAAAAAAAAAAAATAAATAAAAATAGAGACTGACTGACCAACTAATACGTACACTCTGCCCGATGGGCACGTATCGTAGAAGAAGACCATAACAAAATATCTTCTTATAAAGAAGCATTGGAAGAAGTTAGACGTTTAGTTAAGTTTGCAGAAGAAGACTACACAGCATTTGAGCCCTTGAAAGATTTAGAATGCTATTATGGGGAGAAAATTATTACAGAAAATGAAAAAAAAAAAAGTCATATAGAACATTAAATAAAAGCCATAGGTGCTCACCGTTCATAAAATAAACATATGTATATGTATCTTATTAATGTAAACATATTATCAGTATAAAGCAACAGAAATTTCGTCATACAAAGTCATCTTGTATCCTAGAGGAGCCGTCGATAGGGTATACCTAAATTATATGAAAACGAGTTCGTTTTCTGTTGATCGCTATTAAAGAAGAAAATATGTTTGTTCATTATGATTTAACTAATTTAAAAGTACATTTAAATTCAGTCTCATACCCGTACTTCTTAACATAAAAATTAAAAATAAATGTTATCCAATTCTATATTATACTATGTATCAAAAATTTCAAAAAAGCTGTTATATGAAAGAATCTCCAGCGCTTCTAACTGCATCAGAGTTTAAGAAAAAAAAACTCCTTTTATTCAATTTAATAAAATTTTAATTTGAAGCAGTAAGCAAATACATCAGCTTACTGCATTCTTATTCATAATCGTATAATAGAATATATAACCCCTAAAGGACAAAGTCTAAAAGTCTTATAAATTAAGAAATATAGAAAATAACATAATTTTTATAAACGCGTAAAGTTGCAAAAGTAATTCAAATGATTTCATCGCAAAAAACAAACAAAAAGCAGCGATTGTTTTCAACAATTATGAAAATAATAATTACAATATAAAACTCCCTTTTGATTTCCAATGTTTATCAATAAAAAATAAAAAATAAGTAAGTTAACTAACAACAAAAAAAAAACTATCAGTACCTAAGCTGGAGTGCCGGATCAGTTTCATTTAAAAATGTTTATACATTTTCAAAAAGCAAAGCAAGCTTTCCAAAATAAATGTAGAAGGCTATAGCTAGAAAAAATTTTATACCCTATACTTTAAAAAACTGTAAATTAAGTATAAGAAATATTTCTATTATAGTTACTATTACTATAGAGTATGTAAGCACATATCTTCAAGAATTCAGTTTTACTTACAACAGAAAATCCTCACAAACTTTTAAGTAAACGCAGATAAAAATTAAAATGTTTTTAATTTCACCAACAACAGACATCACATGACAAAAAATAAAATAAAAAATGTATTCAAAGATTGAATTGAACACTTATTTGTATGTACATATATATGTACATACATTCATACATACATACATACATAAAATCAATTTGTAGATATGTATGTATACATATCAAATTTCTTATCAATGCTTAAGTATTTATTAGACCTACATCATGAAAATATATGAAGCGTCGTTTAGTTAAAGCACAATGCAAATATAAACAATCAATACACTCAGGGAAAATCTGCAGCTTAAAAATAAGAATTCATCACATTAATTCAATAATTTTTAATATAATAGAAAATGTATATTGAGATATCTACAAACTAATGAGTTTAATAAATGAATACTGTAAATTAATATTTTGTCCATATTGAAATAAGAAATTTCAATATGACTAAACCTTCGCTAATGGTTCTTATTAATTCAGCATGGTTCTTACTGATTTCAAGTTGGTTTTTCTCTGTGTGTAGATAACTCTTTCAGTCAAAGAAGACGAATGTAGTTAAATAAACAAAATCTGTAATATAAACAAATTTCACACAGACTGACTTCAACGCGAGACAAATTTAAGCATGAGAAAATATAAAGCAATCGTAAGTATAAAAGCATACTAGGATTAGGGAAGTCCAGATATATGATAGTATTTTATAGTACCATATGTCGATATTGAAAACAATTTATTTCTACCTACACATAGCAGAATTCATATAAGAAATATCCAAGAAAATTTCAACAACACCCCACCTTTTGCAAATCATGACGAGCCTTAAATTCTCCCTCAGATATACATACACAAATTCCCATGATCATACATACATATACAATATATAAGATTAATCTCAACAACACAACACTCTCACCTACCTGAAATTACAGATAGTCTTAAACTTCTACAGACGTCTATACACATAGATTCTCACGGCTACATATTACAAGAACACCTCGGCCCTAATAAATCACAATCATCTTAAATTCTTACAAAAATACATATATACATACATACACATAACCAATTTACCTCAACTACATCCTCACCCACCTCAAATCACGATCAGCCTTAAACTAATATAGACAGACACATCCACAAATCCCCATGGAAACATATTACGTCAACAACCCTGCCCACCCAAATCATGGTCAGCCTTAAACTCCTACAGACATACAAACACACAGATTCCTCCGGTTGTATATTACTAGAACACCTCACCCCTCATAAATCACAATCAGCCTTAAGCTCCTACAGAAATACACACATTGAAATTCCTACAATGATACACACACACACACACACACATAAACACATACCCACACACACACACACACATAAACACATACCCACACACACACACAATCGATCTACCTCAACTACACCCCGCCTCCTGCCAATCAAACCCTCACCTAAATTCTCACAGACAGACAGACACATCCACAAATTCCTATGGTTACATAGTACGGCAACAACGCCACCTACTCAAATCACGTCCAAATTCTCACAGTCTATCAACATGAACATTAGCATTAGAAAAAATAACTTTCACGTTTTCCCGTCGTCATTAGGAAAAATCATTTTCCCGTCGGCATTTGAAAAAATTATATTCATGTTTTGCCTTCGGCATTAGGTAAAATTAATAAACATGTTTTGCCGTCGGCATTTGAAAAAAATAATAATCATGTATTGCCGTCGGCATATTCACTCATATGAAACCTCAAAAAAAAAAAAAAAATCACCCGTTATCACAATTAATGTAACCCAAAAAAATCACCCGTTCACACAAAGTTAATGTAAACAAAAAACTCCTAATGTAAACAAAAAAACTCCTAATGTAAACAAAAAACACAAATTTCCAAGAATTTAACAATTTTCAAATTTTAATTACCCAAATTTAACAATTTCAGCAACAATTTAACAATTTCAGCCACAATTTAACAATTTCAGCCACAATTTAACAATTTTAATTGCCACAGGAGCGATAGTTCACAACTACTGTCGTCGAAAACAACTTAGTACTACTGAAAAACTTACGCTATTTTCTAAACTTGTAGAAACAGAAAAATACTGTCAATAGCAAATAATTGTTCTCGATATCGAGTAGAAAAGCCAAAATTTTTTGGTATTGTATTGACGTGACGTCGATGTTGACAACAGTTCGAGAAACTGTAATGAGAAACTTTAGCATCTTTTAATATATCGTAAAGACTTTTTGAAGTCTAACAATATGTCTTGCTATAATAGTAATATATATAAAATGATAAATAAAAAACACCGTACAAATTGTGCTATAACGACAGAATCTTTGTTGGATTAAAATAAATAGCTAACAATTATTGATATTTTTAACATTTACAAATTTATAAAATTTGCCATGGAAATTTCCAATTTTTAACACAATAAAGTATCATTCAAGAACCAACCAACTTTTAAATTATTTTTCTAAAAAGTGGTTTGGCACTATTCAAGTGATTTTGGCACTATTTTGAAACAGATTCGGCACGAAATGAAGATTTCTAATTCCTATCACTGATACACGCATCAACATTCTTTCTCTTGATTGTTTGTTATGAACAAGAAGTCTTCGCTCTCACTCATATACACACTCATATACACGTACATCAATACATCAGAGCTGGCCACCGAGAGAAATACGAGATTACTGTATCCGCGTATGTGCATTTATTTGTATAAAAAGCCGATTGATGTTCGGCACTCTTGTGGTACCTTGGGCAGCTCAGTAATACATCAATCGTGCTTCGCTTATTAAACGATATCATTTATTTAAGTTTAAAATTTTTTAAACGCACTAATAATCCCAAATTAATATTTTACTTATTAAGTAAAATATTTTTTTTATTAAAAATTCATTGAAATTGATTACTGAGGGGTTTAGCTGGATCCTATGCGCATTTCACTGTTGCTAATGCAGATCATCAGGGAACCTTTACCCAAAGTTTCTTAGAACAACTAGAGTTATTATGTTATGAACTTTCATTTAAACAAATGAGAAGCTTAAAACAAATAACAAAGTTGAAACAAAAACTCAATAATCAACATGTTTTTTATTTTATTTACCATTACTACATTGGCTGACTTTTTTTCAGCTTCAAATTTCATTTATTATTGTTTTAGTATAATACGTGCCACGAGAATACATTAAAAACAAGACGTACTTACATCTTATGACTGTTTACGCAGGCCTCTAATGTACAATCAGTTATACTTTTCCCTAACTCTGATTAGTACATCTATTTTGTACAACACTAACAACTTACAACCAAAATATATTTTCAAAAAGTATCAACAGTCAACGATTTTTTGAACTATAAGTGCATTTTTAAATTGTCCACCCAGCTAAAAAAATTATATATTGTACATATACTTTTAATATATAAATTTATATAACTATATATGAGTATGTATGAATTCATGTATGGAAATGCATGGGATTATACATGGCAAAACTATTATATATGAATTAATATATGGACTAATATATGAAATATATTACAATATATGAGCTCATGTATGGAAATTTAATTATGAAGCTCTTCATATGTGAATCCATTTATAGAAATAAGATGTTATATATGGAGCCATATAAAAATGTATGCATACATAATATCTCACATGAGATCGCATTTGCAATCAAAAAACCTTGAATTTTATTAATTCGATATTTTTCCATCTTTTTTATCACTGGTGAATTGGTAGTCTGTTACATACGCCTATGCAAAGTTTATATGCGTAGAGCCTCAAGGTTTAAAATATAAAAAATCGTATAACAAAAAAATCTTTTTTGTGGATTTCATATATTGTGGGTCTATTTAACAAATCAAATAATCAAAAAGATAATGCAGCCATTAAACAAAATTCATATAACTGCCAAAAATAATATTGAAAACTAGTGTTAGTATAAAAGGGAATACACATTCATTTACGAAAATGTATGAATATATATTATCATATATGTCCATACACCCTCATTTTTCGGATCCGAACCATATATGGGATATCATATATGCTCCATACATATTTTTATAGCTGGGCAGTTATTTTTTTTAAAATCCACATGAATTTTTTCCAATGTCCAAATAATTGACTGTTGGTATCTGGCAACCCTAGGTGTGATGCATGAATAGAGAGCGAAGCAGGGCTACCGTTCATACGACTAAAGTCGCAATTTGACCATTTTTCTTGTGAGACTTTTTTTATGACCGACTTTTTTGATTTTCTTGTGACTTTTTACCCTTTTTTGAAAAGATTCTCACAAAAAACATTAAAATTGCAGTAAATTAGGTTTTCTTTTTATCAAAAAAAATAACGCCGTCATAATTTAAGAGCAATTCACAAATTATTGTTGATTTTAAAGCACTTTTATTATTTTATATTATATTACTTTCTTGCAACCTTGTCATGTGTACAATGTATTTAAGAATTTATTTCCAAATTTTCAGTAAAGGTTTCAGAGAATAGTGTTAGCATAAAAGGTTTTAAAATAAAAATTCTGGTTTTGCAGTGCTTATTTTACAAAATTATTTTTAGCTGCCGAGTCAATGAAAGAAAAAGTTGTCGTAAAAGATACAAGTGTGTACTAACATGTGAAGATGTTGAAATTAGCTTTGCTTAAAAGTAAATTGAAAGTAAAAACATGCAAGTCAATGCTATCAGCTTTAAATTTAATAGACAAAGATATAGAAGAGTGGATTCCAAAAAAGTAATATATATGTATGTTGAAGTATAAATACATTCACCATAAAAATAGGATATATGTCGCCAAGATCAAACGAATAGAATCGAAGTGAAGAAATGTTAGAATTTTGTAAAAAATATCTTGACCTCGTCAGCATACTACAGCCATATTTATTAAACTTAAGTAGATTTCTTCAGTATACACACAAGAAAATATGTGTTGAAGCACATACAATAATGCAACTGAAAATAAGCTTTTTGTTTTGATTCAATAATCTTTTTTAATAAAAAAAAGCGTTTAAAAAGATGTGCAACTTTTATTTTCTCATGCGACCTTTTTGTGCGACTTTATTTTTATAAAACGAACTTTTGTGCGACTTTTCAGAAATTCCCAGCGGTAACCCTGGAGCGAAGCACATACCGTGTAAACATACTAACTATTAGTGTATATCATGGAAGGAAAATGACTTCTTGGATTTTGTACCAACTATGAAAATAAAATGTACTTTTTAGACCATGACGCTACCAATTTTTAATATTTATTAATAGAAACAGAAACGTAAAAAATTAGTATAAAAATACAGAAGTTTACAATAAAAAGCAGAAACTTAACAAAAAAAAAAAAAACATTAAATATTACATTCATAAAGGTACATTCGTAGATTCGACTATTGTATTAGAGATTAAAATAAAACACACGCAAAAAATTAAAGAGAACATAGGCAAAATTAATGTTACTAATATACTGCAACATTGACATTTTTAAATTGTACCAATTAACTCGCGGTAGTACCACGGTACCAACATGGTCAAAAATGTACCATAAAAAGTACAATTGTACCAAGATTTCCATCCGTGGTGTATATGGCTGAGTTTACATCTGACATTTCTTGTGTACCGTATGCCCAATATGGCACACAATAATTGTAGCAATTATGCTAGGAACACAATTGGGACGAACGACGAATTTCGTCCACATCGACGAATTCGTCGATAAGAATTCGCTCCGTAAATTCGTCGTGTGAAGCACAATAACGACGAATTTACTCAGCGAAAATAATTGATAAAGTTGGTTATTGTCAGTGTAACCATATTAGCTAATTTTGGGCTAAATTTAGTTTATTTCTTCTGTATTTAGCTTTAAAATTTTTATTTAGCTCTTAGCTTATTTTTTAGCTTTTTTAAAAACTTATTTAACTTTTTTAGTCTTTTTTAATCTAAATTGCGTATGCTCTAAAAATGTATTACAGACATACGAGGTTTAGCTTAATTTTATTTTAAAATCTGGTCACACTGGTTATTGTGTATGTAAAGAGAGTGAGAGAAAATTGTTTTTTCGTCGTTCGTCGGCGTACAAAATAGAAATAAATCTATCTAAAGGCCCAACTATAATATGAATAAGCTGGCTTAAGCTAATGTCAGAATTGAACGATAAGTCTGTCAAATGCTTAAACAATTCAGATTTGACTTTTAGGTGGCCACAATGTACTTACATGCACTTAAGTATTCTTTAGCCACAGCTGCACATCTAGGTATTGTCAATAATTTTGTAGTAATTTTGTTTCTTCTCATAACTCCTAAATGAATGCAATTCAATCAAACTAACTTGAAAGAATGTCCTAATCTATTAAAAATTCACATATAAATATATCCATCACCTTATTACTTGTTTTATTTGTTTTGCCTACTAAAAAGTACAACAGTGAATATACATGTGTATGTGTGTATATGTGTATTGTAAAACAAATAAAAGTTTTGCTTTATTTTCCGAGTTTAAAATAAGCAACAATAAAAAAATATTTAAAATCAATGAATATTTTCTGCTGCTGCTTGTTTGAGTTTAAAAAATGCACAAACAGTTGTTTCCTTACGGAATGTGCGTTCAGTTTGGCACTTTACTTAAGCAAATGACATTTGACGAAACTTGACGAAAAGTTTGTTAAGTACATTATAGTTTGCCACATGCGTTTTATATGTAACCGCACAGTTGCTTAAGCTAGCTTATTCATATTATAGTTGGGCCTTTAAGAGTTCGTCACGCACGACGAATTTCGTTCTACGGCGGTGTTGTGTTCATTTTCATATGAACAAATGTGTTTTATTTTTTATCACGAAAGTTCGCACCGAAAAATTCGTCGTTCGTCCCAATTGTGATCCTAGCATTAATCGTCGGCGAAGTAAAATAAATAATAAAATAGCTATGTACATAGCCCAAAATAATACGTCTATTTAACATCAGAGGCGATTCAACGATACTATCAAAATTAACAAAACGCACAACACCAGAGTTGTAAAAATGAAAAATTAGTTAATGAATAAAAAATAATTAAAAAAGATAATAATTAAAAACTATTTTTCTGTGCTTTAGTTACATTAAAATTTAACGCTTTTTAAGGTTTGCCTGACTTTTAGCACTTTTGGGAGTTTTGCCTTGCACTTTTTTAACTCGAAAAGCAATGTTAGCATCGCTTCACTTATATTGCAAATAAAAACGTAAACAAAATATTAAACCATAAACGTACTCGTTACGTTTTGTTGTAAAAATTATATTTGGAGATTTACATAAGCACATACATAAATAAAATACATTAAATGAAAACAAAAAACTCTGTGATTGCATTGTTGACAAAAAATGCATAAATTTGTTACAAAGACAGTTATTTCAGTAAACTAATATTGGTTTTTAACATTCGCACTCGTACTTGTATTTTACAACTTTTCTAGATGTAAAATATCGATTACATACATATGTAGATATGTATGTATATGGAACATGCGACTATAAACATGACTTGTAATCTACAGTAGGGAAGTAACAAATACCAGTTTAGCGAAAGCGAATACTAGATTTTAATTTTTGCGAAAGCGAATGCAAATATTAATTACAATACGCTAAATAATCACATGGAAATAAATTTAGATAAGAACATTATATACATACATAGATGTACTACATATAGCATTTTATTTAAATTGAGTCCTGAATTGTGCCAATATTTATTAATTTATTAAAAATACTAATTCATAAAACAGAAAGATATATGAAATTAATGAGTGGGTCTTGT
This sequence comes from Tachina grossa, assembly GCA_949987645.1. Taxonomy (NCBI): domain Eukaryota; kingdom Metazoa; phylum Arthropoda; class Insecta; order Diptera; family Tachinidae; genus Tachina; species Tachina grossa. The sequence goes on along the minus strand of OX465275.1, from coordinate 75,776,193 downwards.
CCCGTGTGGTACAGTGAAAGGAAAATCATTCATTCAGAGAATGAAACGGTTTCATTAAATGTTCTGCATTATATTAATGCAGTGTCCCGCAAAATTAAATATGTTAGTATTAGTGAGAAAAATAAGAGTAAAATAAAGTTTCACTTGAAGAAAAGTTTTCTAATTTAAAATACATGATGTGGTTATTAATTGTTTGAATTTTTTTTTTTGTAAATAAGCAATTTAGTCAAAAGCTTAACTAAAAACTAAAAATGTAATAATCCATTCAACAATGAGTATATAAATTCCAAATTAAATTTATTCACAGCTTTGTGGATACTATTAAAATGTCTTATTTTTAACTGTTTCATAACATAAAATGCATTGCATATTGCAAAAAGTATGTTTTATCACGAAATATTTCTTAGCTTCCATAATAATTTAAATTTTTTGTTGCTGTACAATTTATTAAATTTGAACTTTAATTTCGTCCCGTGTGCTCAAAAAAATTAAACAAAAAACCAGGAAAAAAAATTAATACATACGTGCACAACATAATTCGTCGCTTGCTCAGTGACGACTAAATGCAAGAGCATAAGCATGTATGTGATTTTCATCCGCACAATTGTGCTATGGCTTGCGGGTTACTGTATTAATGAAACTTTTCATTAATACAATGAACAATTTCATTGCATGCGTGAAATCTTTCCATCTCTGCTCTTCATATGTTCTTCATAGTTCATTATATTAATGAAAATCGTTACATTGCTTAAACGAATTTTCTTTTTGGCGAATTTGGGGCAAATATAAATAAGTTCCAAAAAGTTATTTAAAAAAAATTTTTCTATTTCTTATTTTTCTGATCCCTTTTAATTTCAAAGCAGTATGGACACCATAAATGCAATGAAATCAATTCATTTATACAATAACCCAATTCACAATCTTGTGCAAATGGTCTTGCATCGTTGCATGTGCAAAATGGTATAGTGTATTGATACTCACCACTAAGAATTGTTAAGTGGTGAGTATCAATATACTATACCATTTTGAACATGCAACGATGCAAGACTATTTGCACAAGATTGTGAATTGGGCTAATGTAATATTATTCATTGTATTTTTTTTTATCCATTCACGTCCCTCACCACTATACAAACGCAAGAAGGTTGCTACAAACATCTAATAAAGATGCTTGTTTTGTTAAGATTTTGGTTTGATTCTTTTAAACTTATATTTGTGTATTGTGATTCTCAACAACATATTAAGAGTTTTACTATAAACATGCAAGTTTTTCGGCTTACTTAAACATTATTTGGGTTGAACTCTACTGATCAGTTCCTTAAATTTTAAATGTTTTACGTTAATAAATACATACATATGCGTATATATTAAGTACATATGAATTTGTATATATTAAATAAAATAAAAAAATTTATATGTCTTTTATTAAGTAGGTGGTTTGGAAGGGATATGATTTCATGTTTTTAATAGAAAGTCCCCATTAGTTACTGCTTATATTTCATTATATTTATGAAATTTTCTTTATATTAATGAATAAACTTCATTTATAGTATGTAAAACCTGCATTAAATCAATGAAACAACTACATTATATTCACGAAAAAGTTTCATTGAGCTAATGAAATAGTTTCATTCTATTTATGACATAGCCGCCAAAATTAACTTCATAAATACAATGAATCATTCTTCATTCATCCAATGAAGGGCTTCATTAGCTGACTTTGAATTAAACATTTCATTAATACAATGAAGAATTTCATTGTCTGAATGAAGGTTTTCCTTTCAGTGTATTTACAACAAACAATGACTAGTTAATATTTCTTGCGTCTCAAATTTTTTTGTACCAAGTAATGAATATGTAAATATATTAAGAAAATAGGCGGGATCACTCCCACTAAATTTTATTAACTATTTATTTATTTATTATATCTTCAAATATGAACTAACAATAAGTATTCAAGTCTTGAATCTAAAATATAATTATTAGGCCCGACCACGGTCGGACATAAACTTAGTGATGGTTATAAATAATACATACGTAGTGATAATCAAAAAGGAAAAAAAAGTATTTTCAAGTAGTCCCAACTGGAGTGTTGAGTTAAGAGCCCTTGTGTTCCTCTTTTTTAGGCGGATGTGTCCTAAAGTTCAAAATATTACAAGCAAGCGGATTAGGATGTGATTCGAGTTTTGTTAAATATTTGCCTGCGTATTTTGCAATTTCTTCAATCACTAAAGGCATATTCAAATCACGAAGTATATTTGAATTTTTGATAGTAGTAGGGAACTCCCACTTCTGGCGCCGATTAAAATTGTTAAATTGTGGCTGAAATTGTTAAATTGTGGGCTGAAATTGTTAAATTGTTGCTGAAATTATTAAATTTGGGTAATTAAAATTTGAAAATTGTTAAATTCTTGGAAATTTGTGTTTTTTGTTTACATTAGGAGTTTTTTGTTTACATTAGGAGTTTTTGTTTACATTAAGTGTATGTCTGTCTGTCCGTCTGTCGGTCTGTCTGTCTGTCTGCCTGACCGTGGATGCTTGTGTGTGGAATATTTTGTGTGAATGTATTAAGGCGGTTCATAGTTTGGCGGTTTTTATGTTTGTATATACAGACGAGGAAAATCATGAAAATGAATTTTCCTAATACCAATGGTGAAATAGTGATTATTAATTTTTCCTAATGCCTACGGCAATGCATGATAATTTTTCCTAATGGCGGGCAAAACATGATTATTATTTTTTTCAAATGCCGACGGCAAAATATGATTATTATTTTTTTCAAATGCCGACGGCAAAACATGATTATTATTTTCTAATGCTCCCTAGGTGTTGCTAGACTGTGGGAATTTTAGGCTGACCGTGATTTGAGTGGGTGGCGTTGTTGGCGTAATATGTAACCATAGGAATTTGTGGATGTGTCTGTCTGTCTGTGAGAATTTAGGTGAAGGTTTGATTGGCAGGGGACGGGGTGTAGTTGAGGTAGATCGATTGCGTGTGTGTGTGTGTGTGTGTGCGTATGTTTGTAGGAATTTCAATGTGTGTATTTCTGTAGGAGCTTAGGGCTGATTGTGATTTATGAGAGGTGAGGTGTTCTAGTAATATGCAACCGGGGGAATCTGTGTGTTTGTATGTCTGTAGGAGTTTAAGGCTGACCATGATTTGGGTGGGCAGGGTTGTTGACGTAATATGTAGCCATGGGGATTTGTGGATGTGTCTGTCTATAGTAGTTTAAGGCTGATCGTGATTTGAGGTGGGTGAGGATGTTCTTGAGTTAAATTGGTTATGTGTATGTATGTATGTATTTCTGTAAGAATTTAAGATGATTATGATTTATTAGGGGCGAGGTGTTCTTGTAATATGTAGCCATGAGAATCTATGTGTATAGATGTCTGTAGAAGTTTAAGACTATCTGTAATTTCGGGTATGTGAGAGTGTTGTGTTGTTGAGATTAATCTTATATATTGTATATGTATGTATGTATGATAATGGGAATTTGTGTATGTATATCTGAGGGAGAATTTAAGGCTCGTCATGATTTGCAAAAGGTGAGGTGTTGTTGAAATTTTCTTGGATATTTCTTATATGAATTCTGCTATGTGTGTGTATTTGAGCTGGTATTTATATGTAGGTAGAAATAAATTGTTTTCAATATCGACATTTGGTACTATAAAATACTATCATATATCTGGACTTCCCTATTCCTAGTATGTTTTTATACTTACGATTGCTTTATATTTTCTCATGCTTAAATTTGTCTCGCGTTAAAGTCTGTCTGTGTGAAATTTGTTTATATTACAGATTTTTTTTATTTAACTACATCCGTCTTCTTTGACTGAAAGAGTTTTCTGCACACAGAGAAAAACCAACTTGAAATCAGTAAAAACCATGCTGAATTAATAAGAACCATTAACAAAGGTTTAGTCATATTAAAATTTCTTATTTCAATATGGACAAAATATTAATTTACAGTATTCATTTATTAAACTCATTAGTTTGTAGATATCTCAATATACATTTTCTATTATATTAAAAATTATTGAATTAATGTGACGAATTCTTATTTTTAAGCTGCAGATTTTCCCTGAGTGTATGGATTGTTTATATTTGCATTGTGCTTTAACTAAACGACGCTTCATATATTTTCATGATGTAGATCTAATAAATACTTAAGCATTGATAAGAAATTTGATATGTATACATACATATCTACAAATTGATTTTAGGTATGTATGTATGTATGTATGTACATATATATGTACATACAAATAAGTGTTTAACTCAATCTTTGAATACATTTTTTATTTTATTTTTGTCATGTGATGTCTGTTGTTGGTGAAATTAAAAACATTTTATTTTTTATCTGCGTTTACTTAAAAGTTTGTGAGGATTTTCTGTTTTAAGTAAAACTGAATTCCTGAAGATATGTACTTACATACTCTATAGTAATAGTAACTATAATAGAAATATTTCTTATACTTAATTTACATATTTTTAAAGTTGATGTAATGTTAGTTAGTCAACGTTTGACATTTTTAGGGTATAAAATTTTTTCTAGCTATAGCCTTCTACATTTATTTTGGAAAGCTTGCTTTGCTTTTTAAAAATGTATAAACATTTTTAAATGAAACTGATCCGGCACTCCAGCTTAGGTACTGATAGTTTTTTTGTTGTTAGTTAACTTACTTCTTTTTTATTTTTTATTGATAAACATTGGAAATCAAAAGGGAGTTTTATATTGTAATTATTATTTTCATAATTGTTGAAAACAATCGCTGCTTTTTGTTTGTTTTTTGCGATGAAATCGTTTGAATTACTTTTGAAACTTTACGCGTTTATAAAAATTATGTTATTTTCTATATTTCTTAATTTATAAGACTTTTAGACTTTGTCCTTTAGTGGTTATATATTTTATTATACGATTATGAATAAGAATGCAGTAAGCTTATGTATTTGCTTACTGCTTCAAATAAAAATTTTATTCAATTGAATAAAAGGAGCTTTTTTCTTAAACTCTGATGCAGTTAGAAGCGCTGGAGATTCTTTCATATAACAGCTTTTTAGAAATTTTTGATACATAGTATAATATAGAATTGGATAACATTTATTTTTAATTTTTATGTTAAGAAGTACGGATATGAGATTGAATTTAAATGTACTTTTAAATTAGTTAAATCATAATGAACAAACATATTTTCTTCTTGAATAGCGATCAACAGAAAACGAACTCGTTTTCATATAATTTAGGTATACCCTATCGACGGCTCCTCTAGGATACAAGATGACTTTGTATGACGAAATTTCTGTTGCTTTATACTGATAATATGTTGACATTAATAAGGTACATATACATATGTTTATTTTATGAAGGGTGAGCACCTATGGCTTTTATTTAATGTTCTATATGATTTTTTTTTTCATTTTATTAAAGTTCACCGTATTGTATATATATTTCTGAAATGTTTAAGTGTGTTTTGTGTGCCCATCGGAGAGAGTGTACGTTTTAGTTGGTCAGTCAGTCTCTATTTTTATTTATTTTTTTTTTTCTTCTTATGTGCCACTCCTTTCTTCAGATTTTACTACTTGGAATAGAGAATTTTTGTATAATTTTTTGCTGGGTATATACATTACGTATGTAGAAATTAGTTTACATACAAAGAAATGCATGTTTAATAAACAACTATTGTATCAAATCGATCTCAAATAACTCAGTTACCTCTACCAGCAATTCACCATTGGTGTTTTCATAAAGTGTTAGAAACAATGAAATATCTATGTTTTGAGAGAATTTTTCCCCTCAAGTATTTCTACATGAGGTTTGAGGGGTCAACCACTGTCGCATTCATATGTAATGATTATTCACTTAAAAAAGGTCATCATCACCATCAATCATCTCCGTATACAATACATTCATGAGTTGAGTTGATCCCGATACAATTTCTGTCTCATCACCTTCTAAATGCTTTATATATTTTGCTAGTATGCATGCCTTAGCATGCTTCTATGGATAGTGACGTAAGAGTCCGAGATGTAGAGTGATACAATTAAAAATCTTTACTATTAGAATTTACCAGTTCGCTCTTTTGAATTTTTACAAAGTAGATACATATGTATGTATTTCGTTGACCACAAAATCATAAAATTTCTTTGCTTACAAAATTGTATGACTGAGGATTTTATTTTTTGAAATTCTACATGCTTCGGCATGCTTTCATTTTTTATTTTTTTTTTCTATAAATTTATTTAATACTCATACAGATATAAAGTAAGATCTGTTTACTGTACATTTTAAAATTTATGCATGCTTCAGCATGATTCTAGTTGAAGCGTATATTCATTCACTAAGTTTGTTTGATACTTATTCATACACATGTACATTCTTAAAGATTGGATATCAAAGCCCAATTTCCGTAGTTTATCTATATTTTCTAAAGATCTGATAGCTAAAGAAATAAATAGAGTGAAGATCTTCTATAATAATAATCCCATTTTCATATTGTAAAATTTTGCGTGCTAGCGCTTTCGATGGGAAAATGTACATACAACTTTATAAAAAGTGATAATATGATGTGCTGCTGAATATTACACTATGTTATAGTTCATTTTAAACACTGAAGTTTTACCAATATTTCATTCAGACCATCAAGTTTAGAGAATTCCACTACATTTAGTTAATTACCTTTCTTAAGACCCATCATTCCTAATCAATCCTACAAAAAACTAGATTTTTCGTTTTAATTTTATATTTATTAAATTCAACATTCATTCTTCAAATTACTTTATACTATATTAAGCAGCTTTTTCTTATTTGTGGAATGTTTAATCGTAAACATGTTAATGGTGAGATGAATTTTTCTATTTTATACACTAAGTAAATCTTTATATATACCAATCCACTTATATGAACCATTCAAGCTAATTCTTTTCACATCATTCCTTTCAATGATCTATTAAATCATTCTAGTATTGATGCTTTCATATTAAGTAATGTTTAATCTTCTATTTATGAATGAGTTTTCCAAAGTATTTATTAAAAAATTCTTTAGAATCATCTGTTTGTAAGTTTTTTTGGTACCCGTACCACTTCAAAAATGTTTTCCATTCCCTTGGTTTTTAGAGTGCAGCTTTTATTTTCAGCTGTACTAAACTTTGAGAATGTGTCAATTACAGTCTTCAAAAATCAACAATTTCTATTTTCTGTAGAATAGTTCTCCATTTCACCTAACTTAGCTCCATAAAACTTCATATATTCCTTTCATTGCATCTCTACAAGCACAAACAATTGTTGAGATTTAATATGGAGTTCGTTTACTAAATTTCTTTTTACAAACATGGAGTTGTTTCACAGATTTTTTCAAAAATGTTGTGATCTACATGTTGCACTTTCAGCTATTTATACTAATATACTAACATGTAGTTAATTTTCTAATCTGTATATTTAATCGTAAACTCGTCAATTTGTTTTTAATTATTTAATTTTTAGAATTGCTTTTGCAATTTTATAACTGTCTTCTTTCTCTAAATTTATTTCACGTTGTAGTTCCTCAATTGGCATTTAAATATATTCTTAAATATTAATGCTTTAAGCTATATTATTAATTTGTCTTGTATTTTATCTTCATTCAGTTTGAGGTAACTATCAACAATAGTTTGTATCTAATTCATTTATGCCTTCCAATACTGATAAGTCAGTATAAATGTCTTCAGAATTGGAAGTCTATGAGTAAAATCATCGTCATCATCATTCTCAGTATTAGCATCATTAAATATGATGGTATTATCAAATATTGTTCCTTCTACTAGTTTCTTTTGGGGTACTTGTCTATATCTTGAGTGAAGGTTTCTCAGGCTTTAAACTTGTATATTTTCAACTTCTGTCTTGATTTTACTTTCTTCTTTCATAAGAATTCTTTTAATATTTTTAGAACTATTTATGAATTCTTCTGCTATAGGTTTAAATGTATCTTTTAGTTGTTCACTTGTATCTTTTTCACCAGTTTTTATACTACGAAGCTTTTTCTTCAACACATTTCTTGTCAACACCAACTGTTTTAAAATTTTCTCATCCAGGGCAAATAACAGGTATCAGCAATCATATCAGCTTTTCAGGACCTGGTCTGGTTTTCAGATCAGCTTTTCAGGACCTGGTCTGGTTTTCAGATCAGCTTATCAGGACCTGGTCTGGTTTTCAGATCAGCTTTTCAGGACCTGGTCTGGTTTTCAGATCAGCTTTTCAGGACCTGGTCTGGTTTTCAGATCAGCTTATCAGGACCTGGTCTGGTTTTCAGATCAGCTTATCAGGAGCTGGTCTGGTTTTCAGATCAGCTTATCAGGAGCTGGTCTGGTTTTCAGATCAGCTTATCAGGAGCTGGTCTGGTTATCAGATCAGCTTATCAAGAGCTGGTCTGGTTTTCAGATCACCTTATCAGGAGCTGATCTGATTTTTAGATCAGCTTATCAGGAGCTGGTCTGGTTTTCAGATCAGCTTATCAGGAGCTGGTCTGGTTTTCAGATCAGCTTATCAGGAGCTGATCTGATTTTTAGATCAGCTTATCAGGTAACAGATCAGGCTATCAGGAGCTATTCAGATTTTCATTTCAAGATATCTGAGTTAGATTTAGTTATCAGTGTACAAGTAGCTAGCCATTTATAACATTTATATACATGAAGTTTAAAGTCAGATGAAATACGAAAAAGTAAAGTTTTATCTAGTAAAATTATTTTCTATAACGATCATCGTTTAATTCACTATCTTTGCTTATAATCAAAAATCCATATTTATCCTTTCAACATGCTTTTTATTTTTCTCACCTAACTTAAACATTAAATATACATTATGATGATCTCTTATTAAATGTTTGGTGATTCTGGTGTAAGTTTTACATAAGTAGAATGAATCAACATTCTTATCTCTCCCCATACAAAAATATGCTTCCCACACGCATCATCGTTAAATATCATATTGGAATTACTTTGGACTGAAATAACAGATTCACTATCGGTAAATTTTGTAATATATTATTATTTTAATTGATGTAATTAATTTCTTCAGATATTTATATCTGGGGTGATATAAAGATTTTGAGTATAAATAAATGTTCTCAAAATTTAAGTCCATTAGGACTTTCTAGCAAGCCAATCATAGCGTTTTTTTTCGTAATTTGACAGGTCAACTATTGTTGCACGAATAGAATTTGATATAAAGGAACTATGATTTATTTTTGAACTATCGTTCGATGAATCATCAATATTTCGTACCAAGGTATTTTAGGTTGTTTTACTAACAGCATTTATGAAGCTAAATACATTTTATAAATATTATCTCTTATTATAAAAAAATAAACTAATACAGCTATACCATATCAGAAAATATTTTCTGAAATCGTATAGCTGCATTAGTTTATTTTTTCTATAATAAGAGATAATGATCCACACTCATAATCAAAACAGCACAAAAAATATCCTTTTTTTGACTATGAGTATGCATCAATATTTATGAAATGCGTTTAGTTACAAAAATGTGGTTAGTAAAACAAAGTATATTTTAACAGCCTTATTTATAACACTTATTAGGGCTTTATAAAGACTTTTTAAGAAAAAATTTTTATAAAAAATTTGTTTTAAAAAGCCTTTCCAAAGCCTTAATAAGTATTATAAATAAGGCTGTAAGAAATTAAAATCAGTATTTTTTATGATAATACTGATTTGAAACTCTTAAAATATTCTTTGTTTTGACTATGAGTAGGGGCCATTATCTCTTATTATAGGACAAATAAAATAATATAGCTATACGATTTCAGAAAATATTTTCTGATATCGTATAGCTACATTTTTAATTTTTCTATAATAAGAGATAATATTTATGAAATACATTTCATAAATATTGGCGCATACTCATAGTAAAAACAACCTAAAAATACCTTGGTACGAAATATTGATGAATCATCAAAATTTCATACCATCCTATATTTATGTTGTTTTACTAATCGCATTTTGTAAATAAATGCATTTCATAAATATTATCTATTATTATAGAAAGAATCAAATAGTATGGTTATATGATATTAGAAAACATGATTTCTGATATCATATAATCATACTATTTTATTTTTCTATAATAAGAGATAATGACTCATACTCATAGTCAAAACAAAGGATATTTATATGCTGTTTTGATTATGAGTATGCGTCAATATTTATGAAATGCATTTAGTTATAAAATGCGGTTAGTAAAACAAAGTATATTTTAAGTGTTTAAGACCACCATTTTATGGTAATACCGGTTTTAAACACTTAAAGCATACTTTGTTTTGACTATGAGCATGAGCTGATATTTATGAAATGGATTTTATAAATATTGACTCATACCCTTAGTCAAAACAACATAAATAATTCTTGGTACGAAATATTGATGAATCATCGAACGATAGTTCAAAAATAAATCATAGTTCCTTTATATCAAATTCTATTCGTGCAACAATAGTTGACCTGTCAAATTACGAAAAAAAACGCTATGATTGGCTTGCTAGAAAGTCCTAATGGACTTAAATTTTGAGAACATTTATTTATACTCAAAATCTTTATATCACCCCAGATATAAATATCTGAAGAAATTAATTACATCAATTAAAATAATAATATATTACAAAATTTACCGATAGTGAATCTGTTATTTCAGTCCAAAGTAATTCCAATATGATATTTAACGATGATGCGTGTGGGAAGCATATTTTTGTATGGGGAGAGATAAGAATGTTGATTCATTCTACTTATGTAAAACTTACACCAGAATCACCAAACATTTAATAAGAGATCATCATAATGTATATTTAATGTTTAAGTTAGGTGAGAAAAATAAAAAGCATGTTGAAAGGATAAATATGGATTTTTGATTATAAGCAAAGATAGTGAATTAAACGATGATCGTTATAGAAAATAATTTTACTAGATAAAACTTTACTTTTTCGTATATCATCTGACTTTAAACTTTATGTATATAAATGTTATAAATGGCTAGCTACTTGTACACTGATAACTAAATCTGACTCAGATATCTTGAAATGAAAATCTGAACAGCTCCTGATAGCCTGATCTGTTACCTGATAAGCTGATCTAAAAATCAGATCAGCTCCTGATAAGGTGATCTGAAAACCAGACCAGCTCTTGATAAGCTGATCTGATAACCAGACCAGCTCCTGATAAGCTGATCTGAAAACCAGACCAGCTCCTGATAAGCTGATCTGAAAACCAGACCAGCTCCTGATAAGCTGATCTGAAAACCAGACCAGGTCCTGATAAGCTGATCTGAAAACCAGACCAGGTCCTGAAAAGCTGATCTGAAAACCAGACCAGGTCCTGAAAAGCTGATCTGAAAACCAGACCAGGTCCTGATAAGCTGATCTGAAAACCAGACCAGGTCCTGAAAAGCTGATCTGAAAACCAGACCAGGTCCTGAAAAGCTGATCTGAAAACCAGACCAGCTCCTGAAAAGCTGATATGATTGCTGATACCTGTTATTTGCCCTGGATGAGAAAATTTTAAAACAGTTGGTGTTGACAAGAAATGTGTTGAAGAAAAAGCTTCGTAGTATAAAAACTGGTGAAAAAGATACAAGTGAACAACTAAAAGATACATTTAAACCTATAGCAGAAGAATTCATAAATAGTTCTAAAAATATTAAAAGAATTCTTATGAAAGAAGAAAGTAAAATCAAGACAGAAGTTGAAAATATACAAGTTTAAAGCCTGAGAAACCTTCACTCAAGATATAGACAAGTACCCCAAAAGAAACTAGTAGAAGGAACAATATTTGATAATACCATCATATTTAATGATGCTAATACTGAGAATGATGATGACGATGATTTTACTCATAGACTTCCAATTCTGAAGACATTTATACTGACTTATCAGTATTGGAAGGCATAAATGAATTAGATACAAACTATTGTTGATAGTTACCTCAAACTGAATGAAGATAAAATACAAGACAAATTAATAATATAGCTTAAAGCATTAATATTTAAGAATATATTTAAATGCCAATTGAGGAACTACAACGTGAAATAAATTTAGAGAAAGAAGACAGTTATAAAATTGCAAAAGCAATTCTAAAAATTAAATAATTAAAAACAAATTGACGAGTTTACGATTAAATATACAGATTAGAAAATTAACTACATGTTAGTATATTAGTATAAATAGCTGAAAGTGCAACATGTAGATCACAACATTTTTGAAAAAATCTGTGAAACAACTCCATGTTTTTAAAAAGAAATTTAGTAAACGAACTCCATATTAAATCTCAACAATTGTTTGTGCTTGTAGAGATGCAATGAAAGGAATGTATGAAGTTTTATGGAGCTAAGTTAGGTGAAATGGAGAACTATTCTACAGAAAATAGAAATTGTTGATTTTTGAAGACTGTAATTGACACATTCTCAAAGTTTAGTACAGCTGAAAATAAAAGCTGCACTCTAAAAACCAAGGGAATGGAAAATATTTTTGAAGTGGTACGGGTACCAAAAAAACTTACAAACAGATGATTCTAAAGAATTTTTTAATAAATACTTTGGAAAACTCATTCATAAATAGAAGATTAAACATTACTTAATATGAAAGCATCAATACTAGAATGATTTAATAGATCATTGAAAGGAATGATGTGAAAAGAATTAGCTTGAATGGTTCATATAAGTGGATTGGTATATATAAAGATTTACTTAGTGTATAAAATAGAAAAATTCATCTCACCATTAACATGTTTACGATTAAACATTCCACAAATAAGAAAAAGCTGCTTAATATAGTATAAAGTAATTTGAAGAATGAATGTTGAATTTAATAAATATAAAATTAAAACGAAAAATCTAGTTTTTTGTAGGATTGATTAGGAATGATGGGTCCTAAGAAAGGTAATTAACTAAATGTAGTGGAATTCTCTAAACTTGATGGTCTGAATGAAATATTGGTAAAACTTCAGTGTTTAAAATGAACTATAACATAGTGTAATATTCAGCAGCACATCATATTATCACTTTTTTAAAGTTGTATGTACATTTTCCCATCGAAAGCGCTAGCACGCAAAATTTTACAATATGAAAATGGGATTATTATTATAGAAGATCTTCACTCTATTTATTTCTTTAGCTATCAGATCTTTAGAAAATATAGATAAACTACGGAAATTGGGCTTTGATATCCAATCTTTAAGAATGTACATGTGTATGAATAAGTATCAAACAAACTTAGTGAATGAATATACGCTTCAACTAGAATCATGCTGAAGCATGCATAAATTTTAAAATGTACAGTAAACAGATCTTACTTTATATCTGTATGAGTATTAAATAAATTTATAGAAAAAAAAAATAAAAAATGAAAGCATGCCGAAGCATGTAGAATTTCAAAAAATAAAATCCTCAGTCATACAATTTTGTAAGCAAAGAAATTTTATGATTTTGTGGTCAATGAAATACATACATATGTATCTACTTTGTAAAAATTCAAAAGAGCGAACTGGTAAATTCTAATAGTAAAGATTTTTAATTGTATCACTCTACATCTCGGACTCTTACGTCACTATCCATAGAAGCATGCTAAGGCATGCATACTAGCAAAATATATAAAGCTATTAGAAGGTGATGAGACAGAAATTGTATCGGGATCAACTCAACTCATGAATGTATTGTATACGGAGATGATTGATGGTGATGATGACCTTTTTTAAGTGAATAATCATTACATATGAATGCGACAGTGGTTGACCCCTCAAACCTCATGTAGAAATACTTGAGGGGAAAAATTCTCTCAAAACATAGATATTTCATTGTTTCTAACACTTTATGAAAACACCAATGGTGAATTGCTGGTAGAGGTAACTGAGTTATTTGAGATCGATTTGATACAATAGTTGTTTATTAAACATGCATTTCTTTGTATGTAAACTAATTTCTACATACGTAATGTATATACCCAGCAAAAAATTATACAAAAATTCTCTATTCCAAGTAGTAAAATCTGAAGAAAGGAGTGGCACATAAGAAGAAAAAAAAAATAAATAAAAATAGAGACTGACTGACCAACTAAAACGTACACTCTCTCCGATGGGCACACAAAACACACTTAAACATTTCAGAAATATATATACAATACGGTGAACTTTAATAAAATGAAAAAAAAAATCATATAGAACATTAAATAAAAGCCATAGGTGCTCACCCTTCATAAAATAAACATATGTATATGTACCTTATTAATGTCAACATATTATCAGTATAAAGCAACAGAAATTTCGTCATACAAAGTCATCTTGTATCCTAGAGGAGCCGTCGATAGGGTATACCTAAATTATATGAAAACGAGTTCGTTTTCTGTTGATCGCTATTCAAGAAGAAAATATGTTTGTTCATTATGATTTAACTAATTTAAAAGTACATTTAAATTCAATCCCATATCCGTACTTCTTAACATAAAAATTAAAAATAAATGTTATCCAATTCTATATTATACTATGTATCAAAAATTTCTAAAAAGCTGTTATATGAAAGAATCTCCAGCGCTTCTAACTGCATCAGAGTTTAAGAAAAAAGCTCCTTTTATTCAATTGAATAAAATTTTTATTTGAAGCAGTAAGCAAATACATCAGCTTACTGCATTCTTATTCATAATCGTATAATAAAATATATAACCACTAAAGGACAAAGTCTAAAAGTCTTATAAATTAAGAAATATAGAAAATAACATAATTTTTATAAACGCGTAAAGTTTCAAAAGTAATTCAAACGATTTCATCGCAAAAAACAAACAAAAAGCAGCGATTGTTTTCAACAATTATGAAAATAATAATTACAATATAAAACTCCCTTTTGATTTCCAATGTTTATCAATAAAAAATAAAAAAGAAGTAAGTTAACTAACAACAAAAAAACTATCAGTACCTAAGCTGGAGTGCCGGATCAGTTTCATTTAAAAATGTTTATACATTTTTAAAAAGCAAAGCAAGCTTTCCAAAATAAATGTAGAAGGCTATAGCTAGAAAAAATTTTATACCCTAAAAATGTCAAACGTTGACTAACTAACATTACATCAACTTTAAAAATATGTAAATTAAGTATAAGAAATATTTCTATTATAGTTACTATTACTATAGAGTATGTAAGTACATATCTTCAGGAATTCAGTTTTACTTAAAACAGAAAATCCTCACAAACTTTTAAGTAAACGCAGATAAAAAATAAAATGTTTTTAATTTCACCAACAACAGACATCACATGACAAAAATAAAATAAAAAATGTATTCAAAGATTGAGTTAAACACTTATTTGTATGTACATATATATGTACATACATACATACATACATACATAAAATCAATTTGTAGATATGTATGTATACATATCAAATTTCTTATCAATGCTTAAGTATTTATTAGATCTACATCATGAAAATATATGAAGCGTCGTTTAGTTAAAGCACAATGCAAATATAAACAATCCATACACTCAGGGAAAATCTGCAGCTTAAAAATAAGAATTCGTCACATTAATTCAATAATTTTTAATATAATAGAAAATGTATATTGAGATATCTACAAACTAATGAGTTTAATAAATGAATACTGTAAATTAATATTTTGTCCATATTGAAATAAGAAATTTTAATATGACTAAACCTTTGTTAATGGTTCTTATTAATTCAGCATGGTTTTTACTGATTTCAAGTTGGTTTTTCTCTGTGTGCAGAAAACTCTTTCAGTCAAAGAAGACGGATGTAGTTAAATAAAAAAAATCTGTAATATAAACAAATTTCACACAGACAGACTTTAACGCGAGACAAATTTAAGCATGAGAAAATATAAAGCAATCGTAAGTATAAAAACATACTAGGAATAGGGAAGTCCAGATATATGATAGTATTTTATAGTACCAAATGTCGATATTGAAAACAATTTATTTCTACCTACATATAAATACCAGCTCAAATACACACACATAGCAGAATTCATATAAGAAATATCCAAGAAAATTTCAACAACACCTCACCTTTTGCAAATCATGACGAGCCTTAAATTCTCCCTCAGATATACATACACAAATTCCCATGATCATACATACATACATATACAATATATAAGATTAATCTCAACAACACAACACTCTCACATACCCGAAATTACAGATAGTCTTAAACTTCTACAGACATCTATACACATAGATTCTCATGGCTACATATTACAAGAACACCTCGCCCCTAATAAATCATAATCATCTTAAATTCTTACAGAAATACATACATACATACACATAACCAATTTAACTCAAGAACATCCTCACCCACCTCAAATCACGATCAGCCTTAAACTACTATAGACAGACACATCCACAAATCCCCATGGCTACATATTACGTCAACAACCCTGCCCACCCAAATCATGGTCAGCCTTAAACTCCTACAGACATACAAACACACAGATTCCCCCGGTTGCATATTACTAGAACACCTCACCTCTCATAAATCACAATCAGCCCTAAGCTCCTACAGAAATACACACATTGAAATTCCTACAAACATACGCACACACACACACACATACACACGCAATCGATCTACCTCAACTACACCCCGTCCCCTGCCAATCAAACCTTCACCTAAATTCTCACAGACAGACAGACACATCCACAAATTCCTATGGTTACATATTACGCCAACAACGCCACCCACTCAAATCACGGTCAGCCTAAAATTCCCACAGTCTAGCAACACCTAGGGAGCATTAGAAAATAATAATCATGTTTTGCCGTCGGCATTTGAAAAAAATAATAATCATATTTTGCCGTCGGCATTTGAAAAAAATAATAATCATGTTTTGCCCGCCATTAGGAAAAATTATCATGCATTGCCGTAGGCATTAGGAAAAATTAATAATCACTATTTCACCATTGGTATTAGGAAAATTCATTTTCATGATTTTCCTCGTCTGTATATACAAACATAAAAACCGCCAAACTATGAACCGCCTTAATACATTCACACAAAATATTCCACACACAAGCATCCACGGTCAGGCAGACAGACAGACAGACCGACAGACGGACAGACAGACATACACTTAATGTAAACAAAAACTCCTAATGTAAACAAAAAACTCCTAATGTAAACAAAAAACACAAATTTCCAAGAATTTAACAATTTTCAAATTTTAATTACCCAAATTTAACAATTTCAGCAACAATTTAACAATTTCAGCCCACAATTTAACAATTTCAGCCACAATTTAACAATTTTAATCGGCGCCAGAAGTGGGAGTTCCCTACTACTTTTGATGTACCATGGAGCCGGTGTTATTAACCGTAAAATTTTGTTTTGGCTTCGTTGGATTCTTTCGACATTAAAAGCTGAGGCAGTGCCCCATAACTGAATTCCGTAGCACCATATTGGCTTCAAAAGCGACTTGTACAGTAAAAGTTTGTAGTCTGGGCTGAGTGTTGAATTTCTGCCAATCAACCAATATATTTGAGTTAACTTAAGTTTCATCTGAGTTAACTTAAAGTCAATATGATGTTTCCATATAAGCCTTCGATCAAGGTGTATACAAAGGTATTTTCACTTGGGAATGTTGAGGAATATTTTGATTGTTGATTCGAATAGGGGAGCAAGTATCTTTTCGTATAGTAAATGTTACCTGCGCACACTTCTGCTCATTTACTTTAATTCTCCATAGCTTTAATCATAGTTCCAGCTGGGTAATATGTTCCTGAAGATATAATGATGCCTTCGTGCATGCTAAAGAAGGCTTTATCATCGGCAAATGTAGATGTATGGATTTTAGTGTTAACAGGCATATCACAAGTATATACCAAAAACAAAACTGGGCCCAGTATACTCCCCTGTGGAACACCGGCAGAGATAGATTCGTGCACACGCATGAAGTCTCCTTCCACAACAATGAATTTCCGGGATAGAATATAACTTTCCAATAGCTTTAGAAAATTAAAAAAAGAAAAGAGAGTAGAACAATACTTCTTTTCTTCAAATGTTCTTCTTATAACTTGAACCAGTCTATGCGTTTGTTCATGCTAACTTCTAAAACAAAATTGATGGTCCGGTATGCACCCACTATCAGTTAGAATTGGGGACAATTTTGTCATGAGCAGCTTTTCGAAAAGCTTTGATATTGTTGATAGTAAACTTATTGGCCTGTATGACTCAGCTTTGGTAAGATCTTTGCCTGGCTTTGGAATCGTTTTGACCTTGGCAAGCTTCCAGCTGTGTGGATAATACTCTAGTCGTAATATGGCATTAAAAATAAATAGTAAGATTCTAGTTGCAGTGAGAGGCAGATTCATCAGCATCTTGTTGCTAATTCCATCAATACCTGGAGCTTTATTCGGGTTGAGCTCAGCAATTAGTTTATGTACATCACGCATCTTAAACTTTAAGGGTCGAGGGGGTAGAGCAACTACACTCGGCAAATCAACAACACCGGAATACGGATTTTAAATGCTCAGCAAATATTTTACCTTTTTTAGTATCGCTTCTTGCCCAACCTCCGGTAGATGTGCGCAAAGGTGGCTTAAACTCAACGGGTCTATTAAGCTTTTTAGTAGCGCGCCACAAGGAGTAATTAGAAGCTGGTGTGACATCCAGACTTACAAAATAATTTCTAAAAGATGCAGTTTTCTCAGATGCAAGCAACTTTTGGAGTCGTTTCGTGCAATCTTTAAATCTAATTTTATTTTGTGGTGATCTATGCTGTTGCCATTCCCTTCTAGCTCTTTTTTTCACGTACGAGACGTTCAATGTCTGTAGAATAAATTCTGTTAAACCCAGTCTGCGGATGGGAGGTAGCGGCATGTTCAGCAGCCTGTTTAATATTTTCGTTAAGATTGGCAATGTTAGATTCAATATCATCTGGTGTTCTTAGCTTAATATTTTCCGTACAATGACTACAAAGATATTTTTTGAACCCCAGCTAATTAACACGATTTATTATCTTCACATATGGGTGAAACAAAGCGCTTCTCACTGAGCTACAAATTGTAACGATCGTGGGGGAGTCGACATCGGACGAGAGATCTAGAGAAGCTTCAACTTGAACTAAATCCCTAGAGATATTTTTCATGACGCCAAAATCTATGACATCCGGAATTTTTTGTCTATCAGTAGGTGGGCTCCCCACTCTATTTTTGCAATTGTGTTGAACAACGCTCGACCTCTGGGTGTAATAAGACGCGAACCCCAGAACGTATGTTTTGAATTGTACGAAAAAGGTCCAAGGGATTTGTTGAAATTCTCGTATTGATCCTCAGTGATTGAAAAACTGGGAGGGGAGTAAATTGATGATATCACGAAATTTGTACAAAAATTTTCAATGCCAATATATGTTGCTTGTAGATGTTCTTCACTTATGTTCTCAAGAATATGCTTCTCGATGCCAAATGACTCTCAGAGACTAACATTATATCAATATTTTTTCTCTGAAGAAGTGCTCATGTTCATTTTTATGTTGGCGAATGCCGTTTGCGTTGCAGAAACATATTTTTAAGATGTTCATGGCTTGTTAATTAATGCTTGAAGCAGTGTATTCTGCATTCGAAGCATTTCCTGCATCAAGCTTGTCATATGTGTTGTAAAGTTGTCTATAGTTTGCACCAGATTATCCATAGTGGTTTCAAGGCGACTGAAATTAAAGCTTGAGTTTGCATTTGTTGAATTATTTGGTGGTGAAACATTTTGTGATGGAACAGAATTTGTCTTAGCAGCATCGGCATACGAAACACGGGAAGTGACTGGTTGGCTCATTTGCGCAAAAGTGGCGGAGTAAGTGTTTGCTGACTGAGCTGGAGCTAATTTAGGTTTTTGCACCATAGTCTGTTTGACGAAAGAGTACACAGGACATCCTCTGTAGTTAGCGGTGTCATTACCTTCAAAATTACTTCATATTTTATCACTTTGAACTTTTGGCTTATTGCAACTAGCAGTGCCGTGTAATTCGCCGCACACAACACAAACAGAGGGTAAATTGCAGTATGTTTTTGTGTGGCCATATTCTTGGCAATTATGGCACTGTACGGGCCCAGAACGCTTATGTGGCTCTTCAACTGTGATTTTTCGGTACAAGAGGTATTTTAAATTATAAATTGGATGCATCTCATTTTTTCTTAATTTTATATCATTTGGCTAAAATTCAACTCGAAATAGAGGTTGGGAGATCTTCTCCCTATTGATTATATTAGACACATTTTTTACCTTAAATCCCTGGAGGACGAATGCATCTTTTATTTCTTCGGGAACAACGCAATAATCTATGTCCTTCAATACGATCTGCAGGCCTTTAGCACTCTTAAGATGGTATATGTAGAAACTTGTTTTAGTTAATAATTATTTTTCGAACTTCATTTGTTTCTACATATATTTATGATTTTAACAGGCTAAAGTTCGTATCGCTTTTTAAGCCAAATTACATGTGGTAATTATTAATGAACAAATAACACTAAAGTTAGTTGTAAATATTTTGACAACACATTGTTGAACGGAACAGCTAGTCGTTTTCGAAGGCCACTAAACCTTCATCATCAGCGTCTTTCTGTGTTTGGTCCCCTGTGTGTGGTTTCAAAGATTATTTTTGATTCTTTTTAATTATTTTCAAACATTTTGAATTTACATTAATCCATTTTGAAAAAAATCTAAAGAAATTTATAAAATTAGATATTTTTGTTTAAAAAATTATTAACATATTCAATTGTATAACAACACTAATAATATCAATCGTAGAATAAAGTATAAAAAAACATAAAGAGAAATTTTGCATTGCCTGTATGCATTTCATTGACGCTTTAACAAATCGTCAGTAGACTTCAACCACACATATTGAACAGCCACAAACCACTTATCTTATGTTTGAAAATAACCAAAAAAGAATCAAGAGTAATCTTTGAAAGTAGTCGGACAATATTTTGTTTACTTTTAAAATTATTTCAGTGTTGCCAGTTTTTTTCTAGAGCTTATCCCCAATTTTTGATTTGTCATCCCTAAAAATCCCCAAATTGAGTTTTTTTTATTCAAATGTTTTCTTTTGTGAAAATATTAAATTTTTTTAATTTTTTTTATATAATAATGGCAAAATGACATATTTATTCAATAAAATTCATTTATATCGATAGCTTTATTTACATGCATATTAATTTAATTTGTACTTATAAAACTTGTACAAAAAATTATATAGCTTAATATTTTATTTTTTATTTTTTTATTTATTTATTAATTTTGGAACCTTCTACAGCAAAACTTAAGTCTTAAAGAAGCAGAAGTATACTAATAGTTATTTTGCCATTTACAATAGAAATAAATACCTAATATAAAATTAAAATGAAAAAACACTTGTAGTTCTAACAAGTGTAAATTAAAAACAGTTAATAAAAATATTTGCATGTAAAATTAAAACATATTTTCCTATTTACTTTTAATTAATTGTTATTATAGTATTTCCATTAAATTGCTGAATTGTTGTTGTTGAATTGTTGAAAAGTTTGTCTTTTAAAAAGTAAAGCGTTGCTAGTTCCCCTAATTTCTGGTGGGATAGTATTCCAAAGACGTATCGTGGATATGAAAAATTGCCAATTTGAAATTATAGTGGTATTATCGCTTTGTTTCTACCGAAACGACTGAAACTGAGTCGTTTATATAATTCTTCAGGTTGACGGGAAGTTACTATTTTGTGAACGAATATCAAAACTCTTATGTTCATTAAATCCTCAAACTGGACGCCGAAAATTTGCCTTGTGTAGAAACTTATGTGATGGTGATTTCCATTTGATTTAAGCCCAAAGACATATCTCGTTATGTTAATGAATGTAACTTTAAGCCTTAACTTGCTTTTTGCATCACAGTTTGCGAAAATTTCGCAGCCATACATTAATACTGGAATGAGGTAGGTTTTCGCAAGAAGTAGTCTGATCCTAAAAGGCGTGCAATATTGTGTTGGCCATAGGGTTCGGAGCATAGAAAATGTTTTCCCACAAGCGGTTGCTACGTGATCCGAACAGGTTAATGTGCTATTGAATATTATTCCTAAGTTCTTAATTTTATTAACTATTTCAATTTTCTGATTATCAACAATTACGTTTGGTTTTACTATTATTTGTTGAAATCTTTCATGGACGAGAAGGCATTTTGATTTCCTACGGTTAAGGCTCAGGCCGTTAATTGCAGCCCATAAAGATATTCTTTTTAGGTCTTCATTTAATTTATTTTCAAAGTCTTCTTTTTATTACTTATATATATTTGGACGTCGTCTGCATACATTCTAATATTACAGTGCAACAACTGGTTTGGCAAATTGTTGGTGTATATTGATAAAAGTAAGGGCCCCAAAATTGAATCTCCTGGGACGCCCCTAATAACAGGCAGGGTAGTTGATGTGGCTGATGAGTTTACTTCTACTTATTGCTCTCTATCACTGAGATAAGTGCGTATTAATTTTGAAGATGTCGAAGAGAAATTCATCATTTTCTCTAACTTTTGAAGCAAGATAGTATGATCAATGGAATTAAAGGCCTTAGAATGGTCTAGTAAGATCAGCAAAACCATGTGACCATCATCTAGGTCTTTTCTAATATCTTCTGCTACATCTACAAGAGCTGTTACACAACTGTATCCTGCGCGAAAACCAGATTGTTTGCTTGTTAGTAGTTTACAATCACCAAGGAATTCTGTAATTTGTTTATGTAGGAGTTTTTCAAGAGCTTTAGATAAATAAGGTAGTATTGTAATTGGACGGTATTCTAAGGATGGTTTAGGAATAGGACGGACTTTTGCCAGTTTCCACATTTTTGGATAAGTGCTAGTTGTTGTTATAAAATTAAATATATGTGTTATAAACGGCAATTTGTTATCCTGATATTTATTGTAAAACAAGTGATCAGTAGATGGCATTGGAATATCAATGAAATTACTATTAATGGTATTTGGATCTAAAATAGGTTGTACATCCTCGCGCTTTCCCTGGACTATTCCAATTTCTCTAATGGTTGCCCACGAATTTTCAAATTTGTATGCATAAAACGATGACTTAGCTTGTCGAATGGCTTTCGTTACGTTTTTTCTAGCCAATCGATAGGTTTCGTATAATGCATTTGTTTTATATTTCTTCCAACGCGAGTAAAGAAAATCACGCTCTTTCATTAAACGCATAATACACGAAGTAAACAATGGCTTATGCTGACTTTTAATTACCCTCGTTTGTAGTGGTATAACGATGTCATACAAAGCCAAAATAGTGTAGTTCAAAAATGCTAACTGATCGTCTACTGTTGAATAATAGTATATTTGGGTCCAATCTATTTTGAAAATTTATTCTTCCAACACATTTTGATTGGCTGGCTTGAAGTTACGATAACTTATTATGTTATTATAAGGATGAATTGAGATGTTATATGTCAGAAAAATAGGTCATGTTTGGAAAAACAAGATGCTGATAATTGATCATACATCAAAACATTGGACTCGTTGGAAACAAATAATAATAATATACACAAGTATAAAAAAATTTAGCCAAGGTTTACCATTTCAAAAACTTCAGAATCGAAATCTTCTGATTCGTCAGCCACAGAAATTTTGTTGTACAGAGTACTTGGATTAAAATCTCTGCTGAAATACTAGTAGGATTAAATTTGTCACAACAAATTGAATTATTTTCAAAGTGTATGTTTATTCAGAAAAGTGATTCCAACAAGTCGTTGCCTTTTGTTACGCATTTTTGATTTGGTAGTGTTCATTATTGGTTAATCGGCTTTGATACATCTTCTTTATTAGAAACCATTCACTTTGAATAGTAACGCACATTTTTAGACTTGCCAGACGTAAATTTCTTGGCTGAAAAATTATTCTTGTTACCATCAGTTATGAAAAAGAAATCCCAAAAAAATCCCCTGATATACGGTTATAACCCCCAACAAATCCCCAGATCCCCAAGACGAAATTTCCATCCCCCAATTTGGGGAAAAATCCCCTAAACTGGCAACACTGATTTATATACACATATTGCTCATTAACAAAACAACGTCATCACTCAAAAACTAGTTTGCAACAAACGAGTTTAAAGTTTTCAGTTTTCACACAACTTAAAGGAAGGAAAAAATTTTGGTTTTATCCCAAGAGCTGACTAAACGAGATATTTGTATGAAATTTGTACACATCATTATCTTAAAAATTCAATTTATTGAGTTATGGCGTTGTTATAGTAAATGGGCCATACGTTTTCAATGAACATTCACAATCGTAAAACTCTAATAGAATTTTAATTCACAATATTTGGAATATAAATGCCTTATAGTATGTTTGTACCGATATTAAATCGAGTACATTATAAGGCGGTCGCAGCGGCTGCAATGTAAATTTTATCCACATGAAGTTGGCATTTAAAATTTATTATATATTCCTTAATGCCATTTTTTCGAAATTGTCAACCACTATTGATGGATGACACAGAGATGGATGAATCCAGTTCGAAAAATAGTATTTTCGAAATGATTTAATATAAATCAACTACTTTGAGGTGATTTATCCATATGCAAAATGTATGGTAAATCATGCATATATTAACATGATTTGCTCAAATTACCATGATTTGTCTAAATCATGCCGGTGGAAACATACTATTAATTGCCTAAATCACTTTACTAACGCGATATTTGCAGTTGAAACTAAATTATGCAGGCCTACATCGACCTGCACTTTGTTTCTTGACGTCCTCTAATATCCGTTCTTTTACATCTTTTGTTCGTGCTTCCATTTCTAATACCGCTATTAACAGTGCCATACCGCTTTTATCCTCAAAAAAATAAAGATTTCATGTTTTAATGCAAACTAAAATTGCATGCTTTTTTACCTTCTTTAGGAAAAGAATATTAATATAGAAGACAAGGCGGTGAAGGAAGAGATAGAAGAAAGCTTCATTATTTTAATAACTCTGCTTTTTGCACATTTTTTAATAATGCAGTGTTGCAGCGACTCTGGTGTCATTAAGGCGTATTAAATTTTCGAAGCTGTGCTTTGTAGCCATTTTATTTTTTGGTTTTTTTTACTTCGCTGATGATTATGCTACACATTACCAACAAAGGAGGGCGCTCTGATTTTACATTACGATTAGTATCCGCTGAAGTAGGAACTTTCCCATAGCAAATGGCATAAAGGGACACTAATTCAGATCAGAAAAGCCCGTGGTGTTGTTATTTAACAGTGTTGAAAGTTTTTTTCCAGAGATTATCCCCAATTTATGATTTGTCATCCCCGAAAATCCCCAAATTGAGTTTTTTTATTAAAATTTTTTTTTCGTTAAAAAAAATTATTTTTTTTAATTTAATTTGTACTTGTAAACTTGTAAAAAAAATCACACTTAGCTTAACACACAAGTATAAAAAAAAATTTTAACCCAAGTTTACCATTTCAAAAACTTCAGAATCGAAATCATCTGATTCATCAGCCTCAAAAATTGTTTGTACATAGCACAACAAATTGAATTATTTTTAAAGTTTGTGTTTAGTCTAAGAAGAACAAGTCATAATGCATTTTGTTGCATATTTTTATTTTGGTAGTATTCATTATTGGTTAATCTGCCGTGATACTTCTTCTTTATTAGAAACCATTCACCATGATTAATAACACACATTTTTAGAATTGTCAGACGCACATTTCTTAGCTTAAAAATCATTTTTGTTACCATCAGTTACAAAAAAATTCCCAAAAGTTTCCTAACATTTGGTTATCATCCCCAACGAATTCCCAGATCCCCAACACGAAATTTGTATCTTCAATCACGAAAAAAATCCCCGATTTGGGGAGAAATACCCTAAACTGGCAATGCTGTTATTTAATGACCATGTCGGTGACCGGGCTCGAATCCAGGACCTTCGGTTTAGTAGTCAACGTGCTAACTACTTCAGCCAACGCCACCTTTTCGAAAATAATTCAAAGAAGTACTTACAAAATCTGATACTATCATCATCCTATTATTGCGCCATCGCATTTATAAAATATATAACGACACTCGTTAAGAAATATGTGAATACGTACTAAATTTTAAATAATAAAATATAGAAAATATTCTGGGAACTTCGGCACAAATTTCCCGGAAGGTGTGTCGGACCCCAGAAATTTTTTCCCCGGAAATGCCGTGTGAACAACACTATCAAATACTCAACCTTATGATTGTACTCAGAAAAATTATAACGAACTCCCTTAAGCTTCTGGATTCTTTAGATCACATTTTTGTGCAAATGGTCTTGCATCGTTGCATGTACAAAATGGTATTGTATATTCATATTCACCACTTAACAATTCTTAGTGGTGAGTATCAATATACTATACCATTTTGCACATGCAACGATGCAATACCATTAGCACAAGATTGTGAATTGGGCTAGTGAGTTAATTTATTTGCAAACAGTGCTCGTATAAACTTAGTATGAGTTGGCAATAAATTTGACACATTGAACATATCGCACACTAAATCATCAACATAAATCATAACACAGTTCACTGAAAGAACTTCCAATGACTTTGCAAATTTCTTTTGCAACACAGTCTTCCTGAACAATATAAAATACCGTTATGCCTGTTTTTATGTTACATACTTGCGTCATTTGTACAGTATAAACAGTTCTTTGCCACTACTTTTGAATTGTGACTGTTTATGATTTAGCGTGCGATATGTACTCTTTTCAGTGTTGCCAGGTCATTCCATTTTTGAATGATTTTAATTCCTATTGTATTGATTTTGATATTTTCGGATTATGAGAAACTAAAACTTATAATTTTAGAGTTTAAAGAAAAAAAATTATTAATCAAAATAAAAGGACAATAAGGATAGAAAGTGTTTATTTTAACCTTAATGTAGAACGACAATTTTTTAGTAGTAGTAGTAAAATCCAATTCAAAATATTTTATTCGGTTGTGTTAATCAATCACTTAATTAGTCATGACAAAACCATACGCTCGATTGATGCCATCAATGTAAGAATTGTCAGAATTATTTGCCTGTTGAACGATATCGCAAGAAAATCGAAGCGATCGAAAGCCAGTCACTCGAATTCGAGTCAATTTGGATTCAACGATGTCGGCAGTGCTCGTGCGCATGTACTTACGTTTATAAGTTTATGTTTCTTACGTGGTAATGAATTAAAAGATTGTCAGATAGGAATTTTCATTATATTTAGTCGATTTTTTTAAAATTTAAAAATAATACTACTCATTTGTATGAGATTAAATACAACCATATTGAACAATGAAAAAACATTCAACAAAATAATCGCATTACAACACGTAGTTATCATTGTTTTATTTTACAACTACATTCGTTGTGTTTGAAATGTGCGAGTACTTTGTAAAATGAAAATAAAGCATTAATCAAAACAAAATTGTTCAAAAATATTTTAATTCACATTATATGTCAATCGTGAAAAAATAAAATAATAATTTAAAAAATTAAAATAATAAAGTGATAAAATAATCTTTTTGCTTCTTGGGAGATAAATTGTACCAGTCGAAAGCAAAATAGGAAGTGAGTGGTTTTGACATTCGAGTTCGTATTGTTCATAGTCTTGTCGACGTAGCTGAACTGGGGTCAAATCGTTACATCCGTGAACGTACAACTCGTCACGTAAAAACACAATTTTCAGATTATGACATACGTGAACGTATTGAAATTATTTAATTTGTTTTCGTGCGATTGCCGATACGATCACGTATGTAACGATTTGAAGCCCTTTTTTATATGAAAACACTTACGTTTTCTTTCAAGTTCCCATTTGAATAAATGTTCGTTGTTGATGAACCCAAATCAATTTACTTTCGCTTAGAACGCGAAAGAATGCCTACCTTCGACATAGTTGAACAGGCTCTATATCTTCATTCACAATTATGCCTAACCATTTTCCAACCAATCTTTTTTCTGGGTGTATGTAAATTCCGACATTTAACTGTAACTATTTAGACGGGTTATAGGGTTGCAGCGATACTTACAAGGGTGTATCGGGATTCTTTGTATAAATAAACAAAACCGGAATTTTTCGAAAAACGTTGTAAAACGTATGTATGTACATAAATAATGTTTTTTATTATATATATATCGGGTGTTTTTTTAGAGGTATAGAATTTCGAATTGAAATAAAACACAAGAAAATCGTTTTAATGTCCATCAATTTGGCTTTATTGGAAGGATAATTTTATGCCATTAATGTTTAAATATGATTTCGGGCATGTGGCCGCCGCGGCTGGCTCGAATAAAGCCAATTCTACAGGTCCAATTTTCAACCACTTTTTCGAGCATATGGGGCCGTATGTTGGCAACAACGCCACGAATGTTGGCTTCCAAGTCCCCTAACGTTTCTGGTTTGTTGGCGTAGACGAGCGACTTCACATATCCCCAAAGAAAATAATCCAATGGTGTCAAATCACACGATCTTGGTGGCCAATTGACAGGTCCATTCCGCGAAATTATGCGCTCATCGAATGTTTCCTTCAATAAATCGATTGTGACGTGCGCTGTGTGGCATGTAGCGCCGTCTTGTTGGAACCACAACTCATCCACATTCATGCCATCCAATTCGGGAACAAAATAGTCGGTTATCATGGCTCTATACCGGTCTCCATTAACGGTAACTGACTCTCCAGCATTATTTCGGAAGAAGTATGGCCCAATGACTCCACCAGCCCATAGAGCTGTTCGACGTCTCTGCGGATGCGTATTATCACATAGAGTAAACGTAGTGCGAAAACGATCCATGGTTAACCGAATTAATTGCTCTGATGGACGATTATGTCGACCATAAAATGGACGGAGCTTGCGGTAAACTTCGCGAACTGAACCATTATTATCGAAATAAATTTGCACGATTTGCAAGCGTTGTTCTTTTGTCAACCTGTTTATGATGAAATGGCAAACCAAACTAAATACAAATCACTTGACAGCTGACAAAATGGCCGCCAGTTAAAAAAGTGATGCCAACTTAAAGTTTTATACCTCAATAAAAAACACCCTTTATATATATAGGTACATTCCACTTGTTATATACTTATGTATTTGCATATATATATCGTCAGCTAAAACGCGAACGGCCCTAACTAACAAAAAATCCAAAATCGCTTTTTTGGTTGATTCTGATGCATTGCGTCAAAATACACATTTAGACTTGTCTGACCAAAATTAGCGATTTTATTGACGAAAAACAAACGGCCCTATCTACAAAAGTGTTTATTTGATAAACGCAAAAAGACTTAAGTGATCGTTTATATGGGCAAAAATAAAAAAATAAACATGTTATTTGAATTCGTTAACTTGCTTAAAACTGCACGTAAAGAGCCGTTCCCTCTAAAAGTTCACCACTTGAATCACGATTACGTCCTTGATTATGAGTCTGTCTCTAAGCGGTATACATCTATAAGACCAGGTACAGTATGAAGTGCATATCTGTAAAATCAACTGAATTTAAAAACTGCATTATTTTTAAGGAAAAAAATCTGGGGATCCCACTGTCAATATGATGCGCATTGGCATACGAACAAACAAAAACTATTTATTTTAAAACTAAAATCGATGACAATTATGCCCAGCTTCCACAAAGAACTGAAAACAAAATCAATACTGTTTTACTTCCGAAACTGCATAAAGAAAGATTTAAAATTTCTAAAAAGAAGTAGCAGCACCTGCAGGATCTAAAGTCACTACTACCAAAAGATTGTAATTTTTTCTATGATAGCATACCCTTTGAGAATTAATTCATTTTTTCTAAATTCATTCTTCAACTCTTGAATGTTTTTAAAGTCTTTTTTTTGTTTAATTTTAATGAATTTACTTTTTGTGATGCAATATAAAAATAAATTAATATATAATAAAAATGTTTATAATTAAAATAAATGATAAAACTATTTTGCCTTAAAGTGTAGATAGGGCCTTTGATTTCAGAAAACTAAGGTACAAAAGGTCCTAACTAACATAGCCATTCAAATATCACAAAATTTGATTCAATTCTGCCAGAAATCAATTTGTCACATATTTTTTAATAATTCTGGTGAAACCCTTGCTGATTGAAACTATACTTTTGGTTTAAAACAGTATTTTGCTTCTCCTGTAAAATTTCAAAAATGTTAGATAGGGCCGTTTGCGTTTTAGCTGACGATATATAAATATTTGTTACAATTTGTTTGTTTATTGTTTGTTTAAATTCATTTATATGTATTGTATTTAAACATATGTTGGATTTGTTTGTTTGTTTTTACGCATTTATTTGAATAACTTTGTTTCCACACTTTTACTTCAATAATTGAGAATTCACGAAACGAATAAAAAACCAAATTTTTATCGTGCAAAAACGGGCCGCTTTACTTGTTGCTTTGAAGTTGGTGGTAGTTGGTTTAGGGGGTATTGTTGGAAAAGGTCAAGGTTGGGTAGAGTATATATTTTGTTCACTGAGATGAACAGTAACAATGAACACTTATAAACTTGTTACAATGCAATTATAATTTATTTTTGAGCATATATTTTTTGGTATTCGAATTGACAATCTTCAGCATGACAGGCTTGCACACTACCCACTCGACCACAGGGTCACCTATTTTTCAAAAGTATAAACACCAGTTAAGCTTAGGTTAATATCTAAGCATAGTTACGAGACTGATTCCAGAGTGGCTTGGCGGTACCATTGGAGGAAACAATTAACATTATATTTAAAGTGTTTGATAGGTCCTGGATCCAACCTCATCGAACTTGTTTAATGTCGTTTACTATAATACTAGACCAAGCCCAATTAAATTGACAAAAGATCAAGAGGATACATCACGAAAATGGTGAATATGTAACCATTTACAGGATATGTCCTTTTTTCACCAAACACTGCTCCATACTTTTGGTAACACTCCCATATTCTCAAGTCATAGGACGAGTAAATTTGGATCAATTGTCACCAAATTTCCTTCAGGGTATGTAAATACATCATATAAAGTTAGCAGTAATGAAGAAATACTTTCTTACAATATATTTTTATTAACTGTTGTTATCCATTCATACAAATTTGGCAAGTTTACTTATGTATATAAAAAATTTATTTATACTGTAAGTAACGGTTACAAGAACTATAGAAAGCCAAAAAGTTTTGCTGAGTACACATTAGGTCTGTTCCAAATTTTTTTTTTTTTTTTTTGTAGTGCATGTATTTATTTATTGTATCTTCATATGTGAACTAACAATAAGTATTCAAATCTTAAATCTATAAAAAAAATTATTAGGCCCGACCAGTGTCGGACATAAACTTAGTGGTAGTTATAAATAATACATTAGTAGTGATAATCAAAAAAAAAAAGGGGGGGAAGTATTTTCAAGTAGTCCCATCTGGAGTGTTAGGTATAAGAGCCCGTGTGTCCCTCTTTTTTAAGCGGATGTGTCCAGTAAAGTTCAAAATATTACGAGCAAGCGGATTAGGATGTGATTCGTGTTTTGTTAAATATTTGCCTGCGTATTTTGCAATTTCTTCAGTCACTAGTGGCATATTTAAATCACGATGTATAATAGAATTTTGGATGTACCATGGAGCCGATGTTATTAACCGTAAAATTTTGTTTTGCCTTCGTTGGATTCTCTCGACGTTGGAAGCTGAAGCAGTGCCCCATAACTGAATTCCGTAGCACCATATTGGCTTCAAAAGCAACTTGTACAGTAAAAGTTTGCAGTCTAAGCTGAGTGTTGAGTTTCTGCCAATCAACCAATATATTTGAGTTAACTTAAGTTTCATCTGAGTTAACTTAGAGTCAATATGATGTTTCCATGTAAGTCTTCGATCAAGGTGTATACCAAGGTATTTCACTTGGGAATGTTGAGGAATATTATGATTGTTGATTCGAATGGGGGAGCAAGTATCTCTTCTTAGGGTGAACGTTATATGGACACACTTTTGTTCATTGACTTTAATTCTCCATAAGTTCAACCATATTTCCAGCTGAGTGATATGTTCCTGGAGATTGCGGGATGCCTCATAAGGGTTTTCGTGCACACTCATACAGGCTGTATCATCGGCAAAAGTAGAAATATGGATATTATTGCTCACAAGCATATCACAAGTATATATTAAATACAAGACAGGACCCAGAATACTACCCTGGGGCACACCAGAAGATATAGATTCGGGCACACTCGTGAACTCTCCTTCCACAACAGTGAACTTCCTATCAATAATATAACTTTCCAAAAGCTTTTGAATATTTATTGGCAGATATGTCTTCAATTTTAAAACTAGGCCTTCGTGCCATACTTTATCAAACGCCTGAGAAACACCAATAAAGAGAGCAGAACAATACTTCTTTTCTTCAAATGTTCTTCTTACAACTTGGACCAGTCTATGCGTTTGTTCAATCGTGCTGTGCTGACTTCTAAAGCCAAATTGATGGTCCGGGATGCACCCATTATCAGTTAAAATTTTGGACAATTTAGTCATGAGCAGCTTTTCGAAAAGCTTTGAGATTGTAGATAGTAAGCTTATAGGCCTATATGACTCAGTCTTGGTAAGATCTTTGCCCGCCTTTGGAATCATTTTGATCTTGGCCAGTTTCCAGTTATGTGGAAAATACTGCATTCTTAAAATAGCATTAAAAGTAAATAGCAGGATTCTTATTGCAATATGAGGCAAGTTCATGAGCATTTTGTTACTAATGCCATCAGTACCTGGAGCTTTCTTCGGGTTAAGTTCAGCAATTACTTTTTGTACTTCACGCATCTTAAACATTAAGGGACGAGGGGGTAGAGAAACTACACTCGGTAAATCAGCAGCACCCGTACATGAATTGGGAGTGAATACAGATTTTAAATGCTCAGAAAATAAGTTACCTTTCTCACTATCACTTCTTGCCCAGCCTCCGGTCGCAGTACGCAATGGTGATTTAAGATCAACGGGTCGTTTAAGATTTCTAGTAGCGCGCCATAAAGAGTAATTAGATGCGGACGTTACATCAAGACCTTCTAAATACTTTTCCAGTAGTGCAGTTTTTTCTGACGATAGCAGCTCTTTGAGTCGTTTAGTACATTCTTTAAGTCTGATTTTATTTAGAGGTGATCTGTGTTGTTGCCATTCTCTTCTAGCTCTCCTTTTTTCACATACAAGACGTTCAATTTCCGTAGAATAAATTCTGTTAAAGCCGGTCTGCGGATAGGAGGTAGTGGCGTGTTCAGCAGCCTGTTTAATATTTTCGTTAAGATTGGCAATGTTAAATTCAATATCATCGCATGATCTAAGCTGAATGTTTTCTACGCAGTGACTACTAATATATTTTTTGAATGAAAGCCAGTTGATTCCATTAATCATCTTCACATATGAGTTAGTTAAATCACTCCTTAGTGGGTTGAAAATTGTAACTATTGTTGGATAGTGATCGGAGGACAGATCTAGAGAGGTCTCTACATGAATTAAGTCCCTATGAATATTTTTCGTGACGGCAAAATCTATAACATCTGGAATTTTTCTTACGTCAGTAGGTCAGTAAGTAGGCTCCCCACTCGAAATGACATCTAAGCCCATTTTTGAAATTGTATTGAACAAGGCTCGACCTCTAGGTGTAACAAGACGCGATCCCCAGTACGTATGTTTTGCATTGTAGTCACCAGCTGCCACGAAACAAGATCCAAGCGATTTGTAGAACTTCTCATACTGATCTTCGGTAACTGAAAATCTGGGAGGTGAGTAAATTGATGATATCACGAAGTTCGCACAAAAATTTTCTACGAAAATATTCGTTGCTTGCAAATATTCTTCACTAACGTTGTCAAGGACATACTGCTTGAGTCTTGACTTAATCAGAATTGCTGATCCACCACATGCTCTCTCTCTCTTGGGTCCTTTGTATCATATAAAGTGTAACCATTTATTTTAAATAAGCTTCTTGAGGTCAAATGAGTCTCAGAAACCAACATTATATCAATATTTTTTTCCATGAGGAAGTGCTCAAGTTCATTTTTATGTTGGCGAATGCCGTTTGCGTTCCAGAAACATATTTTTAACGTGTTCATGGTTTATTAACTAATGCTTCAAGCAGTGTATTCTGCATTCGCAGCATTTCTTGCATCATACTTGTCATATTTGTAGTAAAGTTGTTTATAGTTAGCACCAGATTCTCAATAGTAGCTTCAAGGCGACTAAAGTTAAGGCTTGAGTTTGAATTCGTTGAATTATTTGGCGGTGGAACATTTTGCGTGGGAATTGAACTAGTCTTAGCAGCATCAGCATATGATACACGTGAAGTAACTGGTTGACTGATTTGAGCAAAAGTGTCGGAGTTCGCGTTTACTTGTAGAGCTGGAGTTAACTTGGGTTTTTGACCCATAGCCTGTTTAACGAAAGAAAATACAGGGCACCCTCTATAGTTAGCTGTGTGATTACCTCCACAATTACTACATTTTTTTTCTGCTTGATCTTTTGGCTTATTGCAGCTAGCAGTACCATGCAATTCACCGCAGATAACACACACTGTAGGTAACTTGCAGTAAGTTTTCGTATGGTCATATTCTTGGCAATTATGGCACTGTACGGGACCTGAACGCTTACGTGGCTCTTCAACTGTGATTTTTCGATGTAAGAGATACTTTACGTTATAAACTGGATGGGCTTAATTTTTTTTCAATTGTATGTCATTCGGCTCCAGTTCTACCCGAAATAGGGGTTGGGGGACCTTTTCTCTATTAAATATGTTGGTAACATTTTTTACCTTGAATCCTTGGTCGACAAGTGCACATTTTACTTCTTCGGGTTCAACATATGAATCTATGCCCTTTAATACTATCTGTAGGCCTTTAGCACTCTTAAGTTGGTATGTGTAAAAATTTGTTTTATTTTTTTCGAATTCACTAACAATTTTTCGGAAATCTTTTTCATTATATATTTGGATTTTAGTTTCATCAATATTACCTCGTTTAATTAAAATGATGTGAAAAGTATTTTCACCAATGGTCGACAGTAGTTTTTTTATAAGCGCGTTAGAATTTTTTTCTCTCAGATAAATAGGTGGTGGCTTAAAAGACTTTTGCAATGATGTAGAGGGCTTGTCGTCGGTGTCTTGCAATAATGAAAAACGATTTTGACGATTGGTAGATGATGCGCTGTTATCCCTAGACATCTTTGGGGCAGATGAAATTTTTGAAGAATTTGGGCTTCGCCCACGCTTTACCACTGTTATATATCTGTCCATTCCCACTTGTACCTTGGGTTTTGAGCTACTGTTATCTGTAGTGATAACTTGGTTTAGTGATGAAGGCGAGCCCGATGCGGATGATATCGCAGACTTAAATGAAGAAGTACTAGGCAATGGTAATGTTAACGATTCACTAGTTGGCATTGGACAAAGCGAAGTTGATCGCTGACGAAAAATTGGCTTTGCCGTTAAAAAAAGGTTTTCATCAGATTTATTATTTATATTTGTTTCATTAAGAGTTTCAGAACTCACAGTAAAATAAGCATTTCTGCCGTTAGAACTCACTTCAAAATTTTTTTCCTTTGAGGTACTCATACAGAGTATTATTCCTCAAGGGAACTTTGTTTGTGTTTACGGTTTTTTTTTTGTTTTTGCTATTTCTTGCTATGTAAAAATATTAGTAAAGCCAATAAGCTTATTTATCAAGGTGAATATGTATTACGAATATTTTTTGTATGATTTTTGATTTTGTTGTTTTTTATATTTGTTTCGTATGTATGTATGTAAAAAAATCCGCTTTAATGTCTCTTCACTATGAAGGTTCAACGAGAACTCTGTTCCAGATGCATAACAAAACAGTCCGAACTTGTACAAAGTTATCCAAAAGCGTTCCAGATAGCAAATTTCGTGCAGTTTTGAGAGCGAATGAGAGAGTAATTTTTTTCATTTCCTGTACAAATTAGTACGAACTTTTTCTTCTGGGTAAGTTCGGACAAGAATTATATAATCAGCTGTTTTTTGTTTACATATCGAACTGAAAAATTAACCAGAAAGTTTGCAAATATAGGAAAAAAAAGTATTTGCATACAAATTTATTAAAAATCAAAATGGAAGGTTTTTTGAACAAAGTTGAAGTTTTAAGTACATTTGTACACATTTCCCTATTTATCTATATAATTAATAGGCAAACATGTTTTTTGTAATCCCTTTTACGCTGGTACCACTGCACCGATTTTAAAAAGATTTATATGGTTTTAAAGGATTTTTTATACAGATGTGCAGAATCTATATTTTATTGAAATCGGTTTAGTATTTTGGGAGCTATAAGCGTTTAAAGTTGCTACTACTACATGCAAACAAATTACATACGCATTTCTTAGCTTACAAGTAAAAAAGAAACAAAACATGAGCGTGTGTGTGGGTTTGTAGTATTTCTCTTGATCTAACAATTTTTCTCTCTTATTTTTTGTTGTATGAAAGCCATAATACTTAAAGGAAGAGAGTTGAATAAATTGAATTAACTTGGTTAAAGGGATTTTGTTTATGTTTTTTTTAATTTCATGTATGTACTATTTAATTATGCTTGCATATGTATGTAAGTTTGTGTGTGGCTGTGTTTTAATGAATTTTTTATGAAGTTTAGATACATTTTCTTTGAATCTTGAATTATTTAGATTTTGATTCTAGAATACGGACGAGTGTGTCGTCCGTTTGGTATATCTAGTTTAATATAAAAAAATGCTGTTTTTAGATAATTTACTTTTTACAACTCATTTTCATTTGATTTTTAAAGCTGTTGCCAATGATGCAAAACTTTTGTTTTTATAATGTTATGCGTTTTAAGCGACTAAAATCACTTAAATTAAATTTAATTTAAAAAGTAAGCAGCACTAGTATTTTAAGATGGGCAATTATGGTTTTTTGCGTTCCAGCAATTTTGGATAACTTTTGCATATTCAGAGAGTAATTTTCTTTTTACTCTCATTAGTCCGAACTTGTACGAAATATTGTGCAACACACCTATTATGACACTTCGTGACATCGCAATAGTATCCGTAAGTGGCGATGTTTGCCATTTGCGATATTTTTTGTTGTGTGACATTGAGCTACAAGCAGACAAAATATAATGAGAACGGCATTGAATACATTTTGAAAATGGCACCATAAAATGATAATAAAACAGAGATCAAATGTGTACTCAACATTACATTTTGAATACTCATACGTATCGATCGTATCCAACGAGTATGATTATTATAGTACATACGCATCAACAAGCATTCTTAAGCCTATAGTACACGGCATATAAAAAGCCACATGCGTATGTGGCGATGAGTCACGAACATTTTCAGCATGTTCGTTACATTTTTTTAAATTACTAGTAGTGGCTACATGCCGTAAAATTTTTATAGTATTTTTGTTCCAAAATACATATGTGGCACATGTTTCCGAATCGGAGACATTTTCTGGGGCAGCTCATCTGGAAGCATGTTAGTATCTACATGTACATATGTTGCTAGCACACGGTATGTAGCAAATGTAGCATCGTGATGACGTCAAAATTACGTCAGAACCACATGCGCATGTGGTTTTTTAAGTGCCATGTACTGTAGGCTTTACATACAGACATGCATATCTACACAGAAAAAAGTAAAAACAAGATTCAATTAAAAAAACAAAGACTCAGTTAAAAATATTAATTAGTTTTCAACCAATCACGGAAATTGTAATATTAACTCATCCATTTTAATTGAATTTTTTTTTAAATTTTACAATTAAAAAAATATTGCATTAACTTAAAATTTAATTAATGGTTTTTTAAAGATTCAATTAAAATTTATGTGAAATTCTTTTAAAGATTCAATTAAAAATTTGTAAAGCCTCAATTCAAATAGCAATTGAAATATAGAAAAAAATTAATAGTACAAAATTTAAATAAATTAACTGCCTGTTCCACTATTTCGAAAGAACGTCTTCATTCGATATTATTGAACACTTTTGTTTTGATTATTATTTTATGTCTATTATAAAAAGTACTCGCACATAAAAAAAAAATGTAACTAGTTGTAAAGCAAAACAATAATAAAATGCTGTTGCTTTGCGACTATTTTGTTGAATTCTTTTTGTTGTTCAATATGGTTACATTTATTTTCATGTAAATGTTAGTAAGTTTAAAAAATCGCTAGAAATACTTGAAATATACAAATTGGCACTACTTTAATTTATAAACACGTAGAACAAGAAAAAATTACAAAATACGTACTCCCATCTAAATTTGTTATTATAAAAAACAAACATTTATTTTAGCGAAAATACATACATATAAAAAAAGTATACAACGAATAATATTAAAGCAGAAGAAGAAAAAAGGAATCTCATAAACAATACTTTGTATAAATATATACATATAGTACATAAGTATGTAGTTAAAAAGTAGAATTATTACTAGAGATATGCACGTGAGAGTTTTATGACTCACGACACGCACGCTCACGCAGAAAAATATTTTACTCACGCACTTTCACGCACGAATGGTTTTGAACATTTTCACGATCACGCATGCTCACGAATAAAATATTTTTAATCACGCACGAGTGGTTTACAACTTATCACGATCACGCACGCTGAAGTATAATTACAGTCGGGCCTCGATTATCCGTGATGGTCGGGACCAGAAGCATTACGGATAATCGATTTTCACGGTTAATCACATAACAAATATATTTAAATCTAACCACACGCACTTCTCAAATTTCAAAACTAAACTAATCACTTATAAATGCTTCTGGCTCATCGTATGCAAACAACGGAATTCCCCGTTTTCATGTTTATTATATTATATGTATGAATTTGAAGTTAATAAAAAAAAATCTGACATCACGGATAATAGAGGTAATCACGGTTAATCGAAGCAAACAACTTGAAAACATTGCAAACAAAAAACAATATACTGATTTTAGGGCATCACGGTTAATCGGGGCTACCGGTTAACCAGATCACGGATAATCGTGGCCCGACTGTATAATATAATTTGCATGTTTTTGGGTTGAAAAATAGGTTCTTACATATAAATACATATCTATGTATATATGTATGCTCGTGTTTTTGTAAAATTTACAATGTAAATTAAAATAAAGAAAAGTTAATTTAATATCGTTTTAAATATTCGTATTCGCGGATATCATTTTAAATATTCGAATTTGAATTCTCGTATATCAAAAATTGACATTCCGCACATGTATGTATGTATACATACATAATATAAATGTGAAGATAAGACGTATGATCAATTAAATAAATGATAATCAAATAAATGAGTAAAAGCACATTATATGAGAAAACATACAAATTTCTAAAATTGTTCTGTTACGTAATATTTTCAAAGACCCCACACCCCCACCATAACAAATCATAACAAAACTTGACCCGCCCCCCCACCCCTACAATGTTACGTAGTATATGGACGGTCCCTAAGCAAAATACATTTTCTACGGTGCAATTCGTCAGTAGTATTGTTGGCAAAGGCACTGTTAAATCAGTAGTGTTTCTCAATTGATAAATTTCTACAGGGTATCTAAGAAACATCCATACATACATACATACTTACAAAGCTGTATGGTACCCATAAAACAAAATGTTCCGAATTCGTAAAGATTGGTCGAGAAAATCTTCCGATTTCGGTACCGAAATATTACCGAAATCGTAACAATTTTTGTATGAAATGGTTAACACGACTTCGTAACGATATGTCGGTACGAATTCATTACGATAAGTCGATGCGAATTCGTAACGACATGTAGGTACGATTTTTTATTTTTTATTTTGCTTTTATAGCAGAGTACCGCTTCACCGTTACGTTGCTGCTATTGTCGAAATAGTTTGCACATACTCACGTGTTTTAATATTTGTTACAATCCTTTTTTTTATCAACATATACATATTTATTAAAAAAAAAATGTTCACAGACTTTTACTTATGTACTCAAAAATCAAAGTTTTAATATTTAAAACAAATTGTTCAGAGAAACTGCCGAAATGTCTTAACGAAATCGGTACGACAAGTCTGACTTCAGAAAAATTCGACACATTTTGTTTGGGGGGTATTCATTATGTTTGTAAGCTCATACTACCATACATATTGCTATACATATATGTATTTATTATTAATAATAATAAATGCAGGAATGTTATCTCGTGAGAGCGTGAAAAAGGTAAAATATTTGCTGAGCACTTAAAATCCGTTTTTACGCCAAACATATGTACCGGTGTTGCTGATTTGCCGAGTGTAGTCGCTCTACCCCCTCAACACATAAAGTTTAAGATGCGTGATTTACAAAAATTAATTGCCGAACTCAACCCGAAGAAAGCTCCGGGTATTGTTGGATTTCACCAGATGCTGATGAACTTGCCTCGTATTGCAATGAGAATCCTATTATTAATTTTTAATGCCATTTTACGACTGGAGTATTATCCACACAGCTGGAAGCTTTCCAAGGTTAAAATGATTCCCAAGCCGGGCAAAGATCTAACCAAGGCTGAGTCATATAGGCCAATAAGTCTACTATCAACTAGGTCAAAGCTTTTCGAAAAGCTGCTCAAAACAAAATTGTCCCCAATTCTAATTAGTAGTGGGTGCATACCAGACCATCAATTTGGTTTTAGAAGTCAGCATAGCACCATTGAACAAACTCACAGATTGGGTCAATTTATAAGAAGAACTTTTGAGGAAAAAAAGTATTGTTTTGCGCTGTTTATTGACATTTCCCAGTCATTTGATAAAGTGTGGCATGAAGGCCTAATTTTAAAATTGAAGACTTACTTACCAATAAAAATTTTAAATATTTTGGAAAGTTACATTATTTCCCGTAAGTTCACTGTTGTGGAAGGAGACTTTACGAGTAAGCCTGAAACTATCTCATCCGGTGAGCCACAGGGGAGTATATTGGGACCAGTTTTATATTTGATTTATACTTGTGATATGCCTGTGAGCAGTAGTATCCATACCTCCACATTTACCGACGATACAACCTGCCTTAGTATGTACGAAAACCCTGATGGGGCATTTCGAAAACTCCAGGAACACATTAGCCAGATGGAGCTTTGGTTAAACTTATGGAGAATCAAGGTAAATGAACAAAAGTGTGTTCAAGTAACATTTACCTTACGAAGAGATACTTGTTGCCCCATTCGGATTAGCAATCAAGTTGTTTCTCAACATTCACATGTGAAATATCTTGGTATACACCTTGATCGACGACTTACATGGAAACACCACATTGATCCTAAGCTATCACAAATGAAACTTAAATTAACTCAGGTACATTGGCTGATTGGTAGAAGTTCAACGCTTAGCCTAGACTGTAAACTTTTAATATACAAGTCGCTTTTAAAGCCAATATGGTGCTACGGAATTCAACTATGGGGCACTGCTTCAGCTTCAAATGTAGAGAAAATTCAACGAAGGCAAAACAAAATTTTACGTATGATAACATCGGCTCCATGGTACATCAAAAATTCAAATATACATCGTGATTTGAATATGCCACTAGTGACTGAAGAAATTGCAAAATACGCAGGCAAATATCTAACAAAACTCGAGTCACATCCTAATCCGCTTGCTCGTAATATTTTGAACTTTACTGGACACATCTGCTTAAAAAAGAGAGATACACGGGCTCTAATATTCAACACTCTAGATGATGAAGCTGCTTGAAAACACTTTTTTCTTTTTGTTGCTTATCACTACTTATGTATTATTAATAACTATCACTAAGCTTATGTCCGACATTGGTTGCGCCTAATAATTATAGTTTAGATTTAAGATTTGAATACTTATTGTTAGTTCATATTTGAAGATACAATAAATAAAATACATGCACTAACGCGTGATTAGTTATAATATTTGATCACGAATCACGTGATTCACGCGTGACACGATAAAATCATGACATTTGCACATCTCTAATTATTACCTTGAATATGAAGTACAACTTCAAGTTACATGAGTACTTAACATAAAAAGTAAAAAAGCACTTGTAAAAAAGCTTTCCTACCGTAGGTATGAGTAGAAATACGAATACGTACATATGTACATACTAGTGTCCTGCACAAGACTATTTATAAGACCTTTCAAGACTAGAGATTTTTTCCAATGCTTTACTACAGCGAAATATTCTAAAAGAATCGCTAAACATTACTGTTGGCAAGACAAACCACCGAAAAAAATTACTTGCCAACAGTGTTGCTTAGCGATTCTTTTAGAATATTTCGCTGTAGTAAAACATTTCAAAAAATCTCTCATGTCTTGAAAGGTCTTACAAATAGTCTTGCGCAGGACACTAGTACATACATATATTTGCTTAATTCACAACAATATTTATTGTGTATTTGTGTATCAAATACACTTTTTGTTTTTTAATTGTGAACACCCTCTGTGTAGTGAATTAATGTATTTTGTATTTTTAATGAAAAAAGAAGAACAAGCTACATACAAATTCTCTCAGAGAGCCTCTCTCTGAATACAACATTTTAAAAACATATGAAATAAAAGTGTAATAGTGTATTTCATTTTTATATGAAAATTTCAAACAACAAATGTTACACTCTAATTAAAGTTTTTACTTTTTGGTTAATTAAAAAAATAAATTTTTTAGACGTCTATGCGTCTTTTTTATTTTATTTATTTTTTTTCTTAACTCTAGTGAGTTAATCTTAATGCATATGTTAATACTTAACTGAGCTTATAATTCTGAAATATGTTGCTTAAATACTAGAAAATACATACTATCTTATCAACTAAATAATTGTAGGCAGTTACCTACATTTTAACATGATAAACCTTCTTTCTTTGTTTTCTTAAACAAGATTGATCATGTTTTATTCTGAGGGTGTTTACAAAAGAACATTTAGATAATGTGTTTACAATTTACAAGTACATTTAGGTAAAGTGTCTTTGTTTCTTATGATTGAACATGGTTTATTATCTTACAATTTAGAGAAAGTGTTTGTGTTATGAATCGTTGCTTATACCTACATAGTTATCGTTTGTCTGTGAGGGTATTCTACCTATCGTTCTTAACTCTCCCCTTACTTAAAATGAATCGTCCCGATTTATATTTATTTAATGTTTATTTCTTGTCTGATTTTTTCTAGTTCTCTATTATATAAAGCCTGAAGATTTTTTTGTGTCTTAATTTGCCTGAGGGTTATATAATACTTTGTTACCTTCAGTATAATATGTATAGATATTAATATGGTGATAATTAATAATGTTATATATAAGAAATATTTGATAGGGTGTCTTTCTATTGGGATTAAAAATTTCTTTAATGAATCAATGTTACTGAATGCGAATTCTGAAGAGGATGTCATTATTTTGATAATCTCTAAGTCATCGTTATGTTTGTCGTGTACAGCTTCTATTATGCTTTTATGAATGTTTATGTAAGTTATATTATTAATTATCACTTTGTCCGTATATTTTACTAATATAGTTCCTTTTACGAGTTTGTTGTTTACGGTATTTGTACCGTCCAAAAGAATGAATCCCTCGTCTATTTCTAGTAACGGATAATTATATTCTTGTATTATTATGCATTTAGCTTTCCTATTTTCTATTAATGGTTTAATACAGTCATCATTTATTTTGTTGATTTTACAAATATTTTTGCTCAAGTAATTTTTACAGTTATTTACTCTCGTATAAATATTATTGCAGAGAGCAATTTCTTTGTCGGTGGATACTTTCCCATGTTTAATACTTATTGGTGTAAATTTAAACAATTGGCAGTAGTTATTTATAAGTGGATACTTATAGATATTGATGAAGGTGTCATTACTTCTTGCAATATAAATGTCAGAATATTCCAATATATTTATAATTGGTATGAACGATAATTTCTGTTCTGATACTTCCTTTACATCGTCCAAGCTTAGTGATTCTGCTAGATATTCGTTACTTTTAGCAGCGTTTATAGTTCTTACTAATGTTAATAGTTGTTCATGAATTTGTTCGAGCAGGATGTGGCTTTCTGTCATTTGGCCTTGCATGGAATCCAGTAACTTTTCAAATCTGGAGTTAATGAATTTTTGTTTTTCATTATTTTCAATTAAGGCATTTATTTTCGTTTCTATTTGAATTACGTCATCATGGTCTGGTATACCAGTGATAAACTTCAGTGTGGATCCTAAGAAATTTAGTCCTCGTTTCTCAATTCTATGTTGATTAAGTTGGTCAATTAATATATGTATTTTTTTTATCCAGATGTGTTCTTCTATGGTAAAGTAAGAATATTTGTTACGTATTCCTTCATATGTCGTATAGATTCTTGTTAAGTTGGTTACATGGAATAAATACGCGAACTTGTCAAATAGGAATACGTCATCTGTTCTTGTTAAAATAAACTTTTTATTTGTTACGTCTTCGATTTCAGTTATTGCTTCTGGTGTCTGGAATGATATTGCCAGTGCGACTAATATCAGGTATACTTGGTTCATTTTTGTTAATTGTCGTATTTTTTATATTATTTTTATGTATAATTTTTCCTCCTTGAGTTAAAATCGTGTCCCCACGGTCTTCCTTAACAATTTCTTTTTTGTATCTGGGCAAATTCTTGTTTCTGATTCCTGTGATTTTTACCAGGATTTGTGTACCTTCTTCAAATATTCGGTGTTTTGCTTTCTTATTCAGTCTTTCTAATACTTTATTTGATGCTTGTCGTAATTTTCTTATGATTTC
The DNA here is from genome assembly GCA_949987645.1 of Tachina grossa. NCBI lineage: Eukaryota > Metazoa > Arthropoda > Insecta > Diptera > Tachinidae > Tachina > Tachina grossa. The sequence continues at coordinate 75,731,515 of OX465275.1, read as the reverse complement.
TTCCTTGTTAAATTTTATTGTTCCAAAATATACTTCCCTAGGCCTATATCCTGTTACGGAGTGTATTGAATTGTTAAGCTCCTTGATGGCTTTGAATATTTCGTCTTTTGTTGTAGATGAATTCTTTATTTTGAAAATACGCGTTAGCTCACTTATAGAGTTATGAGCTCTTTCTACTTGTCCGTTTGCTGATGAGCGATGAACTGGTGTCTCTATTTTTCGCACATTATGCTTTATACACATCTGTTTGAATGCTGGCGTGATAAAACTTGCTTCGTTATCGGTCATGAGTCGTTTGCATTCAGGAAAGTTATTAGTAATTATTTCTTCCATCTTATTCTCTATATTAGCTTTAGTGCTAAGTTCGTGAGCGACTATATATTTGGAAAACTTATCTATGGTTACTAAATAAGTGACTTTATCATTGTAGTAAATATCTGCATGTATGTATTCCCTAGGTTGTGTTGGTATGTCTGAATCGCGAAGTGGTTCTTTAGTTGGATTTCTTTCATAACGTCCAAATAAACAAGCGGAACAATGGTTATTAAATTGCTTGGCATCTTTCTTTATGCTTGGCCAATAATATTTTTCAAGTATTTCTTTTGCTATATTATTAAAGCTCCTATGGGCTCTATTGTGGGTTTCTTCTATTATATGAAGTTGTTCATTTCTGTCTATTATATCTTTCAGTTTCTTTGGCGTATGTATGAAATGATTTCCGACAAATGTTTGTTTTATTATTTCTGCGCATTTGTATAAGTCTTCTGTATTCATATGTATAGCTATGACTCTGTTGGGCTGCAGTATTTTCTTTAATTCGATTATAAGATCGTCGTTATTCATAAAATTGATAGTATGACGTATTTTATTAGAAAAAATAGTTCGTGTTCTTGTTTCAGTAAGGTTTGGTGTTGGTACGAGTTCTAGTTGTATGCCGTATGTATTAAAGGGTTGTGAAACAGTTTTTATTATCTCACTAGCGGAACTTTCGGCGGAATGTGTAGTGTCGATGGATGAAGTATTGATTATTTGTCGAGACAAGGCGTCAGCTACAACATTTTGTGTTCCTGGCTTATATTTGATTTTCGCGCCATAGTCTTCTATGATAGACTTCCAGCGTTTTAGTTTGTGATTTGGATTTTTTTCGGAGATTGCGTAGGTGAGTGACTGGTGGTCAGTAAAAATAGTTAAATCGGCTATGCCATAAATGTAATTTCTTAATTTCTGTAATGACCATATAACTGCCAATAATTCTTTCTCATTAGTACTATAGTTTTGTTCTGTACTACTCAATGTGCGAGATAAAAAATATATTGGGTTCTTATTTTGGCTTAATACTGCTCCAATAGCTATGTTGGATGCATCTGTAGTAAGCTCAAAAGGTTTTTCGTAATCAGGTTGAAATAATTCGACCTGTTCTTTCAGTTTTGATTTTAACGTATCTACAGCATCAATGGCTGCTTGATCTAAGTAAATTTTTGTGTTATTACTTTTATTCTTGCCTATATGGGCATTTTCTCCTTTTAAATGAACCGTTAATGGTTTCGTAATTTGTGCATAATTTTGTACAAATCTCCTATAATATCCAGTTAATCCTAGAAAACCTCGTAAATCCTTAAGTGTAGTGGGAATGGGAAATTTCTCAATAGCTTTTATTTTCTCTGGGTCTGTTGTTATTTTATTATGTTTAATAATATGACCTAGATATTCTACTTCAGTCATAAAAAATTTAGATTTTTCGTCCGAAATTTTAAGAGTGGCTTGATTTAAGGCATTAAACACCATGTGTATGTGTTTCATATGTTCTTCTAAAGAAGATGAAAAAATTAAAACATCGTCGATGTAGACGTACACGAATTTCCCTATGAATTCTCTAAGTATGTCATCTACACAACGTTGGAAAATAGATGGAGCGTTTTTTAAACCGAAAGGCATACGTACAAATTCGTATTTACCTCCATTAACGCAAAAAGCTGTTTTTTCTCTATCCTCCTTTTTTATTTTTATCTGGTGAAAACCAGATTCTAAATCTAGCGTGGTGAAGTATTTGGCATTTCCTAAGTTTTGTAATGTAACATTGACATCAGGTATGATGTATCTATCTGTTACAGTATGTTCATTAAGTTTTCTAAAATCTATGACCATTCGTCGTTTTGGTTTCCCGTTTTTGTCTAATCCTTTCTTGTGTACGGTCAACATTGGTGAATTATAAGGGCTATAGCTTTTTTGTATAATCCCTTGCTCTAGTAGGTTCTTTATTTCTTCATTCACGAATTCGGTATCATTTAAATTGCCTGGATATTGTTTAGTCCAGATTGGTTCTTTAGTTGTTGTTCTAATGCTAGCTTCTATGGCTGTTGTGAATGGTAAAGGTCCTATTTTATTATTTTGTTTCATAAGTTCGTTAATCTCTAATTCGTATTTTTTATCTCCTATGGAGTAGTTTATTTTTTGTATTTTTTCGGGGACTATAAACAATTTTTTTCCAATGTCTATGACTGCTTCTAATTGTGTTATGCCCTCAACTCCTAACATTAAGTCGTAGTCGTCATTAGTTTGTAATTCAAAAAATTCTAATTCCTTCTTTAATACACTTATTTTTTGTTTGTAATTTAATATCGATTCACCGTGCATGGTAATCATTCTAAATGGTTTAGTCTTAATTCTATTACCTAAAACTAAATTTTTATTAATATAGTTATGGGTTGCACCGCAATCAATGAAAATTTTATATTCTTTGTTACCCTCATCTTTCAAAAAAATATAGTACAACCCGTCTATTAGTTTAAATTCTTATATATATTGTTATTAGAAAATGAATTGCTACCTTTTTGTGCTGTAGTGCTGGTATTATCGTCTTCTTGATGATTTGTTTGTATTCGGTTGTTCCTCTGTATTTTATATTGTTGTTGAAAGTTACCGCTTTGGTCTCTCATTCTTTTCCAGGGTTGACTATGGAAACCTTGTTGTGGTAGTTGTTTGGTGTTGCCCGAAGATGTATCCATTGGCTCTGGTCTAGGTACATTCTGATGTTGCCAATTCGGTCGTTGTAAGTTGAATGGTTTGTACGACGGACGTCTAAAGTTGTTATTTTGCTTGTTGAACTGTAGTTGGTCTTTCTGGTGATGTTTTGGAGGTTGTAATCTGCTTGCATTAGATGTCTTTCCTAGTTGAAAGTCCCTATGGGTGTTGTCATGCTCAATTGTCTGTGCTATGGCATAGGCGTGCTCCAAATCTCTAATGGGATTTCCATATAGTGTTGATCGTATGAATTCATTATGAATTCCATTCTTAAATGTCCTTACTGCGTCTTCCATAGCGTGTGCAGTCATGCATTTTATGGATTCAGGTGGGTCTCCAGACATGGATATTTTTGCTGTGACGACAGTTAAGGCTTTACTTACGTCGTCGTGAAATTCGGATAAGGTTTTTCTCCCTTGAGTTAGTTTAGTTAACTCATCTTTGAGTACATACAGTGGACGTTGGTCACAATATGTGTAGTCCAATCTGTTTATTATGGCCTCAAAATTAAAAATGGTGTTGTGGTTCAATAAAATGTCGGCGGCAGGGCCGGTTATTTTCGATTTAATTATTGAAAGGGCCTCTACGTATCGATTTGAATGACAGTGTTGGCTGATGCTATCCATTAGTCTCATTGCGTCTTCTCGCCATAGACGGTACTTGTTTTGCGTGCCGTCAAATGTGGATAGGGCTTTAAAGTCCTTGGTTCTAATGCTTCGGCTTGGGGATAATTTACTGCCGGATTCGTTGGTATTTGGTCGAGTCTACTTCTTAGTGCCGCGTTTTCTTCCATTACTTTTTCTAGTGTTGCTTGCAAATTAGCCATTTGCTGGATGATTTGACTCAAATCTGTTTGTGCCATCTTTTCCAAATCTCTATTGCTGTCGAATATATTTTGTCTGAATCTTTTCATTAAAAGTATTGTTTTAAAGATTTTCTTCACTATGTAACTGCTTTTCACTTAATCCTTTTTATGAGGATTTAAAAAATTTTTTTTTTTTTTTTGTTTTCACTATGTGACTTAATCCTTTTTTGACAAGGAGGTTTGGTCCGCTCTCTTAGAGTAACAAAGTATATGCTACTCCTGGCAGGATCGCCAATTAAAGTTTTTACTTTTTGGTTAATTAAAAAAATAGACGTCTATGCGTCTTTTTTATTTTATTTATTTTTTTTCTTAACTCTAGTGAGTTAATCTTAATACATATGTTAATACTTAACTGAGCTTATAATTCTGAAATATGTTGCTTAAATACTAGAAAATACATACTATCTTATCAACTAAATAATTGTAGGCAGTTACCTACATTTTAACATGATAAACCTTCTTTCTTTGTTTCTTCTTTTTTTGTTTACATTTTAACATGATAAACCTTCTTTCTTTGTTTTCTTAAACAAGATTGATCATGTTTTATTCTGAGGGTGTTTACAAAAGAACATTTAGATAATGTGTTTACAATTTACAAGTACATTTAGGTAAAGTGTCTTTGTTTCTTATGATTGAACATGGTTTATTATCTTACAATTTAGAGAAAGTGTTTGTGTTATGAATCGTTGCTTATACCTACATAGTTATCGTTTGTCTGTGAGGGTATTCTACCTATCGTTCTTAACTCTCTTGTATTATATATCATAATACAATCGATACAGAGATACAAGAGGTTTTGTGAATTAAGCAATTAAATAAAATTTATATGAATGAACTATGAATAATTTATTATTACATATCGCACACTAAATAAGAAACAGTCACAAGTCAAAAAATCCCTCATGTTGGTGAGCTACAAAAAACTAACAAAAACATAAATGTGAAAAAAGGCCAAGTTCATATCCAAAATTTCTGCCAGTAAAAGTAAAGTACTATTAATAACTATGAACAAGTTTATTTTTTATTTATTTATTTATTTCGGTCTATAGACTATAGGTCTGACAATGGTCAGGCCTAATAATTATGTTTTAGATTTAAGATTTGAATATCTCTTGTTAGTTCATATTTGAAAATACAATAAATAAATATGTACATGTACACACAAAAAAGTAATATGAATAATTTTGTAATATTAATTAAAATATTTGTAATATCAATTAAAAATTTAATTAAATTTTCACCTATAAACAATTTGAAAATATCAATTAAGTTTTTCAATTCAAATTAATTAATACAATTAAAAATTCAATTGAATCAATTGAATTTTTAATCGAAAATATTAATTGGTGAATACTTTTTTCTGTGTATTCAAAAAAAAGTACTGATATATAAATTTTGACTAAGGTCTTGTTTGGCACAATACCTAACACAGAAATACGCTATGCACTATGTAAATTTGATAATCTGCTTACTTGACAATATTTTTTTCCGATATAAAGAAATAAGCAAATATACCTTAAGCTACGGTGACACTTGTCAAACATTTGCCCAAAAAAGCAGACAAAAGTTTGTCAAGTTAAAGAGTAGCCAATATATTTGGATTCTATGACAATGTCTATTAGGCTGAGTTTACATCTGGCATTTCTTGTGTGCCATGTGCCCCAGAAAACCTAACCACTAATTTCTAATGCAAAACTGTTTGATTCAGACTTGCATTTATTGATTTAAACAGTTTCCAATTATGTTAGATTCTATAAAATTGTGTATTAGTTATGTATGAAACTGTTTAACTTAATAAATACGTGTCTGAATCAAACTGTTTTTCATTAGTAATTAGTGGTTACGCTTGTTTTTCGCTTGTGTGGCACATGGCACAAAGATGTAAACCCAGCTTTAGTTGTGTTCGAAACTATTTAATATGATAACAAGTGTCTGGATTATAACTTTTTTCATTAGTGTTTGATGGTTACGCTTTTTTGGGCAAATGTTTCACAAGTGTGACCGTAGCTTTATTCTCTCCTTTTTTAGAAAGGTAAAAATATTGCCTAGTGAGCAGATTATCTAGAAATTATATGGCACTATTTTAAACTCACAATTTTGTAGTGAGCACCTCTTATAATTCATGCTATTTTTTTTCTAAACTATCCTATCCTTGATTAAACACAAGGCTAAAATTTTATGAGAGAGATCACGCCCACTCTTTAAGGTGATAGTTTAATGCTAGGAAAACAATTGGGACGAACGACGAATTTCGTCCACATCGACGAATTCGTCGATAAGAATTCGCTGCGTAAATTCGTCGTGTGAAGCACAATAACGACGAATTTACTCAGCGAACTCAGCTCATGATACAATTATACAGGTAACCGCGAAGCGCCAGCTGTTTTGCTTGTTTTGTGATTTGATCTGCCAAATTGTGCTTATGTTCTACCAACACACGCACACAGTGCCTATTAAAACTGTAGTAATACAAACATGCTTTGCAAAGCCAAGAGAAAACACAAGTACATGTATATTGTTTTCCTCTCTTGTCAATCACAAAACAGCGATAAAAATCACTGTTGTTTTATTTGTTGTACATTTGTTGTAGATTCGCGGCTACCTGTATTATTGTATCATGACTCAGCTCTTATAATTGATAAAGTTGGTTATTGTCAGTGTGACCATATTAGCTAATTTTGAGCTAAATTTAGCTTATTTCTTCTGGATTTAGCTTTACAATTTTTATTAAGCTCTTAGCTTCTTTTTTAGCTTTTTTAAAAATGGATTTAGCTTTTTTTAGCCTTTTTAAATCCAAATTGCGTGTTCTCTAAAAATATATTAAGGACATACGTGGTTTAGCTTAATGTTATTTTAATTCTGGTCACACTGTTTATTGTGTAAGTTAAGAGAGAGGGAGAGCAAATTGTTTTTTTCGTCGTTCGTCGGCGTACAAAATAGAAATAAATTTATCTCAGAGTTCGTCACGCACGATGAATTTCGTTCTACGGCGGTGTTGTGTTCATTTTCATATGGACAAATGTGTTTTATTTTTTATGACGAAAGTTCGCACCGAAAAATTCGTAGTTCGTTCCAGTTGTGTTCCTAGCATAAAGCAGCGATCTGCAAAACCGCTCACGCGTGCGAGTGCTCTCACAATAATGAAGAGAGCAATAAGAGATAATTTGTATTTTTATTTAATGTGTACTCAATTGTTACTACAAACAGGGTTACCACTTTAATTTCAGACTATTCATATATGCCGGTTGTGTAGTCGCATTTTACTAGACAACAATGCATTCTTTTTAAATTAGTTTAGTTTCAAGTTTTTCTACTTTTTAGAGCTTGAATAATCATATCTGAAACAAAGCTATTATATACTATTTAAAATACATCAAATGTGCATTAATCTCTTTTTGAACACAAGAAATTGACTCAAATTAGAGTTTTACATATATTTATCAAATATATCGTGGCAGCCCTGCTATAAGAAGATGAAGAGATATTACGCTCAAAAACGAAGCACCAACTCAAACATAAGTGTGAATGTATATGTGTTGGGATCGCTGGTTTAAAGTCTTGTGTACGTGCGATGTGAAGGCAAGGTTTCATTAAAATGACTTGAGTTAAAAGCTGTATGTATATTAACAGCCTGTTCAACGATGTCGAAGCTAGGCAATCTTTCGCGTTCTAAGCGAATGTAAATTGATTTGGGATCATCAACAATGAACATTTATTCAAACGGGAACTCGAAAGAAACCGTAAGTGTTTTCATATAAAATACAGTTCAGCTACGTCGAAAAGACTATGAACAATACGAACTTAAATGTCAAAACCACTCAGTTACTATTTTGATTTCGACTGGTACAACTTATCTCCCAAGAAGCCACTAAAGTTGGCAAAAAGAATATTTATCACTTTATTATTTTTTTGATTCACAATTTTTAAATTATATTTTTTATTTTTTAACAATAGACATAAAATATGAATTAAAATATTATTGAACAATTTTGTTTTGATTATTGCTTTATATTCAGTTTACAAAGTACTCGCACATTTCAAACACAACGTATGTAGTTTTAAAACAAAACAATGATAACTAGGTGGTGTAATGCGACAATTTTGTTGAATGTTTTTTCATTGTTCAATATGGATGTATTTATTCTCATGCAAATGAGTAGTATTATTTTTAAATTTTAAAGAAATCGAAATATAATGAAAATTCCTATCTGGCAATGTTTTAATTCATTACCACGTAAGAAACATAAACTGATAAACGTAAGTATATGCCAAGGTGTATCTAACTAGGTGGCAGCGCTACTTCAGCTGATAATTTTTTGCTCTGTGTGCTTTGTAGCTGTAGAATGTCAAAAACTTCGTTTTGTTTTGGTTTTAGTACAATTATTTTTGTGCTTTTCACATTCTTCGGTTCATGGTACAATTATACTAGGTACATGCACGACTACAAAAAATTACAACACCAAAAAACACATTCATTTTGTTGGTATAAACAAACGAATAATTGTCAGAAACACATGCCTTTTGTTTTTAAAAATAACAATTACAGGGTAACTAAAGTACAATTGCAGACGCGGCATTCATGAATGATTATAGTCATTCAGTGTTGCCAATAGGTGTGGAATTACACAGAGTGTGCAATTACTCTCATTTGTAGGCCATGTAATTACATTCATGTATAATCTGTGTGTACTTTGGCTTGTATTTTTATTTATTTTTGTTTTAATTTTAACCTACACAAAAGATGTGTAGTGTAATTTTCTTCAACATATAATTGGAAACACAGCCATGTGTAATTTCATTGGCAACACTGTAATCATTTTATGCACACACATACACTAACATTTTTGCAGCTTGTAAACAAAGTTTGACAACCGTAGGTATTGTATACATTAACAGGCTGGGCTTGTGCATGTACCTGTTATAATTGTATCATGCTTCGGTTCTTTACACAGCTATGGTTGCCGTATTATTGTATAACAAATCCTTACGCAGTCACCTGTATAATTACACCATGTACATGCGAACGAGCACTGCCGGCCAGTGTTGTTAGATAATTTTTTCTAAAAATCGTCAAATTTTAAAAATAAAATCGTCAAAATTGTCACAATTTTCAAAACAATTCGTCAAAAAATCGTCATACAAGAATAATCCGTTTTATTAAACAACTAATATATCAAATTAGAAATAAAAGACTATTTTATGTAACAAACAACAATTAATCGACTTTATAGTCAAAGATAAAAACTATAAGGTGAAATTAAAGCAAAAATTCGGAACATATAATAGCGTGTAACAATTTCTAAATAAAACTAGTTTCAAAATAAATCTATACATACATTTTAGAATTGTGTTTTTTATAAAAATTTTTTTAATGCCAATACTATAACAATCCGAAGAGTTACAGTTTAAATAATCTTTTGAAAACATAATGATTTCAATAGTTTCTGTATCCAGTAAATTTCAGATCTTAATATTCTTTCAAGACTAGTCGATGGCAAATTCAAAAACAAATAAAAAACAAACCCACTAAGTTATTAAAGAATAGTTTATTGTTTGGTTAACTTATTAATAAAGGAAGAATTTCAGAGTTTATATTTAAACTAACTGATGCTGAAAATAAATTAAGTTTTTGATATATGTGTTATCAAAATCAAATCTCTTTTCTGCAAGGCTTTGTTGGCATATTTATGTTACTAAATACTTCAAGAAATCATCAAAATCAGAGGAATATTTGAAACAAAATTGTTAAACGTCATTTTGGAAAATTTGTTATAAAAAATCGTCAAAATGACGTAAAAGCGTCATATCTAACAACACTGCTGCCGGCATCGTTGAATCCAAATTGACTAGATTTCGATTGACTGGCTTTCGATCGTTTCGATTTTCTTGTGACATAGTTGAACAGGCAGTAAGTTTTTAGTTCCAAGTAGGGTGTTCGATTCGGGTTTTCAACCGGTTTTAAAAACGGGTTTTTTTTTACAATACGGTTGTCGGTTTTTTCAAAATGTTGATTTTTCGAATGTCGGATAGTCCTGTTTTTTTAAATTTAAAAACCTGCTGAGTCGAATACTTTTCGATTTGTATAATTTGCAATAAAATTAGTTATTACTATTTTAAAACTTAGATCAACGTGTTCTGTTGATTTTCCTAAATATTTTTTTCAGTATAAATGTTCTAAGCATTTTTTAAGCATGGCAACACTTAATTAAATTAAGATTGTCCTTAAGGTGTGCAATGGATGTCAAAATCCATTTACAAAAAGTGTTTTTTATATAGAGGTCAGAGTGGTCATATTAGCCCATATTTTGGGCTAAATTAAGCTTATTTTTTGGATTTAGCTTCAAAATTTTCATTTAGCTCTTAGCTTATTTTTTAGCTTTTTTTTAAATACTCACAAAAAAGTTATAAGAATGGTAATTTGTTAACATTTGAAAATATAAATGTTTTTCATTGAAAAATAGTCTAAACAATACAAATTGTAAATTGTTTATTTATAAGAGAAATGGCAAACATAAAAATAGGGGACATTGATTGCAATTTTGGAGTTACAATGGCAAATGTTAATTTAATATTACCTATAAGACTTATCTTATTGAGTTAAGTTCCACGTGCATTGAGCGGTAAGAATTTACTTAAAACAAAACTTTGAAATAAATCTGCTGTAAGTCCCAATTTACACTATGCAAATCTTATTGCTAAGCTGATTAGTTTGTTAGGCTAGAGAGACGGGGGGAAAAGAAACGTTGCTGTTCCCCTCGTCTCTCTCTCCCTGAAACTAATCAGCTTAGCAATAAGACTTGCACAGTGTGATTTGGGACTAAGTATCACTAATTCACTAAAAAAAAGTTTTCGCATTTTAGTATATATTCTGTTACATTTTTGAAAGTTGGTTAAGCTAATTTTGGGAAGTTTTTGTTTTGTGTTTTTTTTTAACTTAAATATAATAATGAATAAATAATTTAATTAAAAAATTATTAAATACACTTGAGGAGTAAGCGAACAAAACCAGACTAGTCCCGTTCACTATTTTTAACACGTCAGTCAAATTACTGAATTAACTAGATGGAGAATAGCAAGGAAAAATCCGTTTTCTTTCTTTTTTATGTAGGATCGAACTGGTTATGAATGAAAATATTTCTTGACTTCATACATTTGTACTTGGAGAGCCCGTAAAAATTAAAAAAAAATTATTTCCTGAGGACGTGTCTGGTTTTGTTCGTCAGCTTATCATTTTATTTCAAATTATAAAAAAAGTTCTTTGTGAAATTGCAAGGCGAAAGAAGTTGACAAAAGTTTAGCTTTATTTTTTGGCTTAAAATTTAACTTTCCAGCTTATTTTAGCTCTTTTTCAAACGTGATTTATAGTGTTTTCACACTGACATGATTTTAATAAAAGTTGGTTTTAACGTTAAAACCAACTGTTAAAACCTGGTTTTACCATACAAATTGTTTTGGTTAAAACCAAATTAAAACCATTTTTAAATTGGTTTTAAGTTGGTTTTAAGAAATGCAACCTTGTTTTCGCTGTAATAAATTCAGTGCCGCCAAGTTGAAATGACCAACATTAGCTGTTAATGTTTATGCCAGTGAATAACAATAGATGGCGCTTGAAAGATTTTCAACTTAAAAATGGATGCAGCAGCAACAATAATCAAAAAATTATGAGAAAAAGAGTTTTTTTTTGGAAGGAAAACAAAGAAAATATTTGCGTTGAACTCTGGAAAGTGAAAATAGACAATATTACCGACATTCATCTGCCTATAAAAAAGGTTTATCTTATAATGTATTTGTGCATTTTTATATATAATAACTTTATTTCCAAGCACTTCTTCATTTTGTATAAGAAGTTACATAATTAAAAAAAATTTTATTTACAAATTATAAAATAATTTCCATTTTAGAGCGCATTGTGAAATATCTCAGTTTTTCATACAAACAAAAACAGTTGAACAGTATGTCCAACAAGTGTTATTAAAAAGCAGAAAAAATGCAACAACAAATACACGCATTTCTGCAGAAGATTTATTTTATTTTGAACAAAGTTATCAGACAACCTCTGAGTTAAAACCTGAATTTAACAAACTTGCATACAAGTAAGTATATGGAGGTAATTTTTCTGTTTTACCTTTAATTTTTGTATTGTTTTATTGTATTTACATCAACTGTTAACTACTCAGCTAAAAAAATTATATATGGTCCATATATTTTTAATATATGAGTGTATATGAGTATGTATGAATTCATGTATGGAAATATATGTGATTATACATTGCAAAACTATTATATATGAACTCATATATGGACTAATATATGAAATGTATTATAATATAAAATATGAGAAATTTCATTATGAAGCTCTTAATATGTGGATCCATATATATAAGATTTAATATATGGAGCCATATAAGAATGTATGCATACATGATATCTCACATAAGATCTTTTTTGCAATCAAAAATGCTTGGTATTTTATCACTGGTGAACTGAAAATCCATTAGAAAATACAACAAAAACATTCTTGTGTAATTTTATTAGAGTTGTGCTTATCAGCTCTTTTGAGTGACCGCTCTTTTCAGCTCAGCTCACTTTACTGAAGTATTTCATTCAGTTGGCTCAGTAGCTCAGTTCATTTGTAGTGAAACATTTTATCAAGCATAAAGAAGGAGCGAAAACAGAAGCATAAAAAGTGACTACAGGGAGTGTGTGTGTGTGTGTGGTTATACATTACAAAACAAGGCAGATGAAGTATAAAAAATAAATAAAACTAAAATACGAGTACATCGTTTAATGAGTGGAATTTGTTATGTTATGTTATGTACATATGTATGTACAATCAAAATTAAAATTATTTAAGGTTTCAGATATTTTAATATTATCACAATACATATATAATTTTTTTTAATGTAGTTGTGCGACAAAAGAAAATTACTAAAAACCAAAAGACTTGTATCGAACTCTTTCATTAGGTCGTTTTAGACACAAACCTTTTATCAAACACACCTAAAATACGTAGGTTTGTGTCTAAAACGAGCTGCTGAAAGAGTTTGATGGAAGTCTACATGTAGTTTAAATGGGTTTGATTATAGGTTTGTGTCTAAAACGAGCTACTGAAAGAGTTCGATACAAATCAAGAAAGCACTCAGTACTGAGCTGAAAGCGCTCAGTGGATTGACCGGCTCACAGCGCTCAGTGAGGTGAATCGTTCAATTAAACTAGTTCATTCATGAGCTGCACAACTCTAAATTTTATAAATAGTGGATCAAATAATCAAAAAGATAATACAGTCATTAATTTTATAGAAAATAACAGAATTCTTTAGATAAGAAACAAAGTTCATATTTCTGCAAAAAATATATTGTCAGACTGTTTATTTTTTCTTTTGTAATTAATTGCATTAGTTTTTAATCTGATTTCCTAAATTAAATTTTATGTACGAATATCAGTTTTGTGTTTTTTAAATAATTGATTCACCTTTAGACTTAAAATGAGGAATGAAATGACTTTTAGTTCGGTTTTCATTATTTGTCCAAACAAATGTTTCATTAAATACAACCTACCTGTTCAAGATCTAAAAAAAGTAATTTTAGTAATTTAATTTATTGCACAACAGTGCGATTTTGTGAACTTTACATACTGTAGAGGGAATATTTACACATACATGTAGGAAAATGTATGAATATATATTATCATATATGTCCATATACTCTGATTTTTTGGATCCGAACCATATATGGGATATCATATATGCTCCATACATATTTTTTTAGCTGGGTACTTTTTTTTAAAAGCAATTTAAAATCAAAACTTTTGTATAATAATTTCCTTACTTAAAAAAACCGGTTGACCAGTTTATCCTGAATTCTAAAAACCGAAACCGGGTTTTTCATAATTTGAAACTGTTCGAAAACCGGTTTCTGGAAAAAGTCGAATAATCGGCCACTCTTGGAACTAGGCAATATTGCTGTGGCTCCGTCCATTCTGGTAAATTTTTTTGGGCTTTCAGATTTCTCTAGTTGGTTTCTTACCTAGACCTACTTGTGTATCATATTTCAGCTCATAAGCGCAACTTTTAATTTTATGGGTGTAACTCCGCCTACTTTTCCAAAATCAAGATTTTTCCTGTAAAGTTTCGTTGCAAACGAATAATAATACTTACATAAAAAGTATATCTAAATATGTTGAGCCGTAGCACATGCAATATGAGGTTTAAATTGTATGGGCATGTAAACGCCCACTTTCTAAACAAAAAATTTATAGCCTTGCATTATCGCAGTATATATGCCATATTTAAATAAAATCGCTTCCGTTAAGCGCTTTATATTTGCTTTTTTAATTCTGACCTTTTTTAATTCTGACCAGGAGGGCGTAGCCCCGCCCTCCTGGCTTAAATTTCCGGGTTTTCAGATTTTTTAGTTTTTTTTCTCATCGAATTTCTGTATCGAATTTCAGCTCACTGGCACAAATTTTAATTTTTGTGGTCGTAGCCCCGCCCCCTTGTTAAAATTTTCGGGTTTTCAGTCTTTTCTAGTTCATTGCTCATCCATATCTACCAGTGTACCAAATGTTAGCTCTCTAGCTATAGCGGAAGTGCTTCATCAATTTGATGAGTGTGTCAGCGGTCAGTGGTCAGTGAGTATGTCTTAAAATATGCACTTTTGTAAAACTTTCAAGCTTCGCATATTAGGTGACATGAATTAATTCTAATTATGGTTTAAATTTCATAATTAAGATTGCGGGGAACAAAGTTATGAGAGGGCTTCGTGTAAATAAACACACTGCGTGCATTAGCCGGAACTTGGTCTGGCGCACTACCGTGTGCCTATATAAAAATAGGCATAATGTATATCATATTCTTCAAGAATAAAAAAAATTAATTTTAGAGATTTGTTCAGTGAACTGGTTTATAAAAGAAAGAAACCATTTTGATCATTTTGAGTTGTGACTGGTTCTGATTTAGTGTGCGATATATATAGGGTGGCCAGTCGTACTGATTTTGTCAGTACATGTACTGATTTTTGTTTAAAGTACTGATTTATGCATAACTAGCAAATCAGTACACAAATGTACTGATTTTTTCATGTATGTACTGTTTTTGTACTGTTTTTATATAGTAATTACGATCAATGTATAAGAAAGCCTGTCATAGTGTTTATTTATTTTCTTTGAATCACCAGTGATCTTTACTTTATGTTCGCTTTGAGGCGAATTTATTTTCAAAGTGGTATTCATATAATGCTCAAGCAAAACTGTCAGAGATCATATAAATTTTAGTTTAAGTTAATGTTAATGTTAATTTTATTGAGATTTTTTAAATTTAAATTTGCAAGAAAGATTTGCTATAAGTGATTTCTGATACATGCAAATAATGAATTTAAAGTTTCTTTTTCGAAAATTTTTTTGATAATATTATTTTTATTAATTACATATGCCTTGGTACAAAGTATACATTGAATTCATGTTTTGTTTTAAGAATGGTTAAAGCTAGGAATGTAACGAATGTTCGCATTTGCAAAATTTTCGCTTATTTTTGCTATTTGCATTTACTAAAATGTATGCGAATATTTAAGACAAAAAAATTTTGTACTTCTTTTACGAAAAAAGTTTGCCATTAACAAACGTGAAAAACACGAAAATTATTTTAAACCAGCATGAAAAAGATAAATATAGGGTACGTTCGTAGATTCAGCAAATTTATGCAGAAGTTCTGCGAATTTTTTATGCGTATGCGTGATCAACTGTTGCACATGCTTTGCAACACAAAGTATACTTTGTGATTTGCAACTGCTCAATATCTGTGCATAGTTGTACGTGTGCTTGTCGGCTTGATGTTACCATGCTTGATGCCCCACCAAGCATTCATTTTTATTTTGATTTTGTGCTGTTCGTTTTGTGAAAGCACAAAAAACTCTTTATAGTTATATATCTTTAAGTTGCACATTGTGCACATGGCTTGGACGTAGCTGACTTATAAGTAAGGCATTCTTCAAAGCTTTATCAGAAAGCTTTTCTATAAAAAAGTTCTGATAAGCATCAAAATTAAGCTAAAGTCCAACTATGTTTGGAAATATACCTATTTCATTTTTTGAAAAAGAAAAGGCATTGCATTTTCTGCAGCAGTATTTTCTATTTAAGACTAGTCTGTTAAAACTTTTAAAAAATGTTTTGAGCACGCTTCATTACTTCGTACAAACCAATTTGAATCGCAAAAAATATTAACAAGTCATTGTTGTAGTAAATTCCACGCGATACAAGTGTCACTCATTAATTTCATATACAAACATATGTACATATGTATGTATCTTTCTGTTTTATGAATTCATGTTTTTAATAAATTAATGCATATTTGTTCAATGCAAGACTCTCTTTAAATAAAATGCTATATGTAGTACATCCATGTATGTAATACAACTTCATGTTCTTATATAAATTTATTTTCATGTGATTTTTTAACGTATTGTAATATTTGCATTCGCTTTTGCAAAAATTAAAATGTAGCATTCGCATGCGCTAAACTGGTATTAGTTACATCCCTAGTTAAAGGCTTTTATATTGAAAAAATAAATGTACTGATTTTTTTTTCAATTGTACTGATATTTTTTCTCTCATGTACTGATTTCTACGATTTCAAAACTGGCAACCCTAGATATATATGTACATACATATGTACATATTAAAGTCCTGCACAAGACCACTTACAAGAATTTTTAAGACGAGGTATTTTTCAAATGCTTTACTACAGCCAAATCTTCCAAAACAAACACTAAACAACCTGTTGGCAAGACATTTGTTTCAGTTATTGCAGGCATAGGAGTAAAGAAGAAAATACTTCGTGGCGGAAGAATTTGTGATGCTTCTTCATACGCATGGGCGCGTATACCAACGTCATGCATGTTTATAGGCATACACCTTGTGTGTATGATCTTTTATTATTCTGCGCACATACAAACGCACACATGCATTGACATTGGTTGTGTGCGCTTGCTTTAAAAAAACCACCCTTAAACACATAATAGCTTAACATCTACATCTTAAGCATATGGTACACGGCATGTAAAAAGCCACATGCATATGTCGCGATGCCGTCACGGACATTTTCAGCATGTTGGTTGCATTTTTTAATATTACTAGTAGTGGCTACATGCCGTAAAATTTTTATACAAAATTTTATTCCAAAATACAAATGTGAAAATGTTAACCGAATTGACACATTTTCAGAGGCAGCAAATCTGTAATCATGTAAATATTTGCATGTACATAAGTACATATGTTGCTAGTACACGGAATGTAGAAAAATGTATCTTTGTGATGACGTCAAAATTACAAATACTCAAATGTACAATATGCAAAATAACAAGAATACACGCATCAACACTACTTCTTTTGAGTGTTTGTTACGAACAAGAAGTCTTCGCGACGTCGCTTGTAAGCAGTCATATACACGAACACAATACATCTATTGTGCTTTGCTTATTAAACGGCAGCATTTATTATTGGATTAGTATAATACATGGCACGAGAATACATTTAAAAAACAAGACGTATTTACATTTCAAGACTGTTTACGCAGGCCTATAATTCATACATACAAATGCAAACATGCCTAGGGGGAAAATCAGAAGACCTTCTTACTTCAGGCCTTATTAAGGGCGCGTTCAGAAAATTTTTTGATTCAATTTTCATTTTTATCTAACTCTCAAAGATTACCGTATAGAAGGCCTCGGGCTTTCCGCATAAAAGATGGGATACACATTCCACATTTCCTTTTGTAAGAAGGAAGACGAGAAGGACTAACATTTTTTTTTGTCAAAACAAAACCAAATGAATTAATGCTTTCGATCAGTGCTCCGCAGTGATTTTAAAATCATATTAATATTCATATTGTCGACCATATAATTTACTTAGAAAGAGAAACATTTCCGGGTCGATTTGAAGTAGTTGAACATTTAATTCGGAGCTATAAAATAAACTCTATAAATTAACTACTTACAAGTCCCCATTCAAAGATTTCTATTCAGTGAGTTACTGCGTGATTTAATGAAAAGATTGTTGGGAGTTTCCCGTCGTCGAAATTTTCCTTGCTATGCCGCTCCTATACCGCTCCGCAATCACATTTTGACATTAATTCCATAGAACTACATATGTGTTGAATAATTAATTTGCTTTTGTAATATTTTAATAAAAAGTTCTCTGGGTTTTTGTTTACATATTATTTTAAATTTAGTTTTTATTTTATTTGCATTACAAATTTTTTGCTTTCAGTTATGTTGTAGTCAATGAGAGCCCAATAAAAAGTTAATAATGCATAATATGGTTATAATATTTTTTAAAGTGACTTAAAATAATTTCCACGAATTAAGCAAACTGTTCATGTTCGTACTGAATGATATTTGAGTTGATTTCACAAAAATCTTGGCAACGCATTCAGTTGAATCAATATTTTATTATATGTATTTAAATAAATAAATTATTCTCAGAAAACGGAATGCTTTCTATTATATTTTTTCTAAAATTTTTCACGAGGCGACTTGGATTTCTAGTTGAGTGCCTCGTGATGATGATGAAGTTCAGAGTAAAAGACATGTCATCTACTATTACGCAAAGCGATACAAAGGTCTGGGCAGTTTTTGAAATATGTACATGTATTTATAAATACATGTTCCATTAAGGAAAAAATTTAATATCGCCCAAAACGCAAAACCAGCAAATTTGCTGATAGTGTAGTCTCTTAAGCTTAGGGCGACTTTCCGAGATTAAGATTAGTTTAATTCTCTAGTTAGCTAGTCCGAAAATTAATTTAATCTCACAATAATCGAGTTTGATGTTTTTGAGTGGTACTGAGGAACAAAATCGTGGCAACATTTTCTGTGTAAGAGTCATAAATTTTTTTTATGGGAAGAAGAAGAAACTGCCATATTTTATTATTTACAAGTAAAGTAAATAATATAAAATATATATATTTATTTATATGTTTTTAAATTATTTTATAATATAATTTTTATCAAAAGTTATATGTTTCACAAGTCTATGTTGTCAATATTAATTAATATAATAAATCACCACGATTGGCCGCTTAAACTAGCAAATAAAGCCATATAATCGACTACAATAAAATCATAAATGAAGATTAAGGTTAATTTAATCTATAATCTTAAACTCAAAAAGTCGCCCTTAAAGTTTTCAATTTACACAAAAATATGCATCTAATTGAATATAAAAAATGTTTTTTTTTTTTCTATTCGTGTTGGAAATTTTTTCGCGTGCGTATTTCGTACGTGTTATACGTATTTGTAATCGTGCTCGGGTCTTGTCGTGTTGGAAAAATTTTACACGCGCCCATCTGGAGTATGTTCATTGTACAACCTATTTGAGAATCTTTTCTTTTTATCAACACGTATAAAAAGGAATGCAATTTATGGAATTCAGGGGCAAGTTACATCATTCGATTCGGTTCGAAATTTTAAAACGTTTCCATATAAACTCTATTGAAATATTTCGTAATTTCGTTCGATAACGAGTGCCGTAACTTGCCCACAGTTTTGTTTGTTAAAGTGTTTTACTTTCGATGAGGTTTAAACTTTTTCCAGCACGAAAAAATTTATTAAGAATTTGTGATTAAAAGGAATATACTCGTATTATTAATTTGAACCAGTTAACAAGCAAGTTTGTATCTCTCTATTTTTTTTATAAAATTCTAAATAAATTGTATAAAATACTTTCATAAAATACAAACAAACACGCAAACAAGATACCTTTGTTTACAACGAAATCTGTTGAAAGCAAAGAAAATCAATCTCATCCAACAGCTGTAATTAATAATTATAAATAATGAGTATAATTAAAACGAAACGAAATATTTAAAGTAAAAATTTCATGATATATTTTTTAGGTTTAACAACACAATTTGTAAACCGCTTTAAAACTGATTTACAACGTGTAATCCCAGCGTGATCAAATTGTTTATTTTTTTTTTAATCTCATACATATTTGAGTTATGAATCATGCGTTAGATTTCGTTTTGTGTGTTTTTTTTTTTAATGGAAGTTTTTAAATTGTGCTTTAAATATTTGACATTGTCATTATTATTAATAATACAATAGGACAGTGAAAATATAATTTTTAAATGCTTTATCGTACGTTGTAGGCCTACTGGAGTAGATTATAGTTTCATTTACCGTGGGTTGCATGGCAGGCAATGGTACAATCCTGGAAGTATGGACAAATACATTTATTTAGACATTTTAAAGCTAAATGTCAAACCAAGCGTTGAAAAGTTAAAGATCGCATCGGAATATTGTTTCCACCAGGACAATAATCTGAAATTTAAGGTGTATGCTGTACACGAGAGGTCATTAAAAGTACCACTACAGTCTTCAGAATTAAATATATACATATTATTGATAATTTTTGAGCTCGCCTTGATTAAAATGTGCGTATATAAAGCATTTCATCCAAAAAAATATTTAACGTTTTCAAATACAGTGAAAGCTCCCATAAGAGGACACACACCGTAGTAGAAATTTTTGTCCATTAGGTGGAGATGTCCGTTAAAAAGAAAGAAACCAAAATTTTTTTTATTTCTTACAAAATTCAACTTTTAATTATAAAGGCTGGAATTTTTATGGAAATTTAATCAATAAAAGTTTTGTAAACCTAAATTATTTTTTATGAATAGGGCAGTTTTTATTTAATTTTTGTGCTAAAAAAAAATAGAAAAATACACAGAGAAAAAACTGCCTCATAGAATCAATAAGATTTTCTCTATGAAACGTTTTTAGGCTAAGGGGTATCCCAGCAGAAAGAAACGAAGATTTTTTCATAGAGATTCCTTATTGTTTTTATGTGGTAAGTCTTATTAATTTTATCAAGAAGAAAACCACATAAAATAAAGAAGAAGTCTTATTATTCCCAACTTTTTTTACTCAATTTCCGTTATTTTTGGCACCAAAAAAACAATCCATAGGGAAAAACTTCTTGATTCTATTAGGTTTTTTTTATAAATTGTAAACTATATGGATTTCTTGTTGATTTTATTAGGTTGCCTTATTGATTTTTTTAAAAAGATTTTCTTCTTGATTTTATTAGGTGTCTTGTTATTTCATATCTATTAATAGACACAGACAATTTTTTTTCATGATCTTTTTCGTTTTTGTATAAGCGTGTTTGCAAAATTATTTCAATGGTTATTCAGACTGCTTGTTAGCATATTGGTTAGAGTGTTTGTCTATCAGTCAGAAGTTTGCTGGTTCAATACTTGTCTCCTTTCAAAGCATATGGTATAAAATTAAAATGAAAATATATAAGCAAGGCACAAAGAATAAAGAAAGACAATTTTTTTTTTATTTTATGAGGTCGCCTCATAAAATCAAGAAGAAAACCTTATTAAAAAAATCAATAAGATAACCTCATAAAAACTACAAAATTTCTTCTGGATTTTTTCAAAAAGGTTTTCTCTATGAAATTAATAAGATTTCCTTATTGAAAAAAACCATAGAGATTTCTTATTAATTTTGTTCTATTTTATGAGGTAATTATTAGGCACTGTTTTCTCTGTGTACCTATTTGTCGTACAGCCAATTTCAAAATTTTTCTTTGCTTTAGCACTTCATTCTTTATTTTATACAATATCTTAGAAAACTACCTATATTTTGTATGTAGCAGCAAAGATATGAGAATGGTAATCAAACAAATTCTTTTATCGTTTTGTAAAATAACTATGTATTTATTCCAGTGCTAGGATACTATCAATAGTTTTTAAATATCGAAAATATATATCCTCACAAAAATATCAATGTGAAAAAAGGCAAAGTTCCTATCAAAAATTTCGGACATCAAAAGCAGTAAGATATAAATTTTGACCAAGTTCTTGTTTGACACAACACGTTTCACTGACATATGCTATGCATTATATACATTTGTAATCGTAAGGGTGTCATATAATTTTTAGATAATCTGCTAACTTGACAACATTTTTACCGATATAAGGAAATGAACATATATACATTATTCTCTCTTTTTCAAAAAAGTTAAAAATATTTCAAAATATAAAATATAAAATATTACACATATTGTATATTAAAAGCCTTATTTATATAACTTATTAAGGCTTTATAAAGGGGTTTTAAGACAAATTTTCATAAGAAATTTTTCTTAAAAAGCCTTAATAAGTTTTATAAGTAAGGCTGTAAGTTTTCATTTTCAAATAATAGTAGTGTGGCCCCACCCACTTTGGTAAAAATTTTTGAGTTTTCAGATTTTTCTAGTTGGTTTTTCACCTAGTCCTACTTGTGTATCAAATTTCAGCTCATAAGCGCAACTTTTAATTTTTTATTTTTATGGGCGCAGCCCCGCCCCTCTAACTAAAATATCAAATTTTTCTAGTTGGTTTCGCACCTAGAGCTAGTTGTATATCAAATTTCAACTCCTTAGCGCAACTTTTAATTTTTAATATTTATGGGAGTAACCATGCCCACTTTTCCAAACTTAAGATTTTTTTCGGCCAGTGCTTATTATTCGTGTCAAATTTCGTTGCAAACGGATTATAATACATACAGAAATGGTATATCTAAGTATGCTGAGCCGTAGTACACGAAAATGAGGTTGAAATTGTATGGGCGTGTCAACGCCCCCATTTTAATGAAAAATTTTTAGGCTTGTCCTATGGCAGTATGTATGCCGAATTTCAATAAAATAGGTTCCATTAAGCGCCTTAGATTTCCTTTTTTTAATTCTACGCTTTATGGGCGTAGCCCCACCCTCCTGGCCTAAATTTTCAGGTTTTAAATTTTTTTAGTTTATTGCTGACCTAGACCTAGCTCTGTGTCGAATTTCACCTCACTAGCACAGAGTTAAATTTTTATGGGCGTAGCCCCGCCCCTTTGGTTAAAATTTTCAGGTTTTAGATTTTTCTAGTTCATTGCTCACCTAGATCTACTCGTGTACCAAATCTTAGCTCTCTAGCTATAGCGGAAGTTCTTCATCAATTTGATGAGTGATCAGTGAGTCGTGAGTATGTCTTAAAATGTGCACTTTTTGCACCTCTATATCTCCGGAACCTTTCATTGTAAAACTTTCAAACTTTGCATATGAGGTAACATAAATTATTCTAATTATGATTTAAATTTTATAATTTTAAGGTCGCGGGGAACAAAGTTATGAGGGGGGTAAAAACAGCTCGAATGGCTTCCTGTAAATATACACACTGCGTGCATTGGCCAAAACTTGGCCTGGCGCACTGCCGTGCGCCTAGATATTGATATTATGCAGTTTCAAAAACCTGAGGTGTTCTAAAAATTTTTTAACTGACAAAATTTTTTCAAAAACTGTCACCTAAAATAACGTTTGTAGATACATATGTACATACATATTAAAGTAAACATAAGACTATATACTTTCAATAAAGCGATAAAAAACTAAATGTAACCTGATAAAAAATTAGTTATATCTCTCTTTCTCAGGTACAATCGTTCAGTCGATAGTAATATCGATAGTGCAATCAAAACTATCGACAGATATCGAAAGTAGAAAATATCGATAGTATCCCAGCACTAACGCATTCACAATAATTTGTGGGCCCTCATTCTGTAAAACGTAATAATACTATGTTTAGACGACGAGTTGAATCACATGCTTCGCTCTCGGAATCTTGTTTTTGAATCTTGCCGTTTATACGACGCCTTCGTGCTTCGTGTGCAGCGTGCCAATTTAGTGCTTTTCGCACTAGATTTAGTGCTTTTTAATTCATAACAGTCCGGAATCTTTCAACTATTAGCTTTTTTTTAAATACCCGAAATTGGTGCTTTTTCACCTTTGACTTTAGTGCTTTTAGTGTTTTTAACAAATCCACTAAATATAAATTTGTGGTTTTACACAAAACAACAAATAAACATTTTCCACTTCTCTGTCTGATTGTCATAAGTAAAGAACGGAAAGTGCTACAGTAAACTTATTGGTACGCTTTTGTAGAAAATTAAACACTCTATAAAAAAATTTAAAATTAAACTAAATCTGAAATAAAAATATTTTTAATTTTCATTCCATTCACTTATTACAGCTATGGCTAAAATAAATTGAAAAACTTATGAACTTGTTTTATATTTCTCTATTATAACGAAAAACACTTCTTTGGCACTTTTTAAAAGGCCTGTTTGTATTTTGTATGGAACTTGGTAAAATTTTATGGAATAACATAATATTTCTGTTGTTTTCTTGAAAAATCGTATAAATTTAGGGTAAATTTTATTTGGACTGTAAATAACTTTTGATCCAGCTAACTTATCAAAAAATTTTATGTGACTTTTTTATAGAGCGTTTAATTTTCTACAAAAGCGTACCAAGAAATTTACTGTAGGACATTCCGTTCTTTACTTATGACAATCAGAATGAATAAAATCAATTTATACCATGTAAATCGTATGGGAAATTGAAAAGTGCGATTCGCACCATCTCACCATTAATATTATGAGCTTATATTTTAACAGGCCTATTTTTATCTAAACTAAAGTTTGAAACCTGGTTCTGAGAAAAACCAAGGAATTTTTTTTTGATAACACCCTAATGTACATCCATACATAGTAAATAGTTTTTGTTAATTCATTGACACATACCTACATATTTATACGCATGTACATATACATAAATACATACAAATTCTTTCGATTTGTATGCTAATTACACGCAGAATTCATTTTATTTCTATTCTAATTACAATTACTGGAGTTACAGTAACTAATTGATGGACTCGATATCGTCCAAAATCCTACATTTCCACATAAATTTTAATCAAGTGTTTTGATATTTCGTCTATACGGAATGATTTAATTTACCCTGCGTTTACACATGCAAGTGCCTTCCATGCAAGCTCTGTGTACGTATTATCAACGAAAAATTCGCACAAATGCCCGACTGTCTTAAAAAACTGCTCGATTTATGAATATTTAAGAAAAAAAGTGTTAATAGGGCAACACTGTTAGCTAACTTTCCATTTACTTGCTGCAAGTGAAACAAATCACTGTCTTGTAAAATTCCTTGGCAGTTGAGTTGGAAGTAGACTGCAAGTGCCGAAAGTGTAGATGTGTTAGTAAAAGAGTTCGAGTGTATTGAGTTTTTCGAACTTGCACTTGCACGTGTAAACCCTAGGTTAGGCAGTTATATAAACGAGTACAAATAAAATTTTAATTGAAATCTTTATCCTGTAAATAAAATTACTTTGTTTCTGAAGTTAAGTTTTATGGATTATATAAGCTTACGAAATCTACTTTATTTTTCCAAAATTATTATATCAAATATCCCATTACTTACTTAATAGTTTAATTTGCTTTTGTCTTGAACTTAAGTTATTTTTCTACCCATATTCTACTTATAACTGAGCAAAATCGAAATATGGCAGAGTGAAGGCAGAGTGCTTTTTGCTCTGAAAAAGTTGGTATCACTGTTCGTGTGGCATCTTTTTATTTATATTCACACATTAATACATATCATACGCATTCATATACATACCCAGTGGGAAAAGGTAATGAGTAGTAAATTATAAGGTAATTCACATCATGTATAATTTTTCATTTCTAAATTGATTACTGTTAACACATAACATGTCCTAGGAAAGTAATGAATTATTTTAATTGTGTTTCATCAAATTACCCTATCGTTTCTAATGGATGCATTGTTTTGCTTTGGAAAGTAATACTGTATGTAATTATTGCCTACTTTTCCAGCTGGGTACATACGTATCATATGCACGTATATATATACATACACATAAGCATACATACTTATATACATTCGACTCATTCAAAATTTTGTTTTTGAAGGCATCCCTATATTTGCTTCTTATTTTTCCTATTTTACTATTCATAACTTCATTAAATTTATTTATGTATATTAAACTCACATCTATGTTTTTGTGGTTTGTTTTAATTTGTTCAAACCCATACATACACATATACATATTGTTACGAAAATAGCCTTCAACAATGTTAAGCAGCATTACACAAAAATATTCCAACAGGGTTAATGTAAATGCTACGCGAAAATATTCCTACAGGGTCAAAGCAAGCTTAGTTAATGATGTACACACGTGCGCATATACACATGTATGTACATAGTTACCACATGAACTTAATTAGGCAGCATATAATATGATAATGATCGTCTAGACATTGCTTAAAACTTCTAGTGGAATTTGCTTGAAATATAAAAAGAGGTGACGCAGCCAATGAGTTAGTCAGTTGCAGTTTTAAGTCAGTCGCGAACAGTTATAGTTAGTGCTAATCAGAAAGTAGTGAAATTAAGAACTCGTTAGTCAGTTGATAATTAAGTTGTGAATTAATAATAGTCTGTCGTGGAATTGAGATTATTGTGGAGTCTATCGTGTCGACTGGAGTAAAGGGAACAGCGCAGCGAATAGACGTGTGTAAGGGTGTAAGTAAAGCCAGTGCGTCTTTATTGGTGTATCAACTGTGAGTGACGGCAGAAAGAGTCTCGTAAGTGACGGCAGCAGACAGAGAGGTGTCACGTGAATACTTGCGCAGCCAGATAAGAGACGTGTGTAAACTACAGCGAGGAAGGCGTAGTGGTAACCAGTTGTGAATAACTGTGTGTAATTTATTAGTTTAAGTTGCATTAGTGTATTTAAGCTCTTGAGTAATTTAGTTTAAGTGTATTTGTAAATAAACCTTGTACCATTCTTAACCCTAATTACTACACTCGGCTCTTGTATTCATTTGCAAATCTTCGGATCTACGGAAAAGCGTTTTTATAGAGAGAAAAACGTAACAATATTTTGTTCTGATAGCTGGTTCAGCTAAACTGCCGATAAACTGCGATAAAAGTTAGAGAAGATACCAATTTTACGTGCTTTGCAAGTAGATTCGTATTGAATCTACTTGATTCGCTCTCATAATTTTGTATCGCGAAGCAAGTTGATTTGGTCATGATTGGGGTGTGAAGCATGAATAGAGAGCGAAGCACGTATCGTGTAAACATACTATAACGCTAATGCATTAAGGCCATCTGCATTTTGCTGATTTTTTATTGCAAAAATGACAAAGTGACATTTGCAGATTTTCAGCGCCAAATTGCAGATTTTCTGAAATTCTTCTGTAATATCAATCATTACATATTTCTTGTTTTTCTTTACTCCGTAAGAGAAATAACCATGGTGCTACTCTCTACCGACCGCTAAAATTTCTTTTGTAACACAGTTTCCTTGAGGACACAGAGTCTACTTGCGTCATTTGAATAGTATCAACAAGTTTTTGGAAATAATGAACATCTGTAGTGAAATTCACTAACTTTTAACAAATAGACAAATGTTATTTTTCTCTACAATTATTATTGTTTGCATTAACGATTATGTTATTTACTAACTTCGTGTTAACAACTTCGTTAAAATTTGATATCATGTGGCAGCTCTGTTAAAATTAACGAAAAGCACAAAGAGGAATAGAAAATAAATAAATGAATTTGTACACAAACATATTTTCATCAATTTCTTTAATTTTGAGAAATAAAGGTTAAATTGAATATATAAATAATAGCAATATTGTTATTTATAGCTAAAAGTTTTTACATGTGTGTATAATGCTGTAAAATAATTACTTGAGTTCTGCTAAAAGATCATGTGCTTTAAATGAACAGTTGACTGTTGTCGATTCAATAACACCACAAAAATTATCGTCGTTTAGTTAACAACAGCACATGTGGTTTAAAAGTGTTAGTGGTTAGAAAAGTCGGTAATTATGATGTTATTGTTTATAAACGATACGATTATCGCTAAAATAAGTTAGTGAATCGAACTACAGGGATTTTTTAGAATTAAGGATTGTAATGACATCTTATTTAGACACACAACCAGATTTAAAACGATAAAAGGTGTGATTTGTTTGCTATAGTCGTTATGTCAATCATGTTAAATTTTGTTTTTAATAGTTTCTCGCATGATACAATAATATAAATTAATAAATAATTTTAAATTAATTCTGACTTTTGTCAGAATTATTTGACTGTTACTGTTTTTTTTTTTGTAAACAGAGAGAAAAGCGTTGCCACACACATATAACGGCAACTTTTATTTAGGGATGCTTTTTGAAATTTATAATTTTTCTTCATACAACTAAACAATTCTTTTTCTTAAGGATCCGATCCCACGACAAAAAAATAATTGGTATGAAAAATTATTATATTAAGGACCACTTTGATAGTCTTAAAAGTGAAAAATTATTTTTCATAGATTTCAAACCTTGATAACTTGAAAAGTTTTCAACATTTTTTCAAG
Source organism: Tachina grossa (assembly GCA_949987645.1). Lineage (NCBI taxonomy): Eukaryota > Metazoa > Arthropoda > Insecta > Diptera > Tachinidae > Tachina > Tachina grossa. The sequence continues at coordinate 75,703,358 of OX465275.1, read as the reverse complement.
ATGTAAAATGCGTTAGAAAGGTCTTTAAAGTACCTTTCATTCGGTACATAGATTTATTTTTACTTGTTAGAAAAATATAAGAAAAAAATTAAAGTTTGAGAAATTTTTTTTTATTTATCAAATTTTATGAAAATTAAAAGAATTTCATTATGTTTCGTTCTTGGTTAAGTAATAAAAAAAACATCTAAAATACATTGCTTTAATAAAAATATCAAAAATTCAATTCATCAATGTATTTGTATTCCCATACAAAATCAAAAGATATTAAATAAACAAAATCAACATATTTAATGAACAAATTAAAAATAAAAAGTAAATTTGTATCTAAAATTACAATACATTAAACATTAACTGTCCAATTCATAAAATATATTTTAGGTTTATTGCAAGTTTGTTTGACAAATTTCCTATAGAAATATGTCAAATAAGCGCTTAATAAACCTGAAATATTTTTTTATGAATAAGGCAGTAAATGTGGAACAACTGTGGAAGTATTTTCAAATTGGTTTCTTAAGAGCTTTTTCAATGAGATTTTTGTTAACATTACGTATAATTTTTCGATTGTTATCAACGCTAATCAATAAGTTTTGAAAATCATCCTCATTCTTTGTAATTTTTTTGTTATATATTGTAGCTGACGCCACGCCTCTTTCTGATAAATCATTTACATCACATAGTTTTTCTAGTTTTTCTTTGCAGAAACAAAATCATCATCATTTTCCCATAACGTGTATCTTTCGAAAAAAGGAAGTGGGCAATTTTAATTCATCAAAAACCCTTTTACTGTTTGCGGTACTGTTTTTTTAACATCTGTAGACATTTGTAGAGGAAAATTATTGCTTAAACTTAGAAAACAGTTTTATATATATTGTTACGAAAATAGCCGTCAACAATGTTAAGCAGCATTACACAAAAATATTCCAACAGGGTTAATGTAAATGCTACGCGAAAGTATTCCTACAGGGTCAAAGTAAAGAATAGTCTAGAATAGTAGCCAACAACTAAATAAGCATGCCTAGCTTGATTAAACGTAAAAAAGCAAAAGCAACAACAACAAAAAGCGTCTGCTTATTAAGAAGGTTCACATATTTACACACATACATACATGCCAATTCAAACGAAAAGTAAAAGATAAACAATCACCGTGTGTTGCTTAGTTAATGATGCACACTAGAGCTGCAAAACTATCGATAGTACTATCGATAGTATCGATAGTTTTGTTGTAAATGAAATATCGATAGTTTTTTCCACTATCGATACTATCGGCAAAAAAAAAGTAATTAAAAGAGTAAAAATAATCGAAGTCAGTAAACAGTAGCCAGAGCAGCTTTGAAGCAAATTATCCGTAGTTGATTTAAGCTTTTTTACAGCGATGAAAAAGTTGGTACACTTGTATAATTTTAGCGCTATTTGAATGCCAAAGGTACCGTAGCACCGCAATGACCCATTTAGCACTACTGGAATCTCTTTATATTATATTACATGCCAAAAATAGCATTAAAATATATTAACCCCCTTATGCAAAAAATAATGCGTGCTTGAAGTGTACATTAAAAAAAATTTCCATAGAAAAACCGGTTTTAACGTTCACTTATATTTTTGCACAAGGGGGTTAATCTTTAGCTCGAAGGTATTAGAAAATTAAGTAAATCAAATGATGTTTACTGTGAACAATCGAATAAAAAAAAAAGGTTATAAACGTAGTATATCGTAAATGTTACTTTTATATTCAGATCCCAGCAACTAATATTCTTTGTGCACCTTCTGGCGTTTTGTTAATTGATTTTTAGTTAATTAAAAAGTACAAGTATTAAAAATATATAAATAAAGAATTAGGTACAATCGTACTGAAAAAATTAAAATTTTTTTTGAAAGTTAGTACAATTTGTAAATATGACATCGCATCCCTGCTTCTTTATACATAAGTACTTAAATACATATGTATGTATATGAATTTATTTATAAATCCAAGTGTTATTCGTCAAATAGTAGTCACAAGTATCTTAATATATTCAACATAGTCGACACAAAGATAAATTTTTGTGGAACTGATATCGCGACGGCCGCCAATCGTCTCTTACGATAAAACTTAAAAAAAAGACACTAAAGAATAAAGCTTTATTCTTTTACAACTCTGCTTTTGCACGCTTTTTTTTAATAATGCAGTGTTGCAGCGCCTTCTGGTGTTAAATGTGGCGTATTAAATTTTGAAGCTGTGTGTAGTATGTAAAAGTCTTAAGTTATCAACAATTTTCGCATTTTGATAATTCTAAACCATGGGTAGTCCCATAAAATTTTAAGTTCAATAAAAAAGTATATTTTCGATAATATACCGCTTACGATAAAATCGAAAAAAAGGCTTGATATATTTTTAAATACTAATGAAAATGTTGAGGACTCTGGATTTTTTTTCGAGTCAAATGTAGTTTATGTGGCAACTTTTATCAAACTATTCGATACTATCGATAGTATCGATAGTTTTACATAAAACTATCGAGTGGAGCAACTATCGATAGTTTTGCAGCTCTAATGCACACCAGTGTCCCGCAAAATAAAATATGTTTGTATTGGTGAGAAAAATTAGAGTAAAATAAACTTGCAATTGAAGAAAAGTTTTGTAATATAAAATACATGATGTGGTTATTAGTTGTTTGAATTTTTTTTTTAATAAAATAAAAATCTAAATAGAAACTAAAAATTTAATAACCATTCAACAATTTAGTGAATAAACTCAAAATTAAATTTATTCACAGCTCGGTTGATACTATTAAAATGCCTTTTAAACTATTTTCCCTATTATTTTCAAATATTCCATAACATAAAATGCATCGCATATTGCCTAAAGCATTTTTAAGCACGAAATATTTCCCAGCTTCCATAATTATATTATCAATTTTTTGTCTGTAGAAATTTCTTAAATTTGAACTTTAATTTCGTTCCGTGTGCTCAAAAAAACTAAACAAAAAACAGGAAAAAATTAATACATGCGTGCACAACTTAATTCGTCGCTGGCTCAGTGACGACTAAATGAAAGAGCATAAGCATGTATGTGATTTTCATCCGCACAATTGTGCTTTGTCTTGCGGGTTACTGATGTACACACGTACGCATATACACATGTATGCACATAGTTACCACATGAACTTAATTAGGAAGCATATAAGATGATAATGATCGTCTAGACATTGCTTGAAACTTCTGGTGGTATTTGTGTGGAGTATAAAAAGCGGTGACGCAGCCAATGAGTTAGTTAGTTGCAGTTGTGAGTCAGTTACGAACAAGTCAGTCGCGAGCAAGTCAGTCATTTGCAAGTAAACAAGTCAGTTGATAATTAAGTGGTGAATTAATAATAGTCTGTCGTGGAATTGAGATTATTGTGGAGTCTATCGTGTCGACTGGAGTAAAGGGAACAGCGCAGCTAATAGACGTGTGTAAGAGTGTAAGTAAAGCCAGTGCGTCTTTATTGGTGTATCAACTGTAAGTGTCGGCAGAGTGAGTGTCGTGTGTGACGAGCAGCAGACAAAGAGGTATTGGTGTATCAACTGTGAGTGACGGCAGAGTGAGTCTCGTAAGTGACGAGCAGCAGACTAAGAGGTGTCACGTGATTACTTGCGCAGCCAGCTAAGAGACGTGCGTAAACTACAGCGAGGAAGGCGTAGTGGTAACCAGTTGTGAATATCTGTGTGTAATTTATTAGTTTAAGTTGTATTAGTGTATTTAAGCTCTTGAGTAATTTAGTATAAGTGTATTTGTAAATAAAACTTGTATCATTCTTAACCCTAATTACTACACTCGGCTCTTGTATTCATTTGCAAATCTTCGGATCTACGGAAAAGCGTTTTTATAGAGAGAAAAACGTAACAATATTTTACTTACCCATGCATTGATTATTTTCTTTATACAGTATACCAATTGTAAATGAAATATTTAATATTTTTGCCGATTACCTACTTTTAAAGAAGTCCGACTTCATGTATCGCTAAATTCAAATAGTCTGAAATATTTTTATTTTTGTATATTTTGTTAAATTTTAAAAAGGGGCTACTTCAAATATTTTAAAATTCAAATAGTGTGAATTTAAAAATAAAAAATGACTTTTTTTGTCTATTTTTTATTTTTTTCAACATTTTTTCACAAGTAAGATATAAACTTATACATACCAAAATAAAGGTATCTAAATTATCTTTCCAACACATTTTACATCTTGAAAAAATGTTGAAAACTTTTCAAGTTATCGAGGTTTGAAATCTAGGAAAAATAATTTTTCACTTTTAATATAATAATTTTTTAAACCAATAATTTTTTTTGTCGTGGGATCATTAAGAAGAGAATTATTTAGTTGTATGAACAAAAAGCACCAGAAAAAAATTATATAAAATTTTTTTCTCTATAACCTCATTTTTTTTTATAAAATCTATTTCAGCGACCCCATACCTATCTTCAAAAAATCCCAAAAAATTTTCGAAATTCTTTTAGATCACAAGCTTTAATATTCCGCTTCAAGAGTTGCAATTTTTTTTTGCGAAACGCCCTAATGTACATAGCTTTGAATGTATTAGTGTTTTTTGTATTCAACCAGTCAGATTTTTATTAGCTAGCTCAAAATATAGGTGACTTTATACTAACTCATTTACAACTAGCTTCTGAATTAACTCATAACTGATACAGTTCTGTTTTTCACAACTCTCTTATCCCAATAGCTAACTTTAAGCTAACTCAAAACTGATGCAAAAATTAGTGAGTTGCTTTTGTAAAACTAACTTCTCCTGGATCAGTTTTGAGCTAACTTTTAGCTAACTCAAAGCTAATACAGGCATAAGTCAAATTGAACTGCAGTGAATTTTAATCAGATATAATTTCTTAAGTTCAGTAATTTCAATTCTTATTGAATTTAAAGAATTGAAATTACTGAACTTAAGCCCGACTAAGAATTTATTTTTGATTAAAGTTTATGTTAACTCTGTGCCGTTTATATTTCATATGGCGCGATAGCATAGTGTTAAGTATGATGGCTGACAAACAAAGTGATCACGTTTCGATACCCGTTCTCGTTTCTTAAAAAATAATTTTAAATTGTTTAAACTTAAAGCTAACTAATAAATGTTAATCAATCAATTAAATTAAATCATAATTAACTTGAAACAATAATTTTTTTTTGTTTGACTTGGCACAAGGTAACTCATAATGACTTAGGTCATGGTTAGCTCAAAATTAATGCACTTGTCCTGCGGCCACTCAAGGCAAAAAATATCACTTTTAACATGCAGAATGAGTGCGAATTTCTACCACCTCTGACTAATTTTTGGCTGATAATTCAATAGTTTTGAGTTAGCTCAAAATCCCACTGGGCATTTAACATTAGACCCCTGCATAAGACCACTTACAAGAACTTTTAAGACGAGGGATTTTTCAAATGCTTTACTACAGCAAAATCTAATAAAACAAACGCTAAACAACATCGTCGGCAAGACATTTGTTTCATAGGATTGAGAACAAAGTACTTCGTGATGGAAGAATTTGTGATGCCTGCGTCTTTATATGCATGGGCGCATATACAAACGTCATGCATGTCTATACGCACACACGTTGTGTGTATACAAACGCACATGCATTGACATTAGTTTTGTGCGCTTGCTTTAAAAAACCACCCTAAAAAACCATGCATAAACGCATCAACACTACTACTTTTGCGTGTTTGTTACGAACAAGAAGCCATTGCGACTAGAGATGCGCACGTGAGTGTTTTTTGACTCATGACAAAAATTGTACGGCTTAAAATTGTTCTCGTGTAAGCTACCTCACTAGGAATATACTTCCCGCATTCGCATTTTTTTGTTAACTGTGTGTGTGTGTGTGTGGTTATACATTACAAAACAAGGCAGATGAAGTATAAAAAATAAATAAAACTAAAATACGAGTACATCGTTTAATGAGTGGAATTTGTTATGTTATGTTATGTACATATGTATGTACAATCAAAATTAAAATTATTTAAGGTTTCAGATATTTTAATATTATCACAATACATATATAATTTTTTTTAATGTAGTTGTGCGACAAAAGAAAATTACTAAAAACCAAAAGACTTGTATCGAACTCTTTCATTAGGTCGTTTTAGACACAAACCTTTTATCAAACACACCTAAAATACGTAGGTTTGTGTCTAAAACGAGCTGCTGAAAGAGTTTGATGGAAGTCTACATGTAGTTTAAATGGGTTTGATTATAGGTTTGTGTCTAAAACGAGCTACTGAAAGAGTTCGATACAAATCAAGAAAGCACTCAGTACTGAGCTGAAAGCGCTCAGTGGATTGACCGGCTCACAGCGCTCAGTGAGGTGAATCGTTCAATTAAACTAGTTCATTCATGAGCTGCACAACTCTAAATTTTATAAATAGTGGATCAAATAATCAAAAAGATAATACAGTCATTAATTTTATAGAAAATAACAGAATTCTTTAGATAAGAAACAAAGTTCATATTTCTGCAAAAAATATATTGTCAGACTGTTTATTTTTTCTTTTGTAATTAATTGCATTAGTTTTTAATCTGATTTCCTAAATTAAATTTTATGTACGAATATCAGTTTTGTGTTTTTTAAATAATTGATTCACCTTTAGACTTAAAATGAGGAATGAAATGACTTTTAGTTCGGTTTTCATTATTTGTCCAAACAAATGTTTCATTAAATACAACCTACCTGTTCAAGATCTAAAAAAAGTAATTTTAGTAATTTAATTTATTGCACAACAGTGCGATTTTGTGAACTTTACATACTGTAGAGGGAATATTTACACATACATGTAGGAAAATGTATGAATATATATTATCATATATGTCCATATACTCTGATTTTTTGGATCCGAACCATATATGGGATATCATATATGCTCCATACATATTTTTTTAGCTGGGTACTTTTTTTTAAAAGCAATTTAAAATCAAAACTTTTGTATAATAATTTCCTTACTTAAAAAAACCGGTTGACCAGTTTATCCTGAATTCTAAAAATCGAAACCGGGTTTTTCATAATTTGAAACTGTTCGAAAACCGGTTTCTGGAAAAAGTCGAATAATCGGCCACCCTTGGAACTAGGCAATATTGCTGTGGCTCCGTCCATTCTGGTAAATTTTTTTGGGCTTTCAGATTTCTCTAGTTGGTTTCTTACCTAGACCTACTTGTGTATCATATTTCAGCTCATAAGCGCAACTTTTAATTTTATGGGTGTAACTCCGCCTACTTTTCCAAAATCAAGATTTTTCCTGTAAAGTTTCGTTGCAAACGAATAATAATACTTACATAAAAAGTATATCTAAATATGTTGAGCCGTAGCACATGCAATATGAGGTTTAAATTGTATGGGCATGTAAACGCCCACTTTCTAAACAAAAAATTTATAGCCTTGCATTATCGCAGTATATATGCCATATTTAAATAAAATCGCTTCCGTTAAGCGCTTTATATTTGCTTTTTTAATTCTGACCTTTTTTAATTCTGACCAGGAGGGCGTAGCCCCGCCCTCCTGGCTTAAATTTCCGGGTTTTCAGATTTTTTAGTTTTTTTTCTCATCGAATTTCTGTATCGAATTTCAGCTCACTGGCACAAATTTTAATTTTTGTGGTCGTAGCCCCGCCCCCTTGTTAAAATTTTCGGGTTTTCAGTCTTTTCTAGTTCATTGCTCATCCATATCTACCAGTGTACCAAATGTTAGCTCTCTAGCTATAGCGGAAGTGCTTCATCAATTTGATGAGTGTGTCAGCGGTCAGTGGTCAGTGAGTATGTCTTAAAATATGCACTTTTGTAAAACTTTCAAGCTTCGCATATTAGGTGACATGAATTAATTCTAATTATGGTTTAAATTTCATAATTAAGATTGCGGGGAACAAAGTTATGAGAGGGCTTCGTGTAAATAAACACACTGCGTGCATTAGCCGGAACTTGGTCTGGCGCACTACCGTGTGCCTATATAAAAATAGGCATAATGTATATCATATTCTTCAAGAATAAAAAAAATTAATTTTAGAGATTTGTTCAGTGAACTGGTTTATAAAAGAAAGAAACCATTTTGATCATTTTGAGTTGTGACTGGTTCTGATTTAGTGTGCGATATATATAGGGTGGACAGTCGTACTGATTTTGTCAGTACATGTACTGATTTTTGTTTAAAGTACTGATTTATGCATAACTAGCAAATCAGTACACAAATGTACTGATTTTTTCATGTATGTACTGTTTTTGTACTGTTTTTATATAGTAATTACGATCAATGTATAAGAAAGCCTGTCATAGTGTTTATTTATTTTCTTTGAATCACCAGTGATCTTTACTTTATGTTCGCTTTGAGGCGAATTTATTTTCAAAGTGGTATTCATATAATGCTCAAGCAAAACTGTCAGAGATCATATAAATTTTAGTTTAAGTTAATGTTAATGTTAATTTTATTGAGATTTTTTAAATTTAAATTTGCAAGAAAGATTTGCTATAAGTGATTTCTGATACATGCAAATAATGAATTTAAAGTTTCTTTTTCGAAAATTTTTTTGATAATATTATTTTTATTAATTACATATGCCTTGGTACAAAGTATACATTGAATTCATGTTTTGTTTTAAGAATGGTTAAAGCTAGGAATGTAACGAATGTTCGCATTTGCAAAATTTTCGCTTATTTTTGCTATTTGCATTTACTAAAATGTATGCGAATATTTAAGACAAAAAAATTTTGTACTTCTTTTACGAAAAAAGTTTGCCATTAACAAACGTGAAAAACACGAAAATTATTTTAAACCAGCATGAAAAAGATAAATATAGGGTACGTTCGTAGATTCAGCAAATTTATGCAGAAGTTCTGCGAATTTTTTATGCGTATGCGTGATCAACTGTTGCACATGCTTTGCAACACAAAGTATACTTTGTGATTTGCAACTGCTCAATATCTGTGCATAGTTGTACGTGTGCTTGTCGGCTTGATGTTACCATGCTTGATGCCCCACCAAGCATTCATTTTTATTTTGATTTTGTGCTGTTCGTTTTGTGAAAGCACAAAAAACTCTTTATAGTTATATATCTTTAAGTTGCACATTGTGCACATGGCTTGGACGTAGCTGACTTATAAGTAAGGCATTCTTCAAAGCTTTATCAGAAAGCTTTTCTATAAAAAAGTTCTGATAAGCATCAAAATTAAGCTAAAGTCCAACTATGTTTGGAAATATACCTATTTCATTTTTTGAAAAAGAAAAGGCATTGCATTTTCTGCAGCAGTATTTTCTATTTAAGACTAGTCTGTTAAAACTTTTAAAAAATGTTTTGAGCACGCTTCATTACTTCGTACAAACCAATTTGAATCGCAAAAAATATTAACAAGTCATTGTTGTAGTAAATTCCACGCGATACAAGTGTCACTCATTAATTTCATATACAAACATATGTACATATGTATGTATCTTTCTGTTTTATGAATTCATGTTTTTAATAAATTAATGCATATTTGTTCAATGCAAGACTCTCTTTAAATAAAATGCTATATGTAGTACATCCATGTATGTAATACAACTTCATGTTCTTATATAAATTTATTTTCATGTGATTTTTTAACGTATTGTAATATTTGCATTCGCTTTTGCAAAAATTAAAATGTAGCATTCGCATGCGCTAAACTGGTATTAGTTACATCCCTAGTTAAAGGCTTTTATATTGAAAAAATAAATGTACTGATTTTTTTTTCAATTGTACTGATATTTTTTCTCTCATGTACTGATTTCTACGATTTCAAAACTGGCAACCCTAGATATATATGTACATACATATGTACATATTAAAGTCCTGCACAAGACCACTTACAAGAATTTTTAAGACGAGGTATTTTTCAAATGCTTTACTACAGCCAAATCTTCCAAAACAAACACTAAACAACCTGTTGGCAAGACATTTGTTTCAGTTATTGCAGGCATAGGAGTAAAGAAGAAAATACTTCGTGGCGGAAGAATTTGTGATGCTTCTTCATACGCATGGGCGCGTATACCAACGTCATGCATGTTTATAGGCATACACCTTGTGTGTATGATCTTTTATTATTCTGCGCACATACAAACGCACACATGCATTGACATTGGTTGTGTGCGCTTGCTTTAAAAAAACCACCCTTAAACACATAATAGCTTAACATCTACATCTTAAGCATATGGTACACGGCATGTAAAAAGCCACATGCATATGTCGCGATGCCGTCACGGACATTTTCAGCATGTTGGTTGCATTTTTTAATATTACTAGTAGTGGCTACATGCCGTAAAATTTTTATACAAAATTTTATTCCAAAATACAAATGTGAAAATGTTAACCGAATTGACACATTTTCAGAGGCAGCAAATCTGTAATCATGTAAATATTTGCATGTACATAAGTACATATGTTGCTAGTACACGGAATGTAGAAAAATGTATCTTTGTGATGACGTCAAAATTACAAATACTCAAATGTACAATATGCAAAATAACAAGAATACACGCATCAACACTACTTCTTTTGAGTGTTTGTTACGAACAAGAAGTCTTCGCGACGTCGCTTGTAAGCAGTCATATACACGAACACAATACATCTATTGTGCTTTGCTTATTAAACGGCAGCATTTATTATTGGATTAGTATAATACATGGCACGAGAATACATTTAAAAAACAAGACGTATTTACATTTCAAGACTGTTTACGCAGGCCTATAATTCATACATACAAATGCAAACATGCCTAGGGGGAAAATCAGAAGACCTTCTTACTTCAGGCCTTATTAAGGGCGCGTTCAGAAAATTTTTTGATTCAATTTTCATTTTTATCTAACTCTCAAAGATTACCGTATAGAAGGCCTCGGGCTTTCCGCATAAAAGATGGGATACACATTCCACATTTCCTTTTGTAAGAAGGAAGACGAGAAGGACTAACATTTTTTTTTGTCAAAACAAAACCAAATGAATTAATGCTTTCGATCAGTGCTCCGCAGTGATTTTAAAATCATATTAATATTCATATTGTCGACCATATAATTTACTTAGAAAGAGAAACATTTCCGGGTCGATTTGAAGTAGTTGAACATTTAATTCGGAGCTATAAAATAAACTCTATAAATTAACTACTTACAAGTCCCCATTCAAAGATTTCTATTCAGTGAGTTACTGCGTGATTTAATGAAAAGATTGTTGGGAGTTTCCCGTCGTCGAAATTTTCCTTGCTATGCCGCTCCTATACCGCTCCGCAATCACATTTTGACATTAATTCCATAGAACTACATATGTGTTGAATAATTAATTTGCTTTTGTAATATTTTAATAAAAAGTTCTCTGGGTTTTTGTTTACATATTATTTTAAATTTAGTTTTTATTTTATTTGCATTACAAATTTTTTGCTTTCAGTTATGTTGTAGTCAATGAGAGCCCAATAAAAAGTTAATAATGCATAATATGGTTATAATATTTTTTAAAGTGACTTAAAATAATTTCCACGAATTAAGCAAACTGTTCATGTTCGTACTGAATGATATTTGAGTTGATTTCACAAAAATCTTGGCAACGCATTCAGTTGAATCAATATTTTATTATATGTATTTAAATAAATAAATTATTCTCAGAAAACGGAATGCTTTCTATTATATTTTTTCTAAAATTTTTCACGAGGCGACTTGGATTTCTAGTTGAGTGCCTCGTGATGATGATGAAGTTCAGAGTAAAAGACATGTCATCTACTATTACGCAAAGCGATACAAAGGTCTGGGCAGTTTTTGAAATATGTACATGTATTTATAAATACATGTTCCATTAAGGAAAAAATTTAATATCGCCCAAAACGCAAAACCAGCAAATTTGCTGATAGTGTAGTCTCTTAAGCTTAGGGCGACTTTCCGAGATTAAGATTAGTTTAATTCTCTAGTTAGCTAGTCCGAAAATTAATTTAATCTCACAATAATCGAGTTTGATGTTTTTGAGTGGTACTGAGGAACAAAATCGTGGCAACATTTTCTGTGTAAGAGTCATAAATTTTTTTTATGGGAAGAAGAAGAAACTGCCATATTTTATTATTTACAAGTAAAGTAAATAATATAAAATATATATATTTATTTATATGTTTTTAAATTATTTTATAATATAATTTTTATCAAAAGTTATATGTTTCACAAGTCTATGTTGTCAATATTAATTAATATAATAAATCACCACGATTGGCCGCTTAAACTAGCAAATAAAGCCATATAATCGACTACAATAAAATCATAAATGAAGATTAAGGTTAATTTAATCTATAATCTTAAACTCAAAAAGTCGCCCTTAAAGTTTTCAATTTACACAAAAATATGCATCTAATTGAATATAAAAAATGTTTTTTTTTTTTCTATTCGTGTTGGAAATTTTTTCGCGTGCGTATTTCGTACGTGTTATACGTATTTGTAATCGTGCTCGGGTCTTGTCGTGTTGGAAAAATTTTACACGCGCCCATCTGGAGTATGTTCATTGTACAACCTATTTGAGAATCTTTTCTTTTTATCAACACGTATAAAAAGGAATGCAATTTATGGAATTCAGGGGCAAGTTACATCATTCGATTCGGTTCGAAATTTTAAAACGTTTCCATATAAACTCTATTGAAATATTTCGTAATTTCGTTCGATAACGAGTGCCGTAACTTGCCCACAGTTTTGTTTGTTAAAGTGTTTTACTTTCGATGAGGTTTAAACTTTTTCCAGCACGAAAAAATTTATTAAGAATTTGTGATTAAAAGGAATATACTCGTATTATTAATTTGAACCAGTTAACAAGCAAGTTTGTATCTCTCTATTTTTTTTATAAAATTCTAAATAAATTGTATAAAATACTTTCATAAAATACAAACAAACACGCAAACAAGATACCTTTGTTTACAACGAAATCTGTTGAAAGCAAAGAAAATCAATCTCATCCAACAGCTGTAATTAATAATTATAAATAATGAGTATAATTAAAACGAAACGAAATATTTAAAGTAAAAATTTCATGATATATTTTTTAGGTTTAACAACACAATTTGTAAACCGCTTTAAAACTGATTTACAACGTGTAATCCCAGCGTGATCAAATTGTTTATTTTTTTTTTAATCTCATACATATTTGAGTTATGAATCATGCGTTAGATTTCGTTTTGTGTGTTTTTTTTTTTAATGGAAGTTTTTAAATTGTGCTTTAAATATTTGACATTGTCATTATTATTAATAATACAATAGGACAGTGAAAATATAATTTTTAAATGCTTTATCGTACGTTGTAGGCCTACTGGAGTAGATTATAGTTTCATTTACCGTGGGTTGCATGGCAGGCAATGGTACAATCCTGGAAGTATGGACAAATACATTTATTTAGACATTTTAAAGCTAAATGTCAAACCAAGCGTTGAAAAGTTAAAGATCGCATCGGAATATTGTTTCCACCAGGACAATAATCTGAAATTTAAGGTGTATGCTGTACACGAGAGGTCATTAAAAGTACCACTACAGTCTTCAGAATTAAATATATACATATTATTGATAATTTTTGAGCTCGCCTTGATTAAAATGTGCGTATATAAAGCATTTCATCCAAAAAAATATTTAACGTTTTCAAATACAGTGAAAGCTCCCATAAGAGGACACACACCGTAGTAGAAATTTTTGTCCATTAGGTGGAGATGTCCGTTAAAAAGAAAGAAACCAAAATTTTTTTTATTTCTTACAAAATTCAACTTTTAATTATAAAGGCTGGAATTTTTATGGAAATTTAATCAATAAAAGTTTTGTAAACCTAAATTATTTTTTATGAATAGGGCAGTTTTTATTTAATTTTTGTGCTAAAAAAAAATAGAAAAATACACAGAGAAAAAACTGCCTCATAGAATCAATAAGATTTTCTCTATGAAACGTTTTTAGGCTAAGGGGTATCCCAGCAGAAAGAAACGAAGATTTTTTCATAGAGATTCCTTATTGTTTTTATGTGGTAAGTCTTATTAATTTTATCAAGAAGAAAACCACATAAAATAAAGAAGAAGTCTTATTATTCCCAACTTTTTTTACTCAATTTCCGTTATTTTTGGCACCAAAAAAACAATCCATAGGGAAAAACTTCTTGATTCTATTAGGTTTTTTTTATAAATTGTAAACTATATGGATTTCTTGTTGATTTTATTAGGTTGCCTTATTGATTTTTTTAAAAAGATTTTCTTCTTGATTTTATTAGGTGTCTTGTTATTTCATATCTATTAATAGACACAGACAATTTTTTTTCATGATCTTTTTCGTTTTTGTATAAGCGTGTTTGCAAAATTATTTCAATGGTTATTCAGACTGCTTGTTAGCATATTGGTTAGAGTGTTTGTCTATCAGTCAGAAGTTTGCTGGTTCAATACTTGTCTCCTTTCAAAGCATATGGTATAAAATTAAAATGAAAATATATAAGCAAGGCACAAAGAATAAAGAAAGACAATTTTTTTTTTATTTTATGAGGTCGCCTCATAAAATCAAGAAGAAAACCTTATTAAAAAAATCAATAAGATAACCTCATAAAAACTACAAAATTTCTTCTGGATTTTTTCAAAAAGGTTTTCTCTATGAAATTAATAAGATTTCCTTATTGAAAAAAACCATAGAGATTTCTTATTAATTTTGTTCTATTTTATGAGGTAATTATTAGGCACTGTTTTCTCTGTGTACCTATTTGTCGTACAGCCAATTTCAAAATTTTTCTTTGCTTTAGCACTTCATTCTTTATTTTATACAATATCTTAGAAAACTACCTATATTTTGTATGTAGCAGCAAAGATATGAGAATGGTAATCAAACAAATTCTTTTATCGTTTTGTAAAATAACTATGTATTTATTCCAGTGCTAGGATACTATCAATAGTTTTTAAATATCGAAAATATATATCCTCACAAAAATATCAATGTGAAAAAAGGCAAAGTTCCTATCAAAAATTTCGGACATCAAAAGCAGTAAGATATAAATTTTGACCAAGTTCTTGTTTGACACAACACGTTTCACTGACATATGCTATGCATTATATACATTTGTAATCGTAAGGGTGTCATATAATTTTTAGATAATCTGCTAACTTGACAACATTTTTACCGATATAAGGAAATGAACATATATACATTATTCTCTCTTTTTCAAAAAAGTTAAAAATATTTCAAAATATAAAATATAAAATATTACACATATTGTATATTAAAAGCCTTATTTATATAACTTATTAAGGCTTTATAAAGGGGTTTTAAGACAAATTTTCATAAGAAATTTTTCTTAAAAAGCCTTAATAAGTTTTATAAGTAAGGCTGTAAGTTTTCATTTTCAAATAATAGTAGTGTGGCCCCACCCACTTTGGTAAAAATTTTTGAGTTTTCAGATTTTTCTAGTTGGTTTTTCACCTAGTCCTACTTGTGTATCAAATTTCAGCTCATAAGCGCAACTTTTAATTTTTTATTTTTATGGGCGCAGCCCCGCCCCTCTAACTAAAATATCAAATTTTTCTAGTTGGTTTCGCACCTAGAGCTAGTTGTATATCAAATTTCAACTCCTTAGCGCAACTTTTAATTTTTAATATTTATGGGAGTAACCATGCCCACTTTTCCAAACTTAAGATTTTTTTCGGCCAGTGCTTATTATTCGTGTCAAATTTCGTTGCAAACGGATTATAATACATACAGAAATGGTATATCTAAGTATGCTGAGCCGTAGTACACGAAAATGAGGTTGAAATTGTATGGGCGTGTCAACGCCCCCATTTTAATGAAAAATTTTTAGGCTTGTCCTATGGCAGTATGTATGCCGAATTTCAATAAAATAGGTTCCATTAAGCGCCTTAGATTTCCTTTTTTTAATTCTACGCTTTATGGGCGTAGCCCCACCCTCCTGGCCTAAATTTTCAGGTTTTAAATTTTTTTAGTTTATTGCTGACCTAGACCTAGCTCTGTGTCGAATTTCACCTCACTAGCACAGAGTTAAATTTTTATGGGCGTAGCCCCGCCCCTTTGGTTAAAATTTTCAGGTTTTAGATTTTTCTAGTTCATTGCTCACCTAGATCTACTCGTGTACCAAATCTTAGCTCTCTAGCTATAGCGGAAGTTCTTCATCAATTTGATGAGTGATCAGTGAGTCGTGAGTATGTCTTAAAATGTGCACTTTTTGCACCTCTATATCTCCGGAACCTTTCATTGTAAAACTTTCAAACTTTGCATATGAGGTAACATAAATTATTCTAATTATGATTTAAATTTTATAATTTTAAGGTCGCGGGGAACAAAGTTATGAGGGGGGTAAAAACAGCTCGAATGGCTTCCTGTAAATATACACACTGCGTGCATTGGCCAAAACTTGGCCTGGCGCACTGCCGTGCGCCTAGATATTGATATTATGCAGTTTCAAAAACCTGAGGTGTTCTAAAAATTTTTTAACTGACAAAATTTTTTCAAAAACTGTCACCTAAAATAACGTTTGTAGATACATATGTACATACATATTAAAGTAAACATAAGACTATATACTTTCAATAAAGCGATAAAAAACTAAATGTAACCTGATAAAAAATTAGTTATATCTCTCTTTCTCAGGTACAATCGTTCAGTCGATAGTAATATCGATAGTGCAATCAAAACTATCGACAGATATCGAAAGTAGAAAATATCGATAGTATCCCAGCACTAACGCATTCACAATAATTTGTGGGCCCTCATTCTGTAAAACGTAATAATACTATGTTTAGACGACGAGTTGAATCACATGCTTCGCTCTCGGAATCTTGTTTTTGAATCTTGCCGTTTATACGACGCCTTCGTGCTTCGTGTGCAGCGTGCCAATTTAGTGCTTTTCGCACTAGATTTAGTGCTTTTTAATTCATAACAGTCCGGAATCTTTCAACTATTAGCTTTTTTTTAAATACCCGAAATTGGTGCTTTTTCACCTTTGACTTTAGTGCTTTTAGTGTTTTTAACAAATCCACTAAATATAAATTTGTGGTTTTACACAAAACAACAAATAAACATTTTCCACTTCTCTGTCTGATTGTCATAAGTAAAGAACGGAAAGTGCTACAGTAAACTTATTGGTACGCTTTTGTAGAAAATTAAACACTCTATAAAAAAATTTAAAATTAAACTAAATCTGAAATAAAAATATTTTTAATTTTCATTCCATTCACTTATTACAGCTATGGCTAAAATAAATTGAAAAACTTATGAACTTGTTTTATATTTCTCTATTATAACGAAAAACACTTCTTTGGCACTTTTTAAAAGGCCTGTTTGTATTTTGTATGGAACTTGGTAAAATTTTATGGAATAACATAATATTTCTGTTGTTTTCTTGAAAAATCGTATAAATTTAGGGTAAATTTTATTTGGACTGTAAATAACTTTTGATCCAGCTAACTTATCAAAAAATTTTATGTGACTTTTTTATAGAGCGTTTAATTTTCTACAAAAGCGTACCAAGAAATTTACTGTAGGACATTCCGTTCTTTACTTATGACAATCAGAATGAATAAAATCAATTTATACCATGTAAATCGTATGGGAAATTGAAAAGTGCGATTCGCACCATCTCACCATTAATATTATGAGCTTATATTTTAACAGGCCTATTTTTATCTAAACTAAAGTTTGAAACCTGGTTCTGAGAAAAACCAAGGAATTTTTTTTTGATAACACCCTAATGTACATCCATACATAGTAAATAGTTTTTGTTAATTCATTGACACATACCTACATATTTATACGCATGTACATATACATAAATACATACAAATTCTTTCGATTTGTATGCTAATTACACGCAGAATTCATTTTATTTCTATTCTAATTACAATTACTGGAGTTACAGTAACTAATTGATGGACTCGATATCGTCCAAAATCCTACATTTCCACATAAATTTTAATCAAGTGTTTTGATATTTCGTCTATACGGAATGATTTAATTTACCCTGCGTTTACACATGCAAGTGCCTTCCATGCAAGCTCTGTGTACGTATTATCAACGAAAAATTCGCACAAATGCCCGACTGTCTTAAAAAACTGCTCGATTTATGAATATTTAAGAAAAAAAGTGTTAATAGGGCAACACTGTTAGCTAACTTTCCATTTACTTGCTGCAAGTGAAACAAATCACTGTCTTGTAAAATTCCTTGGCAGTTGAGTTGGAAGTAGACTGCAAGTGCCGAAAGTGTAGATGTGTTAGTAAAAGAGTTCGAGTGTATTGAGTTTTTCGAACTTGCACTTGCACGTGTAAACCCTAGGTTAGGCAGTTATATAAACGAGTACAAATAAAATTTTAATTGAAATCTTTATCCTGTAAATAAAATTACTTTGTTTCTGAAGTTAAGTTTTATGGATTATATAAGCTTACGAAATCTACTTTATTTTTCCAAAATTATTATATCAAATATCCCATTACTTACTTAATAGTTTAATTTGCTTTTGTCTTGAACTTAAGTTATTTTTCTACCCATATTCTACTTATAACTGAGCAAAATCGAAATATGGCAGAGTGAAGGCAGAGTGCTTTTTGCTCTGAAAAAGTTGGTATCACTGTTCGTGTGGCATCTTTTTATTTATATTCACACATTAATACATATCATACGCATTCATATACATACCCAGTGGGAAAAGGTAATGAGTAGTAAATTATAAGGTAATTCACATCATGTATAATTTTTCATTTCTAAATTGATTACTGTTAACACATAACATGTCCTAGGAAAGTAATGAATTATTTTAATTGTGTTTCATCAAATTACCCTATCGTTTCTAATGGATGCATTGTTTTGCTTTGGAAAGTAATACTGTATGTAATTATTGCCTACTTTTCCAGCTGGGTACATACGTATCATATGCACGTATATATATACATACACATAAGCATACATACTTATATACATTCGACTCATTCAAAATTTTGTTTTTGAAGGCATCCCTATATTTGCTTCTTATTTTTCCTATTTTACTATTCATAACTTCATTAAATTTATTTATGTATATTAAACTCACATCTATGTTTTTGTGGTTTGTTTTAATTTGTTCAAACCCATACATACACATATACATATTGTTACGAAAATAGCCTTCAACAATGTTAAGCAGCATTACACAAAAATATTCCAACAGGGTTAATGTAAATGCTACGCGAAAATATTCCTACAGGGTCAAAGCAAGCTTAGTTAATGATGTACACACGTGCGCATATACACATGTATGTACATAGTTACCACATGAACTTAATTAGGCAGCATATAATATGATAATGATCGTCTAGACATTGCTTAAAACTTCTAGTGGAATTTGCTTGAAATATAAAAAGAGGTGACGCAGCCAATGAGTTAGTCAGTTGCAGTTTTAAGTCAGTCGCGAACAGTTATAGTTAGTGCTAATCAGAAAGTAGTGAAATTAAGAACTCGTTAGTCAGTTGATAATTAAGTTGTGAATTAATAATAGTCTGTCGTGGAATTGAGATTATTGTGGAGTCTATCGTGTCGACTGGAGTAAAGGGAACAGCGCAGCGAATAGACGTGTGTAAGGGTGTAAGTAAAGCCAGTGCGTCTTTATTGGTGTATCAACTGTGAGTGACGGCAGAAAGAGTCTCGTAAGTGACGGCAGCAGACAGAGAGGTGTCACGTGAATACTTGCGCAGCCAGATAAGAGACGTGTGTAAACTACAGCGAGGAAGGCGTAGTGGTAACCAGTTGTGAATAACTGTGTGTAATTTATTAGTTTAAGTTGCATTAGTGTATTTAAGCTCTTGAGTAATTTAGTTTAAGTGTATTTGTAAATAAACCTTGTACCATTCTTAACCCTAATTACTACACTCGGCTCTTGTATTCATTTGCAAATCTTCGGATCTACGGAAAAGCGTTTTTATAGAGAGAAAAACGTAACAATATTTTGTTCTGATAGCTGGTTCAGCTAAACTGCCGATAAACTGCGATAAAAGTTAGAGAAGATACCAATTTTACGTGCTTTGCAAGTAGATTCGTATTGAATCTACTTGATTCGCTCTCATAATTTTGTATCGCGAAGCAAGTTGATTTGGTCATGATTGGGGTGTGAAGCATGAATAGAGAGCGAAGCACGTATCGTGTAAACATACTATAACGCTAATGCATTAAGGCCATCTGCATTTTGCTGATTTTTTATTGCAAAAATGACAAAGTGACATTTGCAGATTTTCAGCGCCAAATTGCAGATTTTCTGAAATTCTTCTGTAATATCAATCATTACATATTTCTTGTTTTTCTTTACTCCGTAAGAGAAATAACCATGGTGCTACTCTCTACCGACCGCTAAAATTTCTTTTGTAACACAGTTTCCTTGAGGACACAGAGTCTACTTGCGTCATTTGAATAGTATCAACAAGTTTTTGGAAATAATGAACATCTGTAGTGAAATTCACTAACTTTTAACAAATAGACAAATGTTATTTTTCTCTACAATTATTATTGTTTGCATTAACGATTATGTTATTTACTAACTTCGTGTTAACAACTTCGTTAAAATTTGATATCATGTGGCAGCTCTGTTAAAATTAACGAAAAGCACAAAGAGGAATAGAAAATAAATAAATGAATTTGTACACAAACATATTTTCATCAATTTCTTTAATTTTGAGAAATAAAGGTTAAATTGAATATATAAATAATAGCAATATTGTTATTTATAGCTAAAAGTTTTTACATGTGTGTATAATGCTGTAAAATAATTACTTGAGTTCTGCTAAAAGATCATGTGCTTTAAATGAACAGTTGACTGTTGTCGATTCAATAACACCACAAAAATTATCGTCGTTTAGTTAACAACAGCACATGTGGTTTAAAAGTGTTAGTGGTTAGAAAAGTCGGTAATTATGATGTTATTGTTTATAAACGATACGATTATCGCTAAAATAAGTTAGTGAATCGAACTACAGGGATTTTTTAGAATTAAGGATTGTAATGACATCTTATTTAGACACACAACCAGATTTAAAACGATAAAAGGTGTGATTTGTTTGCTATAGTCGTTATGTCAATCATGTTAAATTTTGTTTTTAATAGTTTCTCGCATGATACAATAATATAAATTAATAAATAATTTTAAATTAATTCTGACTTTTGTCAGAATTATTTGACTGTTACTGTTTTTTTTTTTGTAAACAGAGAGAAAAGCGTTGCCACACACATATAACGGCAACTTTTATTTAGGGATGCTTTTTGAGATTTATAATTTTTCTTCATACAACTAAACAATTCTTTTTCTTAAGGATCCGATCCCACGACAAAAAAATAATTGGTATGAAAAATTATTATATTAAGGACCACTTTGATAGTCTTAAAAGTGAAAAATTATTTTTCATAGATTTCAAACCTTGATAACTTGAAAAGTTTTCAACATTTTTTCAAGATGTAAAATGCGTTAGAAAGGTCTTTAAAGTACCTTTCATTCGGTACATAGATTTATTTTTACTTGTTAGAAAAATATAAGAAAAAAATTAAAGTTTGAGAAATTTTTTTTTATTTATCAAATTTTATGAAAATTAAAAGAATTTCATTATGTTTCGTTCTTGGTTAAGTAATAAAAAAAACATCTAAAATACATTGCTTTAATAAAAATATCAAAAATTCAATTCATCAATGTATTTGTATTCCCATACAAAATCAAAAGATATTAAATAAACAAAATCAACATATTTAATGAACAAATTAAAAATAAAAAGTAAATTTGTATCTAAAATTACAATACATTAAACATTAACTGTCCAATTCATAAAATATATTTTAGGTTTATTGCAAGTTTGTTTGACAAATTTCCTATAGAAATATGTCAAATAAGCGCTTAATAAACCTGAAATATTTTTTTATGAATAAGGCAGTAAATGTGGAACAACTGTGGAAGTATTTTCAAATTGGTTTCTTAAGAGCTTTTTCAATGAGATTTTTGTTAACATTACGTATAATTTTTCGATTGTTATCAACGCTAATCAATAAGTTTTGAAAATCATCCTCATTCTTTGTAATTTTTTTGTTATATATTGTAGCTGACGCCACGCCTCTTTCTGATAAATCATTTACATCACATAGTTTTTCTAGTTTTTCTTTGCAGAAACAAAATCATCATCATTTTCCCATAACGTGTATCTTTCGAAAAAAGGAAGTGGGCAATTTTAATTCATCAAAAACCCTTTTACTGTTTGCGGTACTGTTTTTTTAACATCTGTAGACATTTGTAGAGGAAAATTATTGCTTAAACTTAGAAAACAGTTTTATATATATTGTTACGAAAATAGCCGTCAACAATGTTAAGCAGCATTACACAAAAATATTCCAACAGGGTTAATGTAAATGCTACGCGAAAGTATTCCTACAGGGTCAAAGTAAAGAATAGTCTAGAATAGTAGCCAACAACTAAATAAGCATGCCTAGCTTGATTAAACGTAAAAAAGCAAAAGCAACAACAACAAAAAGCGTCTGCTTATTAAGAAGGTTCACATATTTACACACATACATACATGCCAATTCAAACGAAAAGTAAAAGATAAACAATCACCGTGTGTTGCTTAGTTAATGATGCACACTAGAGCTGCAAAACTATCGATAGTACTATCGATAGTATCGATAGTTTTGTTGTAAATGAAATATCGATAGTTTTTTCCACTATCGATACTATCGGCAAAAAAAAAGTAATTAAAAGAGTAAAAATAATCGAAGTCAGTAAACAGTAGCCAGAGCAGCTTTGAAGCAAATTATCCGTAGTTGATTTAAGCTTTTTTACAGCGATGAAAAAGTTGGTACACTTGTATAATTTTAGCGCTATTTGAATGCCAAAGGTACCGTAGCACCGCAATGACCCATTTAGCACTACTGGAATCTCTTTATATTATATTACATGCCAAAAATAGCATTAAAATATATTAACCCCCTTATGCAAAAAATAATGCGTGCTTGAAGTGTACATTAAAAAAAATTTCCATAGAAAAACCGGTTTTAACGTTCACTTATATTTTTGCACAAGGGGGTTAATCTTTAGCTCGAAGGTATTAGAAAATTAAGTAAATCAAATGATGTTTACTGTGAACAATCGAATAAAAAAAAAAGGTTATAAACGTAGTATATCGTAAATGTTACTTTTATATTCAGATCCCAGCAACTAATATTCTTTGTGCACCTTCTGGCGTTTTGTTAATTGATTTTTAGTTAATTAAAAAGTACAAGTATTAAAAATATATAAATAAAGAATTAGGTACAATCGTACTGAAAAAATTAAAATTTTTTTTGAAAGTTAGTACAATTTGTAAATATGACATCGCATCCCTGCTTCTTTATACATAAGTACTTAAATACATATGTATGTATATGAATTTATTTATAAATCCAAGTGTTATTCGTCAAATAGTAGTCACAAGTATCTTAATATATTCAACATAGTCGACACAAAGATAAATTTTTGTGGAACTGATATCGCGACGGCCGCCAATCGTCTCTTACGATAAAACTTAAAAAAAAAGACACTAAAGAATAAAGCTTTATTCTTTTACAACTCTGCTTTTGCACGCTTTTTTTTAATAATGCAGTGTTGCAGCGCCTTCTGGTGTTAAATGTGGCGTATTAAATTTTGAAGCTGTGTGTAGTATGTAAAAGTCTTAAGTTATCAACAATTTTCGCATTTTGATAATTCTAAACCATGGGTAGTCCCATAAAATTTTAAGTTCAATAAAAAAGTATATTTTCGATAATATACCGCTTACGATAAAATCGAAAAAAAGGCTTGATATATTTTTAAATACTAATGAAAATGTTGAGGACTCTGGATTTTTTTTCGAGTCAAATGTAGTTTATGTGGCAACTTTTATCAAACTATTCGATACTATCGATAGTATCGATAGTTTTACATAAAACTATCGAGTGGAGCAACTATCGATAGTTTTGCAGCTCTAATGCACACCAGTGTCCCGCAAAATAAAATATGTTTGTATTGGTGAGAAAAATTAGAGTAAAATAAACTTGCAATTGAAGAAAAGTTTTGTAATATAAAATACATGATGTGGTTATTAGTTGTTTGAATTTTTTTTTTAATAAAATAAAAATCTAAATAGAAACTAAAAATTTAATAACCATTCAACAATTTAGTGAATAAACTCAAAATTAAATTTATTCACAGCTCGGTTGATACTATTAAAATGCCTTTTAAACTATTTTCCCTATTATTTTCAAATATTCCATAACATAAAATGCATCGCATATTGCCTAAAGCATTTTTAAGCACGAAATATTTCCCAGCTTCCATAATTATATTATCAATTTTTTGTCTGTAGAAATTTCTTAAATTTGAACTTTAATTTCGTTCCGTGTGCTCAAAAAAACTAAACAAAAAACAGGAAAAAATTAATACATGCGTGCACAACTTAATTCGTCGCTGGCTCAGTGACGACTAAATGAAAGAGCATAAGCATGTATGTGATTTTCATCCGCACAATTGTGCTTTGTCTTGCGGGTTACTGATGTACACACGTACGCATATACACATGTATGCACATAGTTACCACATGAACTTAATTAGGAAGCATATAAGATGATAATGATCGTCTAGACATTGCTTGAAACTTCTGGTGGTATTTGTGTGGAGTATAAAAAGCGGTGACGCAGCCAATGAGTTAGTTAGTTGCAGTTGTGAGTCAGTTACGAACAAGTCAGTCGCGAGCAAGTCAGTCATTTGCAAGTAAACAAGTCAGTTGATAATTAAGTGGTGAATTAATAATAGTCTGTCGTGGAATTGAGATTATTGTGGAGTCTATCGTGTCGACTGGAGTAAAGGGAACAGCGCAGCTAATAGACGTGTGTAAGAGTGTAAGTAAAGCCAGTGCGTCTTTATTAGTGTATCAACTGTAAGTGTCGGCAGAGTGAGTGTCGTGTGTGACGAGCAGCAGACAAAGAGGTATTGGTGTATCAACTGTGAGTGACGGCAGAGTGAGTCTCGTAAGTGACGAGCAGCAGACTAAGAGGTGTCACGTGATTACTTGCGCAGCCAGCTAAGAGACGTGCGTAAACTACAGCGAGGAAGGCGTAGTGGTAACCAGTTGTGAATATCTGTGTGTAATTTATTAGTTTAAGTTGTATTAGTGTATTTAAGCTCTTGAGTAATTTAGTATAAGTGTATTTGTAAATAAAACTTGTATCATTCTTAACCCTAATTACTACACTCGGCTCTTGTATTCATTTGCAAATCTTCGGATCTACGGAAAAGCGTTTTTATAGAGAGAAAAACGTAACAATATTTTACTTACCCATGCATTGATTATTTTCTTTATACAGTATACCAATTGTAAATGAAATATTTAATATTTTTGCCGATTACCTACTTTTAAAGAAGTCCGACTTCATGTATCGCTAAATTCAAATAGTCTGAAATATTTTTATTTTTGTATATTTTGTTAAATTTTAAAAAGGGGCTACTTCAAATATTTTAAAATTCAAATAGTGTGAATTTAAAAATAAAAAATGACTTTTTTTGTCTATTTTTTATTTTTTTCAACATTTTTTCACAAGTAAGATATAAACTTATACATACCAAAATAAAGGTATCTAAATTATCTTTCCAACACATTTTACATCTTGAAAAAATGTTGAAAACTTTTCAAGTTATCGAGGTTTGAAATCTAGGAAAAATAATTTTTCACTTTTAATATAATAATTTTTTAAACCAATAATTTTTTTTGTCGTGGGATCATTAAGAAGAGAATTATTTAGTTGTATGAACAAAAAGCACCAGAAAAAAATTATATAAAATTTTTTTCTCTATAACCTCATTTTTTTTTATAAAATCTATTTCAGCGACCCCATACCTATCTTCAAAAAATCCCAAAAAATTTTCGAAATTCTTTTAGATCACAAGCTTTAATATTCCGCTTCAAGAGTTGCAATTTTTTTTTGCGAAACGCCCTAATGTACATAGCTTTGAATGTATTAGTGTTTTTTGTATTCAACCAGTCAGATTTTTATTAGCTAGCTCAAAATATAGGTGACTTTATACTAACTCATTTACAACTAGCTTCTGAATTAACTCATAACTGATACAGTTCTGTTTTTCACAACTCTCTTATCCCAATAGCTAACTTTAAGCTAACTCAAAACTGATGCAAAAATTAGTGAGTTGCTTTTGTAAAACTAACTTCTCCTGGATCAGTTTTGAGCTAACTTTTAGCTAACTCAAAGCTAATACAGGCATAAGTCAAATTGAACTGCAGTGAATTTTAATCAGATATAATTTCTTAAGTTCAGTAATTTCAATTCTTATTGAATTTAAAGAATTGAAATTACTGAACTTAAGCCCGACTAAGAATTTATTTTTGATTAAAGTTTATGTTAACTCTGTGCCGTTTATATTTCATATGGCGCGATAGCATAGTGTTAAGTATGATGGCTGACAAACAAAGTGATCACGTTTCGATACCCGTTCTCGTTTCTTAAAAAATAATTTTAAATTGTTTAAACTTAAAGCTAACTAATAAATGTTAATCAATCAATTAAATTAAATCATAATTAACTTGAAACAATAATTTTTTTTTGTTTGACTTGGCACAAGGTAACTCATAATGACTTAGGTCATGGTTAGCTCAAAATTAATGCACTTGTCCTGCGGCCACTCAAGGCAAAAAATATCACTTTTAACATGCAGAATGAGTGCGAATTTCTACCACCTCTGACTAATTTTTGGCTGATAATTCAATAGTTTTGAGTTAGCTCAAAATCCCACTGGGCATTTAACATTAGACCCCTGCATAAGACCACTTACAAGAACTTTTAAGACGAGGGATTTTTCAAATGCTTTACTACAGCAAAATCTAATAAAACAAACGCTAAACAACATCGTCGGCAAGACATTTGTTTCATAGGATTGAGAACAAAGTACTTCGTGATGGAAGAATTTGTGATGCCTGCGTCTTTATATGCATGGGCGCATATACAAACGTCATGCATGTCTATACGCACACACGTTGTGTGTATACAAACGCACATGCATTGACATTAGTTTTGTGCGCTTGCTTTAAAAAACCACCCTAAAAAACCATGCATAAACGCATCAACACTACTACTTTTGCGTGTTTGTTACGAACAAGAAGCCATTGCGACTAGAGATGCGCACGTGAGTGTTTTTTGACTCATGACAAAAATTGTACGGCTTAAAATTGTTCTCGTGTAAGCTACCTCACTAGGAATATACTTCCCGCATTCGCATTTTTTTGTTAACTGACTTCCATTGGGAAATCAATCATGAAACAGCAGATAAAACCAGGCACCGTAACGGTTATAATTTTTATTTTAAAAATCACTTTTTAATCTTTGTTTCTTGATTTTTATTTATTCCTCAGAGACTAATAGTTATTTCTTGATTTTTATTTATTCCTCACAAAATAAAAATTATTTTGTGACTTTTTTTGTGAGGAATACAAACAGTTGCTTTTTGATTTTAATTTTTTTTTATTAATTTTTAACCCCGAGTAAGGAAATGGGTATTATAAGTTTGTAGTGTGTGTCTGTGTGTCTGTACAAGTCCACGCACAGACCAAACGGCTGGACTGATTTTGATTTAGTTTTTTCTGTTTGAAAGGTGACTTGACATGTATTCTATAAATATTCGGGGGTTTTTAAAATTTTTAATTTTTGTTATTAAAATGTAGAAAGCGTAATTTTTGCGATAAAATTAATGCTAACCGATTTAAAATTGAATTTATTTCCAACCTCTGTAAAAACAACTATTATATGTTTGTTAAATTAAATTAATTTTTTTATTTTTTAAAAATAAAAAATTTTTTGAGACAAAAAAAATAAAAATCAAAAAGAAATTTTTATTTTGTGAGGAATAAATAAAAGTCACAAAATAACTGTTATTTTGTGAGGAATAAATAAAAATCAAAACATAAAAGTCATTGCATCTATAGGTAGTCCATGTAACATGGAGTATCGTGGTATATTCCTTGTGCACGTAGAACTTCTCTATTATTGTGATTTTTTCAGTTTTATAAAAGAAAGATATCTAATAATAATGTGATTATTATTATGATTTTAATATTCCTCTATCAGTATTTTATTTCAATTAGAAAATCTGAAAAACTAGACGTAATGTAATCATTTTTTGAACAGATTTGGCTTCAGCCCACTAAAGTCCATTAAAATCACATAATGAATTTCTTGCTCTATTTTAAATTCACTCCACTTTTTAATAAATTAAAATATGTAAATAGGTACCGTCACAGTCGGAATTTGCATTGTACACCATTTGATTTTATATATAATGAAGATATCAGCCATCAATTTTTTTGATGTGCAGTTTTTTAGGGTAAAAATCCATGAATTGGGAAAAGAATTGCTCCCTCATACGTCCATTTTTGCAAATTTAGATATCTTATTCTCAAAACCTGAAGAAATTATTGGCGAAAGGAGATTTGACTCCAAAGATGAAATGATTCCACAAACAAATATCAATCAATGTGTTTTGATGACCTCGACAAATCTTACTTTTTGTAGGTGATAAAATAATTTGAGAAACGTTGGACAAAGTGCATAGAGCTCAATGTGGCATTAATAAAGTGGTCTCCGTAATCCAGGTGACTTTTGTTTGTTAACCTAGCTAAATGTCAAATTTGGTTTGTGTAGGTATAAGCCTAAAATTATGTTTGTATTTATGTTATCGTCACATAACCTACAAATACATTTTCATTGACATTTCTCAGTGGTTTACGGTCCTAGTGCAGCGCATGTACATTCTCTAGTTCTCAACGAACTACATACATACGAATACATCATAACCCACTTCACATGCTCTTAGCTATTGACATGTGGTGTCCTACATCGGTGGAAATTGACCCCCTCTGAGTAACTATTACAAAGAAAGGTAGACACCCACATAGACCTATACACCGAACTATCCTCAAAGATCGACTAGAAGGTACCCTGCAAATAATGCGACTAGTCCATGCATTTATGTAAAGACTATTCCAAAGAGGGGTAAGAGTACCACAAAACTACTCCAAATATATGAAAAAAGAAGAGAGGTGTCTTAGGACACCCGGTTGTAGCTATGCTGCTAAGCTATATAAAACAAAAATAATGTGTTAAATATATTGGTTATGCATATATAAATTTTAACAGTAAGTTTTTCAGAAAAAGCAGCCATATTTGAACTATTGAAAAATCGTAAATTTTAAGGAAAAAATCGTCTAAATGACGATAAATCGTTACTTCTAGGAGCGTGGCTGTGTGTTTCAATCATTGTTGCGATTTTGGCATTTTCGTTGCCAGATTTGGCATTTTCATACGTTGAAACGCATTCAACTTTTAAAAAATATTAATTTGGTAATTTTTTTTTCAGTTTTTAGAATAATCCTTATCATCAACGTAACTTTTTTACAATTATGTATGTGTTTCCTAGGTAATGTAAATACAATGAATACCTACGTATCACATACATATGTATGTGTATGGAACCCTATTTTTAATTATCCATAAGCGACAAAAATTTAAGTTTTCAGAAGACGGCTTTTTTAGTATTCAAGTATGGTTTACAACATACATAACGAGCCTTATTTCCAATTTGATCGTAAGAGACATGTTATCGAAAAGACTTTTTTATTGAAATTGAAATTTTATGGGTCTACCCATAGTTTAGAATTATAAAAATTCCGAAATTGTTGCTGACTTTTAAGATACGGGCTGTAGAAGTTTATCGTAAGTGACAATTTACGTATGTAAAACAAATTTGAATATCATAAAAAAACTTCTTCTGAAAAATTTAATTTATGCCGCTTCCGATTAAATAAAAAAAGGCTCGATAAATTGTCGCTTACGATAAAATTTCAGGATGTAGCACAATAAAACTTTAATTTCAATTCAATTCAAAACTTTAATTTCAATCGAAAACAGGTTTCGATATACATACATATATTTATGTATGTATATATATATATATTTAATGTTTGAAAATGCATAAAAATTCATACCTATGTATTATAACAAATATATAATATGTATGTGCCATAAAAATACCTGTAAATACTAATAAGTTTGTATAAAAACAATGAATTCAAAACTATTTCAATAATTTTTTTAAAATTTAAATCTGGCATTATACTTTTCTTCTGTAGAACATTTTAGCAGAATTTTTTTTTACAGATTTAGCATTCTCCCAACAAAAAAAAAATTCTGCCAAATGCTTTTTGGCAGAATTTGCTTAAAATAAAAAATCTTGATTTGTTAAATTTTTTTTTTAGTGTAGAGAGTAATTGTA
This sequence comes from Tachina grossa, assembly GCA_949987645.1. Lineage (NCBI taxonomy): Eukaryota > Metazoa > Arthropoda > Insecta > Diptera > Tachinidae > Tachina > Tachina grossa. Next base: position 75,673,068 of record OX465275.1, on the reverse strand, counting down.
TTCATAAATATAAATTTGTTTACAATTGTTTGTTTCCTACGTAATGTAGATACAACAAATACCTATATATTATATTGTTACGTAAAAATATTCCTACAGGGTTAAAGCAAAGAACTATCTGGAAGTATTTAACTAAAGCACTAAACGTACACACATATTCACGTGTAAGCACTATAGCAACAACAATAATTGTGTACATAGCTACAGACATACACACATACAAATAAAAATGCGAGCACTTATGGTAACCACCCTGTACTACCAGTAGCACACCGCATTGCCAACATAAGAGTCGTTACTTTGAAATTCAAAAATAACGGCCAATAGAATTATCTACAAACTCCTAGAAGCAGCAACATGAATTTTCCCGATTGTGCTAGAGGACTGTTTGAACATCTGGCTACCAATAGTAAATGACAATACAGATGGCGGCATGTATAGATGCCATTACTAAGTACAGACATGTTATTACGCTACCTATCGGGCGAACATTCGAGAACCGATTCATGTACTATAAAAAGTGGCAGCATGTGCGAGAATAGAGCAGTGCTAATCAGAAAGTAGTCAAGTTAAGACCTCGTTGAAAGTGGATAATAACGATAAGAAGTAGTTAAGTAAAGACAAGTGTAATTTGCTTCGTTAAGAATAAAAGGAAATACAGTAGCAAATAAAAATTGTGTATTATTTATTTTTATTTTTGAGCAATCAAAAGAACTCACACGTTTAATAAAATTTAAACGTAACATTTGGTGTCAGAAGTGGAATTGCAAAATTAAAATAAAAATAATAAATTAATTAGAAAATAATTAATTCGTAATACGTGGAAGAATGAAATTTCAAGAGCTTAAGGTGGAGCAACTCAAGAAAGAGTTGAACAATCTGGACTTGCCAACAACTGGTAATAAGGTCGAACTACAGAAAAGATTGTTGGAAGAGTTCCAGCGGCGCAACATCGATATAGAAAGCTATGAGTTCGATGAAAAAGAAGAAATTGAGGTATGTACTCGTGCAGCAGCAACCAGTACAGACATCGGAGCAATGTTTGCTGCCATGATGAGCGAAATAAAAGCGGTCAATGAGCGAGTGTATGTGAACAAGCCAGAGACAATCCTGAAGCTGAAAACGGTGGTCATTTAAGAGACATCATTTTTCATACTTAGTGTAAAAAAATTTCCATTTTGTATATTATATAATCTGAAAGAAAAAATAAAAAAAAGTTAATAAAAAAAAACAAACAAACAAAAAAACAAACAAACAATGTGTAATATACATAGTGTATATTATACATAATGCAATATTATTATAGGTATTGCAGGTTAATATGCCATAATAAATATTAATTTTCAACCTTTAATGTGTGTTTTACTTTTAAATTCAAAAATCAGTTAAAGTATTGAGTAGTATCGAGTACCCAATTGAAAAAGTACCAAGTAGTACTAAGTATTCAAAAGTAGCCGCTTTTTACAACACTAAATTATTTGCGTTAAGGCCTTTCCATTTGAGACCAACGATATATTGACCTGTGTAAGTTGATATGCTATCAAAAATTTCGATCATCAAAAGTACTGATACCAGAATTTGGACCTAGGAATATTTTTCACAAGTTTTCCACTAGTCTAACAAAGTTGTACATGAACATGAATTGTTTTGTTTTGTTTTCTAATAAAAATAAAACATATGTATACATGTTTAAAGAGGAAATTTTGATTTGTTCGATTTTCTGACGATTTTTCGGACATGAAATGACGATTTTTTTATATTTTATCGGGATTTCGGAGATTTTTCCATCATTTTATCTGACAGCCCTCGATTGAACCATAAATATGCATACATACATACATACATGTGTGTATACGAGTATATGTAGTATATGAATAATATGTACAAGGTATTTGCAGATCATAATTTTTCGCTATTTTTTTAATTTTACTCTAAATAAAAATTGGTGGCTATTGTTACAAATAATTTGACAGTAGAAAATCTTAAGAACACCTTAAAACAACTTGTCTTGCTACTAACTACGTACACTAATACAATTTTATTAAGAATTTGTTGAAAGCTACATACACACATACATATCTACACACATGCATTATAAAATCACATGGAGTTTACTATTTGTGATGTTTTGAAGTGCTGTAAACTTATAGTTTTTTGGGTATTTGTTATCTAATAAAAGTATGCATATTTAGCGATTATTCGAAAAGTTTGCATAAAAATTACTGGTGATTTTCATGAGTAATTTTAAAATAAATAAAAAATAGAATTTTTTAATATTACAGGCAAAAGAATATGTTTTAAAAAGAATTTGTAATAAATCCCCCCAGAAAAGCCTAGCTACGCCTATGCATGTAATATACATACAATTGTATGTACATATTAACACTAAATTTAAAAAATTTAAATCAATGGGTGTTCCATCAGTTAATGCAATTTTGACTTTGTAATTTTGACAACTTGCTGTATCTTGGAACCCGTAGGAGCAAAACTCTTGAAATTTTCAAAAACGGTAAAACTAAAAAATCAAAAATATTTAAAATCGCCAAATATAAAAAAATGACCAAAACGACAAAAAAGCACCAAATTAAAAAAAATCTCTAGGACTAAAATAAATCGCGAAAAACCGCAAAAATCGCCAAAATGAAAAAAAAATCCTTAAACCAAAAAATCGCATATATGAAAAAATCGCCAAATTGAAAAAATCGCCTAAAAAAACCCCAAAAAGAGAAGAAAATCGCCCAAATGAAAAAAACCAAAAAAAAAAAACAGAAAAAAATCGCCAAAATGAAAAAATCGCCAAAATGAAAAAAACCCAAAAAGAGAAAAAAACGCCAACAGGAGAAAAAAGCGATATAACTGAAAAAAATTCGTTTAAACTAAAAAAACTTAAAAAATTAAGAAAGCTAAATCAGAAAAAAAATAATCAAAACCGAATGTGCGCGAGTCAAAGTCGCACTTTACTGAATTTATTTTAATTGCAATGCGTACACAACAACAAGAACAGCAACAACTAAAAGATGAACAACAGGAATTAAAAAGTAAAAGTAAAGGCATTTACCATAGATGAGCACTGCAGTACCATTAAAGTTTCAGTAAAAACAAAAAAAATTTTACTGATTACTAAAATTTTTTTCTATAATTTTTATAAATTGCCTAAATGATTTGTTATATGATGAGGTGCATTGAATTTTTAGTAATCAGTAATGTCCGTATTCATAATGAAATTCTACCAAGTGGCTAAATGTTTTTCATACAAAAGTTTCAAAATTTGAATGAAAAAACTTTGCCACTTGCTACGGCCCTACGATTTTACTGGTAATGCAAATTAACTTTCATTAGCATTAAAAATTTACTGAATTTTTTTAGTAATCAGTAAATTTACTGCTTACTGCAATTTTGAATGCAGTACATATACATATACTGCAGTGTGCCCATTTACTAACCAAATAAGTTTAATAAAACAAACAAAAACCAACAAATTCATATGTATTTACAATATTGAAAGTTTTGATACTTTTAATTAATTAATTTAAAAAAAGATTCTAAAAGCATAAGTACTACCAACTTAAAAAAAATTTCATTACTAGATGTTTACACATCTCCTCTGTGATCGGACTCACATTGCTTTTTTTTATTTAATTTTTTACTTAACAAACGTTTTAATTCTTCATTCTGTTTTTCTACTTTAAACGCAACACAAAAAGGTCTCAAAAGTTCTTTAATCTTTAACAATATTTATCTTAAATTGTATAATGCAGCAAAAAATATTCCTTAATACTCGCAAATAGAAGCAATGATGGATAGTAAATAAAAGTTTTCAGTTACTTGAATACTTCAATGTCATTGTAAATCCTTATCGAAGACTTGCATTGTCCTTTGTGGCTTTGCGCCACAGAATATGACTAGAATTTTTTTTAATTTTTTGCCTCTAATACGAAATGAAGAAATAAATATTTAGACAGAAACATTTTATGGAGAAACTATATAGAGATGGGCGAGAATCAATCACGATTACGCGTATCAACAAATGATAGTGATATTATATCGTTTAAATTTGTCATGTGAGTGAACTTGAGAATAATTGAGGAGCTAAAAGCAAAGGAATACAAGTGCAAAAAGAAAACTTTGAGTAATTAAGTCTTAAGGCCCAACTATAATATTAATAAGCTAGCTTAAGTAACTGTGCGGTTACATATAAAACGTATGTGGCAAACTAAATATAATGTACTTAACAAACTTTTCGTCAAGTTTCGTCAAATGCCATTTGCTTAAGTAAAGTGCCAAACTGAACGCACATTCCGTAAGGAAACAACTGTTTGTGCATTTTTTAAACTCAAACAAGCAGCAGCAGAAAATATTCACTGATTTTAAATATTTTTTATTGTTTCTTATTTTAAACTCAGAAAATAAAGCAAAACTTTTGTTTTCATTGTTTGTTTTACAATACACAAATACACACATACTCATGTATTTACTTATGTACATAAATATATTCACTGTTGTACTTTTTAGTAGGCAAAACAAATAAAAGAAGTAATAAGGTGACGGATACATTTATAGGTGAATTTTTAATAGATGAGGACATTCTTTCAAGTTAGTTTCATTGAATTGCATTCATTTATGAGTTATGAGAAGAAACAAAATTAATACAAAATTATTGACAATACCTAGATGTGCAGCTGTGGCTAAAGAATACTTAAGTGCATGTAAGTACATTGTGGTCATCTAAAGTCACATCTGAATTGTTTAAGCATATAATAATAAAATAATAAATATTAATTAATAAATAATAAATATTAATAATTATTAAGCATATAATAATAAAATATAAAATAAAAAATATAATAAAAATAATAAATTAATTAGAAAATAATTAATTCGTAATACGTGGAAGAATGATATTTCAAGAGCTTAAGGTGGAGCAACTCAAGAAAGAGCTGAACAATCTGGACTTGCCAACAACTGGTAATAAGGTCGAACTACAGAAAAGATTGTTGGAAGAGTTCCAGCGCCGCAACATCGATATAGAAAGATATGAGTTCGATGAAAAAGAAGAAATTGAGGTATGTACTCGTGCAGCAGCAACCAGTTCAGACATCGGTGCAATGTTTGCTGCTATGATGAGTAAAATGGAGGCAAACAATGAGGAAATGAAGGCAAACAACGACAAACTTCAAGGCCAAATGGATGAGAGACTTCAGGAGTCTTCTAGAGCTATGAAGGCTACAAGTTAGAAACTTCAAGAAATATCTGAGGCCCTATATAAAAGAGTAGATGGCATTGAAGTACAAGTCAGCAAGTTTGACGAGAAAATCTCAGAGCTTGAGAATAAAGTCCATAGCTTAGAAATTGGTGGCGTGGCAGTACAAGTGAAAGATGTAGACGAGAAATTGCACGAGCTGGAAGCAAAAATCGTCAATCTCCAGTGCCAAGGCGGACCAGTGCGATTTGTTCCAGAGGTTTCCAGCAGGATAAAGACGCCTTGTTTCGATGGCAGTGCACCACTGAACATCTTTCAATTTCAGTTCGAAACAGTGGCTAACAGAAATGGATGGGACAGTGAAGAAAAGGCCATAGAGCTAGTTTTGGCCTTAAAAGGTGCGGCAGCAGAAGTACTCGAAACTGTACCAGTAGGCTGCAGGAACAGTTTTGATGACATAATGTCGGCACTGCAACGCAAATATGGCGGTGAGCACAAGCGTGACATATACCGCATGGAATTGCGATGTAGAGGACAAAAGCCCAATGAGTCTCTACAAGATTTCGCAATGGAAATCGAGCGGTTGGTGCAGCTTACGTATACAGGCGAAAACAATCCATTCTTGGATCATGTCAAAACGGAGGCGTTTGTTAATTGCATCCGCGACCCTGATATCAAACTTGCAGTGTGTGCTACACAAAAGGCAACTTTCGCAGAAATGGTTTCATTTGCACTAGCTCAGGAGACTGCTAGGCTGATTTTTAAGCCACAGGTGTGCAAGGTACGGAACATGGAAGTCCTTGCTGAAAATGATAATAGTCTAGTCTCTAGCATTAAGGAGGCCGTGAGACAAGCATTGGCGGAGAAAGAGCACAAAGTTAATAATAAGTGCTATAACTGCGGCAAAGCTGGTCATTACCAGCGCAACTGCAAAGCGCCAAGAAAGACAGCCAGATCTGTTTCGCCATCAAGGAACAGTAAACGGGTGTACCAACAAACAACACAAGAGTCCCCGTTAAACTAAAACGAGCTAGCACTAAGGGGCAAGAGCTAGCTCCCACAAACGACGGCCCCACAATCTCCATATCAGTAATGCAGCAGAAAAATAGCAACCTTACTGCATGTGGATACATCAACGGTGAAAGGCACATCCTTACCATAGACACAGGAGCGTCACAGTCAATAATCAGGCCCGATGTAGTGAAGGGGAAATGTGAAACTATAAGTAATATACGACTACGTACAGCTACTGGGGAGCCTGCAACTGTCTATGGTAAAACTGAGGCGAAGGTGACTATTGCCAATATCAGTGTGAAACACGTATTTATTGTTGCCGATATTGTGGAGGAGGTTATTATTGGAGCCGATTTTATGATAAACCACGGAATCAACTTGCATATGGGGCAACAAGTGATGATTTGGCGTAATGTTGAAATACCGCTTGATGTTGGATATGATAATCAGATGCACGTCAAGAAACTGCTTGCTATTGAAAATCAGACATTACCACCACGGTCTGAATCAGTAATATGGGCACAAATGTAGGGAGATTGTGAGGACAATCGGTTGTGGGTAGTAGAACCAGCAGAAATTAAGAGCGAGCTATTAACAGCAAAAGCCCTCGTAAAAACTTGCAATGGAAGAAAGGTTCCCATACGGGTACTAAATTTATCAGGCCAAGAAAAAGTCATCAACAAGAATTCCGAAATAGGTCAATGTGCTCAAGCAGAGGCAATAATAAACTGCGATAAAAAGCCAGAACCTGCCAATTTGTCTGCAAAGGAGTGTGAAGAATTTCAGGCATATGTGGAGCGATGGGTAGCAGGGCTATCACCTCCTGACAGAAATAAAGCTAAGCAACTGCTAAAAAGGCACGCCTGCATTTTTGCCGGGCAGAATAAAAGCCAAGGGAGAACGGCAATAGTGAAACACGAAATAAATACTGGCGAAGCAAGGCCAATAAAACTGGCACCCAGAAGTATACCACTGGCTAAGCGAACTGAGGTAAAAGAGCTCGTCAATGAAATGGAGCGATGTGGTGTAATCGAACCATCTTCAAGTCCCTGGAGCTCACCGGTAGTGTTAGTAAAGAAAAAGGACGGCAGTACTCGATTTTGCGTCGATTATAGGAAACTTAACGACGTGACCAAAAAGGACAGTTACCCGCTACCAAGAATTGACGACACCTTAGACACGCTTGCTGGAACGGAATGGTTCTCCACATTGGATCTACAAAGCGGCTATTGGCAGGTGGAGATTGCAGAGAAAGACAAGGAGAAAACTGCTTTCAGCGCATGCGATGGTCTGTGGCAGTTTAATGTTATGCCATTTGGGCTCTGCAATGCTCCGGCTACTTTCGAGCGGCTCATGGAGCAAGCGTTAAAAGGACTGCACTGGAAAACATGCGTGGTGTATCTTGATGACATAATTGTAATGGGGAAGACTTTTGATGAACACCTTAAAAATCTGACTGAAGTCTTTCAGCGCATATCATCGGCTGGACTCAAACTCAGCATCAAAAAGTGTGCACTATTCCAGAAAGAGGTGAAGTATCTGGGCCATAAAGTTACAGCAGATGGCATTTCAACAGATGAAGATAAGATACAAGCAGTAAAGGACTGGCCTCGTCCAAGAAATCTTCACGAATTGCGCAGCTTTTTGGGCCTTTGCATATACTACAGACGCTTTGTGCCAAATTTTGCCAGTCGCAACCATACGATTGGGGTAAATTGCAGAAGAATACTTTTCAGACACTAAAAGATTTATTGTGCACATCACCAGTCTTAGCATATCCAGTTGCTGGGGAAAAATTTGTGCTAGATAGCGATGCAAGTGGATATGGAATAGGAGATGTGTTATCACAGGTGATTAATGGAACAGAAAAAGTAGTGGGCTATTACAGCCGAATACTTTCGAAACCTGAGAGGAACTACTGTGTGACACGACGGGAGCTTCTGGCAGTGTTGGAGTGCATTAAGCATTTTCATAAATACTTGTATGGTCAACACTTTACTTTAAGAACTGACCATTCTGCGCTCAGGTGGCTACTGCAATTTAAGAATCCTGCAGCTAGCACGCTGGATTGAACGTCTTCAGAGCTACGACTTCAGCATTGAGCACAGAAAGGGTGCAAGGAATAATAATGCTGATGCTCTGTCACGACGGCCCTGTAGCTTAGAGTGCAGACATTGTTCAAAAGTCGAGGCGAAAGAATGTGTCATTGATGTTAGGCTTACAAAAATTGGTACGGAAGAAGACTGGTCAGAGGCGCAAAGGGCAGATCCAGCACTGGGAAAAATTATAGCTGCTAAAGAGGAGGATAGAAGACCCACCCGTAATGAGATATCAGCTGAAAGTCCACTGGTAAAATCGTATTGGGCCCAGTGGGACAGCCTGAATTTGATAAATGGTTGTTTGTATCGTGTCTGGGAAAGTGTAGACGGTAAGACGGTTTCCAATCTGATCGTGGTCCCAACATCCAGGAGGAGCGAGGTGTTGAAGGAGTTCCATAATGGACCCAGCGGTGGTCACCTGGGCGTAACAAAAACTCTCGAAAAGTTAAAACAGCGTTTTTATTGGATAGGATGTCAACAAGCCGTAGCCGAATGGATAGCGAATTGCACATAGTGTATGAAGGCTAAAGGTCCAGCAAAACGAAGTCGGGGTCGGCTGCAAAAATATAACTCGGGAGCACCCTTTGAGAGGATAGCAATGGATGTAGCAGGACCTTTTCCGGTCAGCAACGCTGGGAATCGTTATATTCTTGTAGTGATGGACTATTTCAGCAAATGGCCAGAAGTTTATGCCATACCCAACCAGGAAGCCAGAACTGTTGTGGACGCATTTGTAAACAACTGGGTATGTCGCTATGGAGTTCCTATTGAACTGCACTCTGACCAAGGTAGAAATTTTGAGTCTGCCATATTTAAAGACATGTGCGAGCGATATGGGATAAAGAAAACCAGAACCACACCACTTCACCCACAGTCTGATGGCATGGTAGAGAGGTTCAACCGTACATTAGAAGAATATTTGCGAAAAGTGGTGAGCACGCATCAAAAGGACTGGGACGAGCACATTCCGGAGTTTCTATTAGCATACAGGTCAGCTGTGCATGACACAACATCGCGAACACCTGCAAAAATTACTTTTGGAGTTGAGTTAAAGTTGCCTGGAGATTTAGAGTTCGGCGTCAAGCCTACACTAACAAATGAAGCAGATACTGGCCCTTTCCAAAGGCAAGAAAATTTAAATGAGCTACATGAATTTATCCGTAGCCGAATTAAAATGGTCAGTAATAGGATGAAAGTTATATATGACCGTGCTGCAATTTCTAAAGGCTTTAACCCTGCACTATCATACTTCGTCGAAATGACGACGCGCGATTTTATTTTCGATTTAAAACATATTTTTTGTGATTGTTTTTGTTTCGTTTTTCGTATAGCGTTAGCCGCTACTATCAGTTACTCGAAACTAATGTTGCTTTTTTAGTTTAATAAATTTATTATAAGAAACTACAAGACTTAATGGAAAAAAATGTGTAATATTTCATACAATTGATGCTATAAATGCTATGTTTTAAGAAAAAATGCCAATTGATAGAAGTCTGTGAAATGTTAATTTTACGTTAAACGATTAAAAGAAATATATGAATTTCGTTATATGATAATTAAAAACTAGCTAAATATCAATAATAAATCTATTTTCGTACTTATTTTTGCTCAAGACGTTTTTTATTGGCTCTTGAAATAGGTCGTAGTCGATTCGACGAAGTATGACGTTTGCGACATAAAAATAAGTACGATATTCTAAGGTTAATGAAGGTCAATTGGTTCTACTTTTCAACCCACAGCGGAAAATAGGATTGTCTCCAAAACTACAGACTCACTGGGAGGAACCATATACGGTGGTAAAAAGGTTAAACGATGTCGTCTAAGAATACAAAAACACAATAGCCCAAGGTCAAAAATGAAAGTTGTACATTTAGAACGACTCGCAAACTATGGAAAGCCGGATAATGTGCCTATTCGGGACGAATAGGCTTAAGTGGGCGGCAGTGTTACGTAAAAATATTCCTACAGGGTTAAAGCAAAGAACTATCTGGAAGTATTTAACTAAAGCACTAAACGTACACACATATTTACATGCAAACACTATAGCAACAACAATAATTGTGTACATAGCTACAGACATACACACATACAAATAAAAATGCGAGCACTTATGGTAACCACCCTGTACTACCAGTAGCACACCGCATTGCCAACATAAGAGTCGTTACTTTGAAATTCAAAAATAACGGCCAATCGAATTATCTACAAACGCCTAGAAGCAGCAACATGAATATTCCCGATTGTGCTAGAGGACTGTTTGAACATCTGGCTACCAATAGTAAATGACAATACAGATGTCATCATGCATAGATGCCATTACTAAGTACAGACATGTTATTACGCCACCTATCGGGCGAACATTCGAGAATCGATTCATGTACTATAAAAAGTGGCAGCATGTGCGAGAATAGAGCAGTGCTAATCAGAAAGTAGTCAAGTTAAGACCTCGTTGAAATTGGATAATAACGATAAGAAAAAGTTAAGTAAAGACAAGTTGTAATTTGCTTCGTTAAGAATAAAAGGAAATACAGTAGCAAATAAAAATTGTGTATTATTTATTTTTATTTTTGAGCAATCAAAAGAACTCACACGTTTAATAAAATTTAAACGTAACAATATGTTATGTATTGTATACATACATATGCAGGTATATTGAGCCCTATTTTCAATTATCCGTAAGGGGCAAAAATTAAAGTTTTCAGAGGACGGGTTTTTATAGTATCCAAATATACTTTACCATACATGAATTATCGCCAAGATGAAATTGTACAGCCTGTATTTTAAAAAATATGAAGCATTTCGACATTTTGATAACTCTCAACTATGGGTTGGCCATAGTTTTAATATTAGTTAAAAAGCAACATCTTGCTGACAATTAAACCGAAAATAGGTGTGGATATACCTACATACATATATTATATGTAGGTATATACCCTGGAGGAAATGTCGATGGTAAAATGTAATGAGTCGCTTTTGACTTTGTCACCAGTACTACTCTACAATTATGCCCCATACAATACTTTGTGCTATAGACATTTAGCATGTGCTTGTAATTGGAAATCTACTAGTAACTCAAAAAATTAACCAGGTACTGACTGCGTAGTTCTTATAGCAACATAGAGACATACCAACCAGACTTTACTGATACATTTCTGTACTTTACGTTCATACAAATTTGTGTATATTGACAAGTTGTTCAAAAATTCACCAGAAATACATGTGTTTGCTCTCTTTCCTTTACACTGATGAATAGAAGAAAGACTGTAGACAATATAACTAATAAACTTGTGACCAGAATTTTAGTGTTGACATGAAGACACTTGGCCTCAGGCTTAAAATACATAAATATTCATATTCATACATATATACATATGTATGTGCTATAAAAACACCTGTTAATACTAATAACTTTGTATTAACATGAAATTCAAAGCCTTTTCAATAAAAATTTTTAAATTTAAATCTGGCATTTGGGGGTGGCGTTGGCTGAAGTAGTTAGCACGTTGACTACAAAATCGAAGATCCTGCGTTCAATCCCTGTATCCGACAGTCATTAAATAACAACAGCACGCATTTTGCTGATGTGCATTAGTGTCCCTTTGTATCAGTTGTTGTAGGAAAGTTCAAGTGATGAAGGCATAGTCACTGGTCACTGAACTATACCGACTTTAACAGATGCTAAGCGTAATGTAAAATAAAAGCGCCCTCCTTCGTCGGTATTGTGAAGCAGAATCATCGGCGAAGTAAAATAACCAATAAAATGGCTGCTAAACACAGCTTCAAAATTTAATACGCCTAATTTGAGACCAGAAGGCGCTACAACACTGCATTATTACAAAAAAATGCGTGCAAAAAGCAGAGTTGTAAAAGAATGCAGCTTTCTTCTATCTCTTCTTTCACCACCTGCCTTCTATCACTTTCCCTTTCCGAAATAAGGTAACACCTAGTAATAGTAGTAGGCATTAATTGCTGAGTGTTACTTCTCTTTAAAAAAAAAATTATACATTTGTTCCGTAGAACATTTTAGCAGATTTTTATACGGATCTAGCATTCTCTCATGATCATTTTCTGGCAACACTGCACAGCACACACTCAGCCAGCGATGCATTTTGAGTTTTTTGTTTTAGGGCCAAACAGTGTTGCCAGAAAATGAGGATGAGAGAATGCTAAATCGGTATAAAAAAAATCTGCTAAAATGTTCTACAGAAGAAAAGTATAATGCTAGATTAAAATTCTAAGCAAATTATTGAAATAGCCTTAAATTTCATGTTTATACAAACTTATTAGGGTTTACAGATATTTTTATAGCACACACAAACATAAAATAGTAAATAATTGTGTTTTTTGGAATTGTTACAATTACGTTTAAAAACTTTTTAATGCACCAATAATCCCAAATTAATATTGTACTTATTCAGTAAAATATTTCTTCATTAAAAATACACTAAAATTGATTAATAAGGTGTTTGCTGCGCATATCACTGTTGCTATTCCAGATCATCAGGGTACCTTTACAATGCAAGGCATGTACATTTATGAGTAGAATCCTCTATACAGAAGAATTTTTTTAATAAATTATAATTTTATATTTTCAATAAAATCTGCCAGAAAGCATTTAGCCGAATTTTTTAAAAGTTTAATGCTTTTTAACTAATGAAAATGCCAGATCTGGTAGTGAAAATGTTAAAATGGCAACAATGGGGCCAAATTAAAGATTTGAAAGAGCCAAAATAACTTGGATAGGGCCAAACAAAGTTTTAATGTATTTGAATACAATATTTTTATTTAAATAAAAACAAAAGTATGTATTAGTAATATAATACAAACAGAAAATAGAGCAAAAACAAACAAAAAATGTTGATTAAATAAAATAAAATTTTAGTTACAAATATTTCATATGTAATTATAATTTTGGTGTACATAATCCCTAAATTCTTAGTCCAACATTCCTCCATTTATTCTTGTTTCCAACACTTTTGTGTGCTAACTTTTAAAATATCTTTATCACAACAATTATTAGAACTAGATTTCATTAAATCTTTCAATTGTATTAAAAATGACACAATGTTTTTTACATGAAGACGATTTCTTGTATTATGCCCTGTTTCACAATATCGAAAGAAAACTTTCGACTGAAAATTTATATTGAAAACAAAAACAAATTTTCATATTTTATTGTTGTTTTCAATATAAATTTATTTATATCTTTATCGTGAAACAGGACATTAGTCTCAACCACTTTTTTTAATTTCTTTCCACACATGCTGTGAAATCGAAAGAGTTCTTTGAACAATTCTGTATAAATTTCTATGAAAAGGTTTGTGTACCCAAACGATTTTTAATTGTAGAAATCTTTTTCCAAAATATACTTCTACTTAAATCTTTGAGATTTTTAAATTGTGGAACTTGCAATACTGCCCTTTATTCATTATTTATTAATTATGTTTCCTTTGGAAAAAGTTTAATAGCAAGTGGTACAATACTATTGGCTTCCCCACTTAAAATATGATCTGGCGCAGATTTCGGACACCTGTTTAAATAAAAAATCTTAAAAAAGATCTTCCGTTTTTAAAACGGAGAAAACTCCATTAAAAAGTGTACTCAAATGTTTGAAGGAATTACATAGTTTAATTTTGAGCTGAAAGGGCCAAAATAGCCTAGAGAGTACCACAGGGCCATCAAACATCCAAAAGTGCCACAAATGGCCCAATTGTGCAACATTTTGCATCACTGCACTCAGCACTAGCTAAACGAAATACACATACATACACACATGCAGCAGTCACCACTAGCAATCACTGTTGCCAGAATTGACGATTTCTCTGCATTTTGACGACTTTCACCTCTCAAAATACACTAGTGACGATTTTAGGTCCAGAAGTGACGATTTTTCTAAATTTAACATATATGGAAACTTTTTTTAGTATTGCATTTTTAGAGTTGGTTTTTTGTTATGTTATGATTTTTTTGCGTTCAAAATGTTAAATTCTGATATTTATACATAAAATGTTTCTATAACAAAAATGCTAATTATTTTTTTATAAATTATCTGTTTTAAAAATAAATATATATGTACGTATGTGAATTCTGATTTCATTTTATTTTTTTTTTAACTTTTATTTTTAATTTTAATGGTTTTCATGTTTAGGTAATATACATATATTTAATGTATATGTGTACATTTGTTGAAAGCATAGTTAATAAGTTTGAACCATAGTAATAGTTTTTGTAATAAAACAATTAAAATACAAAAAAATTGAATATTTTTGGTTTGACGATTTTCTAAAATGACTTGACGATTTTGACGATTTTTTGCACAGAAATCTATAGTTTTTGACGATTTCACCTCTAGAAGTTCTGGCAGCGGTGCTAGCAATATGAAATACACAAGCAACTTTGTCTTGTTAGTTTTTTTTGTCGTTATTCACTGTATATACGCAAGCGCAAAGCAACAGTATTTTTTCTTTGCATGTATGTATGTACATATTGGTTTTTACAACAAGAAATAAGTATTAAATATAAATTAGTTTTCCTTTAAATGCATTGGTGTTTACTCTTTCATAAGGAACTTTTCGATACCCTTGAGATAATCTATAGAATATCTAAAAAATAAAGAAAACAAAAGTACAAAGTAATCAAAATAAAAAAAAAATGAAGCAATCGTCCTCATGGTTTCTGTTTCTCTCACTTCAAAGAATTAAACAAAACAAAATCAAACAAATGTGTTTCGTTTATTGTTGTGCTCTGGTTTAAATACAAAGAAATCAAAACAAAAATAAATTTATAACTGTAAAAGTGTCGATTATTTATGTTACGAAAATTATTTTCTAGCCCCTATATCGTCCTTGAAGTAGCATAGCTACAAAAGAGCTGGTCGATTTAACATTGCGATGACCTAGGGTTGGACCACATGGTCCAACTTTGCATTACATCGGACTAACCCCAAAACTACTGCATATGGAATAGTTATAGACTACTCGCATACAATTTGTGAGTGCCTAAGAAGAACGATCATATTCGTTTAAACACGAACACTTATCGTACTGCATTGAATGCTTGTATGAAAACGACCTGATCTATGACTGCATTACATGGGAGCATGATGTAACTAGTCTGTTTCATCTAGATTGGACCACGTACTCCAGTATTATTTGCAGGGTAGTGCAGGATAATCTCCATTCAAAGTATTAGTAAATTCATCAGTCGTAAATTAACAGCGAGTTTGCAAGTTCTTAATGGCATGCAGGGCTGTCAGATGTGTCTACTTTTAAAGGTAGAATTAGTAAAATCGTATCATTCTACTTTACAGCTTGCCGTATCGTTCAACTTTGTGCCCAAATTATAGAAAATGTAACCGTTTGCATAGCACATTTTTTTTTGTCTGGCATTAAATACGGCGTTTTTGACATTCGCTACAGAAAAATCTGTTTCTGGCAGATTCCTACGTCAGCAGTGCTACCACCACATATTTTATAACTAGTAACATGCATTGTATATCGTACGGTTTTTGTCAGCTGGAACGCAACATCACGATACGATTTTACTAATTCTACCTTAAAGCTATTTTGGCGTCCTAATTGTCGATTTGGCAACATGGCGATATTTTGGCTTTTTATAAAAAAGTTGGCGATTTTTTTGTGGCTATTTTTGATGAGCCATGAATAGGATTGAAAATCGTTCAATATTATTTTTATTATGGTATTTGTCTCGTGTAGATGGTGTGCTAAGAACATTTAATACTGGTATTGACAGCAACCGTTTCAGAAAATTTGTGCAAATTTCTGCAACTCGTTGGTTGTCATATGGAGCGGCTATAAGACGAATTTTGGAGCAATGGGTGGAGCTTAAACATCATGTTTCACTTAATTCAATAGCCGAAAATGATAAGAAAAAGGATTATGTGACGAAAAGACAAAGATTTTTAGATATTTATAAATCCAATAGTAAATGCAATGAACCATTTTAATCTTGAAATTCAGTTAGATAACATGCACGCAGGCAATATGTATCAGAAGCTATATTCTACCCTTCTTTCATTTTCCTCAAAAATGTTCAAGCCAACAATTTTGAATTAAACTCATAATAGCGAAAAATTGATAACCAATGTTATTATAGCTATTGATATACCAAACACTTTTCTCCCACTTAATGCAATTTTGGGTCAGCACTTGAAACTGAATTAAGCAATGTTGAAATGGCTGATGAAGATATTGAAATACGTCGAGAAAATTGCTTTTCATATTTAAAGATGCTGGTGAAAGAATTAATAACTAGAATTCCTGAAAACATGAATACATATATTTGAAGAGTAGTAGGGAACTGGGCATCCGGGGGCAATTAAAATTGTTAAATTGTTGCTGAAATTGTTAAATTTGGGTAATTAAAATTTGAAAATTGTTAAATTCTTGGAAATTTGTGTTTTTTTGTTTACATAAGGAGTTTTTTGTTTATATAAGGAGTTTTTTGTTTACATTAGGAGTTTTTTGTTTACATTAGGAGTTTTTGTTTACATTAAGTGTATGTCTGTCTGTCAGTCTGTCTGTCTGCCTGCCTGACCATGGGAAGTTTGTGTGTGGAATATTTTGTGTGAATGTATTAAGGCGGTTCATAGTTTGGCGGTTTTTATGTGTGTATATACAGACGAGGAAAATCATGAAAATGATTTTTCCTAATACCAATGGTGAAATAGTGATTATTAATTTTTTCAAATGCCGACGGGAAAATGATTTTTCCTAATGACGACGGGAAAACATGATTATTATTTTTTTTTCCTAATGCCTACGGCATGCATGATAATTTTTCCTAATGCCTACGGCAATGCATGATACGTTGTTGCCGTAATATGTAACCATAGGAATTTGTGGATGTGTCTGTCTGTCTGTGAGAATTTAGGTGAAGGTTTGATTGGCAGGGGGCGGGGTGTAGTTGAGGTAGATCGATTGCGTGTGTAGTTGTGTGTGAATGTATGTGTATGTGTGTGTGTGTGTGTGTATGTGTATGTTTGTAGGAATTTCAATGTGTGTATTTCTGTAGGAGCTTAAGGCTGATTGTGATTTATGAGGGGTGAGGTGTTCTAGTAATATGCAACCGGGGGAATCTGTGTGTTTGTATGTCTGTAGGAGTTTAAGGCTGACCATGATTTGGGTGGGCAGGGTTGTTGACGTACTATGTATCCATGGGGATTTGTGGATGTGTCTGTCTATAGTAGTTTAAGGCTGATCGTGATTTGAGGTGGGTGAGGATGTTGTTGAGGTAAATTGGTTATGTGTATGTATGTATATATGTATTTTTGTAAGAATTTAAGATGATTGTGATTTATTAGGGCCGAGTTGTTCTTGTAATATGTAGCCGTGAGAATCTATGTGTATAGACGTCTGTAGAAGTTTAAGACTATCTGTAATTTCAGGTAGGTGAGAGTGTTGTGTTGTTGAGATTAATCTTATATATTGTATATGTATGTATGATCATGGGAATTTGTGTATGTATATCTGAGGGAGAATTTAAGGCTCGTCATGATTTGCAAAAGGTGGGGTGTTGTTGAAATTTTCTTGGATATTTCTTATATGAATTCTGCTATGTGTGTGTATTTGAGCTGGTATTTATGTGTAGGTAGAAATAAATTGTTTTCAATATCGACATATGGTACTATAAAATACTATCATATATCTGGACTTCCCTAATCCTAGTATGCTTTTATACTTACGATTGCTTTATATTTTCTCATGCTTAAATTTGTCTCGCGTTGAAGTCAGTCTGTGTGAAATTTGTTTATATTACAGATTTTGTTTATTTAACTACATTCGTCTTCTTTGACTGAAAGAGTTATCTACACACAGAGAAAAACCAACTTGAAATCAGTAAGAACCATGCTGAATTAATAAGAACCATTAGCGAAGGTTTAGTCATATTGAAATTTCTTATTTCAATATGGACAAAATATTAATTTACAGTATTCATTTATTAAACTCATTAGTTTGTAGATATCTCAATATACATTTTCTATTATATTAAAAATTATTGAATTAATGTGATGAATTCTTATTTTTAAGCTGCAGATTTTCCCTGAGTGTATTGATTGTTTATATTTGCATTGTGCTTTAACTAAACGACGCTTCATATATTTTCATGATGTAGGTCTAATAAATACTTAAGCATTGATAAGAAATTTGATATGTATACATACATATCTACAAATTGATTTTATGTATGTATGTATGTATGTATGTATGTACATATATATGTACATACAAATAAGTGTTCAACTCAATCTTTGAATACATTTTTTATTTTATTTTTTGTCATGTGATGTCTGTTGTTGGTGAAATTAAAAACATTTTAATTTTTATCTGCGTTTACTTAAAAGTTTGTGAGGATTTTCTGTTGTAAGTAAAACTGAATTCTTGAAGATATGTACTTACATACTCTATAGTAATAGTAACTATAATAGAAATATTTCTTATACTTAATTTACAGTTTTTTAAAGTATAGGGTATAAAATTTTTTCTAGCTATAGCCTTCTACATTTATTTTGGAAAACTTGCTTTGCTTTTTAAAAATGTATAAACATTTTTAAATGAAACTGATCCGGCACTCCAGCTTAGGTACTGATAGTTTTTTTTTTTGTTGTTAGTTAACTTACTTATTTTTTATTTTTTATTGATAAACATTGGAAATCAAAAGGGAGTTTTATATTGTAATTATTATTTTCATAATTGTTGAAAACAATCGCTGCTTTTTGTTTGTTTTTTGCGATGAAATCATTTGAATTACTTTTGCAACTTTACGCGTTTATAAAAATTATGTTATTTTCTATATTTCTTAATTTATAAGACTTTTAGACTTTGTCCTTTAGGGGTTATATATTCTATTATACGATTATGAATAAGAATGCAGTAAGCTGATGTATTTGCTTACTGCTTCAAATTAAAATTTTATTAAATTGAATAAAAGGAGTTTTTTTTTCTTAAACTCTGATGCAGTTAGAAGCGCTGGAGATTCTTTCATATAACAGCTTTTTTGAAATTTTTGATACATAGTATAATATAGAATTGGATAACATTTATTTTTAATTTTTATGTTAAGAAGTACGGGTATGAGACTGAATTTAAATGTACTTTTAAATTAGTTAAATCATAATGAACAAACATATTTTCTTCTTTAATAGCGATCAACAGAAAACGAACTCGTTTTCATATAATTTAGGTATACCCTATCGACGGCTCCTCTAGGATACAAGATGACTTTGTATGACGAAATTTCTGTTGCTTTATACTGATAATATGTTTACATTAATAAGATACATATACATATGTTTATTTTATGAACGGTGAGCACCTATGGCTTTTATTTAATGTTCTATATGACTTTTTTTTTCATTTTATTAAAGTTCAGCGTATTGTATATATATTTCTGAAATGTTTAAGTGTGTTTTGTGTGCCCATCGGGCAGAGTGTACGTATTAGTTGGTCAGTCAGTCTCTATTTTTATTTATTTTTTTTTTCTTCTAATGTGCCACTCCTTTTTCAGATTTTACTACTTGGAATAGAGAATTTTTGTCTAATTTTTTGGTGGGTATATACATTAGGTATGTAGAAATTAGTTTAGATACAAAGAAATGCATGTTTAATATACAACTATTGTATCAAATCGATCTCAAATAACTCAGTTACCTCTACCAGCAATTCACCGTTGGTGTATTCATAAAGTGTTAGAAACAATGAAATATCTATGTTTTGAGAGAATTTTTCCCCTCAAGTATTTCTACATGAGGTTTGAGGGGTCAATCACTGTCGCATTCATATGTAATGATTATTCACTTAAAAAACGTCATCATCACCATCAATCATCTCCGTATACAATACATTCATGAGTTGGGTTGATCCAGATACAATTGCTGTCTCATCACCTTCTAACAGCTTTATATATTTTGCTAGTATGCATGCCTTAGCATGCTTCTATCGATAGTGACGTAAGAGTCCGAGATGTAGTAGTGTTACAATTAAAAATCTTTACTATTAGAATTTACCAGTTCGCTCTTTTGAATTTTTGCAAAGTAGATACATATGTATGTATTTCATTGACCACAAAATCATAAAATTTCTTTGCTTACAAAATTGTATGACGTGAGGATTTTTTTTTTTTTTTTTTTTTTTTTTTAATTATACATGGCATGCTTTCATTTTTTTCTATAAATTTATGTAATACTCATACAGATACAGATATAAAGTAAGATCTGTTTACTGTACATTTTAAAATTTATGCATGCTTCAGCATGATTCTAGTTGAAGCGTATATTCATTCACTAAGTTTGTTTGATACTTATTCATACACATGTACATTCTTAAAGATTGGATATCAAAGTCCAATTTCCGTAGTTTATCTATATTTTCTAAAGATCTGATAGCTAAAGAAATAAATAGAGTGAAGATCTTCTATAATAATCCCATTTTCATATTGTAAAATTTTGCGTGCTAGCGCTTTCGATGGGAAAATATACATACAACTTTATAAAAAGTGATAATATGATGTGCTGCTGAATATTGCATTATGTTATAGTTCATTTTAAACACTGAAGTTTTAGCAATATTTCATTCAGACCAACAAGTTTAGAGAATTC
Source organism: Tachina grossa (assembly GCA_949987645.1). Lineage (NCBI taxonomy): Eukaryota > Metazoa > Arthropoda > Insecta > Diptera > Tachinidae > Tachina > Tachina grossa. The sequence goes on along the minus strand of OX465275.1, from coordinate 75,652,139 downwards.
CACTAAATTTAGTTAATTATCTTTCTTAAGACCCATCATTCCTAATCAATCCTACAAAAAACAACACAAACTAGATTTTTCGTTTTAATTTTATTTTTATTAAATTCAACATTCATTCTTCAAATTACTTTATACTATATTAAGTAGCTTTTCCTCATTTGTTGAGTTGCCTTTAATAGGAGACATTTTAATGGTACGATGAACTTTTCTATTGCATGCATTGAGTAAATCTTTATACATACCAATCCACTTATATGAACCATTAAAGCTAATTCTTTTCACATCATACCTTTCAATGATCTATTAAATCATTCTAATATTGATGCTTTCATATTAAGTAATGTTTAATCTTCTATTTATGTATGAGTTTTCCCAAGTATTTATTAAAAAATTCTTTAGAATCATCATCATCTGTTTGTAAGTTTTTTGGTACCCGTACCACTTCAAAAATATTTTCCATTGCCTTGGTTTTTAGAGTGCAGCTTTTATTTTCAACTGTACTTTGAGAATGTGTCAATTACAGTCTTCAAAAATCAACAATTTCTATTTTCTGTAGAATAGTTCTACATTTCACCTAACTTAGCTCCATAAAACATCATATATTCCTGTCATTACATCTCTACAAGCACAAACAGTTGTTGAAATTTAATATGGACTTCGTTAACTAAATTCCTTTTTAAAGACATTGAATTGTTTCACAGATTTTTTCGAAAGTGTTGTGATCTACATCTTGCACTTTCAGCTATTTATACTAACATGTAGTTAATTTTCTAATCTATATATTTAACCGTAAACTCTTCAATTTGTTTTTAATTATTTACTTTTTAGAATTGCTTTTTCAATTTTATAACTGTCTTCTTTCTCTAATTTTATTTCACGTTGTAGTTCCTCAATTTGCATTTAAATATATTCTTGAATATTAATGCTTTAAGCTATATTATTAATTTGTCTTGTATTTTATCTTCATTCAGTTTAATGTAACTATCAACAATAGTTTGTATCTAATTCATTTATGCCTTCCAATACTGATAAGTCAGTATAAATGTCTTCAGAATTGGAAGTCTATGAGTAAAATCATCGTCATCATCATTCTCAGTATTAGCATCATTAAATATGATGGTATTATCAAATATTGTTCCTTCTACTAGTTTCTTTTGGGGTACTTGTCTATATCTTGAGTGAAGGTTTCTCAGGCTTTAAACTTGTATATTTTCAACTTCTGTCTTGATTTTACTTTCTTCTTTCATAAGAATTCTTTTAATATTTTTAGAACTATTTATGCATTCTTCTGCTATAGGTTTAAATGTATCTTTTAGTTGTTCACTTGTATCTATTTCACCAGTTTTTATACTACGAAGCTTTTTCTTCAACACATTTCTTGTCAACACCAACTGTTTTAAAATTTTCTCATCCAGGGCAAATAACAGGTATCAGCAATCATATCAGCTTTTCAGGAGCTGGTCTGGTTTTCAGATCAGCTTATCAGGACCTGGTCTGGTTTTCAGATCAGCTTTTCAGGACCTGGTCTGGTTTTCATATCAGCTTATCAGGACCTGGTCTGGTTTTCAGATCAGCTTTTCAGGACCTGGTCTGGTTTTCAGATCAGCTTTTCAGGACCTGGTCTGGTTTTCAGATCAGCTTATCAGGACCTGGTCTGGTTTTCAGATCAGCTTATCAGGAGCTGGTCTGGTTTTCAGATCAGCTTATCAGGAGCTGGTCTGGTTTTCAGATCAGCTTATCAGGAGCTGGTCTGGTTATCAGATCAGCTTATCAGGAGCTGGTCTGGTTTTCAGATCAGCTTATCAGGAGCTGATCTGATTTTTAGATCAGCTTATCAGGTAACAGATCAGGCTATCAGAAGCTGTTCAGAATTTCATTTCAAGATATCTGAGTCAGATTTAGTTATCAGTGTACAAGTAGCTAGCCATTTATAACATTTATATACATGAAGTTTAAAGTCAGATGAAATACGAAAAAGTAAAGTTTTATCTAGTAAAATTATTTTCTATAACGATCATCGTTTAATTCACTATCTTTGCTTATAATCAAAAATCCATATTTATCCTTTCAACATGCTTTTTATTTTTCTCACCTAACTTAAACATTAAATATACATTATGATGATCTCTTATTAAATGTTTGGTGATTCTGGTGTAAGTTTTACATAAGTAGAATGAATCAACATTCTTATCTCTCCCCATACAAAAATATGCTTCCCATACGCATCATCGTTAAATATCATATTGGAATTACTTTGGACTGAAATAACAGATTCACTATCTGTAAATTTTGTAATATCTTATTGTTTTAATTGATGAAATTAATTTCTTTATATCTAGGTTGATATAAAGATTTTGAGTATAAATAAATGTTCTCAAAATTTAAGTCCATTAGGACTTTCTAGCAAGCCAATCATAGCGTTCTTTTTTTTCGTAATTTGACAGGTCAACTATTGTTGCACGAATAGAATTTGATATAAGGGAACTATGATTTATTTTTGAACTATCGTTCGATGAATCATCAATATTTCGTACCAAGGTATTTTAGGTTGTTTTACTAACCGCATTTATGTAGCTAAATACATTTTATAAATATTATCTCTTATTATAAAAAAATAAACTAATACAGCTATACCATATCAGAAAATATTTTCTGAAATCGTATAGCTGCATTAGTTTATTTTTTCTATAATAAGAGATAATGATCCACACTCATAATCAAAACAGCATAAAAATATCCTTTGTTTTGACTATGAGTATGGATCAATATTTATGAAATGCGTTTAGTTACAAAAATGTGGTTAGTAAAACAAAGTATATTTTAACAGCCTTATTTATAACACTTATTAGGGCTTTATAAAGACTTTTTAAGAACAAATTTTTATAAAAAATTTGTTTTAAAAAGCCTTTACAAAGCCTTAATAAGTTTTATAAATAATGCTGTAAGAGTTTAAAATCAGTATTTTGTATGATAATACTGATTTGAAACTCTTAAAATATTCTTTGTTTTGACTATGAGTAGGGGCCATTATCTCTTATTATAGGACAAATAAAATAATATAGCTATACGATTTCAGAAAATATTTTCTGATATCGTATAGCTACATTTTTAATTTTTCTATAATAAGAGATAATATCTATGAAATACATTTCATAAATATTGGCGCATACTCATAGTAAAAACAACCTAAAAATACCTTGGTACGAAATATTGATGAATCATCAAAATTTCATACCATCCTATATTTATGTTGTTTTACTAATCGCATTTTGTAAATAAATGCATTTCATAAATATTATCTATTATTATAAAAAGAATCAAATAGTATGGTTATATGATATTAGAAAACATGATTTCTGATATCATATAATCATACTATTTTATTTTTCTATAATAAGAGATAATGACTCATACTCATAGTCAAAACAAAGGATATTTATATGCTGTTTTGATTATGAGTATGCGTCAATATTTATGAAATGCATTTAGTTATAAAATGCGGTTAGTAAAACAAAGTATATTTTAAGTGTTTAAAACCACCATTTTTATGGTAATACCGGTTTTAAACACTTAAAGCATACTTTGTTTTGACTATGAGCATGAGCTGATATTTATGAAATGGATTTTATAAATATTGACTCATACCCTTAGTCAAAACAACATAAATAATTCTTGGTACGAAATATTGATGAATCATCGAACGATAGTTCAAAAATAAATCATAGTTCCCTTATATCAAATTCTATTCGTGCAACAATAGTTGACCTGTCAAATTACGAAAAAAAAGAACGCTATGATTGGCTTGCTAGAAAGTCCTAATGGACTTAAATTTTGAGAACATTTATTTATACTCAAAATCTTTATATCAACCTAGATATAAAGAAATTAATTTCATCAATTAAAACAATAAGATATTACAAAATTTACAGATAGTGAATCTGTTATTTCAGTCCAAAGTAATTCCAATATGATATTTAACGATGATGCGTATGGGAAGCATATTTTTGTATGGGGAGAGATAAGAATGTTGATTCATTCTACTTATGTAAAACTTACACCAGAATCACCAAACATTTAATAAGAGATCATCATAATGTATATTTAATGTTTAAGTTAGGTGAGAAAAATAAAAAGCATGTTGAAAGGATAAATATGGATTTTTGATTATAAGCAAAGATAGTGAATTAAACGATGATCGTTATAGAAAATAATTTTACTAGATAAAACTTTACTTTTTCGTATTTCATCTGACTTTAAACTTCATGTATATAAATGTTATAAATGGCTAGCTACTTGTACACTGATAACTAAATCTGACTCAGATATCTTGAAATGAAAATCTGAACAGCTCCTGATAGCCTGATCTGTTACCTGATAAGCTGATCTAAAAATCAGATCAGCTCCTGATAAGCTGATCTGAAAACCAGACCAGCTCCTGATAAGCTGATCTGATAACCAGACCAGCTCCTGATAAGCTGATCTGAAAACCAGACCAGCTCCTGATAAGCTGATCTGAAAACCAGACCAGCTCCTGATAAGCTGATCTGAAAACCAGACCAGGTCCTGATAAGCTGATCTGAAAACCAGACCAGGTCCTGAAAAGCTGATCTGAAAACCAGACCAGGTCCTGAAAAGCTGATCTGAAAACCAGACCAGGTCCTGATAAGCTGATCTGAAAACCAGACCAGGTCCTGAAAAGCTGATCTGAAAACCAGAACAGGTCCTGATAAGCTGATCTGAAAACCAGACCAGGTCCTGAAAAGCTGATCTGAAAACCAGACCAGGTCCTGAAAAGCTGATCTGAAAACCAGACCAGCTCCTGAAAAGCTGATATGATTGCTGATACCTGTTATTTGCCCTGGATGAGAAAATTTTAAAACAGTTGGTGTTGACAAGAAATGTGTTGAAGAAAAAGCTTCGTAGTATAAAAACTGGTGAAATAGATACAAGTGAACAACTAAAAGATACATTTAAACCTATAGCAGAAGAATGCATAAATAGTTCTAAAAATATTAAAAGAATTCTTATGAAAGAAGAAAGTAAAATCAAGACAGAAGTTGAAAATATACAAGTTTAAAGCCTGAGAAACCTTCACTCAAGATATAGACAAGTACCCCAAAAGAAACTAGTAGAAGGAACAATATTTGATAATACCATCATATTTAATGATGCTAATACTGAGAATGATGATGACGATGATTTTACTCATAGACTTCCAATTCTGAAGACATTTATACTGACTTATCAGTATTGGAAGGCATAAATGAATTAGATACAAACTATTGTTGATAGTTACATTAAACTGAATGAAGATAAAATACAAGACAAATTAATAATATAGCTTAAAGCATTAATATTCAAGAATATATTTAAATGCAAATTGAGGAACTACAACGTGAAATAAAATTAGAGAAAGAAGACAGTTATAAAATTGAAAAAGCAATTCTAAAAAGTAAATAATTAAAAACAAATTGAAGAGTTTACGGTTAAATATATAGATTAGAAAATTAACTACATGTTAGTATAAATAGCTGAAAGTGCAAGATGTAGATCACAACACTTTCGAAAAAATCTGTGAAACAATTCAATGTCTTTAAAAAGGAATTTAGTTAACGAAGTCCATATTAAATTTCAACAACTGTTTGTGCTTGTAGAGATGTAATGACAGGAATATATGATGTTTTATGGAGCTAAGTTAGGTGAAATGTAGAACTATTCTACAGAAAATAGAAATTGTTGATTTTTGAAGACTGTAATTGACACATTCTCAAAGTACAGCTGAAAATAAAAGCTGCACTCTAAAAACCAAGGCAATGGAAAATATTTTTGAAGTGGTACGGGTACCAAAAAACTTACAAACAGATGATTCTAAAGAATTTTTTAATAAATACTTGGGAAAACTCATACATAAATAGAAGATTAAACATTACTTAATATGAAAGCATCAATATTAGAATGATTTAATAGATCATTGAAAGGTATGATGTGAAAAGAATTAGCTTTAATGGTTCATATAAGTGGATTGGTATGTATAAAGATTTACTCAATGCATGCAATAGAAAAGTTCATCGTACCATTAAAATGTCTCCTATTAAAGGCAACTCAACAAATGAGGAAAAGCTACTTAATATAGTATAAAGTAATTTGAAGAATGAATGTTGAATTTAATAAAAATAAAATTAAAACGAAAAATCTAGTTTGTGTTGTTTTTTGTAGGATTGATTAGGAATGATGGGTCTTAAGAAAGATAATTAACTAAATTTAGTGGAATTCTCTAAACTTGTTGGTCTGAATGAAATATTGCTAAAACTTCAGTGTTTAAAATGAACTATAACATAATGCAATATTCAGCAGCACATCATATTATCACTTTTTATAAAGTTGTATGTATATTTTCCCATCGAAAGCGCTAGCACGCAAAATTTTACAATATGAAAATGGGATTATTATAGAAGATCTTCACTCTATTTATTTCTTTAGCTATCAGATCTTTAGAAAATATAGATAAACTACGGAAATTGGACTTTGATATCCAATCTTTAAGAATGTACATGTGTATGAATAAGTATCAAACAAACTTAGTGAATGAATATACGCTTCAACTAGAATCATGCTGAAGCATGCATAAATTTTAAAATGTACAGTAAACAGATCTTACTTTATATCTGTATCTGTATGAGTATTACATAAATTTATAGAAAAAAATGAAAGCATGCCGAAGCATGTATAATTAAAAAAAAAAAAAAATCCTCACGTCATACAATTTTGTAAGCAAAGAAATTTTATGATTTTGTTGTCAATGAAATACATACATATGTATCTACTTTGCAAAAATTCAAAAGAGCGAACTGGTAAATTCTAATAGTAAAGATTTTTAATTGTAACACTACTACATCTCGGACTCTTACGTCACTATCGATAGAAGCATGCTAAGGCATGCATACTAGCAAAATATATAAAGCTGTTAGAAGGTGATGAGACAGCAATTGTATCTGGATCAACCCAACTCATGAATGTATTGTATACGGAGATGATTGATGGTGATGATGACGTTTTTTAAGTGAATAATCATTACATATGAATGCGACAGTGATTGACCCCTCAAACCTCATGTAGAAATACTTGAGGGGAAAAATTCTCTCAAAACATAGATATTTCATTGTTTCTAACACTTTATGAATACACCAACGGTGAATTGCTGGTAGAGGTAACTGAGTTATTTGAGATCGATTTGATACAATAGTTGTATATTAAACATGCATTTCTTTGTATCTAAACTAATTTCTACATACCTAATGTATATACCCACCAAAAAATTAGACAAAAATTCTCTATTCCAAGTAGTAAAATCTGAAAAAGGAGTGGCACATTAGAAGAAAAAAAAAATAAATAAAAATAGAGACTGACTGACCAACTAATACGTACACTCTGCCCGATGGGCACACAAAACACACTTAAACATTTCAGAAATATATATACAATACGCTGAACTTTAATAAAATGAAAAAAAAAGTCATATAGAACATTAAATAAAAGCCATAGGTGCTCACCGTTCATAAAATAAACATATGTATATGTATCTTATTAATGTAAACATATTATCAGTATAAAGCAACAGAAATTTCGTCATACAAAGTCATCTTGTATCCTAGAGGAGCCGTCGATAGGGTATACCTAAATTATATGAAAACGAGTTCGTTTTCTGTTGATCGCTATTAAAGAAGAAAATATGTTTGTTCATTATGATTTAACTAATTTAAAAGTACATTTAAATTCAGTCTCATACCCGTACTTCTTAACATAAAAATTAAAAATAAATGTTATCCAATTCTATATTATACTATGTATCAAAAATTTCAAAAAAGCTGTTATATGAAAGAATCTCCAGCGCTTCTAACTGCATCAGAGTTTAAGAAAAAAAACTCCTTTTATTCAATTTAATAAAATTTTAATTTGAAGCAGTAAGCAAATACATCAGCTTACTGCATTCTTATTCATAATCGTATAATAGAATATATAACCCCTAAAGGACAAAGTCTAAAAGTCTTATAAATTAAGAAATATAGAAAATAACATAATTTTTATAAACGCGTAAAGTTGCAAAAGTAATTCAAATGATTTCATCGCAAAAAACAAACAAAAAGCAGCGATTGTTTTCAACAATTATGAAAATAATAATTACAATATAAAACTCCCTTTTGATTTCCAATGTTTATCAATAAAAAATAAAAAATAAGTAAGTTAACTAACAACAAAAAAAAACTATCAGTACCTAAGCTGGAGTGCCGGATCAGTTTCATTTAAAAATGTTTATACATTTTCAAAAAGCAAAGCAAGCTTTCCAAAATAAATGTAGAAGGCTATAGCTAGAAAAAATTTTATACCCTATACTTTAAAAAACTGTAAATTAAGTATAAGAAATATTTCTATTATAGTTACTATTACTATAGAGTATGTAAGCACATATCTTCAAGAATTCAGTTTTACTTACAACAGAAAATCCTCACAAACTTTTAAGTAAACGCAGATAAAAATTAAAATGTTTTTAATTTCATCAACAACAGACATCACATGACAAAAAATAAAATAAAAAATGTATTCAAAGATTGAATTGAACACTTATTTGTATGTACATATATATGTACATACATACATACATACATACATACATAAAATCAATTTGTAGATATGTATGTATACATATCAAATTTCTTATCAATGCTTAAGTATTTATTAGACCTACATCATGAAAATATATGAAGCGTCGTTTAGTTAAAGCACAATGCAAATATAAACAATCAATACACTCAGGGAAAATCTGCAGCTTAAAAATAAGAATTCATCACATTAATTCAATAATTTTTAATATAATAGAAAATGTATATTGAGATATCTACAAACTAATGAGTTTAATAAATGAATACTGTAAATTAATATTTTGTCCATATTGAAATAAGAAATTTCAATATGACTAAACCTTCGCTAATGGTTCTTATTAATTCAGCATGGTTCTTACTGATTTCAAGTTGGTTTTTCTCTGTGTGTAGATAACTCTTTCAGTCAAAGAAGACGAATGTAGTTAAATAAACAAAATCTGTAATATAAACAAATTTCACACAGACTGACTTCAACGCGAGACAAGTTTAAGCATGAGAAAATATAAAGCAATCGTAAGTATAAAAGCATACTAGGATTAGGGAAGTCCAGATATATGATAGTATTTTATAGTACCATATGTCGATATTGAAAACAATTTATTTCTACCTACACATAAATACCAGCTCAAATACACACACATAGCAGAATTCATATAAGAAATATCCAAGAAAATTTCAACAACACCCCACCTTTTGCAAATCATGACGAGCCTTAAATTCTCCCTCAGATATACATACACAAATTCCCATGATCATACATACATATACAATATATAAGATTAATCTCAACAACACAACACTCTCACCTACCTGAAATTACAGATAGTCTTAAACTTCTACAGACGTCTATACACATAGATTCTCACGGCTACATATTACAAGAACACCTCGGCCCTAATAAATCACAATCATCTTAAATTCTTACAAAAATACATATATACATATATACACATAACCAATTTACCTCAACAACATCCTCACCCACCTCAAATCACGATCAGCCTTAAACTACTATAGACAGACACATCCACAAATCCCCATGGATACATATTACGTCAACAACCCTGCCCACCCAAATCATGGTCAGCCTTAAACTCCTACAGACATACAAACACACAGATTCCCCCGGTTGCATATTACTAGAACACCTCACCCCTCATAAATCACAATCAGCCTTAAGCTCCTACAGAAATACACACATTGAAATTCCTACAAACATACACATACACACACACACACACACACATACACATACATTCACACACAACTACACACGCAATCGATCTACCTCAACTACACCCCGCCCCCTGCCAATCAAACCTTCACCTAAATTCTCACAGACAGACAGACACATCCACAAATTCCTATGGTTACATATTACGGCAACAACGTATCATGCATTGCCGTAGGCATTAGGAAAAATTATCATGCATGCCGTAGGCATTAGGAAAAAAAAATAATAATCATGTTTTCCCGTCGTCATTAGGAAAAATCATTTTCCCGTCGGCATTTGAAAAAATTAATAATCACTATTTCACCATTGGTATTAGGAAAAATCATTTTCATGATTTTCCTCGTCTGTATATACACACAAAAAAACCGCCAAACTATGAACCGCCTTAATACATTCACACAAAATATTCCACACACAAACTTCCCATGGTCAGGCAGGCAGACAGACAGACTGACAGACAGACATACACTTAATGTAAACAAAAACTCCTAATGTAAACAAAAAACTCCTAATGTAAACAAAAAACTCCTTATATAAACAAAAAACTCCTTATGTAAACAAAAAAACACAAATTTCCAAGAATTTAACAATTTTCAAATTTTAATTACCCAAATTTAACAATTTCAGCAACAATTTAACAATTTTAATTGCCCCCGGATGCCCAGTTCCCTACTACTTTGAAGTTTACGAACATTTTTCCATTATAAAATGTTGCAATCCATTATCACAAACAAAATTTGTTGTTGTTAAAGATATTTTAAAGATGTTTATGAATCCTAACATACCGCTAGATGTTTATAAAGGTATTCATGTCAAAAGTTGCACTGTTGCAGAAAAGCAAAATTGCAAAATTTTCAAAAAATATAGCAACAACCACATAGAAAATTATTTTGCACAAGTGATGCAAAATTGTCAGGGTCTGAGTAAGTGCAAAATTATCAGGGTAAATTTTCCAAAGTTGTGCAACTTTTTATGGCATTGCCAACCCCAAAAAAAATGGACAAAAAGTACTTATAAAATCAACCATACATTAAATTACAACGCAGAAATACCTAGGTGTTTTTCTTTTAAATGCGCTGATTTACACAGGAATGATTATGCTGGCATAAAATGCCAGTTTGTCGGTGAGAGAGGCAAAGAGAGTGGTTTTGCGGTTGGCATAACTTTTCAACCAGCTACATAAAGACCCGTGGGTGAATTTGTTATTAGAATTTTGTTAAATAATACCAATTTTATTACTATTCATATTTTTATTAGTGAATTAATTACAGAATTAATCAGTGAAATTACAACACTTCGTTTTCTATTGTATTGCTTTATAGACAACTGAACAAAGTGGGTTGCTCACGTCAGAAAGTGCAATTATGCATTTTTGAAGAGTTGCAAGAGTTGACGTGAATACCTTTTATGAACCTGAATGGACAAAATTACCGTTTGTGGATTGGAAAGATTATTTTAATCGTGATATTCCATCTACATAACTTAAAACAGTTTATGGGCAAAACTGTATGTTTATAAAGATACGGCAGATATGTACCATTTTAAAGAACTTGATTTGGCTGTACTTTACGCGCTGGTTATTCCAACTAGTAATGCCTGCGTTGAAAGGGTATTTTCCATAATGAACTCAACTAAAACGCGCTTCCGAAATAGCATGCAATATGAACTTCTTGACGCGTAATAACGAAGTATAAGTTTTGTATATGAATGTAAATAGCACATGTTGCACTTCTTCAATTTCCATACGATGAATTCAAAAGAAGAAGAGAATGTGGAATGTCTTGACGATGAGGTATATAGCGTTTTACATGTGTAATAGATCTGCAACTACATAGAAATGTACATATGTACATATCACACCTTATCAACAAGAGGGTATTAACTCAAAATTTTAAAATGTAGTAATCAAATTCCATTTGAAAATATATTTGCATTGTCTTTATTTTAAAATATTGGAATTCTTGGCAAAAATATCTGTGTTTTGAGTTAATACCATTTTTCTGTATCTTCTCGATATTTTTTTTTATTATTTATAGTTATGACGCTTTAGTTGAAATTTAATTAAAGTTTCAAAATATATTTTTCAACAAAAGGGTATTAACGCGAACATTTTTAATACTACTACGTGTACTCTTTATTAAATAATAATATCATACATATTATGTACAAAGTTATGTACTATATATATACATACATGTACATACATATTATATATTTACATATATATTTTTATATTTTTTTATAAGATCCTTGAGATCTTTTTTCTTATTCTCCGTCAAGTGTAGCATTTTCAAATAAATAGAGGATAAACTAAATTAATAATAAGTTTACGAAATGTTTATTTATTGGTTATAGCAGAAAAGCATAAAGAAATTATGAAGTAAAAACTTACTTAAGATTTTTCCAATGGTTAATGCATTTGAATTTGTTTTTCTGGACAGTTACTTTTAAAAACTCTTTATCTTTATCATGAAAAGAGTCACAACTCAAAAAAATGTGAGCAATTTTATCATAAAAAGAGTCATATTTCGAATTAAAATCATAAAAAAAACAAATTTTATCAACAAAACAGTATCAACACAAAATACAACAAAATTTAAATAAAAAAATTATATTATTTTTAACGTGAATAAAGGCTCAAATCAAAATAATACCTTTTTTATGAAAATATATTACCTCGTTTATACGCAAATCTTATTTGCAAATAAAACTATTTGCAAATACTGAACTCACCGTTTATACGTAGATACGTGAATGATATTGCCACAGATTGTAAAATTTGTATTAAATTTCTTACAAAACAAAAATAATTGGCAACATTTTACACTTTATTTGCAAATAGTTTTCGTGAGTTATTAACTTACAATAAAAAAATTATACGGTAACGCTTTCCAGTTTTATTTGCAAATAAGATTTGCGTATAAACGGGATATATGATACATTTTTGTGTTCACTTTTGTATTAACTCAAAATAATACCTTTTTGCTTACATAAAGGTAGTCACTATACTATCACAAAAATGGTCTCAAATGTGGTTTTCGAGATGAAAGAGCAATCGGAATGCGTTGAAGTTTTTACAGTACATAGCTATTGATGTTGTTAGTTGATTTCTTTCAAAAAGTGAAATTTCAAAAATTTCGAGTTAATACCCTCTTGTTGATAAGGTGCGATATATCCAATATTTATTAAATACTAACCGCAAAATTTTCTTTATATCAAAAATTGTACCTTTTTATGTTCATAATCATTTTTAGATCGTTCTAAATAAAAATTTGCAAAATATATATAATGGCGACTTTTTCCTATTTTTGGCGAATTTTAGCGATTCGGAACAAACTAATTTTTTATAATTTATAAAATAAATTTTTAATAATTTATAATATATATATTTTATTGTAAAAAACTAAAAAAAGAGGCTTTGGCGATTTCTTACATTGGATTTGGCGAAAAAGGTGAAAATAGGTCTGAAAGCCCTGATGGCATGCTTTTTCAATATGCCTTCGGTTTTATAACAAGATCTGTTTAAAATATATGTATGTATATAAACTCTAAAACATTAATCAAAATTTAGGATCATATATTGTCTAATTTTTTGTTGAAGTATTCTTAATGTCTAAATTTATATCGATTATACAGGGTGGGCCAAAAGAAACCAAGGGGTGTAAAAGTTTAATAACTTTTTTGTTTATTAATTTTTTTTATTTTTTCTTTCAGATTATATAGACAACACTTGGAGAATTTATAATGGAGAGGTTCACAACTGAACAGAGAACCAGAACAATAGAATTTTATTATTTAAACCAGAGATCAATTATTTTAAGCTCATTTTCATTTGAATGGCTTTGTTAATAAGCAGAACTGTAGGTTCTGGGGTTCTCGAAATCCAAGAGCCATTCACCAACGCCAATTGCACCCCATCAAGTGTACAGTATGGTGTGGGATCACATCTGAAAATGTCATTGGGCCCTACTTCTTCGAGAATGAAGATGAAGTGCTGTAACCGTAAATGGAGAGCGGTATCGGTTTATGATAGAAAATTTTTTACGTCCTGCTCTTGAAAACAGACCTGGTATGTGGTTTCAGCAGGACGGAGCCACTGCCCATACTGCCCGAGACACAATGGCACTTTTAAGTCAAATTTTTGGAGAGCGAATAATTTCTCGAAATTCGGAAATTATTTGGCCAGCTCGATCGCCAGATTTGACAGCACCCCACTATTTTCTTTGGGGTTTTTTGAAGGAGCGAGTGTATGTGAACAAGCCAGAGACAATCCTTGAACTCAAGGCAAACATTGTTGCAGAAATTCGAACGCTACAGCCACAAGTTTTGAAAAATGCTCTAAAAAGAGCCCATCAGTGCGAAGCTGAAAACGGTGGTCATTTAAGAGACATCATTTTTCATATTTAGTGTAAAAAAATTTCCATTTTGTATATTATATAATCTGAAAGAAAAAATAAAAAAAATTTAATAAACAAAAAAGTTATTAAACTTTTACACCCCTTGGTTTCTTTTGGCCCACCCGGTATTTGTCTTCTTTTACACAAAAATTCAAATTTACTTCTAAAAATTTTTATTTTTAAGCAATGTGTGCTTAAAATACAATGAGATATATGTATATGTCTAAATAACGTCAAAATGTTGAAAATTAAACACATGTGCATAAAACTGCAGAAATATGTTTAACAAACAAGTAGAAGTACAAAAGCGTATAAGTTGCATTAGAAGCACGCCATATTTTTTTTATTAAGACAATTAAAATTAAATTTCTATGTATGTATGTATATTAAAAATTGGCATGAATTTAGCACAAGTGACAAAATTGAACTACGTACTGACGAGTTCCTTTTTACACTTTGACATTAAAAATGCCGGCATATCTAATGCAGTTTTAACACACGATTACATCCTAGCATGATTTTTAATGCAAAATTATATGGCAAAACACGTTAAGGTCAGGTTCAGTTTTGCCACTTATGCTAACTTCATGCCAATTTTTGATCATACATAGGACCGATAATAGTGTTTAAAGCTGTTTATATGTAAATAACAATACTCGCAGCATGTTTTTTTATGTAAATAGTGAATAGTAAATATTCTGAAACTGGAAAAAAGTTTATCTGCAAAATTAAAAAATCTCTCATTTACATTTATGGGTATTCAAAATGCAAGAAAGTGTTTACTAGGGTTGTATCGCTTAATTTATAAAAAGAAGACAGCAGAGGAAAAAAACCCGGAGGTTTGGCTAAAAAAGTAAGACTTAATAATAAAATGAAATAAATTTTTTCCAATAATATATTAAATACATATCAAACTCGCAACATTTTACATAGAATATACCTTCATAAGTATGTATGTATGTATGTACACATTTGAGAATATTTGCATACATAAATGCACAGAAATATCACTTCAAATATCATTTAAAATGTTGAAAATGAAATTTTTATAACAAAATAATTCATAAAAAAGTTGTTATTCATTAACTGAGAACCCAAAATGATTTAAAATTCAACCGATTACACATGAAATATAACTAACCATTTTTACGCAACTCCTTCGATGTTTTAAATACATCTCGATAATTGTACATCTTAAAATAGCATACATACATATCTCAACACTCATCAACAGTGTTATTTATTAGATAATCTGGACATCCAATAAAAATTAATTATCTGTTGTTAAGCAAGTGAAAAGTGAAAAAATGTCTTAAAAAGTAGGATTTTCCCGCACCCTAATGTTTTTCGAGGACAGAGATCTAAAAAAGAGGACAGTGTCTGGATAACAACCCTATATTTAACTATTATAATAGTGATTTAATGAATTTCACGGAGTCTTTCTAATAAAAACAGTGTTTTTAAAAATAATTTGCGTTCCGATATTCTGATCAGGTGTTTGGTGAATGTTTGCAATTTTATTGGAAAGGGAATAAATAAAATTTACTCTCACCCATGATCAAACTTTTTTATTCAAAATTAAAAAATATAGTTGTGTAATTTTAAGTCAAAAGTAGTCTGTAAAGTGTTGCCAACTATTATCTACCTAATTTTCAACAAAAGTGTTTTAGAGCGTAACTACATACATACAAACATATATGTTTTCTAGTCATCGTTGAAAAAATTTGTTCCTGCATTACTTGGACCTATAGAAGTAGCTAGCGAAACGTCGGTATCTAGAGACAGAGAGAGAGAGAGAGATGTAGATATGATTGGAATGCAACATGGGAGCCTCTATTGCAAATTGAAAGAAAAAGCACTAACTATTTCACATGTCATTTTCATACTACTGGGAATTCTTGCACGAGACATACACTCTGACCAAAGACTATAAATCTATATATTTATAGTCTTTGCTCTGACAGTATTACCCTGCATTGACAAGTGTAGTGATCATTTATACCAAAATATTTCATGTGATTTTTAGTATTGTAATATTTAATGTAGAATTAGGGTTACCTGACTGATGTGCCTTAGGGAAGACGTTGAAAAATAAAAATATAAAAAACATGTTTCGCATTCGAAAAGTTGGCCCGTCCTTATTTTTTTACACGCTTATATTTATTTACTGGATCTGAAAAATTGAACTAACAATATGTATTCAAATTTTAAATCTGGATATAATAATTAGGAACAAATAGTGTCGGACATAAACTTAGTGATAGTAATTAATAGTACATAAATGTCGTATTAAGCACACAAATATTTTCAAGAAGTTTCATATGGAGTGTTGACTTTTAGGGCCCTAGTGTCCCTCTTTTTTAAGCGTATGTGTCCAGTATAGTTCAAGATATTAAGAGCAAGTGAATTAGGATGTGACTCAAGGTTTTTTAAATATTTGCCTGTGTATTTTGCAATTTCAGCAGTCACAAGTGGTGTATTTAGATTACAATGTAAATTAAAATTTTTGATTCTCTCTACATTGGAAACTGAAGCAGCGCTCCATAGCTGAATTCCGTAACACCATATAAGTCATTCATATATTGCGTTACGCTATTTTCAGAGTTTTTTTACCCCCCCCCCCCCCCACCGCTGAGCAACGCATTTAAAAAAAATTAGTATTAATTTCATGAACGGTAACATATCATTAACCCCGTTACGTACAATGTAAACAGCTCCATATGAGTTTCAAAAGTAACTTGTATATTAAAAACTTACAATCTAGAGGATTAAATTTCAACAAATCAGTCCATGTATCTGAGTTGATTTAAGTTTCATTTGTGTTAGCTTTGAGTCAATATGGTGTTTTCACGTAACCCGTCGATCCAGGTGTATACATATTTCACTTGTGAATGTTGAGGAACAACTTCATTTTTGCTTCGAATGGGGGAACTAGTATTTTCTCGTATGGTAAATGTGACCTGAGCACACTTCTGTTAGTTTACTTTTACTCTTCATAAGTTTAACCAGCTGGGTAATATGTTCCTGAAGATAACGGGATACATCGTGAGGGTTTTCGTGCATACTAAAGCAGGCTGTATAATCGGCCAATGTAGATGTATGGATATTAATGCTCAAAGGCATATCACAAGTTTTTTTTTTTTTTTAATGCATGTATTAATTTATTGTATCTTCATATATGAACTAACAATAAGTATTCAAATCTTAAATCTATAAAAAAAATTATTAGGCCCGACCAGTGTCGGACATAAACTTAGTGATAGTTATAAATAATACATTAGTAGTGATAATCAAAAAAAAAAGGGGGGAAAGTATTTTCAAGTAGTCCCATCTGGAGTGTTAGGTATAAGAGCCCGTGTGTCCCTCTTTTTTAAGCGGACGTGTCCAGTAAAGTTCAAAATATTACGAGCAAGCGGATTAGGATGTGATTCGAGTTTTGTTAAATATTTGCCTGCGTATTTTTCAATTTTTCAATATCACAAGTAAAAATCAAATAAAAAACTAGCCCCAGAACACTCCCCTGTGGAAAATCGAATGATATAGATTCGGGCACACCTATGAAGTTTCCTTCCATAACAATGAACTTCAGGGCAATAATATAACTTTCCAATAGCTTTAGAACATTTATTGATAGATATGATTCTAATTTACAAATTAGGCTTTTATACCACACTTTATCAAATGCCCGAGAAACGTAAATAAACAGGGCAGAGCAATACTTCTTTTCTTCAAATGTTCTTCTGATAAATTGTACCAATCTGTGCGTTTGTTCAATGGTGCTATGCTGACTTCTAAAACCATATTGATGGTCGGGCATATACCCACTACCAATTAGAATTGGGGAAAATTTTGTCATAAGCAGTTTTTCAAAAAACTTTGACATTGTTCATAGTAGAATTATTGATTTGTATGACTCAACCTTGTAAGAACTTTGTCCAGCTTTGGAATCAGATTGATCTTGGCAAGCTTCCAATGGTGAGGAAAATACTCTAGTCGAAATATGGCATTTGAAATAAATAGCAGGTTTCTAATTGCAATACGAAGCAACTTCAGAATCTAATTACTAATTCTATCAATACTCCAAGGTTTCTGCGCGTTGAGTTCAGCAATTAGCTTTTTTACATCACGCATCTTAAACTTTGAGGGTCGAGGGGTAGATCAACAGCACCAGTACATGTATTTGCGGTATATACGAATTTTAAATGCTTAGCAAATATGTTATCTTTTTTTTAGTACTGCGTCTTGCCCAGCGTCAAGTAGAAGTGCGCGCAGGTGGTTTAAGCTCAACGGGTGTTTTAAGCCTTCTGGCAGCGTGTCACAAAGGTAGTTTCTAAGAGATGCAGGTACGATGACAGAAACTCTTGAAGTTGTTTAGTGCACTCTTTAAATCTGATTTTATGTTGGAGTGATCTATGGTGTTGCTTATGCCTTCAATATTTTTTTTTCACATACCAGACGTTCAATATCCGTATAATAAATTCTGTTAAACCCAGTCTGCGTATCGGAAGCAGTGGAATGTTCAGCAGCGTGTTTGATATTTTCGTTAAGACTGGCAATGTTAAATTCAATATCATCGGATTTTCTTAGCTTAATGTTTTCCGTACAATGACTACTGAGATATTTTTTGAACCCCTGCCAATTAACACGATAAGTCACTAAGTAAGTCACTTCTTAATGGGCTGCAAGTTGTAACGATAGTGGGGGGGATGATCGGAGGAGAGCAAAGCTTCCACATGAATTAAATCCCTAGAAATATATTTCATGACGCCAAAATCTATAACATCCGGAACTTTTGGACGTCAGTAGGCCAGTTAGTGGTCTTCCCACTCGAAATTACGTCTAAGCCTATTTTTGAAATTGTGTTGAACAACGCTCTACCCATGATACAATAATATAAAGGTAAAACCGTTCTCTCTTTTCGTCGCCATATTAACCTTTTGACGTTTGTCCCGATTATTTTTTACTCTCAAAATTAATGCTACCTTATTAATTTATGAAATCCGAGTTTTTTTAATTTTTTTTGACGTTCTTGTTTATTAAATTAAAAATAATGGAAAATATTTTAATTATTTCATAAATTTATAAAAAATAAACAGCAAAAAATTACAGCAGCACCAACTACGGCAGCAAGCAAGATACAACAGGAAGGAAATTTCCAAATGAATCAAGGCGGAACTTTGTCTTTATACTCTCTGGTGTATTGCCTTACATCAATTGCATCCAAGCTATACGCACCATGTGTAAAGTTTTACAAAAGACCTTTTGTGTTTTCACACTGACGAGAGCACAACATCCAAGCAGGGGGCAAATTAAGTAATTACGAAATATTTCAATAGAATTTATATGGAAATATTTCGTAATTCGATACCGAGTGCCGCAATTTGCCCCCAGATCTCGGCGACATCTTTGGTCTTTGCAAAGAAACAATAACAAAGCTGTTTAACTGAAATACATATATTAGAGTGTGTGTGCTTAGACGTAGCTGCCTTACATTATTCGGATGAAATTGTTAACGGGTTGTAGCATCCTTACGGATATTATTAGACCACGTGGTCCATTTTAAGGAGAAATGTGATAATTACATGTTCCTAGTCCAATCATAGGCCATGTCCTTAGCAAACAAAAAAGAAGAACAGTGTTTGTTGTATATATCAACAAAGCATTAACTCTTGTTCAGCTACGTCCAAGTCATATGCACAATGTGCAAACTATTATAAAGAGCTTTTTGTATTTTCACACCGACGATTTCACACAAATTTAAGAGCTTTGAAAGGTGTTTACTTTAAATGCAAATGTCACAGTATGTGTGTTGTGCTTGATGTAAACCAGCAATAAATTTGCACACGAAGTATATGCGAATGTGTATTATGTGTATGAAACAACCGTGAATTCCGCTAATAAAACATCGATGTATCGCTTCTAAGAAATGCCGTATCTTTATATCGATGTTTTTAAGAACGAAGTAGCATCCCAAGCCGTGAGGCTTTTTTTGTTATCTATTGAATTAAATAATTAATCAAATATTTGCTTTTGTAGGTTTATTACACACAGATTATTTTATTCTTATGTTCAATTAACATTCAAAAAAATACGTGTTTAACTACAATTTCTAAACTAAATTACACATTTTCCTAAATAAAAGTTGCCATTATATGTGTGTGGCAACGCTTTTCTCTCTGTTTACAAAAAAACAGTAATCAAATAACTGGGGCAAAAGTCAGAATTAATTTTATACATCAAATTTGGTTGTACCCATGATACGATTATAACAGGTACATGCACAAGCCCAGCCTGTTAATGTATACGATACCTACAGTTGTCAAACTTTGTTTACAAGCTACAAAAATGTTAGTATGTATATGTGATTATAAATGATTACAGTGTTGACAATGAAATTACACATGGATGTGTTTCCAATTACATATTGAAGAAAATTACACTACAAATGTTTTTTGTAAGTTGAAATGAAAACAAAAATAAATAAAAATGAAACATAAAGTAGAATTACACACAGATTTTATATGAATGTAATTACATGGCCTACATATGAGAGTAATTGCACACTCTGTGTGATTACACACCCATTGGCAACACTGAATGACTATAGTCATTCATGAATGCCGCGTCTGCAATTGTACTTTAGTTACCCTGTAATTGTTATTTTTAAAAACAAAAGGCATCTGTTTCTGACAATAATAAGTTTGTTTATACCAACAAAATTAATGTGTTTTTTGGTGTTGTAATTTTGTTGTAGTCGTGCATGTACCTAGTATAATTGTACCATGGTTGTACCTTTATATTATTGTATCATGGCTCTACCTATGGGTGTAATAAGAAGCGAATCTTAAGTAATCACAATATTCTGGTTACTTCTGGAGATGTCCATAAGCAAGCTTAAGGCCTCATTATGCGAACATAAAATGGCTTGGCAGTCTTATTTATTTTTTTTCGTAGCACTCATCCGAGACGCTTTTGTATTTCTAGACTATCGAGAAGTAAAATTCTAGCTGATGGAGGGATTAGAATGCAAAAGAAAATTTTTTCTTATGTATTGTACAAACTAAATGTGCAGCAATTTTTTATAACTTCCAAGCAGTTTATTGGTAACTAGCAACTCGTGCGGCACCGCACATTAAGATCATATTGATTTTGCAGTCACTTTTGTTTATTAATAACGACTCTTGAACACGGCAATTCAAACAGGTGTTAAAATATGTTTAGATAAAAAAACACTTATTTTATTTAAAAAAATGCCAGAGTGAATTTTTACTCTAAATCAGGTTTTTATTTCTTAAAACATTTAAATTGAATTTAATCAAAATAAAGTGAGTCACTAAACACAACGCTCAACCCAAAACTCATTCATTCATTCACACATTTATTTGTTTTCAACTATGACTTGACATATGTATATTTTTATTTTTAAAATGGCAAAAAAAAAATTAACTTAATTTTGTGCACATTTTTTTCTGCTTAAAAACAATATGTTTTAGTCTTGTATGTACAATTTTACGTCAAACGGCAAACAGTGAGGCCGACTGTAAAATGTTGATATGAGTTTTAAATAAAGTTTTTAAATGATACAAAAATTATTGAAATAGTTCCCAAATAAGAAAAAATTAAATAATCTTTGACCAGTTTGGTTTGAAATATTATTCAGGTCACATCTACGAAAGTTTATTGATTTCGATGAATTTTTCCATAAATCAAGAGCCACAGCAAAGCATCTTCATAAAAAGTATAAAGAGCCGGCCAAATATATTCACGCAGCACATCAATTAAATTTTGAACGTTAATATTTTTCAGACAAAAAGACTTAGCGAAATCTGATATTATATAAATTGTTTGTTAACTTTATAATTATTAATAATGTTTTTACACTGACATGTTTTTAATAAAAGTTGGTTTTAACGTTAAAATCAACTGTTAAAACCTGGTTTTACCATACCAATTGTTTTTGTTAAAACCAACTTAAAACCAATTCAAAAATTGAATTCAACTTTGCGTTGTGATAAATTAAGTGCTGTCAAGTTAAAATGACCGGCAGCAGCTGATAACGTTTATGCCAGTGAATAACAATAGATGTCGCTTGAGAGACTTTCAACTTAAAAATGGATGCAGTAGCAACAATAATCAAAATATTATGCATATTATGGAAAAATAGAACTTTGAAAGGAAAACAACGAAACGACTGGCTGACATCAATCCGCCAATATTTTTTTTTTAATATACAATAACTTGATTTCCAAATAATTTCCTTTTACAACGCATTGTAAAATTTCCGTGTTTTTCATACAAACAAAATCAGTTGTTGTACAGTTTGTCAAATATGTATGTGTTATAAAAAGAAGAAAAATATACAACAACAAATACACGCATTTCTGCAGGAAATCATTTTTATTTTTGCACAAAGTTATTAGACAGTCTGTAAGTTAAAACCTGAATCTAACAAACTTGCTGAGTGAATGCAAAATCAGCTGTTTATAGTCTTAACGTTAAAGCCAGGTTTTAACTTTCAGTGTGAAAACAGAGAATGCAGAGTGAAGCTAGTCATTCCTATATTACATTATAAAAAATGTATTAATTTATAAATAAAAGTACAATTTTAAGTAGACAAAAGTATTCACACAATTAATAATATTAGTGCTGAATACACCAAAATTAATTTTTTTTTGTGTATGACAAAGTTTTTTATCGTATAATATTGGAAAGTGTCGTTATAAAACATTTTGTGCCAAGTTTATCTTGAAATTTTTTTTTAAGACTCATGGCGATTTCTTTTCTGAAAAAAATTTGTTACACTATACATATGTAACATTTATAAATGTTACCTAGAATCACTCAAAGTGCTACATATTCTGTTCTACAATCGAACAAAGTTAGTTCCTTTTATTTACAACGGTTACATTTTATCATTAATGTACTGTAATGTAGCGGTTTTTAAGGCTATTTGAGAGGTTTTGCGCACACTTTTATGATTTTTAAGCACACATTGACATCACTAATTAGGTGTACAAACATGAAAGCAGCCACAATATTTAAATAAATATTTATTTATATTAATTTTTATGATTATAATTTTCATATTTTGTATTTAAGAAACCTTCTCTCGAAATTATAAACATGACATGCAAAATAAAACCTTCGTTATCAGATTTGGAAAAAATGGCACTATGTACACCTTGAATAAAGTGAGGGTAAAATATGTAACATATTTACATGTTTTTCATGCAACATATTCAGAAAAGAAATTGAAAATTTTTCCCACAGTTGTATATTGTGTACAAACGAACACAGAAATGTAAAACATGTAACATATATGCAATATTTTTGTCAGAAAAGAAATCGCTATCAGATAAACTGAAGAAAATATACATAAGAAGCTGATAGAAAAGACAATTTAGAGCTACTGGAACAAAAAAAATATATGTGGAACTTAGATAAAAGTGAAAAGAAGATAATTTTATGTATCCAGAATCGAAAAAAACATTTAGGAGCTTTTCAAGTTCCTCAACTTCCCATCGTACTGACGGACCTCGAAAGGTTACGTCAAAAGAAGACCTTCCGATTAAAAGAAAAACAAAAAACATTCAAAATTTACTTCTATTATATTGAAAACAGAGTATCTAGAGTAGATAAATAAGGAAATCCGCTGAGAACTTCAAGAAGAACCTGGTACAGTGCCAGTTATTAATATGATATTAATAGGACAAATAAAAAATCGTTAAAGTTTTGCAAAAGGTTTCAAAATTCACGTAAAGACTTCAGGGATAGAGCACTAATTTCCGTTGAAATCAAATTTAATATTTTTCAAACGGATGGAAAAATGCGGGCTTTAAGAGAGCCAAATATCGAATTATGGTAGAACAAGCACCATGACAATGTGGCGGTGTATGGCTGCAGCAGGTGTGAGGAATTCAATTTTCATAGGAGGAGCAATGGAAAAAATGGTTTATTTGAATATACCAAACCGAAAGCATGTTGGGCAGGTTCGAGAACGACCCGAAAACTCAGCCAACTGAGTTTGATTGTCGATTATTCACAAGGTTTCCTACATTCTACATTATCCACCGCAATCACCGTACATGAACCCTGTTAAAAATCTTTCGGATGAATTGAATAGACGAGTGGAAAAGCGTGATATCTCCAGTAAATCATAACTCGAAGAATTTCTGAAGAAATATTGGGATGTTATTGAAATTGGTGCAACAAAAAACTGGTTCATTCCATTTCAAGAAAAAAAAAATGCCCCTACAAAATTTTAATTTGTTTTAAATTTGATTTCACATAATTTG
The DNA here is from genome assembly GCA_949987645.1 of Tachina grossa. Classification (NCBI taxonomy): domain Eukaryota; kingdom Metazoa; phylum Arthropoda; class Insecta; order Diptera; family Tachinidae; genus Tachina; species Tachina grossa. Next base: position 75,627,556 of record OX465275.1, on the reverse strand, counting down.
TATGTGTTAATAATTTTTTTCCACCTGAATTCGTGCCTTGATTATATTTCGCTCAAGCAGCATTTAAAATTCTAATTTTTCTCATATTTATAAGTGTAAGAAACATGTAAACAAATATTTTTCTTAAAAACTTAAAACTTTTTATTCAAAATATATAAGAGGTCGAAATCAAAAGTGGCAATTGGGAACAAGGCATTTGCTTCCATTCTCTCAAAAATACATTCTTTGGATGTAAAAAGGAATTACTGACAACTATTTGTTAAGATGCCAAATTACAAGCGGCAGCGACAATCAGCTGTGCTGTGGAAACCAGCTTGTTATTAGCAATCATTATTATTGTTGTCATTTGTAATTCTAATTTTGAAACAAAGCTTCGAGATTTCAGTCCAAATTAGAAATAAAAACCTTAGAAGACAAAAAACTAATGAAGCTCAAAGCGGGAAAGTGTATCAAATTATTTTTACAACGTTTGTGCCCCACCGTGCAAAAAAGCTGTTTCTTGTGGATTTTCCACTTCATATTTTTTTTGTCTTTCTTAAAATTTATTTTCTGCGTAAATTTAACTGTTGACAGTTCATAGAAAAAGTCCCTGTTAATGTTCGCTCGACCACAAATGACAAAAACTTTTGGCTCAAATTCACAACTTCATAAAAAGAAGATCTTTAATATTTATCTACATGGGAGAATGATTAAATTAATGCAATATTTTAAAAAGAAAACCTGACAAAGGCAATAAAAAAACTACATTCATTTCGTGGAAGCTTAAACGATAATTTTTTTATGTCAATAATTTAAAACTGAGTCAATATGTAATTGTGTTCGTCGTTAAGTGCCCAACAAACTGTAAAGAGTTCGCACTAAAGTGAAAATAATTTGGTGATAAATTCAAATTGCAAAAAAAAATTTGTAAATACATACATCCATACATCAATCCAGTTAAAATCTTAGTGTTTCCGTATTTATAAATCAACCGAGAAAGAATGGCACGTACGATAAAATTTTAATAAATAAGTTTTTAAAGAGCTTGAGATGTGCTTGTGACTGCTTTTGGCGCACGTCACACAAGTTCACGTGGACTAAAATATATAAGTTCATGCACTGCTACGAACTAAATATTTTCACTCGCGGACGCCCACGTACAACGCAAGGCACATCAATCAGGTACCCGCATTTCTACAACAAACATTACAACAGCAATAACCACATGTACTTTGTTGGTATAAATTACCTACTTACTTTTCGAAACAGGGTAGCATCGTCACATTGCATATTTTTATAGGAAATGTCAAACACCATACAAAACTAAATATTCGAAAGGTGTTTATGTATACCAAAATAAAAGCATGCTTTTAGGCTTATACCTACACAATCCAAATTTGACATTTATATTGGTATAATGACATTAGTCACCTGGTATAGTGCTGCCACCTAATAAATGCGCCTTGGTACAACGGATACAAAATTTCTTTTTGTGTTTTCGACACAAAAAAAAAACTTTTTGCACAGACACATACATACTTACTAATTGCATTGTGCCTAGCAAACACGCATTTTTGATTTTAAATTTTGAGTTATTTGAAGTCAAACGCGAAAGTTCATATACTTACATATGCATAATATTTAAATTCATGAAATTCCAAGGTGCACTTATCAGGTGGCAGCACTACACCAGGTGACTAATGTCATTATACCAATCTAAATGTCAAATTTGGATTGTGTGGGTATACGGCTAAAAGCATGCTTTTATTTTGATATACATAAACACCTTTCGAATATTCAGTTTTGTATGGTGTTTGACATTGCCTATAAAAAACATGCAATCTGACGACGCTACCCTGTTTTGAAAAGTAAGAAGGTAATTTATACCAACAAAGTACATGTGGTTATTGCTGTTGTAATGTTTGTTGTAGAAATGCGGGTACCTGATTGATGTGCCTTGTGAAATTCGTTTTGATTGAAATTTACATACATATGTATACGGACATACACACGAGTATGTATGTATGTATGTATGTATGTATTAGAACTTATAAGTAAATAATATATAAAATAGTAATGTTTTAATTAATCCAAGATTTTTTAATAATTTCGCTGAAAGTATTTTAATTACTTTCTTTAGATGGCAATATTTAGCCTGTTGGAAAAAACTAATTGAGTTTTTGAAATAACACCTTTTAGAACGATAATGCGCCTAGAGGTTTTGATAATTATTATTATTATTTTATTTAAATGAACTCAATTATAATAATTTTAATAGCAGCTGTAACGCTCAACCGTAATATTTGTCAATGCACATTACCAGAACAGATTTTGAGCAACTTCATCGGAAAGACGAAGTATTTAGCTCTTTAATTTCCAAGAATGTGTATGCTTGCAGTAGCACCTCAATAAAAAAAACTTTACTTTCTCTTTTTATCCTTTTCTTATTAATGTTCGTACCTACTCATAATAATTTAGTTTTATTTACAAACAATATACATATGTATGGGTCTGTTCGTAAATGCATCACTGCGCCGCAAATGGAAGTTTAAATGTTTTAAAGTGGTTCACTTAAGTAGATAACGCACAAATAAATGCCAAATATGGTGTAAAAACATGATTACTACTAAAACAGATTATGGGCGATCTTGTATTGCATTTTAAATAAAAGTTTGCACGTATGATGCAGAGCAATGATGCATTTACGAACAAACCCTATATTTTTAACAAAAATACATACATATGTACATATACAGGACTTTTTGTTTGCTAGGTGTTTATCAGTATAAAAAATCATATAAAATGGAAAACAGCTGTTCGAAACATTGATGAGAGTTCAACATCTTCACATTATTTTTGATTACATGGAAAAAGTACCAAAATTATTTAAATGGTATCAAATTATTATTTATTATTATCATTATTATTATTATTATTATTTTATACTTGCAAACATTGTAATGACTTTGACATTTATTGAAATTACAATTTAAGCTTCATACCCGTATATACATATTTACATTACAACGTATTATAATTATAACAAATATTTATATTTTTATTATCACTATAATTATTTTGATTATACGTACCTATTTTTATTGTTATTGGTATTATTTTTAAATAAAAATAGTTTTTTGTACGCTTGAATGTATGTTTGTACGCACATATGTATGTATGCATATTTTACAAATTCATACATACATATGTACATATATATATATGTGTATGTATGCATATTAACAAAAAATAAACACATACGATTGGCAAACTCTGGTTAGATTTTATAAAAAAAAAACTTTTTTACAAATCTAAATTTATTAAATATGCCATGTACGTATACAAATTAACCACTCAAAAGCTTAAATTATTAAAAGAAACAAAAGTACCAAATCAGGGCTATTGTGCCAAACTCTCATTCAATATACATATATCCCATCACTGTCTACAAATGTCACGTAACGTCGTCATGAAATTCTATTTTCTGCAGGTTCAGACGTTACATTTACGTGCCATTTCAGTCAGGTAAGCGCTTGCATAGCTTTTCATGCAACAGATTCGATCAGCTGACACATTTACATTTACAGTTCTACATTTACAGTCGGATAATTCTGCCTTAAAGTCTAAAATCAAATGCTATGCAAATACTCACGGGATTAATTTTTAAGCCGCACAATTTTTGTTCTTTTTAGAACACACGAGACTAATTCATCTGGCATAAAAATGTATACGTACACACAGCTTTGTGTGTATTAGTGTTTTTTGAATTCTTTTAGTCTTGTTTTAGACCATGGGTGAACATCATGTAGCAAATTTTTGCAAATCGAATTCACACGTATTCTTATTCTCTTTCATTTAGTCTTATCTGCTTATCTTTTCACTCATTTTTCTCAAACGCACTGCGAGAAATTTATTGTGTATGCTGTTTATGTTAAAAAATGCTTTTGCTTACGCGAAAATTAAAAATTATTTTCTCTTACAAATTGATTTTTAGTAGTTTTAAACTCAGAATTTAAGTGAATAATAATGCTTATTTATCAGTTTTTGTTGAAACGGTTTTCTAGAAAAAAATTCTTTCATAAAAAAATCATATAAGAATTACTTTTATTAGTTGTTTCTGCCTGTGTGTTTATCTTTTTCGCACACTTACACAACCTTAAATTTATCTTGGTCACCCATGTTTTAGACTTGGCAGTTTTTCTTGAAGCAGTTATCTTCAATTCTCTTTTAAAACTGCTCGTTTGTTTACACTCAGACGGTTTCTTGTTTAATTTTCCTATTGTTTTAATGCTGCGAATGAAATAACAAAAGAGAATTGAAGTAACTTATCTGTACAAGCAAGTCAGTACCCCTCTTCCAGCGATACTAGCTATTTATAATCGAAACGCGCTACTCCCTTCTTAAAACGCGCTAGAACGCGCTAAGTTAGAACATTGTCAAATATTTATAGCAAAAACGCGCTATTTTCTACGCGCTAAATTAAATTTCAATAAAAGTCGATGTACGTATTAGTACTCGTATCACAATTAATTTTTCAGATTTTGCAATATTGCTTCCTCGACATTATGTTTTAATACAGAATCAGAATCGCCTTCCAAATAATCGAAATCCTTAGTTTTTCCTTCTAATTTATTTGTAAAACTTTGCAACAACATATAAATTGTGGAATAGTTTTGCGATTCAAATGCTTTTTGTACTTCAGCTATAATAGATGCTTTGTAATTTATGTAAATTTCTTGGGTCATTGTATGTAGAACATATTTTTAGTTGTGAAATTTCAAAATATTTGCCATTACAGTATTAAAATGCGTTTTTAATTCTAATCAATATCAAGCGAATTTTGTTTGCGACAGCTGAATCATTAACAAATTTAAAAAAATTTATCAGAGTTTTTGATATTAGAAAATTGTTAAATTTATACAAAAAAAGTTAAAAAATATTGAACTGAAATGGTATTATTGACTTTATTCAAAACGCGCTAGTTTAGCGCTTTTTTTTATTAAACACGCTAAGACGGAAAAAAGCGCGCTTGGCATAGTTAAAACGCGCTAAATTGGCATCGCTGCCCTCTTCTTTCTTCTTTCCTCTCTCTCCCATAAACTCAGACTTGCTTCAAGAAAAACTGCCGAGTCTAAAGGCCGGGGCACAATGCATACGTCATACGTTAAACTTCGGCTTTTTCAACTGACAGCTAAGTTGAAATACATGGTTTCTTATGAGGGCTGTTACATTCAGTACGTGTCAGTCAACGCAAAGTACAAAAACTGGACAACTTTTAACTTTTTGCGTACGTTGAGTAGTTTGACAGATGTTGGTTGGTTTTTTTTGGTATGTTCTGAATTAGATTTTTGTGTTTTGTGACAGCAAAATAAAATTAAACAAAAGAAATAAACGAAATAATTAAAAAATTTGAATTAAATAAATAAAATGGAGAATCAGCCTATTGAAATGCTTCCGTCAATAAAGTACTCATTGTGCCAATCTTCTCCGTTGTTGCGATAATGTCAGTTGAAAAAGGCGAAGTATAACGTATGACGGATTCATTGTGCCTCCTGCTTAAAACATAAGTTAACATTTGCTGTTTTTCAAGTTGTGTGTGTATTGGTTTTGTGACGATGATGTGGGGTTGTACCTAGTTAAAAAATTATGCCAAACACGATATCACTCTTTGTCTCTCTCACCGCCAAACAGGCATGTTATGCCAGAACAATTGTTCTCGTGTGTGATAGGCAGCGTGACCGTTTGTGCTACTAAAGTATCAATTTGCTACTTTATTACATTTTTGATACTTTTAGTGACACTTTTTTAAAATCAGCTAAAACTGCTACTTTTTGTTACGCTTTGACCCTTTTTGCCCCTTTTTAGAAATACCATTACGTGATTTATTTTTTTCGCAGCAATATGCTTGTGTATTAAGCAGCCCATCCATACACGATTCAATTCAATTTTCAATTGAGTCGGTTGTTGTTCAAATCAAAGCGTGTATGGCTTTGTCAATTGATTAGTTTGGCAGTTGTCGAGTTGGTTGAAGAAAAATCAAAATATTTTGATTTTTCATGTTGACTAGTAAATCTTTCAATTCCATTGTGCTGTGTGTTTTCGAGTCTCTTGATTAGCTGTCAAAATTTATGTTTCTAGCCTTATTTTGTATAGAAAAATTTATGTATTTTTAAAATTGTATTTAATTTCATTGAATTCTAAATAAAAAATATTAAAAATTATGAATAAATGCAATAGAAGTTTTAATTTTTAAAATTTTTAATTTTGAAAATATATAAATTTGACAGTTGAATGAAAATCTTTCAATTCAGTTTATGAAGTGTGTGGCCAAGAATCAATTCAATTGAAAGACTCAATTCACAATTGAATTGAAACGTGTATGGGGTGCTTTAGTATTATTTCTTATGACAGACAGCGTTGGCAACTCGGTGCTTTTCGAACCGTTTTTAGTGCTTTTTGAAATTTTCGACGCGAAAAATGTTGAAGTTAGTGCTCGATGCTTTTTTAAACTAATTTTTGATGCTTTTTATTTCTTGGCGGTGGCACTAAACCCAAAATTTAAAAATAATTTCTCTTATATAATATATTTATATATATATATGTTTTTTGAAGAAGTCTAACATTTAAAAAACATAAGCACTGAAGTTAAATGGAACATTTCAAAATATTCTAATAAGATTGTACAAAACTTTGTTGAAGAAATACGTGCATTTTATTCTCAAACTTTCACATTTTAAGCACAATTAATAGAAACAGTGTTTTGCCACACGACAAAGAAGACATAATGCAAGTATAGTCTAATAGCGAAATATTTTCTAGTCAAACTTCAATGTTTAAACGCAGAAGTTGATCACGTTTTTACCTTTAGTACTTTATTTAAGTCTAAAATACGTAAAAAGTTGTCCTTACACTTGGCTTTATATAAAATCGGTCTGAAACGAGAAAATTGTGTTGCTAATAGAGCTGCCGTTTTAGATTACATATTTATAACCTACTTCGTTACTTTTTTCTAAAATAAAAGTACAAATAATTTAAGTTTATATAACTTGGTTAACTTGCAAATTACTTTTTTTTAATTTTGTAACTTTGTTATTAATATTGCGTTTGCTGTGAAAGAATGTTTCCACAGCATTTTATAATAAAAATCAAATTTTGAATGTCTTGATTTTAAAAAAATTAACCACTACTCCCATCGAGTTCAAAATCTAATCACAAGTCAAAAAGACTTGCCAACTGCTGCTAACTTAACGAATTTCAGGTGATTTGTTTCTTCGTTGACAAAAGAAATTAAATTTTTTATAATAACTTAAAAAGGTTTCGTCATATTGATTATAGAGTTCACTGATTCTCATAGATTCAAAATGTGTATCGGATGCTTCAAATTTGAAGTTTTAGGGATAAAATGCAAGGTCAACCGATTTCTATATTTCTTATATACAAACTTTTTTTTAATAAAACAAATTTTAATTTAGTGCTTTTTTACTTAAATTGCGAGATTTTTTCTGGTTTTAGTGCTTTTTGAAATTTAAAAGTTGACAAAGCTGATGACAGTCTATTTTTTTATATCAACCTTTACAAAAGCTGTCATTTTTGTAACAAAGTTTGAGTTGATTAGAAGAAATAAGCAACTGTCTATTATTAAATTTGTTGGAAGTTTGTTTCGGAAGATTGGAGTCCAACAGAAGATCTTGTCAAGAAATATATAGCCACATTTCCAAAAATTTTAAACCTCAGAAAATTTTGCATATATTATTTATTTAAAGTACAACAATTTCTGATTATATTATACATACATATAGTTACTTTTATATAGAAAGACCCTAACACAATTTTTTTAAATCGAGTTTTTTGTATATTTTGATAGAACAATTATGTATGTTCGAAAAAATTTAAAAATTTCCATTTGAAAAAAAATGAGTTAGGGCCTTTCTATATTAAGATAACGATATGTATGTACTACATGCTTATTGTTTCGATTAAGCAACGTCTATATTGATTTCTTTCCTGCTTAAGAAAATCATCAGTAGATTTCAACCCGAACATTTTTGAAATAAGCTAAAAAACTTCATATGGCACACAAAATAATAAACAGTAAAATAAATATGAGTGATGCTTTTCCTTCTGACGGAGTTTTCTTTAATTCGGAAAGATTTTCGTCATCCTACGTCAAATAAATATATTTCGGTATTTCTTATACATATAAGATATTCATGAATTGTTAACTAGTTTTTTTTTATCTATAAATTGTTAATGTTTTTGTTATCTTTTTCAATTATTACTTGTAAATAAAATATCAACCGTTTTTTTTAAGTAAGAAAATGATTATAAATAAGTTTTGATTTTAAATTGCTTTATTAAAAAAAGAGTTAACAGTTCATGTAAATACCATGATACAATAATATAAAGGTAAAACCATTCTCTCTTTTCGTCGCCATATTAACCTTCTGACGTTTACCCCGATTATTTTTTACTCTCAAAAATATTGCTACCGTATTCATTTGTAAAATCCGAGTTTTTTGATTACTTTTTTGACTGATATGCTTTTTTAATAAAAAAATGTTTTATAATCAGCCCAATCATGAATATTCCCTCGGAATTCGTTTCTCACGGAAAATAATTTCCTCGAGAAAACATTCCTCCAATCATAAATTTCTTGGGAACAAAAAAGAGTAATACGTGGCATCACCGCAGTACGAAGCTCGTTGTTTTGCTTGTTTGTTAACATTTTGTTTCTCCCTTTTCTTGTAGTGAAAGAGTAAATAAAATTATTAACATTTACCAAATTGTAGAAATAAGTTTATAAATGATTTATTTGGGCACTGTTTGTGTTTTTCCACACACAAGAACTATAAAATAGAAGTTTATGTATATAAATTCTTGTTTAATGGAGTATTAAGTGTATTTTTATGTAGACTCCCTTCTGTTTTGCAAGTGAAAGATTTTTAGTGAAAAAAGAAAGTTCAACTGCGTTCATGATACCTACTTTTTTCCCGGGGAGTTTTTTTTATTCCCGCATTTGGTAAACAAAGGGAAAAAACAAATTCATAATAGGAGAAAAGGGAAAAGTGAAAAAACTCGCGCGGAGTTTTTGTTCATGATTTTGCTGAATAAAAATATTGAAAAATTCATCACTATTGCATTAATATATATTAATATACTTATATAATAAATAATTGTGATATGTGTAAAAAAATAAATGTCGAGCAATGAACTGCATATACAACAATTGCAGTAATACCAAGCATTTCAGCAAAGGCACGAGTTTTTTCAATTTCCTTCAATTCCATATTTGCGGCAGAAATGGATAGAAGCATTATAGAAATGGAACATTTCAAAATATTCTAATAAGATTGTACAAAACTTTGTTGAAGAAATACGTGCATTTTATTCTCAAACTTTCACATTTTAAGCACAATTAATAGAAACAGTGTTTTGCCACACGACAAAGAAGACATAATGCAAGTATAGTCTAATAGCGAAATATTTTCTAGTCAAACTTCAATGTTTAAACGCAGAAGTTGATCACGTTTTTACCTTTAGTACTTTATTTAAGTCTAAAATACGTAAAAAGTTGTCCTTACACTTGGCTTTATATAAAATCGGTCTGAAACGAGAAAATTGTGTTGCTAATAGAGCTGCCGTTTTAGATTACATATTTATAACCTACTTCGTTACTTTTTTCTAAAATAAAAGTACAAATAATTTAAGTTTATATAACTTGGTTAACTTGCAAATTACTTTTTTTTAATTTTGTAACTTTGTTATTAATATTGCGTTTGCTGTGAAAGAATGTTTCCACAGCATTTTATAATAAAAATCAAATTTTGAATGTCTTGATTTTAAAAAAATTAACCACTACTCCCATCGAGTTCAAAATCTAATCACAAGTCAAAAAGACTTGCCAACTGCTGCTAACTTAACGAATTTCAGGTGATTTGTTTCTTCGTTGACAAAAGAAATTAAATTTTTTATAATAACTTAAAAAGGTTTCGTCATATTGATTATAGAGTTCACTGATTCTCATAGATTCAAAATGTGTATCGGATGCTTCAAATTTGAAGTTTTAGGGATAAAATGCAAGGTCAACCGATTTCTATATTTCTTATATACAAACTTTTTTTTAATAAAACAAATTTTAATTTAGTGCTTTTTTACTTAAATTGCGAGATTTTTTCTGGTTTTAGTGCTTTTTGAAATTTAAAAGTTGACAAAGCTGATGACAGTCTATTTTTTTATATCAACCTTTACAAAAGCTGTCATTTTTGTAACAAAGTTTGAGTTGATTAGAAGAAATAAGCAACTGTCTATTATTAAATTTGTTGGAAGTTTGTTTCGGAAGATTGGAGTCCAACAGAAGATCTTGTCAAGAAATATATAGCCACATTTCCAAAAATTTTAAACCTCAGAAAATTTTGCATATATTATTTATTTAAAGTACAACAATTTCTGATTATATTATACATACATATAGTTACTTTTATATAGAAAGACCCTAACACAATTTTTTTAAATCGAGTTTTTTGTATATTTTGATAGAACAATTATGTATGTTCGAAAAAATTTAAAAATTTCCATTTGAAAAAAAATGAGTTAGGGCCTTTCTATATTAAGATAACGATATGTATGTACTACATGCTTATTGTTTCGATTAAGCAACGTCTATATTGATTTCTTTCCTGCTTAAGAAAATCATCAGTAGATTTCAACCCGAACATTTTTGAAATAAGCTAAAAAACTTCATATGGCACACAAAATAATAAACAGTAAAATAAATATGAGTGATGCTTTTCCTTCTGACGGAGTTTTCTTTAATTCGGAAAGATTTTCGTCATCCTACGTCAAATAAATATATTTCGGTATTTCTTATACATATAAGATATTCATGAATTGTTAACTAGTTTTTTTTTATCTATAAATTGTTAATGTTTTTGTTATCTTTTTCAATTATTACTTGTAAATAAAATATCAACCGTTTTTTTTAAGTAAGAAAATGATTATAAATAAGTTTTGATTTTAAATTGCTTTATTAAAAAAAGAGTTAACAGTTCATGTAAATACCATGATACAATAATATAAAGGTAAAACCATTCTCTCTTTTCGTCGCCATATTAACCTTCTGACGTTTACCCCGATTATTTTTTACTCTCAAAAATATTGCTACCGTATTCATTTGTAAAATCCGAGTTTTTTGATTACTTTTTTGACTGATATGCTTTTTTAATAAAAAAATGTTTTATAATCAGCCCAATCATGAATATTCCCTCGGAATTCGTTTCTCACGGAAAATAATTTCCTCGAGAAAACATTCCTCCAATCATAAATTTCTTGGGAACAAAAAAGAGTAATACGTGGCATCACCGCAGTACGAAGCTCGTTGTTTTGCTTGTTTGTTAACATTTTGTTTCTCCCTTTTCTTGTAGTGAAAGAGTAAATAAAATTATTAACATTTACCAAATTGTAGAAATAAGTTTATAAATGATTTATTTGGGCACTGTTTGTGTTTTTCCACACACAAGAACTATAAAATAGAAGTTTATGTATATAAATTCTTGTTTAATGGAGTATTAAGTGTATTTTTATGTAGACTCCCTTCTGTTTTGCAAGTGAAAGATTTTTAGTGAAAAAAGAAAGTTCAACTGCGTTCATGATACCTACTTTTTTCCCGGGGAGTTTTTTTTATTCCCGCATTTGGTAAACAAAGGGAAAAAACAAATTCATAATAGGAGAAAAGGGAAAAGTGAAAAAACTCGCGCGGAGTTTTTGTTCATGATTTTGCTGAATAAAAATATTGAAAAATTCATCACTATTGCATTAATATATATTAATATACTTATATAATAAATAATTGTGATATGTGTAAAAAAATAAATGTCGAGCAATGAACTGCATATACAACAATTGCAGTAATACCAAGCATTTCAGCAAAGGCACGAGTTTTTTCAATTTCCTTCAATTCCATATTTGCGGCAGAAATGGATAGAAGCATTATAGATGATGGTGTGCTACCAAAAAATCCTTTGGTTTGTTCTGTTCACTTCCATATGAATATAAAAAAACATTGGACCCGTTTGAGCCTAAGTGCAATTCCTCTTCAAAGGTAACTGCCATATTAAATACATCCATTACATTATTGCTTTAAAGCAGTGTTGTCCACACGTACACTTTCACATTCTGGGAGTATACTCCGTATTTCGAAACGAAAGAAAATGCTTTCGAATTTGAGTATTATTAACATTAGCGGAATTCACGGTTGGATTTGTAGATCTTTTGCATATTGTAGCTTCGGTAAATTTTGTTGAATTTAAAGCAAAGCAACAACAATTTACCAAAGCTACAAGATATAAAAAATCTACAAGGCCAACCGTCAATTCCGCCAAGGCTGTGAAATGTTTCAGTAAATGTTGCAATGCTCAAAAAAAACCGTAGAGCTTTTACACTAAAAAAAATAGTTAGGAATATCAACAAAACACATTGATATACATAAGTTTTAATATAGTAAAAACTAATTTTATTGCAAAATGTACAAATCGAAAATTATTCGACTTCGAGCCGGTTTTTAAATTGTAAAAAAACCGGACTATTCGACATTCGAAAAATCAACATTTTGAAAAAAACCAACAACCGTTTTGTTAAAAAACCGGGTTTTAAAATTGGTTGAAAACCCGAGTCGATCACCCTAGTACACATCTGTCATTTCTTGTGTTGTTATTTTGTGGTGTCAATTTCAAAATGTTGAGCACGTGGTCCACATTATTAGTAAATATTTTATATGGAAGGCAATGACAAACCTTGCCACTAGTACACATTATTGCTATGTCACAAAATGCCAATGTTACCCGTTTTAGACAGGAAAAGTTTACTTTGCGAAGTCTTAATTCAGCTGGGAGAAAGACAGAAAGAGATAGTGTTCCTCTCTCCGCTGAATTAAGACTTTGTAAAGTAAACTTTGCGTGTTTAAAAGGTGTATGTGTGTACTCGACATTAGAATTATAATTACACATAGTTTTGTTTTAATAGTGTATTCTAGAGATGGGCGCATGTCGAGTGTTCGTGACAGAAAATCTGAATTCGTGCCACTAAGGAAACAATTTATTCATTTCTATCATCAAACATACAAAACCATGATAGTCTAGGGGCCTCTTTTTTGTTATGCTTTTTTGCTATTCAGTTTGACTTCGTGCGTGTTGTGCAGTATCGTCTTGAGTAAATTATTCCCGAGCGTGTTTCTTGGTAATCATAATATTCGTGTTCGGATCGTGTCGTGTTGGAAAAATTCGACACACACCTATCTCTAGTATATGTACAAAAATAAAATAAAATTAAGCAATTAAAAATTTAACTGTGTCAATTAAACTTTTTAACTAACAAAATTAAAAAAAAGAGTTTAATCAACTCAGTTACATTTTTTATTGAACTTTCAATCAATTATATTTTTAACCAAAGTTTTACTTACTTGATTATTTGTTTTTTTTTTCTTTTTAATTAAACATGCAAGGTGCTAAAAAAGATGCACATTTCATATTCTCTTAGGATGCAAATTTTTAAAGGCTGTTTTAACTTGCATGTTTATAAATACAGTTCGGAGATTTCTAATAATTAACAAGTTCGATAGATATTAAGTTAAAATCAATTAAAAACAATTCTTCTAACAAATTTACTTATGAAATTCTAATGAAATTTTCTTAATTTTGTGTCGTGAATGCGTAAGAACTCGTGTTCAGCTTTAAAAATATATTGACATTCACATGCAGCTTTACTTAATTTAATTTTAAACTTAGTTTGGGAAGGGTGGTGCTATACCGCACCACCACTGAGAGACCCACTTGGGTCTATTGTGGTTAATCTTAAATTTAATTACAATCACAAGTAAGTATCGAGAGACATGAAAAAATCACAACGATTGTCTGAAGAGACGACAAAAAAAATTAGCGGGTTTTTCTAAAGTTTACCTACAAATCTTATGCATTTAAAATCCCCTAATAAGATATTGCGAACCATTTTAATCTTCCAACTTTTCTGTGTGTAATGCTAAAAACGCAATGAGGCCGAACAACGAGTTTCGCTGCGTATATTCGTCTTTTGAAGAAAATTACATTTAACGACTAACACTTCTACTAAAAATCTCTGTCTTGCTATGGATATTTTTGTATTCCATGGATAACAAGTTATGCAAATATTCAGTGGGAAGAAAATCACTTGCATGTGAATTAGAGAGCTGCGTAAACAGTCTTGAAATGTAAAAACGTCATGATTTTTAAATGTATTCACGTCGCATGCTTGTTAGTTTTCATATTGTACGTTTGAGTGTGTTTGTAATATGTAGATGGCAAGCTATTATGTGATTAACCGCATACAACTAATGTTAATGCATGTGTGTGCCTTTGCATGTCGCAGAAAAATAAAAGATCATACACACATACATGCATAGGGTTGCCAGACGGCCTGGAATGGCCTGGATTTTCCAGTTTTTTAGAGCCTTATCCATTTACCAGCTAACATAGAATTTATCCAGTTAAAAATTATTTCTTAAATTTTGAAAAATAATTTCTTTATTAATTATATTATTTAATTAATTACACAGCGGAACAGTGGTTTTATTGCTTCATTTAAAATAGCCGATCCAATGTATTTTTATCTGCTGATTACGATGGCATGATTAGTTTTTCCCCAGCAGCTCTAGTTTTAAAGATATAGTGACAATTAGCATATGCCTAATTTATGCCACTTTTTTATAATTCACTTAGTATATCACGAATGGTCCCCAAAACTTAAAAATACTTTCTGGATTATTAAATTTCATTAAATTCTATTTGAGTAGATGAACATTGAGTATATCATGATATCGTACTCTTATTACATGGATGTTAAAAATCGTGTCTTTTTGGTTTAGTTCTTAAATTTTTTTTATTTAAATTTTTGAAATTAAATTAACTGGTTCTTATGTATTTTTGTCCGCTGATTACGAATATAGTTTTATTATTTATATATCACCTCTAGTCTCACAAAAAAAAAGACTAAAATTTTTTCTCTCTCATGCCTTCCAAAAAAATTTGTTTTTTGTATCACATATCTGATCAATGCAATTATTACGTAAAATAAATGTTGAATTGACCAGTCCAGAAAATGTTTGTTTTATTTGTAGTTAATTTTAATTTTTAATGCAAAATTATTGGGCCTAATCACGAGTGTGGTATTTCTATTTTGTACAAGACTAAAGAATATTGCTTTACAAACTCTTCGTATTCGAAATACGACACTCGTAATTAGGCTCACTAAAATAATCAGAACTTATCAAAAAATAGAGGCTACATTGAAAATCAGCGACGTCATATTATTAGAAATAATATTTTTTTATGGCGTAAGAAAAGAAAAATTCGAGATATTATTTATTAAATATAATACACAAATCTCTGAAACTAGAGGGTATAAGATTATAAGAAATCTTTTTTCGTAACTAGCGGACAAAAATTCATAACGACTAGTTATTTAAGTAAAAAATATAATAAAAAAGTTTTATGGACTAAACTATGCTCCTCAATGTAAAGCTATCGAAATAAAGGAAATTGTTTTACAGATTAAAACTAATGACGGAATCGCAATCAGGAGATAAAAATACATAGGGATCAGCTTTTCTTATTAAAACAAGGCAAAAATTTCAGTTTTCTGGTTGTGTTTTTATATCTTCTAAGGAAAAATTTTTAATACTAAATAAAAAGAAACAATAGTGCTTGCAAATGTACAACCAGTTGTAATTTTCCCTACAACCAAAACAATATTTTCAAAAAGCATCAACACTTTGCTTTTTAAGCTTATTTTTAAATTGTCCAGTTATTTTTTCAAAATCCAGTTGAATTTTTTCCATTGTCCAGGTATTTGACTTTTGCTATATGGCAACCCTATACATGCATGACGTTCGTACACGCTCTTATGCGTAGAAAGAAGCTAGTATTACAAATTCTTCCATCACGAAGTGTTTTCTTCTTTACTGTTATACCTACAATACTCAAATAAATTTCTTGCAAACAGTGTTGTTAACGTTTGTTTTATAAGATTTCGCTGTAGTAAAGCATTTGAAAAATCCCTCATGTCTTGAAAGTTCTTATAAGAAGTCTTATGCAGGAGACTAATGTGAATATACACCAAAAAAATTATGATTATGTACTTGCAATAAAAATAAATGCAAAAATCGATATCAAGTCTTGAAATTGATTAAATGTCGCTTAAACTCTAAGGGCCATTATTACATCCCAAAGTTAAAGTTCCTGATAGTTAACCTTAACATTAGCTAACGTGAATGATAAAGTGACCATTAATTTTTTTCATTATTACAACTGTCGGATAAAATAAGTAATACAAATGATGTATTGTGGCAACATTGGTGTAGATACCGGCTACTTTGACTGTTAAAATGCTTAAAGTTCACTTTGAAAGTTACCATGAGGATAAACCTGCTGTTAGCTTATCAGTCACTTTTACATTAATGTTTACTTGTAATAATCAAAATATATTTGCCTGTCAGATAACATCCTAAAATTAACTATTTGTAAGTTGTAATAATGGCCCTAAGAAAGGCAGAAATTTGGAATAAATCACACCTATAGCGAAAATGTTGCAAACTCGCAACTAAAACTAAACTAATATTTCATAATCTCGCTAGAACTGTAAGGTAAGTCATTAACAGGAGAGAAAGCACAAAACATTTTGAAAATTCGCCAAGGCTTGCAAAAATTTTAAATTTTAAGTCCCTAAATAAAAATATATAAGGAAAGCCAAAAATTTTGCAACAATTATATCGTTCGCAAAAATAACAGAAATTCGCGTAAAATTGCAGAATTTTCAACAAGCCACAATTTTTACATAAAATCGCTAAAACTTTCAGAAATGCTATAAATTGGTAAAATATTGTTTAAAATTAATTTCTTAGTGACGACTAAATAAAAGAGCATAATCATGCGTGCGATTTTGTTATCCACAATTGTGGTATGGCGTGCGGTTCACTGTAATAAAACCAAATCACTACAATGAAATTTTTTTGATATTTTCGAAAAAACAAAAAAATTCAAACAGAAATAAACCTATCGCTAGTTTGCTATGCGCGGCAATTTTAGTCCAACGTACTGATTGAGTGTATTTTCATATACATAAATGTGTTTTTTTCATCCGACGAATATTCGTACCGAAAACTTTGTAGTTCGTCTCAATTGCTTATAACATAAGTCTCTTATATCATTATTATCATTATGTTATATCCATAGTATGTATCTTCACTTTAAATGCAAACTGACGTGACTAGACAAAAATTCGAAATCGAGTTTTTGATTGATTATGGTTAATTTTATAAAACTACATGTTCACGCAATTATTTAGACCTCTGCGATCAAAAATTACGACAATATAAAAGATGTACAAACGGACATAATTGAGAATGCATAAATTTTTTGTTGCAAAGAACGTTATTAACATAAAATCTTAAATATATATAAAAATGAAATAAATGGTTAAAACATCTAGTAAGTAATCCAACTAAAAGTAAATTTCGAAGAAAATTTCAAGAAAAACCTTTTTTGTTTCTCCTGTAAAAATATAGCTATGTCCGTTTGCATTTAAGATGACGATATATTAATATCCAGCCAAAAAAAAAAAAACATGGCAAAAATGGGATTGAATGAATCATAGGTCCTGATAGGGTTTGCCAAAAACTGTGGAAATTAAAAAAAGAAGAGAGGTGTCTTAGGACACCCGGTTGTAGCTATGCTGCTTAGTTATATAAAACAAAAATAATGTGTTAAATATATTGGTTATGCATATATTTATTTTTTTTTTTTTTTTTAATGCATGTATTTATTTATTGTATCTTCATATATGAACTAACAATAAGTATTCAAATCTTAAATCTATAAAAAAAAATTATTAGGCCCGACCAGTGTCGGACATAAACTTAGTGGTAGTTATAAATAATACATTAGTAGTGATAATCAAAAAAAAAAGGGGGGGGGGAAAGTATTTTCAAGTAGTCCCATCTGGAGTGTTAGGTATAAAAGCCCGTTATTTATTTTATTATTATTATTTATTTATTATTATTTTATTTTATTTTATTATTTTCTCCTTTTTTGGAAAGGTAGAAATATTGTCAAGTTGGCAGATTATCTAGAAATTATATGACACCCTTACGATTACAAATTTATATCATACATAACATATTTCTGTGTTAGGTATTGTACCAAACAAGAACTTGGTCAAAATTTATATCTCACAACTTTTAATGGCCGAAATTTTGGATAGGAACTTGGCCGTTTTTCACATTTATGTTTTTGTGAGGATTTTTAATTATCCATAAGCGACAAAAATTTAAGTTTTCAGAAGACCTTGTTTTTAGTATTCAAATATGGTTTACAACATACATAACGAGCCTTATTTCCAATTTTATCGTAAGAGACATGTTATCGAAAAGACTTTTTTATTGAAATTAAAATTTTATGGGTCTATCCATAGTTTAGAATTATAAAAATTCCGAAATTGTTGCTGACTTTTAAGATACGGTTTTATAAGTTTATCGTAAGCGACAATTTACGTATGTAAAACAAATTTGAATATCATAAAAAAAACTTCTCCTGAAAAATTTAATTTATGTCCCTTCCGATTAAATAAAAAAAAGGCTCGATAAATTGTCGCTTACGATAAAATTTCAGGATGTAGGACAATAAAACTTTAATTTCAATTCAATTCAAAACTTTAATTTCAATCGAAAACAGGTTTCGATATACATACATATATTTATGTATGTATATATATATTTAATGTTTGAAAATGCATAAAAATTCATACCTATGTATTATAACAAATATATAATATGTATGTGCCATAAAAATACCTGTAAATACTAATAAGTTTGTATAAAAACAATGAATTCAAAACTATTTCAATAATTTTTTTAAAATTTAAATCTGGCATTATACTTTTCTTCTGTAGAACATTTTAGCAGAATTTTTTTTTACAGATTTAGCATTCTCCCATCAAAAAAAATTCTGCCAAATGCTTTTTGCCAGAATTTGCTTAAAATAAAAAATTTTAATTTGTTAAATTTTTTTAGTGTAGAAAGTAATTCTATTCATAAATATAAAATTGTTTGTTTGTTTCCTACGTAATGTAGATACAACAAATACCTATGTATTATATGTTATGTATTGTATACATACATATGTGGGTATATTGAGCCCTATTTTCAATTATCCGTAAGGGGCAAAAATTAAAGTTTTCAGAGGACGGGTTTTTATAGTATCCAAATATACTTTACCATACATGAATTATCGCCAAGATAAAATTGTACTGCCTGTATTTTAAAAAATATCAAACATTTCGACATTTTGATAATTCTCAACTATGGGTTGGCCATAGTTTTAATATTAGTTAAAAAGCAACATCTTGCTGACAATTAAACCGAAAATAGGTCTCGATATACCTACATACATATATTATATGTAGGTATATACCCTGGAGGAAATGTCGATGGTAAAATGTAATGAGTCGCTTTTGACTTTGTCACCAGTACTACTCTACAATTATGCCCCATACAATACTTTGTGCTATAGACATTTAGCATGTGCTTGTAATTGGAAATCTACTAGTAACTCAAAAAATTAACCAGGTACTGACTGCGTAGTTCTTATAGCAACATAGAGACATACCAACCAGACTTTACTGATACATTTCTGTACTTTACGTTCACACAAATTTGTGTATATTAACAAGTTGTTCAAAAATTCACCAGAAATACATCTGTTTGCTCTCTTTCCTTTACACTGATGAATAGAAGAAAAACTGTAGACAATATAACTAATAAGCTTGTGACCAGAATTTTAGTGTTGACATGAAGACACTTGGCCTCAGTCTTAAAATACATAAATATTCATATTCATACATATATACATATGTATGTGCTATAAAAACACCTGTTAATACTAATAACTTTGTATAAACATGAAATTCAAAGCTTTTTCAATAAAAATTTTTAAATTCAAATCTGGCATTTGGGGGTGGCGTTGGCTGAAGTAGTTAACACGTTGACTACAAAACCGAAGATCCTGCGTTCAATCCCTGTATCCGACAGCCATTAAATAACAACAGCACGCATTTTTCTGATGTGCATTAGTGTCCCTTTGTATCAGTTGTTGTAGGAAAGTTCAAGTGATGAAGGCATAGTCACTGGTCACTGAACTATACCGACTTCAACAGATGCTAAGCGTAATGTAAAATAAAAGCGCCCTCCTTCGTCGGTATTGTGAAGCAGAATCATCGGCGAAGTAAAATAACCAATAAAATGGCTACTAAACACAGCTTCAAAATTTAATACGCCTAATTTGAGACCAGAAGGCGCTACAACACTGCATTATTACAAAAAAAAATGCGTGCAAAAAGCAGAGTTGTAAAAGAATGCAGCTTTCTTCTATCTCTTCTTTCACCACCTGCCTTCTATCACTTTCCCTTTCCGAAATAAGGTAACACCTAGTAATAGTAGTAGGCATTAATTGCCTGAGTGTTACTTCTCTTAAAAAAAAAATTATACATTTGTTCCGTAGAACATTTTAGTAAATTTTTATACGGATCTAGCATTCTCTCATGATCATTTTCTGGCAACACTGCACAGCACACACTCAGCCAGCGATGCATTTTGAGTTTTTTGTTTTAGGGCCAAACAGTGTTGCCAGAAAATGAGGATGAGAGAATGCTAAATCGGTATAAAAAAAATCTGCTAAAATGTTCTACAGAAGAAAAGTATAATGCTAGATTAAAATTCAATACAAATTATTGAAACAGCTTTAAATTTCATGTTTATACAAACTTATTAGGGTTTACAGATATTTTTATAGTACACACAAACATAAAATAGTAAATAATTGTGTTTTTTGGAATTGTTACAATTACGTTTAAAAACTTTTTAATGCACCAATAATCCCAAATTAATATTGTACTTATTCAGTAAAATATTTCTTCATTAAAAATACACTAAAATTGATTAATAAGGTGTTTGCTGCGCATATCACTGTTGCTATTCCAGATCATCAGGGTACCTTTACAATGCAAGGCATGTACATTTATGAGTAGAATCCTCTATACAGAAGAATTTTTTTAATAAATTATAATTTTATATTTTCAATAAAATCTGCCAGAAAGCATTTAGCCGAATTTTTTAAAAGTTTAATGCTTTTTAACTAATGAAAATGCCAGATCTGGTAGTGAAAATGTTAAAATGGCAACAATGGGGCCAAATTAAAGATTTGAAAGAGCCAAAATAACTTGGATAGGGCCAAACAAAGTTTTAATGTATTTGAATACAATATTTTTATTTAAATAAAAACAAAAGTATGTATTAGTAATATAATACAAACAAAAAATAGAGCAAAAACAAACAAAAAATGTTGATTAAATAAAATAAAATTTTAGTTACAAATATTTCATATGTAATTATAATTTTGGTGTACATAATCCCTAAATTCTTAGTCCAACATTCCTCCATTTATTCTTGTTTCCAACACTTTTGTGTGCTAACTTTTAAAATATCTTTATCACAACAATTATTAGAACTAGATTTCATTAAATCTTTCAATTGTATTAAAAATGACACAATGTTTTTTACATGAAGACGATTTCTTGTATTATGCCCTGTTTCACAATATCGAAAGAAAACTTTCGACTGAAAATTTATATTGAAAACAAAAACAAATTTTCATATTTTATTGTTGTTTTCAATATAAATTTATTTATATCTTTATCGTGAAACAGGACATTAGTCTCAACCACTTTTTTTAATTTCTTTCCACACATGCTGTGGAATCGAAAGAGTTCTTTGAACAATTCTGTATAAATTTCTATGAAAAGGTTTGTGTACCCAAACGATTTTTAATTGTAGAAATCTTTTTCCAAAATATACTTCTACTTAAATCTTTGAGATTTTTAAATTGTGGAACTTGCGATACTGCCCTTTATTCATTATTTATTAATTATGTTTCCTTTGGAAAAAGTTTAATAGCAAGTGGTACAATACTATTGGCTTCCCCACTTAAAACATGATCTGGCGCAGATTTCGGACACCCGTTTAAATAAAAAATCTTCGAAAAAAATCTTCCGTTTTTAAAACGGAGAAAACTCCATTAAAAAGTGTACTCAAATGTTTGAAGGAATCACATAGTTTAATTTTGAGCTGAAAGGGGCAAAATAGCCTAGAGAGTACCACAGGGCCATCAAACATCCAAAAGTGCCACAAATGGCCCAATTGTGCAACATTTTGCATCACTGCACTCAGCACTAGCTAAACGAAATACACATACATACACACATGCAGCAGTCACCACTAGCAATCACTGTTGCCAGAATTGACGATTTCTCTGCATTTTGACGATTTTCACCTCTCAAAATACACTAGTGACGATTTTAGGTCCAGAAGTGACGATTTTTCTAAATTTAACATATATGGAAACTTTTTTTAGTATTGCATTTTTAGAGTTGGTTTTTTGTTATGTTATGATTTTTTTGCGTTCAAAATGTTAAATTCTGATATTTATACATAAAATGTTTCTATAACAAAAATGCTAATTATTTTTTTTATAAATTATCTGTTTTAAAAATAAATATATATGTACG
The DNA here is from genome assembly GCA_949987645.1 of Tachina grossa. Taxonomy (NCBI): domain Eukaryota; kingdom Metazoa; phylum Arthropoda; class Insecta; order Diptera; family Tachinidae; genus Tachina; species Tachina grossa. The sequence goes on along the minus strand of OX465275.1, from coordinate 75,604,939 downwards.
TATGTGAATTCTGATTTCATTTTATTTTTTTTTTTAACTTTTATTTTTAATTTTAATGGTTTTCATGTTTAGGTAATATACATATATTTAATGTATATGTGTACATTTGTTGAAAGCATAGTTAATAAGTTTGAACCATAGTAATAGTTTTTGTAATAAAACAATTAAAATACAAAAAAATTGAATATTTTTGGTTTGACGATTTTCTAAAATGACTTGACGATTTTGACGATTTTTTGCACAGAAATCTATAGTTTTTGACGATTTCACCCCTAGAAGTTCTGGCAGCGGTGCTAGCAATACGAAATACACAAGCAACTTTGTCTTGTTAGTTTTTTTTGTCGTTATTCACTGTATATACGCAAGCGCAAAGCAACAGTATTTTTTCTTTGTATGTATGTATGTACATATTGGTTTTTACAACAAGAAATAAGTATTAAATATAAATTAGTTTTTCTTTAAATGCATTGGTGTTTACTCTTTCATAAGGAACTTTTGGATACCCTTGAGATAATCTATAGAATATCTAAAAAATAAAGAAAACAAAAGTACAAAGTAATCAAAATAAAAAAAATGAAGTAATCGTTCTCATGGTTTCTGTTTCTCTCACTTCTAAGAATTAAACAAAACAAAATCAAACAAATTTGTTTCGTTTATTGTCGTGCTTTGGTTTATGTAAGTACAAAGAAATCAAAACAAAAATAAATTTATAACTGTAAAAGTGTCGATTACTTATGTTACGAAAATTATTTTCTAGCCCCTGTATCGCCCCATAAGTAGCATAGCTACAAAAACCGCGGTTTCCGGTTGTAAGCTATTAAAACCGATCGGTTTCGGATCGGTTTCGGTTTTAAAAATATGCATGTATATAAATAGGTATGTATGCTGAGAAGATAAATGATGATTTAAAAATAATCATCCCTATCGTGAGAACGAATGGAATTTTTCTTCATGTGAAATTTTCATTCCCTTCTAAGAGAAAAATGCTTTCTTAAATATCCCGTGGAATTTTTCCCCGCTATCAGTCCACGTGAATATAAAAAGGGAAGAATTTTTGTAAAGCTTAAAAATTAATTGAAAATCGGACAAATTTAAGTTAAATAAAAAAATCACACAAATTTGAGGTTATAAATTAAGTTTATTTAACTTTAAAGTTGTACTCATGGAGGCGCTTCTTTTGATTTAGCTATTTTTCATTAAGTATACCACCGTGGTGCACCACCATGATATTTACTGTCTGTGAATCAAAGAGATTCATACTATATGAAAAAATGTGTTGTAGGGAATTATTGTTAACAATCGTAAGCTTTAATTACTAATCCTCACAAAAACATCAATGTGAAAAAGGTGAAGTTCCTATAAAAAATTTCGGCCATCAGAAGCAGTGAGATATAAATTTTGACCAAGTTCTTGTTCAATTCAGGTATTTATATTAGAAAAGGAACATTTAGTAGTTAGTATGTGTTTAAAAAACTTAAGAATAAAAGATTTATATTTAATTATCCGAGTAATAAAATTTGAGAAACGTTAAAGCGTTCAATGTAGAGTCGTTTAAACGAAATCTTATTTTTAAGCCGAAGTTACCAGCGACAGAAAACACTCTTTCGCTTTCAGTTGAAGAGAGCTTTGTATAGCTGCAAAACTATCGATAGTACTATCGATAGTATCGATAGTTTTGTTGTAAATGAAATATCGATAGTTTTTTCCACTATCGATACTATCGGCAAAAAAAAAACAAGTAATTAAGAGAGTAAAAATAATCGAAGTCAGTAAACAGTAGCCAGAGCAGCTTTGAAGCAAATTATCCGTAGTTGATTTAAGCTTTTTTACAGCGATGAAAAAGTTGGTACACTTGTATAATTTTAGCGCTATTTGAATGCCAAAAGTACCGTAGCACCGCAATGACCCATTTAGCACTACTGGAATCTCTTTATATTATATTACATGCCAAAATTGCATTAAAATATATTAACCCCTTATGCAAAAAATAATCCGTGCTTGAAGTGTACATTAAAAAAAATTTCCATAGAAAAACCGGTTTTAACGTTCACTTATTTTTTTTGCACAAGGGGGTTAATCTTTAGCTCGAAGGTATTAGAAAATTAAGTAAATCAAACGATGTTTTCCGGTACTTAAAGAATTGCTGGAGGAATGTTATTTATTCCAAATTCATCAGCAAATGTGGAAATTTTATTTTCGTACCAAGGAGAGAAGCCGACTATTTGCATCGACTGTGAACAATCGAATAAAAAAAGGTTATAAACGTAGTATATCGTAAATGTTACTTTTATATTCAGATCCCAGCAATTAATATTCTTTGTGCAACTTCTGGCGTTTTTTTAATTGATTTTTAGTTAATTAAAAAGTACAAGCATTAAAAATATGTAAATAAAGAATTAGGTACAATCGTACTGAAAAAAATAAAATTTTTTCTGAAAGTTAGTACAATTTGTAAATATGACATCGCATCCCTGCTTCTGTATACACAAGTACTTAAATACATATGTATGTATATGAATTTATTTATAAATCCAAGTGTTATTCGACAAATAGTAGTCACAAGTATCTTAATAAATTCAACATCGTCGACACAAAGATAAATTTTGGTGGTACTGATATCGCGACGGCCGCCAATCGTCTCTTACGATAAAACTTTACAGTTAGTGTCTTAAAAGTTATCAACAATTTTCGCATTTTGATAATTCTAAACCATGAGTAGGCCCATACAATTTTAAGTTCAATAAAAAAGTATATTTTCGATTATATGCCCAGCTTACGATAAAATCGAAAAAAGGCTTGATATATTTTTATATACTAATGAAAATGTTGAGGACTATGTATTTTTTTCGAATCAAATGTAGTTTATGTGGCAACTTTTATAAAACTATTCGATACTATCGATAGTATCGATAGTTTTACATAAAACTATCAAGTGGAGCGACTATCGATAGTTTTGCAGCTCTAGAGCTTTGTTGTGTTATTGCCTTGTGTAGCAATAATATGTTGGTTGTTTTGTTGTTCGTTTTTTTATGAAGTACAAATTCTTGTCGAAGAACGGTCAAATTATCGTATTTTTGCTTTACATCTGCTAGAGATTTTTTGAAGATTACAATTCTTCCTGCAATGCTTAGTAATGTATAAAAGTCTTCAATGTAGAGTGCGTTTGCTGTATTTTTAAACAAGATAGTACTGTTTAAGTAAAACTTAAAAACTGACGTTTTTTGTCGGTTTCGGTTTTTATGGGTTAAAAACCGGGGTTTCGGTTAAAACCGAACGGCAATCCATAGGTCCTGACGAACTGGTTCGATTTAGGGGAGATATACATATGTATGTACATACATGACATCAGCATGTCATTTAAATAAATTTATCTTCATTAAAATGAATGGGCTGATTTACACGGGCATAATTGTGCTGGCATAACATGCCAGTTTGTTGGTGAGAGAGGCAAAGAGAGTGGTTTTGCGGTTGGCATAACTTTTCAACCAGCTTCAACCCCGCATCAGCAGCATAAAACCAATACATATACAACTTAAAAAACAGCAAATGTTAAATGAATACTAAAAACACTAACACACACACAGCTGTGTATATGAATACATTTTGTGCCAGATGAATTAGTCTCGTGTAATTTTGAAAAGAACAAAAATTGTGCGGCTTAAAAATTGTTCTCGTCTAAACTACCTCAATGAATCAAACAAATGCATATTTTCTAAAATTTTTCTATGCATACATAAGACATTGATGAGTTTGTGTATATTTTCTGATTTTAAAGCTTTTTGGATGTTAATTAGCATCACTTGAATAATGACGAATATATTTTAATTTAGGAGAGCGTTAAACATGAATTTACTTCAGGTTATGATTCAGAAGGCATGACAAGACAAGCTCTTTGAACTAATTCAGTTATTTTTTGGTGAGTACAATTGAAAAAAAAAACTAAAAACAAATTTAAACGATTTCAAAAGTTAGCAATAAAAGGCTAAAAATAATTCAGATTCAGTTAAATAACAATTTTTTTATATGTTTCACCTAGAGATTGCCGTTCGGTTTTAACCGAAACCGAAACCGCAGTTTTTAACCCATAAAAACCGAAACCGACAAAAAACCGTCGGTTTTTAAGTTTTACTTTAATATTATTATCTTGTTTGAGAATACAGTAAATGCACTTTACATTGAAGACTTTTATACATTACTAAGTATTTTGTAACAATGAAAGGTAAGAAAATTTTAAAAATTTAAGAAAATTTTAACGCTTCCTTGCAGGAAGAATTGTAATCTGTTATCAAAAAAGCTCTTTGACAAGAATTTGTACTTCATAAGAAAACGAACAGCAAAACAACTAAAATATTTTGCTTCAGAAGGCAATAATACAATAAAGCCCTGAAAGCAATTGAAAGCGAAAGAGTGTTTTCTGTCGCTGGTAACTTCTGCACAAAAATAATATTTTATTTAAACGACTCTACATTGAACTCTTTAAGTTTCTGAAATTTTATTACTTGGATAATTAAATATAAATTTTTTATCCTTAAGCTTTTTATACACATACTCACTACTAAATGTTCCTTTTCTAATATAAGTACCTGAACTGAATACAAACCAGAGAAACTTTATCACCCCTATAGTAAGAATTTTTTTCCCTCGAAAATTTTTTTCCAGAAATATTTTCCCTTTTTTGATTCCACTTATCATGAATAATCTGCTTTTCGTGCTCGGCGTATTTCAAATAATAGATTAATAGATTAAAGAAAAACTGTTAAAGTGTCCTTTAATCTATTACCAAACAGTCGTAGTAGTATTCGAAATACGCCAACTACGATAAGGCAGAATATTTTTCACGTGAATTTGTTCACTTCTCCCTTGGTTTTGTTCACTTTATTTTTGCAGGCGAACTGAATTATTACATCGAATAATTTCAATATTTTTCTTCGAATTATATATTAAAATTATTATTATTTATTTTTAAAAGTTAAAATTATTTATTCGCTATAGCCTGGTACTCTGTTCACAATTTCGAGCGAAATGCTGTGAAACTACATATAAAAGTATTTGGTATGAAATATTTGCGAAATAAATTCGCAAAAGTAGTACTCTGTTCTTGTTGTGAAAAACACGTAAAATCATGTCTTTCCATGCAAAATTAGTCATTAGTCATTTGAGTTTAGCTGCGAAACAAGATTAGCAGTGCTTTTTTCGCACGGAATTTTAACAATGTTGAATACTTTCAAGCAATAAAAGTGAGAAATTTATAAAAAAAAACCGCGAGTTGGGCTACATTAAGTACATGTCAAATTTTTCACGCGAAATGATCAATGGTGCTGAATATTTTTCACAACTTTGAACAGAGTACCCGGCTTATAACACATTTGTTTTCATAGAGTATGAATCTCTTTGGTTCACAGAGAGTAAATTTCATGGTGGCGCACCACGGTGGTATACTTAATGAAAAAATAACTAAATCAACAGAAGCACCTCCATGAGTACAACTTTAAAGTTAAATAAGTTTCATTTATAACCTAAAATGTGTGTGATTTTTTTATTAAACTTAAATTAGTCCGATTTTAAATTACTTTTTAAGCTTTAGAAAAACTCTTCCCTTGTTTACATTCACGTAGACTGATAGCGGGGAAAAATTTCACGGGATATTTAAGATAGAATATTTCACTTCGAGGGAAATTAAAATTTCAAGTGAAGAAAAATTCCATTTGTTTTTCACGATAGGGATGATTATTTTTAAATCATCATTTATCTTTCCAGCATACATACCTATTTATTTATATACATGCATATTTTTAAAACCGAAACCGAACCGAACCGAACCGAAACCGACCGGTTTTAATAGCCTAAAACCGGAAACCGCGGTTTTTTAATTTTCACGGTTTTTGGCAAACCCTAGTTTCACCTATAACGCTTGTCGAAGTCAGCGTCAATAGGGTTAGGAATTTCTATATTCACTTACTTGTGGGATTAGTTATCATTGTTATTGTCACCAACTTTAAACAGCATTCAACAAATGTTTTATTTAATAGAGTGTAAATTATTTTTAATTTTTAAGTTCTTGTGTTTGGAGTTAGATATTAGCAAAGAATATAAATCATACAATTTATATTCTTTGATATTAGTTAGATATTGTAAAGAGTTTATTTTTAAACTTTAAGAGCTGAAGGGGTGTGCCAAACTTCCTAAAAATTTTAAATTAATTTTCTACAAAAACGTACCAAGGAGTTTACTCTAGGACATTCCGTTCTTTCCTTATGGCAATCAGAATGAATAAAATCAATTCATATCATGTAAATCGTATGGGAAATCGTAAAGTTCGATGCGCACCATCTCATCATTTATATTATGAGCTAATATTTTAAAAGCCCTATTTTTTTACCTAAACAAAATTTTGAAATCTGGTTCTGAGAAAAAAAAAACAATTTTATTTTTTTTTAGGATTACCCTAATGTTTATACGAGATTGATTCTTTTGAATACAGCAAGCCCGCAGTTCGGCACGTTGTTGTATATGCTGATTTTATCGTTGTAGACCAATTAAACTAATTTCTATTTTTGATGGCTGCAAAACAAAATCTGTGTTGACCATAGAAAAAAAATTAAATCAAATTAATGCTTAGAAATGTTTTTTATTGCAAAATAAGAAAGAAAGTTACAAAGTTTTAATTGTAATTACAAAAGTATAAAGCGAAAACCGCGATAATTCGCGAAAAGTTGCAAAATTCTACACAAGCCATAATATTGGTTCAAAATCGCTAAAACTATAAGTAATGCAATAAATTCTGTTAAAATCTCAAATATTATGAAAATACGCGACTAACAGCGCACAGTGTTCGATTTCCGAAAATAGGACGACAAAAATAAAAAAAAATAAAGTTAATTAAAAATTTAAATTGACAAGCGAAAACCCAGACTAGCTTAAAACTATATGATTCTTGTATATCTTTCAGTTTGTATGCTTACAAGCGTACTCTAAATGACATGTTAATATAAGAAATAAAAACAAAAAAATACTATGGGTATTTTGTGCAATTTCAAAAGTAAATAGAAGGCGTTGTAGATGCGATATTAAATTTTTTTAAATTCAATTGTAACCTTTGACTTCTTTATAACTAACACACAAAAACACATTATTTTCTAATAAATGGCAAGTTTTTTATTAACTGTTAAGCAAAGTGAGTTTTTTTTTAACAATTATTACCAAAGAAACTAACTCTGTCAGACGAAATCTTTTGATATACATCCGTTTCACTACATCAATAAACGTTTCTGTAATCTTTCAACCTTACTGTTAAAGACTTTGCATAAAATTCCTGCCCCAAGCTGCCCCATTAAATTTTTTTTCAAAAGTACAATATGAGCAGCAACTCAGAATAAGTTATTGTTATTTTTTTAAATTATTGTTAATTTATGAAATTTATTTTACTTTTTTATAGTAAAGTATGTGTGAACATAAATTTAGAGTACATACTTTGTGAATATCACAAATTTATAAATATTTTTTTTATATTATTGTTAATTTATGAAATTTCTTTTACCTCTATATATATAAAACATGTGTGAAAATAAGTTAAAAGTACATATTTTGTGAATTTAATAAGAACAAATTTAATATCAAAATACAAAAAATAGGACTCGTACGTTAATTATTTACAAATTTATGATTTTTGTCGTCCTAAATTCTTAAATCGAACACTGTGCAGCGCACAGAGGGGTATTTGGCCAATCTAGCCGGACAAAATTATTTTTCATCTTATTTTACTTCTTACAAATCCCTTATTGAGTCTATATTGATAAAATTGCTTTTCACTGAATAACTTGATGATTTTTATTAAATATATCGTCAGCTAAAACGCAAAAGGGCGTAATTGCAAAAAATACAAAACAAAGGTATTTATGATAAAAAAAATCTATTTTAATGAATAATTATTTCAACATTCACATTAACAAAACTCAAAATACAGGGTGGGCCAAAAGAAACCAAGTTTAATAACTTTTTTGTTTATTAATTTTTTTTTATTTTTTCTTTCAGATTATATAGACAACACTTGGAGAATTTATAATGGAGAGGTTCACAACTGAACAGAGAACCAGAACAATAGAATTTTATTATTTAAACCAGAAATCAACTTTATTGAAAATTTGATTATGAGTGATGAAGCTCATTTTCATTTGAATGGCTTTGTTAATAAGCAGAACTGTAGGTTCTGGGGTTCTCAAAATCCAAGAGCCATTCATCAACGCCAATTGCACCCCATCAGGTGTACAGTATGGTGTGAGATCACATCTGAAAATGTCATTGGGCCCTACTTCTTCGAGAATGAAGATGGAAGTGCTGTAACCGTAAATGGAGAGCGGTATCGGTTTATGATAGAAAATTTTTTACGTCCTGCTCTTGAAAACAGACCTGGTATGTGGTTTCAGCAGGACGGAGCCACTGCCCATACTGCCCGAGACACAATGGCACTTTTAAGTCAAATTTTTGGAGAGCGAATAATTTCTCGAAATTCGGAAATTATTTGGCCAGCGCGATCGCCAGATTTGACAGCACCCCACTATTTTCTTTGGGGTTTTTTGAAGGAGCGAGTGTATGTGAACAAGCCAGAGACAATCCTTGAACTCAAGGCAAACATTGTTGTAGAAATTCGAACGCTACAGCCACAAGTTTGGAAAGATGTTATGGAAAATGCTCTAAAAAGAGCCCATCAGTGCGAAGCTGAAAACGGTGGTCATTTAAGAGACATCATTTTTCATACTTAGTGTAAAAAAATTTCCATTTTGTATATTATATAATCTGAAAGAAAAAATAAAAAAAAATTAATAAACAAAAAAGTTATTAAACTTTTACACCCCTTGGTTTCTTTTGGCCCACCCTGTACTACTATGATTAGAATATAAAGAAGTTATAAGGTATTCTACTGTTCTTGCTAGGAAGTAAAAGTTACAATACATTTTAAATGATAATATGGAATAAAACTACATATCTATGTACATTGTATATGCGTTTTATATAAATTTCTCTAATAATAATTCTTTTTACAAAATTAATTATTAATTTACTTATGTAGATAAAAACTACATGGTTTTAAATAATTTCTAGGAGGACCAAAGTTCTTCATCGTTGTCATCGTCTTCCGTTTTATCAAGGACATCTTCCATATCTGAATCCTCATCCGAATCAGGGGTATCGGGAATCATTAAAGAAATTGCCTCTTTAGTGAACGGTAATGTCCTTTTCTTTGGAGTTTGCCTTATGCTAGTAATCAGCGGGTCAGAAGTCAGTAAAAGCCTATTAAGAATATCTATATTGCATTGACATTTCGCACACCTTCTCAGTTAAAAACTGCAATTTTTTGTCAATAGTTAATGCATTTGGCTCCTTTATTATTTTGCATAGGTCTGATTTTGAGTATACTTTTTCCATTTTGTCTCTCGAATTACCAAAAGATTAATGAAACCATTTTTTGCAATGACATATATATATATATGTATATGGTGTTAGGCAGCTTTTTTCAGGTAGATATAATACTATAACAAGTACAACACCAACGAATGTCCCATTTTAAATTTTAAATTTTAGCTAGTTATAATAAGTATTTCATACAGATTGCAGCTGCGCAGGTAGGTAAACCCCCGTTTACGGTTTACGGGTTTCATAAGAAAAAAAATATTTTTTTTTTTTTTTTTGGAGTAATTTTAACTCTAAAGCAGGTGTTTGTATACGTATGTACATCCAAAAACACAATAAAATAATGCCATTGTTTTATTCAAAATAATCACAATATATATTTGTATTTTTTTTTCTTTCTTAAAAAAATGAAGTATTTTGCAATTAAAATTAAATATTTTTGAATTAATTTTCAATTAAATTTAAGTAAAAAACATTTATTATCTATAATTAAAAAATCAAAATATTTTATGACCGGCGAAGGACATAAGAAAAATGCCAACCTAACAAAACTATAGAAAAAGGAAAGTTTTCCAAAAAATCACTAATAATCGCTTGGCAGACATGGGCAAGGTTTTTCTCTTTTTTCTGAAATAATGAACATGTAGCCTATTTATCACACATAATTTTTTAGTAGAAATTAGTAGGCGATATTTAAAAACCTTTTTACTTTTTATTTTTTGGAAAAAAATGGGGTAAAGTACATATTTCCTGCTATTTCAACTAAATTCTTCAGCATGAATATATAAAATAATTCTCTTATTTCAAATATTGAAATTAGCCACTTACAGGAGCTATTAGGAGAAAAAACACTTAGTTTGAAATCTTTATTTGTTTACCCACAAAATGATATTGAAATAACCCCTCAAAGTTGGACAGATCAACAAAAATGCATGCAATTTTCTTAACTTTTCCGAATTTAACAGTGTCCCAAAACGAGAAATTTCAACGTAATGTCTTGAAAATTTACAATATGATGCAAAATTTTATAGCCTTTCGACCTGCGCATTTTGTTTTTTAGATCCGTTTAATTTGAGTTTTGCCTTTTTGTCCGGCTAGATTGGCCAAATACCCCTCTGTGCAGCGGTGTGATAACAAAGTCTAATATTCAGGGGTGTCATATGAACCAATCTTGTCAGAATTGGTTTTGAAAACGACAAGAAAATATGCTTTGGTGTCGCGGAAACCAATGCTGTCGGTTTTATATTCGAACTAGAATTTATGTCGTTTTTAGGTGTCATGGAAACCAATGTTAACGGTTTTGTTAGTGGAAATAAACCAAGTAGTTAACAGCTGTCAGTTTTCATTCGCATGCATTTTTATTGTTTTATTTTTTTTTAGAAAAATTAGGTAAATTTAACATTTGTGAACGCACTAATAATACCAAATTATTATTTTGCATTTCACTGCTGCTAATGCAGATATGTAAGCAGGGAACCTTATGTTTGCAGAAATTTAAATAAGTTTACTTATTTATAAGAAATGAAAGAAAGAAAGAACTATTTTCACATACATACATATGTATGTACAGGGTGGGCCAAAAGAAACCAAGGGGTGTAAAAGTTTAATAACTTTTTTGTTTATTAACTTTTTTTTATTTTTTCTTTCAGATTATATAATATACAAAATGGAAATTTTTTACACTAAGTATGAAAAATGCTGTCTCTTAAATGACCACCGTTTTCAGCTTCGCACTGATGGGCTCTTTTTAGAGCATTTTCCATAACATCTTTCAAAACTTGTGGCTGTAGCGTTCGAATTTCTGCAACAATGTTTGCCTTGAGTTCAAGGATTGTCTCTGGCTTGTTCACATACACTCGCTCCTTCAAAAAACCCCAAAGAAAATAGTCGGGTGCTGTCAAATCTGGCGATCGCTCTGGCCAAATAATTTCCGAATTTCGAGAAATTATTCGCTCTCCAAAAATTTGACTTAAAAGTGCCATTGTGTCTCGGACAGTATGGGCAGTGGCTCCGTCCTGCTGAAACCACATACCAGGTCTGTTTTCAAGGGCATTTACGGTTACAGCACTTCCATCTTCATTCTCGAAGAAGTAGGGCCCAATGACATTTTCAGATGTGATCCCACAGTATACTGTACACCTGATGGGGTGCAATTGGCGTTGATGAATGGCTCTTGGATATTGAGAACCCCAAAACATACAGTTCTGCTTATTAACAAAGCCATTCAAATGAAAATGAGCTTCATCACTCATAATCAAATTTTCATCTCTGGTTTAAATAATAAAATTCTATTGTTCTGGTTCTCTGTTCAGTTGTGAACCTCTCCAATATAAATTCTCCAAGTGTTGTCTATATAATCTGAAAGAAAAAATAAAAAAAAATTAATAAACAAAAAAGTTATTAAACTTTTACACCCCTTGGTTTCTTTTGGCCCACCCTGTACATATCGAGGCATATTTTCGATTTTATCGTAAGCGACAAAAATAAAATTTTTCAGAAGGTTTTTTTTTAATTTTCAAATATGTTTTTGTGCGTAAAATGTCGCTTATGATAAAAAGTTATCAAAAATTTTGGCATTTTGGTAATTCTTAACTATGGGTAGGCCCATAAAATTTCAATTTCAATAAAAAAAGTATATTTTCGATAGCATATCGCTTACGATAAAATCGAAAATAAGGCTCGATATATTGGATAATTAAAATCATTACATTTATACCATAACTATACCGATTAAATTTATATCTTTTATGTCTTTTATGTGTCCCGTCAACGCAACTAATTGTACAAGGAATCTTATATTTCTTGTAAAAATAGTCGCTTGACATGCGTTTATCATTGCTGTCCGTTTACAATCGGACACACTGTGGACAAATGAACTGCTCCGTAACGTTGAGCACATCACCCTATATTGTTGTCACAGTGTTTCTACCTAGACGTATATCCTTTTCGACTGTTTTTTATAACATCCTTCCGATAAAATCCGCAACGCGATAAAGGCCCTTTAATACGAAATGCTTTTTCTTATTTAAACGATAATTAGCTAAAAATCTCCAAAGCAGCTTTCAACATAAACGCACAATAAAAGAATACATTTACGCTGTCTCCGGGCAGATTGATACAATCCCTCAGAAATTTTTCTCGCTACTAAGCGCTCTTATTCTAATAAGAAAACTATTGCAACTGAAATTGCCAATTTAATTTATTTACAGAACCTTATTCCTTATTTTAATAATAAATAATAAAATATAATTAATTTTATAGATATTTTAATGTAAACAATATTTTTTTTATTTCCTGCAAAAAAAAGTCAAATAAAAATATGCAAACAATAAGCAAATGTGAGCAACAGCTGATTCTTCGATCATTGGTTTTAATTACATTCGAAATTCAAAAAACCAACTTACATAGTTTCTTGACACCAAATGAAACCAACATTGGTTTTAAAAAACAACAATCTACAACACCGACATGGTTTATGTGACACCTCTGATTGTTTAAAAATCGGAAAAACTGTCAGGAAGCTGAAAACATGCCAAAGGTCGCTTCAATCGCAAAGTTTGCAATAAATCGCGAGAAGTTGCAAAATCGGACGCAAACGCTAAAATTTATTAGAAATCGCCAAAGGCATTAACAAAAGTTTAGGAGCGCATAGAGAAAGGAACCTAAGGGTAAAAAAAAATCAATTTTCACTTTTTTTTTGATGTGGACAACATCTGAGCATCGAATGAGACCGATCCCATGCCCCAAAAGTGTTCCCTCCAGAGATATGCGCGTTTTATGATGTGATGGTACACCAAAGATACACGTATTTAATGTTGTAATATATGTCCTTTATGTATAGTCGAATAAAAATACACAACAATCTATTTTCTAGATTTTATACAAAACGTTTTTATTTTACAATTAATTTGAACAGAGTGAAGAAAATTTATTTTACATTAAAGTATAATGACAAACTCTAGTGATTGAAAATAAATTTTCTTAAACAATAAATGCAAAGTATTTGTATTGCAAAGTACAAATTCGAAAACGATTCAACACTTCTCCTCAATACAAAATACTTTTGAAACAAGTTATAAAATTAAACAAAAATAGTAAAACTAATACAATCCCATTAAATCAGTAAATTTACAATGTTTAACTTTTCTTAAATTTTTAGTTAACAAATCGTCAACCATTTCATTAGTTGGTACATTCTTTAAAATTATATCGTTGTTCTTGTATGCATTTCGGACGTAATGACATTTAATATCAATATGCTTGCTTCGTGCATGATATACTGGATTTTTGACTAATTGCTGTGCGCTTAAGTTATCACCATTTACAACAATGGATTCATGGAAAGTACTTACACCAAGTTCTAAACACAACTTTTTCAAATAAACTGTTTCTTTAGTTGCGGCACAAAAAGCAATGTATTCCGCTTCGGTGCTACTGAGAGCTACTGTTGGTTTTTTCTTTGACTCCCATGCAAATATACACTCAGCGTAGAAAAATACGTATCCTGTATATGATTTGCGTTCAATTGGATCACTACCCCAGTCTGCACCAACGTAACCTTCAATTGGCTTACCAGTTTTATGATAATGGAGTTTGAAATCTTTCGTCCTTGACAAATAATGGAGAATATGTTTTGCTGCTGCTACATGTTCTGAATGTGGGTTTTTATTTCTTTGTGACAGCTTACTTACAGAATGTAATATGTCTGCTCTAGTTGTGAGGGCAAGATACATCAGTGTACCTATAAGAGATTGATACTCCGTTTCATTAACTTTATCTGTATTGTTATTGGAACAATTTAATTTAAATCCTTCATTTAAAGGAGTGGACATTGGCTTGCATTCGCTCATCTCATATTCATCTAATAACTCTTTAATATAGTTTTTCTGACATATGGTAATCGATCCAGTTTCTCTATCCCTTTCGATTTCCATTCCTAAAAAATAGTTTAAAGGTCCTTTTTCAACAATTTTTAATATATTTGATAATTGATGCTTAATGTGATTCAATTCGCTTCTATCTGAACTTGCTACGATAATGTCATCAACATAAACTGCAATAAAATTTAGCTTTTGATTGCGATGTCTTGTATATAAGCATGGCTCACTTGGACAGGAAACAAATCCCATGTCCTTCAAATCCCTATCTAGCTTGAAATTCCACTCACGGCCAGACTGTTTTAGTCCATATAACGATTTTTTGAGTTTTGAAAATTTATTAAGAGAATTTCTGGCTTCAAAATATTCTGGTAATTTCGTAAATACCTCTTCATGAAGTTCTCCATTAAGATATGCTGTAGTAACATCCATTTGATGCATATACAACTCATGCTCTGCAGCTATTGCGAAAAGCAGTCGCAGGTTCGCATATCGTATAACTGGCGAAAACGTTTCGTTATAATTGATACACCGTACTTTTGGCTACATCCCTTTGCTACGAGCCTAGCCTTAAATCTTCCTACTCTATCATATTTATCTTTCTTCAAAGAAAAAATCCATTTACATCCAATAGGCTTTTGATTTTGTGGCAATTCAACTAGGGACCACGTGTCATTTTCAATTAAGGAATCATATTCATTGTTCATTGCTTCTATCCACTTTTCGGCATACACTCCATTTAGAGCTTTTTTTACAGTCTGTGGAATAGTTATTTCTTCTTCATTCATCATATTAATTGCGTTTCTATACTGTTTCTTTGGTCTTCCGGGTTTACCAGTTTTAATTAATTTAGGTCTTCCCCTACGAATATTTATATAAGAAGTTCTATCTGTTTCTTCAAATTCTTCTTCAATCTCTGAATAAACATGGCGATGTTGACCTGTATTAGTATTTTCAACTTTTAAAGTAGAAGGATTTTGATTTGCGTTTTCATTTTTATTTTCTTTAATAAGATTTATACAGGGTGGGCCAAAAGAAACCAAGGGGTGTAAAAGTTTAATAACTTTTTTGTTTATTAATTTTTTTTTATTTTTTCTTTCAGATTATATAGACAACACTTGGAGAATTTATAATGGAGAGGTTCACAACTGAACAGAGAACCAGAACAATAGAATTGTATTATTTAAACCAGAGATCAATTATTTTAAGCTCATTTTCATTTGAATGGCTTTGTTAATAAGCAGAACTGTAGGTTCTGGGGTTCTCAAAATCCAAGAGCCATTCATCAACGCCAATTGCACCCCATCAGGTGTACAGTGTGGTGTGGGATCACATCTGAAAATGTCATTGGGCCCTACTTCTTCGAGAATGAAGATGGAAGTGCTGTAACCGTAAATGGAGAGCGGTATCGGTTTATGATAGAAAATTTTTTACGTCCTGCTCTTGAAAACAGCCCTGGTATGTGGTTTCAGCAGGACGGAGCCACTGCCCATACTGCCCGAGACACAATGGCACTTTTAAGTCAAATTTTTGGAGAGCGAATAATTTCTCGAAATTCGGATATTATTTGGCCAGCGCGATCGCCAAATTTGACAGCACCCGACTATTTTCTTTGGGGTTTTTTGAAGGAGCGAGTGTATGTGAACAAGCCAGAGACAATCCTTGAACTCAAGGCAAACATTGTTGCAGAAATTCGAACGCTACAGCCACAAGTTTTGAAAAATGCTCTAAAAAGAGCCCATCAGTGCGAAGCTGAAAACGGTGGTCATTTAAGAGACATCATTTTTCATACTTAGTGTAAAAAAATTTCCATTTTGTATATTATATAATCTGAAAGAAAAAATAAAAAAAAGTTAATAAACAAAAAAGTTATTAAACTTTTACACCCCTTGGTTTCTTTTGGCCCACCCTGTATCAATAAAAACATTTTCAACTTCAGTGTAGTTTTTCATTCTCAACAATTCTGTTTCAATAAACATAACATCTCTTTTTACTACTATTTCTTTGTTTTTTACGTCATATAATCTGTAGGCTTTCGATTCTTCGGAATACCCGACCATTATATACTCTCTTCCTTTTGGATGAAACTTCTTCTTGATAGTTTTATCTAAAGCTATTGCTGTTTAACCAAAAACTTTTAAATGTGCTACAGTTGGTTTTCTTCCAAACCATATTTCTTCTGGAGTTTTATTTTGATGTACCTTTGTTAATGACCTGTTTCTAATGTAAACAACTGTTGGCATTGCTTCTGCCCAAAAATACTCCTCCAAATTTGCATTAACTATCATACTTCTAGCCATTTCTACTAAAGTGCGGTTGGCCCTCTCAGCAACGCCATTTTGCTGAGGTGTGTGAGGTATGGTTAACTGTCTCTTTATACCATTTTCTTTCAAAAAAATTATCAAATTGTTTACTAATATATTCGCCTCCATTGCCACTGCGGAGAATTTTTATTTTTTTATTTAATTGATTTTCTAGCATGGCCTTGAAATTCTTAAAAATTTCAAATACGTCACTTTTTTTTTTTTTAAAGTAAACAAATGTTTTTTTCGACATATCGTCAATGAACGTAACAAAATATCTTGATCCACCAACATTCATTGGTCCACATACATCGCTATGTATAATATCTAACAGATCTTCAGATATAGTTTCGGAGTGAGGAAATGGTTTAGAACAAATTTTGCTTTTGGGACATGTTTTACAAACTATATCTGACGTATTCTTCTCTACATTTAGACCATGAACCAAGTTCTTTGAAGATATATCTTTTAAGGTTTGAAAATTTAAATGACCATATCTTTGATGCCATCTTTCTAAACTTTCCTTCTTTGAATCTGAATAACAACTTGAGTTTTCGTCAGTTTTGACAATAAAAATGTTATTTTCTTTTATTCCTTTCAAAATAACTGTTCTATCCTTTTCAAAAAAAAGAACTTTCCTGGGATAAAATTCTACCCTTAATCCATTCTGCACAGCAGATGCCACAGATATGAAATTACATTGCATGTTTGGAACGTACATACAATTTTTTAAGTTTATAATAAAACGCCCATTTGTAAACGATAATTGACCTCTACCATTTGATTCTATGGTATTGTTACCCACTAGACTTATGATTTCGTTGATTTCTTGGAAAGAAGTAAACAAACTACGATCACTACACATATGTGATGCAGCACCACTATCAACGCACCAAATATTCTTCTTTAAGGATGTTGTTCCATATAAAAAACTTTCTAGTGCTAGTGGTTGAACTTACCGGAATGTTGATTCTTATTTCGTACTCGACATTGTGCAGCAAAATGCCCCTGACGACCACAATTGAAACATTTACCTTTCGTTTTTAATGTTGAATCTTGAAGTTGTTTCCTTCTTGACGCAGAAAATGCCTGTTGTTCTATATGATTAATTTCTGTTGCACGCCTTTCACCATCTTCTAACAACTTGACTTTAAGCATACTCAATGTTGGCAATGTGTCACGAGTTTCTACAGCTACTACAAACGATTCAAATGATTTTGGAAGGCTCGATAATAACATAATTACAAGCAATTCGTCCATAATTTTTACATTTATTTCAGCCAAATTTTCAACTGCTGCAAAAAATTTATCAAGAAATTCCTGTACTTTATCATCGTCTTCCATTCTAAGTTGAATTAATTGCTTAAAAAGTGTGACTTGCCTTGCAGGACCACTGGGAGTAAAAATTTCTTTTAACTTACACCACTCATGAAACGATGTTTTGCAGTTTTTGATATGATTTAAATTTGAGGGTTTGATACACAGCATAATTGTTGCCAAAGCTTTCTCGTCTTTTGCTGAACATTGTTCCTATTGAATAGCATCTTGCGGTTTTTCATATTCGCCACTTGCGATCCTTCATAGTTCGGAATGAACTAACACGCTCTTCATTTGAAGACACCAAGATACATAATTGTTTGAATCCAATTTCTCAATTTGAAACCCAGAACTCATTTTGAATAATTTGTTCAGTTTGCTCACAAAAAATCGACTATACTCAACGTAAGTGCAGGAGTTGGCCCATAACCTGTTGTAATATATGTCCTTTATGTATATTCGAATAAAAATACACAACAATCTATTTTCTAGATTTTATACAAAACGTGTTTATTTTACAATTAATTTGAACAGAGTGAAGAAAATTTATTTTACATTAAAGTATAATGACAAACTATAGTGATTGAAAATTAATTTTCTTAAACAATAAATGCAAAGTATTTGTATTGCAAAGTACAAATTCGAAAACAATTCAACATTTAAATCTTTAAAATGGCTCTCCTGAACAAAACCGGTTTTTACCCTTAGGTCCCTTTCTATTTTGCGCGCCACATATGTATAAAAGAAATTATTAAACCTGTAAATAGTAAAACTCGCAAAATATATAAAGAAATAAATTAATTCATTTGGATATTTTTACGTGATAAATAAGATATTTCATTTCTATAAATGTGAAATATTTGAAGGTGGCACCACCATATACATTATATAGGGTGTTTTCCATAGAGTGTCACAACTTTGAGTTGGCATCACTGCTTTATTTGAGCACCCATTTAACAACTGATAGTTGCTTCTTGTTGTTTAGTTTGCTTTGAAATTTCATTATGAATTGATTTACTACAGAGCAACGCTTGCAAATTGTTGAAATTTTTAATCAAAATAATTGTTCTATTCGTCCAACTCATCACGCGTAATCGATGAAGCCCATTTCTGGTTGAATGGGTACGTAAATAAGCAGAATTGCCGCATTTGGAGTGAGGAGAATTCACAAGCTTTTGTCGAAACACCATTACATGCACAGAAAATTACTGTTTGGTGCGCTTTATGGGATGGTGGAGTCATATGTCTTCAAAAACGATGATGATCAGAATGCGAAAAGTTTTTGAAAACTGGTGTTCCAGATTGCGCCTTCTGCGTGACAGCTGTGGTGGCCACATGGCAGAAATCATATTTAAACAATAATTTCATAAAATTTTCTTTCCAATAAAGACCGCATCGTTGATGTTAAAAATAGATTTCCTTGTTTTATTATGATTTAAACTTGTGCCACTCTATTAAAGCAATATTTGCTTGAACATCAGGTTATGCTGTTGCAGTCTTCAAAAAAAAAAACAAAGTAGCTGGCTACGAGGCGACAAATGCAGCCAGCGGTATTTGAAGTTGTGTGCTCGTGTAGCCTGCTGCGGTTAATTGGTTTTTATCGCATTAGATTAAGTTGACGGACAAAATCCGGCAGCCTGTTGCCATGTTGCCATCAAAATAATCATTCTCATATATAGATGTGCATTAGAGTGGTTCGAAAAAAAAAGTTGTGCCACTCCCTAAGATTAAAGATAATGTAGAAACAATTCCAAAAATATATTTTTATTTTTTTGCCACGCCTACAAATACCGTCATTTCAGTATTTTGTTCACTGTGTCGCCATTTTTAGTCCGATAATAACATTTTGTATACCGTTGTTCATGGCTACATTTCTGTCTTTAATAGTTCTTTACTACCACGTCATATTCTAGTCAGGACTTTTAGAAACTCGGTTCGCAATGATCCTAATGCCAAATACTTTTGAACGAAAGTCTGACTGGCACATTTTTTTGTATGGAAGACGAATCACTCTAATGTGCATTCTATCCCTGACATTTTCTAGTCGATAGCTTGCTGTGATACACATACGTCTGTGAACAGCATACGTCTGTTTGAGCCGCTCAGTACAAGGCCCAGTAAATTTTTTTTTTAAAATCACCTCTTATTCAAGACATCTCATCTTAAGGAAATTTTATACACAAACTGTCGTTTAGAAATTGCGAAACTTTACACAGTTCTTAAACTTTTTATATTTCCTTGATTAATTTTATAAACATTGCAATCTGCCATTTATTTATTATTTAAATTAAAAAAGTTTTTTTTGAAATTCTACATGCATACATAAAGACAATGCAATACAAACTTATTTTTAACAGAAAATTCTAAACAAAAGTGTCTTAAGAGACCTGTTATAATGACCCTTGAGAACTTCTTAACAATTCAAACACCAGACGATACGGTAAATATTAAATAATCAGAAGAAATAATAAAATTAAAAAAATTGTATTGTTTAAAGAATTAAATTTAATTTGAAAGCCATAAATATTAATGTGAACGAAACAAATGTTTAGTAAAAAATAACAATTTAAAATGTTAATGTCAGAATGTGGTGTTACAATAAGCAAACTGATGTATGGTGCGCTTTTTGAGTTTGAGTTTTGAAGCAGAGTTGCTTTTGATTTTGCATTTTCTTTTTTTTTGGGAAACGGAAACTGTTCTGGTGGAACGTGGGAGATTATTTATTCTTTTTAATTATTGTGTGATTAAGAAAATATGAAAGTCGGTAAAGCACTTGGAAATTATAAGTGATTAAATTTTTTTGACAATTGCTATGCGAAATGAGAAGAGCTGAATCTAATGCGAGAATTCAGTATAAGGCGACCGTATACGCCCGGCTGATTATCAGCTGTTAATGCCAAATTTAGCAATTTCAACCAAAATGTCAAAATTTGCTTAGAAATCCTCTGACAGATTGGTTTTGTAGCATAGCAAACTACATGTTGTTTTTTCAGTAGTTGTATTGTTGTAGTGAAAAGTTCAGCCCTTTAAAAATTACATATGTATGTATATAAGTAGTGTCAGATCTAGGACACGTTTGTGATTTCCTAACAGAATTCTATTTCCGATGCAATTTTAAAATGTGTGTGATCTGATGTTTTGTTCGCCTTGGAGGAGTCCCATAATTTTGACTTCTCATTATGAGTCATATAAAGTCTGTTCATTTACTTTCCCAGCAGAAACTGGCAACGAGAGAGAAGGCAGAAATTTACAAACTTACTCTCCCAAATACGAAAAAGTAAATGAACGCTTTACTTGTAAAAACTTGCATAGAAAATTTTATTCATATTGTTACGAAAATGGTTGTCGACAAGGTTAAGCAGCATTACACAAAAATATTCCAACAAGGTTATTGTAAGTGTTACGCGAAAATATTCCCACAGGGTCATTGAAAAGAAACATCTAGAATAGAGCAAAGAACTAAATAAACATGCGTAGCACATACACGCGCGAATAAACGTTAACAAGCAAAAACAACAACAAAAAGCGTCTGCTTATTAAGAAGATACACATGTCAACTTACATACATACATGCCAATTCAAACGAAAAGCAAAAGGTAAACAACCACCAAATCATTGCTTAGTTAATGATGTATACACGTATGCATATACACATGTATGTACATAGTTACCACATGAACTTAATTAGGCACTTTGTAAACAACATATAAGATGGTAATGATCGTCTAGACCAGAGCTATTCAATCTTTTTGGTTCGCGTACCACAAAACTCACAACCGACAATTCGCGTACCACCAAAAAATTTTATGTGTATAAATAAGTATGGGCTCAGTCCCAGCTAGCATTTTGTATCATAATCGAATCTTTTCCGAATCAGCTTGACGGGAAAAATAACCGCATATGAGCTCATTTTTCGATCATAAATGATACTCCCGTTGTGAGAAAATGGTACCCTACAGATGAATCATCCCAGAGAATCATTTATGATACGATTTGCAGATTAATTTTTGAACAATTTTCTGGTAGCATTTAAATCATTGGTTTTCTTTTTGCGGCTTCTTTTTCATTTTATTCCTCTATTTTCAAGAAATAATTATTTTATCATACAGATGAATCATAAGTGAATCCTTTTTCAATCACGCAACTGATAAATCAGTTTTTAATCATCAAAACTGATCTAAGGAGAATCATAAAGAGATTTTTGCAAAACGTTGTCACCCAAATACTAGCTGGGGTAAATAACCAAACAATTTTAAAATACGACCATATCCGTACATAGGCATGTATATAACATGCGAAAAATGCTCAAACTTTCGAAGGTTTGGCGTACCACCTGGGAAAGTTTCGCGTACCCCGAGTGGTACGCGTACCACAGGTTGAATAGCCGTGGTCTAGACATTGCCTGACAATTCTAGTGGTAATTGTGCGAAGAATAAAAAGGGATGACGCATTTAGTGGCAAGTAGTAGTCAGTAATAGTTGTGTTGTGAACGAGTTGTAGTTGTGAACAAGTTAGTTGCGAACAAGTTGTGAACAAGTTAGTCAGTTGCGAGAAAACAAGTCAGTTGATAATTAAGTTGTGAGTTAATAATAGTCTGCGATACAGTAGTGAGTTGATAGTTAAGAGCAGTCTGTGCTTTACAACACGTGAGTTGGGAAAAAGAGAAACTATAGGACAGTCTATAGTGACAGCAAAGTCTGTCGTGGAATTGGGATTATTGTGGAGTCTATCGTGTCGACTGGAGTAAAGGGAACAGCGCAGCGAATAGACGTGTGTAAGGGTGTAAGTAAAGCCAGTGAGTCTATTGGTGTATCAAATGTGAGTGTCGGCAGAGTGAGTGCCGTGTGTGACGAGTAGCGGACAAAGAGGTATTGGTGTATCAACTGTGAGTGACGGCAGAGTGAGTCTCGTAAGTGACGAGCAGCTGACAGAGAGGTGTCACGCGAATACTTGCGCAGCCAGCTAAGAGACGTGCGTAAACTACAGTCAGGAAGGCGAAGTGGTAGCCAGTTGTGAATATTTGTGTGTAATTCAGTAGTTTAAGTTGTATTAGTTTATATAAGCTCTTGATTAATTTAGTTTATGTGTATTTGTAAATAAAACTTGTATTATTCTTAACCCTAATTATTACACTCGGCTCTTGTATTCATTTGCAAATCTTCGGGTCTACGGAAAAGCGTTTTTAAAGAGAGGAAAACGTAACAATATCAATTGTACTTTTTCTGATGTAATTTATTTGAGAATATATTAAATTTCAATTTTTTTTAGAAATTGACCTTTAATATGAAATTCTTTTCACAGTTTCATGTATTTTTACTATTTTTATGCATTTATCATAATTTTTTAATTTTGTTCATTAACAAATAACAAAAATGCGACTTTCCATCTCTGATCATACATGAGAAATAAACAAAATTATTTGCCATTAAAATTGAGTTTATGTGGCACAGGGCCATTTTTACAACTTAAAGATAGTTAAAAGTAGGATTCTATCGGACGTATAAAAACTTTATCATTTGCAAAATTTTACTTTAACCTAAAGTGAGCGATAAATTACAAGCAAGGTAATCCTACCTTATAAGTTAAATCCAATTTTCAATAATGGAAAGCTTTTTATATGTCTGTATATAAAATCATACTTTTAACTATTTTTAAGTTGTATTAATGGCCCTTAAGAAAGAAAAACAATAAATTAAGAAGACATGATTTTTATTTTCATACGTACATATATGTACATGTTTTTAACAAAGAAATGCTCATTTTTCAGCTTTCATTTTTCAGATATTTTTTAAATAATTTATTTGACAACAAAACACACAATTATTGCAAGTAAAAATTTTACTAGCAATAATTTGTAGGAATTTTTTTGTTTCTCAATTTTTTCTCTCTTTTGACGCTCTCTCCTTGCAAACTTATTTTTCATGCAATTATATATTTATTTATTTATTTATAGTACATACTCTGCAAAGTAAATTTGCAGAATATGGTTGCACAAAAATGGACGGGTGACTAATATTTTTGTGACTGACTGTACACGACCTATGTCTTCACATAGGAAGTACCAACGTGGTTGTTAAAGAAATTCCACAAAAGAACCGCAAGATTATACAGTAATCCGTGGCATATCAGTCAACTAGTGCGAGTGAGACGCAAAACTCTCGAAGGCCATTAAACAACAGTGGCCTGGTTGCATTTAAGAGATAATTGCCAACGACGCGTGATATTGACTCGCCTAGAGCTGCTTTACGACTGTTCATGCAATTATATTAGTTTTGTTATTTATTGAACTGACATATAAAATTCTATTTTATTTTGTTTTGTTTTGTTTTGTTTAAAATTATTTTGTTTTGAATGTTTAGTGTAAATAAATATGTACATTATACGAGAACCATACAACTTCGATACTATCACGATAGTATCGTCTATATATCGATAGTTTTTCTAACTTTTGATAGTCTTGAATCGATATATCGATAAAGTTTTTGAAACTATCGAAAACTTTCGATAGTGTCGGTGTCCATAAAAAAAATGTGTAAGAACATTTTAAATTTTAAGCCAAAAAGTTGTACGCTTAAATGATTACCTTTTACATAGCGTTTATTTACTAAAACAAAAAACAGCAAAAATTTGCCACAAAAATTTTAAAAATAATTTAAAAATATTAAAAAAAAATCTGCAACAATAAAAACACCTTCCTTTTGAATTGTTTTTGTTTTCGAATTAACATAAATTATCTTGCTATACAAAAAGATATGCTGATATTACAAATTATTTAATAAAATTAAACATTAATAAAAGAATAAGGACAAATAATGCACAAGTTTTCTACATAAAAAACTAAAAAAAAATGGTACATATATGTACATACATACTAATCTGTGCGAAGAAGTATACAAGTTAGTTTAATTTAAACTACAGTTTGTTTCGAGTGCTTGACTACGACTAAAAAATTCGTAGTTGATAATTTTATTTATCATAATATTCAATTACAATTTGTTATAATAATTTTAGCGTATTGGGCATTTTCCCATAAATACAATTATTGCGAAAGAATACAATGAAAAAGACAATTTAAATTAATTTTGAATTTTAACGATATTTTGTTTATTGGGCATTTTCCCATGAATAAAAAGAATTGCGAAATAAATGAAATTTGAGTTTTACTTATTTAAAGTTCAGTGAAAGAAAAATATGCAAAGGTAAGAAAGAAAATAAATTTGTTGTTAACTCTTCCGCCCTTAAGTTGATTGTCCACAATCAAAAGTAGGGTATCTGAGTAATTTTTGCTATTGGTGGTCCCTTTGAGTCATTGGCACTCAAGGTAATATTTTGTAACCGTAATGCGGAATTGACATTGAAATTTTCAGAGTGATGCTCCTTTCCGTGTTTAGTCTTTTTCTTTAGAAAGATTAATAGCATTATCATTACTGCGAAAATAACCAACACATAACTTATTGCATCACCGAATTTACTTTCTATGTTTAGGAGTTCAATAGCTGCTGTATTATTGGTATTCATTCCTTTGATTAGTTCTAGTGTTAGCAACTCTTCCACGTGCGGCTTACCCATTATTGGCTGTACCACCGGTGGTAATGCTTTAGAAGTAGAAATCTCTGAGAAGGAAAATGTTTTATTGTTTACTGACAACGTTTCGTTTTGGAATTTTATGAGGTAAGTACCACTTAGATCATAGTGCTCTTGACCTACGAAAATTGTACCATTGAACTGATTTAGTAAAATTGTACCAGGGAGTACTTCCTGTATAGTTGGCATGTGAAGGTTATTAACAATGACACATGTTGAGGGTTTTCCTCGAATCAAGTTAGGAAGATATTCGGAATCTGTAATGTCTTTAACATTACTATCCTTGCATATTGTTAGCTCACTGAAGGTTTTACATTTATTTTTGATACCAAATATTTTTTTGTTACAGACTAAGATATCATCGAATTCGATTTTAGTAGCTATCTTATTTATTTTTACAGGTTTAATGGTAATCTTGTTACATGATTCATTAAAGGTAGTTGGAATGTTAACAATATAAATTATAGAATCGATGCTGGAAGCTATTCTTACATCAGCAAAATTAAGAGATTCCTCAATACTTAAAAAATTTATGTTTTCTTTATTGGCTAGAGTTTTGATCACTTCCATTTCATAATTAGATAGTATGAATGAATTAATGACCCCTACCTTTGCCCAATCTATTGCATACTTAAGATTCAAAATTTCTCTATTCAAAATCTCTAGTCTGTATTTCAATTCACTTATTAAATAATTTACTGTTTCTTCATTTATTACAGATTTTAAAATTTTATTTGTTTTTAAAGTTAACTCATTTAGTTTTTATAGAGACATTCTGTTAATTATAACTTGTCTATTATTGCTTTCTAATACATTATTTATTTTTTGTTCTATAATTTCAAAGTCGGCATGATCTGGGTTACCGGCAACCCATTTCCATGCAGATCCGATAAAATCTAAAGATCTCTTATTTCTTGGTTTAAGGTTGCTAATATGAGTTTTAAGCTGTGTTATTTCATAGGAAATGAAGGGATATAGAGGATGGGAAACGCTCACGTTAGCCCTGATGATTGATTGTATGTCATCTATTACCGTCTCGTAATTCTTAATTTGCACCACATGGACTAATTTCACTGTACCCGATTGTATTCTAGCAACCCCAGTATCGATAGCGACTATCCGCGAATTGGTGTAATCTAATATCTTTACTTCGCACACTATGGCGGTTATCACCATCCTAAAGAGGAAGAAAGGGAAAAAAGGAACTTTTAGCTTCTGATATTATTCTTGTGGACCACTCTTCCACTTGTAGTTAGTACAGTTGTATGCCTATTTTCCTTAACTATTTCTGGTTTATACCTTTTTGACAATTTGGTACCCAATCTTCTATTTTCCTTTACAAAAATCTGTTCACCCACCTTGTAATCCATTGGCTCATTCTTGTTTCTATTATGATATTTTAGGACTGACAGCTGTCTATCTTTGAAATCTTTTATCATTTTAGTTTTTTCCTTTTCCCACTCTTCCGTATCACTAAATGATTTCTTACCAAAAAAGGCTTCAAAGGGTTTCCTACCTAAGGTTGAATGGATAGTATTATTATATTCGTAAACTGCTTTGTCTAAGAGTTCACACATATTACTTTGAGTTCCTTCTGATTTGATACACCTCATAATTTCTGAAAGGGTCGAATGGAACCTTTCAATCTGTCCATTAACTGTGCTAGCATATGGTGGAATTTTAAACACTTTGACATTAAATTGATTTTCCAACATGAATATTATCGCTTTGGAGTTAAATGATTTCTCATTGTCCATTACGACTATTTCGGGCATGCCGAAATTTAGGAGTATTTCTCTTAATGGTTTTTTAATATCTTCCGCTGCTCTGGAATTTAACGTCCATGCTTGTGCGTATTTTGTTAACTTATCGATGGCTGTTAGAATAGAGGTTTTTTCGGTTATGTAGATATCCACATGTACTATTTGGCCGGGATACTGAGGTATGGGGGTTTCTTGTAGGGAGATATTATTGGGGTGTCTATCATACTTGTTCTCTCTACAAATTCTGCATGATTTAGTAATTCTTTTTATTTTTGCTGCCATTTGCGGAAAGTAGCACCTATCCAAAAGTTGAGCTTTGTTCTCCTCAGCATTCCTATGGGCCCTATTGTGTTCGTTTATTATCTCTATCTCTTGATCTGATTCGTTGAATATGTCGGGGACTATTTTCCTCGTATAGAGGACTTTAAATCTGTTGAAAGACTTAGAGTATACTTCTTGCGCTCTTCCTAATATATAGTCAGAAGTTTTAATACAGTTTGTGACTGAAGCATTTAAACATTTCTTAAATATTTCTTCCAACCTTTTTTTACTAGGATCTGGGTCCGAAAAAATATGCCTATGGTAAGTTGGAAAGATGATTTCAAATTCATATGACTGTGTTTCATTTGTTTCTATAATAATTTGGTTTTTGAATACATTTAGGGGTGCGTCTGTATGTTGAATAAGATTTTGTGGAGAACTTTGGGCACTATGTTGTGTTGCATCTGTTGACCTTATTTCGAACATTTGCTGCGGTGGTCTGGATAAGGCATCCGCTACAATATTTGCTTTTCCAGGCTTATAAATTAGTTCATAGTTATATTCTTCGAGAGTAGCCTTCCATCTTCTCAGCTTGCTGTTAGAGTTTCCATTGTTTAAGGCATGCGTTAGGGGCTGATGGTCGGTAAAAATTTTAATAGTTGCTGCTCCATACAAATAATTTCTTAGTTTCTTCAAGGCCCACACGATTGCCAGCATTGCTCTTTCGTTTGTGGCATAGTGTTCTTCGGCCTTATTCAGTGTTCGTGAAATAAATGTAATGGGTTTACCATCTTGTTCCAACACTGCCCCAATTGCGTATTTGGAGGCGTCCGTTGTCAACTGAAATTCTTTGTCAAAATTGGGATATGATAGTATTACATCGTCGGAAATTAATGTCTTCTTAATCTTATTAAATGCCTCTATTGCTTCGTCATTAAGATTTAAAATTCTTTTATTAGATAGAGATTTGGACATTTGTCCTCCCTCCCCTCTTAAAAGGGATGTCAGTGGTTTCGCAAGCTTGGCATAATCCTTCACGAAACGGCGATAAAACCCTGACATACCCAGGAATGATGTTAAGTCCTTCAAAGTTTTGGGAGTGGGCAGATTACAGATTGCTTCCACCTATTGTGGATTGGCACGTATTCCTGATGTTGATATAATGAATCCTAAGAATTCAACGTCTGGTTTTAAAAACTTGCATTTGTCTAGCTGCACCTTCATGTTGACTGATTCTAAAGTGCTAAAAATCTTGATGTTCTCGAGATGTTGTTGTTCAGTTTTTCCGAATATAATGATATCATCAATATAAATATAACATATTTTCCCAATATGCTCTCTTAGGATGTCATCCAAACATCTTTGGAAGATAGAAGGCGCGTTTCTCAACCCAAATGGGAGGCGAGTAAACTCGTATTTCCCGTTGTTAATGGAAAATGCGGTTTTCTCGATATCCTTTTCTTTTAAGGGAATTTGGTGAAATCCACTCTTAAGGTCCAACACCGTGAAAAAATTATTCTCTCCCAGTTGTGATAGAACTTCATTTATCTCTGGTATTGGGTACCGATCTGGTACAGTCACTGTATTAAGTTTCCTGTAATCAATAACCAGTCTGTATTTTTTTCACCTGAGGCATCCATCTTCTTTGGAACAACCCAAACAGGTGAGTTGTATGGGGACTTAGAAGGTCTAATAATTCCTTGGTCAAGTAACTCTCTGACTTGTTGTTCCACTACGTCCTTGAGATTTGCTGGGTAGGGATAACATCTCGAATAAACGGGATTTTCCGTTGTTGTTCTTATTTCGCCTCTTACTTTCGTTGTATAGGTCAGATGCTCATTAGGCTCGATAAATAGGTTTGGAAATTCTGATGTTAGTTCTGTAATTTTTAGTTTTTGCTCTTCTGTCATATGATTTTGCCTTATTCGTATATTGTTTGTGATTTGTGAAATGTTGTTGACATTCTCTGAAACATATTGTTTAAGCTTAATTTTTATATTGTCTTTAATGGTCATCAAACTTTTCCCTGTATATATAACGGCTGATAATTCTTTTAAGCTGTCGTTGCCCAATATGGCATGAAAGGATTTGAGATTTGGTAGGCCAAAGAATTTTAGATTCGGATTTCAGTCCGAACAGATTTATGAAAGTATGGTGAGATATGCGGATTTTTCCTCACGCGGAGTTGGCAAAAAAGTCTTTTTCGTAAGGAATGGCTAACTTCATTAATGATGTCTGGATGTAGTTCTTGTTAGATCCAGTATCAACTAAAATTTTAAGAATTTTCCCGTCTGTCGTCCTTGCCTCGAAATATGGCAAAGACGAATCTATTCTAAAAAATGGATATCGGTAAGATCTTGTTCGTTAATAGATTCTGATTCATAATCAGTAGCGTATAAATCATTCTGGTTAGTATACTCTTCAAGTGGTTGTAAATTATTTTCAGATTCATATGCTTCCAGTTGTTGATTATAATGAACTTCTTTGTTTTCGTCATTATTATATGTTTGAATGTTGTAATTTCTCTGTATTTTTTGTTTTTGTAATACAGATGGTTGCAGAGGTCTTTTTCCCATGAATCTGTCGTCGGGCCTGGGTCGGTTTATATAATTAACATTTCTAGTTTGGATGGACTGATCAATTTCCATAGGAATGGGTTTTGGTAATGGCTTTGGTGCATTTGGTCTTGGTGGGTTAGGATAATGGGCTGGATAATGGTTTGGATGTTGCATTGTGTGTTGATTATTTTTTTGGATCATGGATGTTGGCTGAGGGGAAAATGTAGGCATGGTTTGAGGTCTATAATTCTGATTCTTAGTGTTTATTTTAGGATTTTTGTTTAAGGCGTGATCTGTTCTGAAATTTTGATTCTGAAGTTTAAGGCAAAGGTGTAATGCCTGAGGTACGCTGTTTGGTTCCCGTATACATAGAAGTTTAGAAAGATCGCCTCTTAGTCCCCTTATAAAAGTATCCAATGCTTTGTCCCGATATGTTTGGATCAAAACATCCATAGCTTCCCTACCTATAGTCATACAGCTGATGTTGTTAATTATTAATGATAAATGCGAGTAGACTTCCTGATAAAAGTCGTGCACAGATAAATTACCTTGTACGAGTGTTGTGAGTTGATACTCCAAGGCAGTTATGTCTCGTTTATCTGCATAGTGAATTGTTAGGCAATGCAGAATTGCCTCCCAACACAAAGGAGTGTTATAGGACTCAAGTGCTGAGTCGGCGGCTCCAGTGATCTTATTTCTGACGACATTCAAAATATACCTTGGTGTACCTTTTTGTCCCTCATAAATTTTCAGAACCCGTTCGACGCTCTTTTTCCAAGAGCTGAATTCAGAAGGGATACCAGAAAATTCTCGCAGGCTACGCACAATATCAGGCACTTTGTCCATATCACCGAGATTTTCCCTATATTGTTCCTCTATGATTTGATCTCCTACTACAATGTCGGCATTGGGGTGCAATATATTTTCCACCATAACTCTACACTGTTCCCTACATATTTGAGTAACTAGATTTGCTATTGCTGCTTCCATTCGGGGATTGTTTAATGGATTTTGAGGATTGGAAGGGTTACTGGGACCAGGAGATGGGGAATTATCTAAAATCGATGGTCTTATTAAATTATTAGGATTAGCCATAACTAATTTGGTATATTTCTCTTATTTCAAATTCTGATTTTATTATTTAATTTTATTTGTTATTGAAACTGGAGGGTCCCGTGGGAATCGCAGTTTTTGCTTAAACTTAATTGCTAGGTTGACAGTTAGATAAATTATTATATTTGCTTAAAATTATTATTTCGAGAAAATATTCTATTTAGCAATGAGTTTTAATTTTAATTTTTACAAATTTTTTTTTTTTATATAAAAGAATGACTTACAGAAGTATTGCTGCTTTCATGGTTGAGTTAAGTATTTCCTTCCTTTCGTCGATAGTTGAAATTTAATATAGTTGTTCAAAAGGTATAGCTGCAAAAGGTTGTGGTTGTTGCTTATTGGATGTAGTTTCGAACCCTTTCTTCTGTTAGTATAGCCGAAGGCTCCAGATGTGAGATCCTATTTCGGCTGTCACAGATTTCGGATTTTAATTTATAGTTCTTTGTTTTTTTCTTTTATTGTTAAGTATTTAAATATATTTAAGGTAATTTCAGTTTTAAAATTTAAAATTTTGGCTGTCACAGATTTCGGATTTTAATTTC
Source organism: Tachina grossa (assembly GCA_949987645.1). Taxonomy (NCBI): domain Eukaryota; kingdom Metazoa; phylum Arthropoda; class Insecta; order Diptera; family Tachinidae; genus Tachina; species Tachina grossa. The sequence continues at coordinate 75,573,213 of OX465275.1, read as the reverse complement.
TAGTTCTTTGTTTTTTTCTTTTATTGTTAAGTATTTAAATATATTTAAGGTAATTTCAGTTTTAGAATCACTTCCAGTTAATTAAAAAATTTTTATTTAACGTTATTGTACTTTAGGTTTTTAATTTTGTCCACTTTAGGGTTTTTATTCACTTCATCCTATTTAGGATTTTTATTTTAAGTTTTTATCCTATTTTAGGATTTTTTATTTTTACTTTTTTCATACTTTAGGATTTTATTTATTTTTTTATTCTATTTTTAGGATTTTTATTTTAATATTATATTTTTCCTACTTTAGGATTTTTAAACAATTTTTATCCTATTTTAGGATTTTTTATTTTCGTTGGGCGCCAGTTAGTTTAATTTAAACTACAGCTTGTTTCGAGTGCTTGACTACGACTAAAAAATTCGTAGTTGATAATTTTAATTATCATAATATTCAATTACAATTTGTTATAATAATTTTAGCTTATTGGGCATTTTCCCATAAATACAATTATTGCGAAAGAATACAATGAAAAAGACAATTTAAATTAATTTTGAATTTTAACGATATTTTGTTTATTGGGCATTTTCCCATGAATAAAAAGAATTGCGAAATAAATGAAATTTGAGTTTTACTTATTTAAAGTTCAGTGAACGAAAAATATGCAAAGGTAAGAAAGAAAATAAATTTGTTGTTAACTTACATACACACATATCGCACACTAAATCATAAACAGTCTCAACTCAAAATATCTTAGATGTTCAGGAGTGGCGAAAAACTGCTCAAGAAGAATTTGGTGCAAAAGAAATTTTTGGGCATTTTTCATAATTTTGAGTTGTGGCTGTTAATGGTTTAGTGCGCGATATGTATGTATATAACCTTACACGGATTTATGTTGGTGGTATGGTTACTCCAAAATTGAACGTCAAAAACTACTTACGAGTATTTGTTAGTATTTCTTATGTGTATGTTTCTGACAATAGCACCATGGTTATTTGTTAAAAACACGAAATATTGATATTACACATTTGTGTTCGAAAATCTGCAATTTGGCTGTGAAAATCTGTATGTCTCACTTAATAATTTTTCCAATGAAAAATCAGCAAAATGCAGAGAAATCTGCAAATCTGGCAACAGTGGTCATAACACAAAACACAAGAGCCCAACTTGTGCAAATGGTCTTGCATCGTAGCATGTGCAAAATGGTATAGTATATTAATACTCACCATTTAACAATTCTTAGTGGTGAGTTTAAATATACTATACCACTTTGCACATGCAACGATACAAGACCATTTGCACAAGATTGTGAATTGGGCTAAGGTTTTTGAAGTTTTCAATTTACACACAATTTAAAGGAAAAAATTTAAATTTTATGCACATATGTACATACATATATGTATGTATGTATGTATATGGTTACCTTAATATAGGAAGGCCCCAACTAATTATTTTTTTGAAATCAAAATTTTTGCATTTTTCAATACATTAGATGAGCCTTTATCGAAATATACAAAAACCTCGATTTAAAAAAAAATAATGAGTTCGGGATTTTCTATACTAATGTAACGATATGCACATGTGCATACCATACATACATATGTACATATGTGTGTATGGATGTGTACATGAACTCAATGGTAAAATCTTGGGGGCGAGATGAATGTATTGAAGATCTTAAATGAAAAGATACGAAAACCCTAAGTGCAACCTGACACTTTGATTACACAATTAATTATAAAATTATATAAATTTTACAATACTTCGACTAAACCCTTAATGAGTTAATTAAAAAATTAATATATATTTTGCATTTAAGATTCAAATGATTTATGATATTAAAAATTTCGCGTCGAGTTGTGTTTTATTTAGCCATTGGGTCAACACAAAAGTTAAAATTCACATTTAAATAAATAAAAACGCGGCTACCTCTTTTTTTTTGTCTACTCTCTACACGTTTTGAATTTTTAATGAATCTTCATTCAAAAATTTTTCTTTTTGCCTGAATATTATTTATTTTAATTTTTTTTTTTTAAATATGTTAGTTTTCTGTTAGGGATGGCCACAACTCATGTGTTTGGAAGTTTTCGCAATCTCTTTGAATTCCGCTTTGCTCTTTCGTGAGCGTGCAAAAGAAAACTTACAATACGAAAAGAACTTCCATAAGTAAAATTTGGTTGCTCTCATGAGTGAAAGGTACGTTAGTCACGATCCCCTCTCTGGTTTGAGTTGAAGTTTCTGCAAAAATTTATGTTGTTTAATGCTAGGAACACAATTGAGACGAACGACGAATTTCGTTCACGTCGACGAATTCGTCGATAAGACTTCGCTGCGTAAATTCGTCGTGTCAAACACAACAACGACGAATTTACTCAGCGAATTCAGATCTTAAGTGCCCAGGAGACGTACAAAAAAACCCATCAATCACATAGTTGTGTGCGTGCAGTCGTTTCTTTTCGGCTACACGTACACGTTGTCGGCACTGATTGATGAGAATCAAAAAATTTTGATATTTTTATTTGACGGCTGATTATTTGTACGTCTCCAAATCTGATTGACGAAAAAAACGTCATTTCCTTTGTGTTATTTGTTCTGTGACGACATGGAGAAGTGCGCGGATGAAAAAAATTAATTTGCACTTTATGAAAATGTACGATTGATCTTTGTAAAAAACCAAACAATCAAAAGTCTACAAACAGTTTTATGATTATTATAAATATTATATTCTCTAATTTTATAATGTTAATGGGTAGTGTGTGTTTTTATATTAAAAATCGTTTGTTTCGAAATTTTTTTAAGGAAAATATGTCTGTTTTTTAGAATGGTTTGTAGAAAACTAAAATTATTATTATTATAAATAATAATAATACAAGATGAAAAATTAGAGTGGAAGATAGAAAAATTATTATTTAGCTCTGTATATTTGTTTAATGTGCTTTGTTATACAAAGATTTCATAAAGTTTTAATGCCGCTAATAACAAAAAATCATCATCCGATGAAGACATATATGCCATCGCGCACAACGAACACAAAATTAAAATGCTGATTGACGATTTTATTTGTACGTCTCCGAAAAATCATCAGTTAAACGACACTAACACATTCTTACCGATTGATGGCTTTTTTTGTACGTCTCCTGGACACTTTACAACTGATAAAGTTGGTTATTGTCAGTGTGACCATATTAGTAATTATGGGCTGAATTTAGCTTATTTCTTCTGGATTTAGCTTTAAAATTTTTATTAGGCTCTTAGCTTCTTTTTTTTAGCTTTTTCAAAAACGGATTTAGCTTTTTTAGCCTTTTTTTAATCCAAATTGCGTATTCTCTAATAATATATTAAAGACGTACGTGATTTAGCTTAATTTTATTTTAAATTCTGGACACACTGTTTATTGTGTAAGTAAAGAGAATGAGATAAAATTGGTTTTTTCGTCGTTCGTCGGCGTACAAATTAGAAATAAATCTATCTCAGAGTTCGTCACGCGCGACGAATTTCGTTCTACGGCGGTGTTGTGCTTATTTTCATATGAACAAATGTGTTTTATTTTTTATGACGAAAGTTCGCACCGAAAAATTCGTCTTTCGTCCCAGTTGTGTTCCTAGCATAATAGTCAAATAGTTAAATTTAGCCACGATTTTTTAATTTGGGTTTGCGAACGACTTTTGAATTGTAATCGGCCCCTTCAATAAAAGTGTAAGTGAGTGAGAAACAATTGAAACCAAAATTAAAAAGTTTCAATTAAATAGTTGTTGAGATAGGTTGCTTGAATTATGTGGGATTAAATTTAATGAAGTATTTTCAAATGACTGCAGTTTATTTTTCAAAACATCACAATTCTTTTGCGTCGAATCAAGTGAATTTGAACTTTCATATTTTTAATAGACTGCTATTTTGCTAATGGCCAAAAACGGAATAAAAAGCAATTTGACTCCCAAAGTTCAAAAATATGAGTTTGTTCTTAAAGTTTAAATTTAAGTCAAATGATTAGTACTAGTATGAATAAAAAAGTATATGCTTTTTAATTTGTTTTAAAATTGAAAATTCTTAGATTTTATTCTATAATTTTGCGTTTTAAAATGCATATTTAAGTAAAATATCAAATACGTTTTAATTCATACTACGCAATATGTTGTTTCTATCAGCCGATTCGGTTATATTTTTTGTGATCTTTAAATTTGATACTCTGTCATTCCTTCGGCTCTTACAATGACACAGTCCAAAGGTTTATGGGCGTAGATACTCCCATTAATTTTTCTTATTCTATGTACGTAGTCCCAACCGCAATCCACGGAGGTTAGCACAGGCTTTTGCAAAGGCGCAATTCTAACTGAAAAAGTATGCGGCGATATATATCTTCAAATTACTCATTGTGTTCTTCCGCTAAGCCACTTCCTACCAAACTATGAAAACATATTAACTAAAGTCCTAAAGTAACACAATCTAAGTCCTGATTCACACACGTCAAGTCTGAGTCGTCAAGTCTTGAGTTTTTAGGAGAGAGAGGAAAAGAAAATGGAAAGGGGTACAGACTTGACCGTACCAGTCAAGTTTGCTTTTTCCTTATGTTTTGTCATTCGTAATACTCTACTACAACACAAATTGATGAGACTTGATGAAACAAACTTGACGGTGTGTATGAACGTAAATGCAGGTTCAAAAGAAAATTGAACAAAAACTGATCAGCTAAACCTGATGTGTGTGAATCAGGACTAAGCATTAAGACAAGTTGATAAATATTTATATGCCCATTAAAACTAAACATCGTGTATTTTATTATTTTATTTAACAAATTCTTAAAAAAAAACTGGGTACATGTATTAATTAGAATCTTGCTATCATACACATTTTGCACAAGAAAAAAGTGCCAGCGTGTGACCGTATGGATTCTGAAGACGATGAAATAAAGTTTAAATTAGACGTGCCATAGCCATAACCAAACCAAAATTATATGGTAATGGTAATGGCATTGTGGTGAGCCACATATAATCAAATACAGTGTTGCCCATAAGTTTGGTTCAAACAGCGGTTTTCTATGGTTATAGCACGTCTAACTGAACCTTATAGTACGTTTCCACTATGAGCAAAACAAGTTGTTTTTCTCAGAACACTTGTAAGTGTTTCCATTATGCTTTTTTGTGTTTTGGTTAAACGAGTTTTGGAAACCATTTTGATTTTATTATCAAGGCCGCAAACCTTATTATTATTTAGATTAGTAAATTTATCACTCATTTACATATAAACAGCATATAAATACAAGTGATTTGGTTTGTGCAATTGCTTAAAAAATTTAATATTCTGTATTAGTGCCATCTTTTGTCAGAATATTGCGGCTTGGTTTTGAAGTTTCAGCCAGCAACGCAGTGTTGCACTAACAAATTTGTTTATGTTTTGGAGGAAAACAACTTATATGAGGTGTTTTGCTGATATAAAAAATGTATGGGGAAACATGTAGCAAAACATTGGTTTTCGAGCAAAACAAGTTTTCTGCTCCAAAACACGTATATGGAAACGCACTATTAAGCAAGTCAATCAGTGCATCGTATGATAAACTATAAACATACGGAGTTTGTTAACTAAATTCATAAATTTTTTGGGTTGAAGTCTACTGACGAGTTCCACAAGAGGAACGAAATGCATATAGGAAATTGCTTAACCATAAAAACAAGACAATTTTTTGAAATTAAATAAACACATTATGTCAAATAAATATATTTCAGTATTTCATATTAAATTTTTATTTAACTAAATCGGTCCAACGATTTATAAAAAAATCTCTATTGTATTTTTTGCATAGCTATTTCGATTAGGAACAAAGTTTTATTGATTAAAACTAAATACATATCGCACTTTATGAACAACCACATATTTTTAATAGTCACAAATCTCTTATCTTATGCACAGACTTTCAAAACTTATATGAGAATTCACAAATAATAATAATTTTGAAAATCACAAAATAATAAGGGTCACTTATTATGAATCAAAGGTCAAACACTCAAAATTCAAAATATCGGAATTTGTATTAAGAATTGAGCGAATTTGCTTAAAATTAATTACTCGGGTGTTTCGAAGTTACTGATTGACAGTTTAGTGCTTTTAGATATATGTATCAGTTTTTCAAAGTGTTATAAACGTGATTTCGAAGTATCATAGAAGTAAAAAAAAAAGAAAAAAAGTAAAAATTAAAAAAAAAGAAGTTTTGTGTCAAAAGTGAGTGAACTAAATTAGTAACTTTTTTTGTACGCTTCGTTATCTAATCGTTTCAGAATCGTGGTTCTTATGTTTCGAAATTTACCGGCAGAATGGGTTTAGAAGATGTTTTTAAAAAAGTAGCAAAACTGTATTCGCGTGAAAATTATAACAATTCGGAACATAATGTTGGTGCTGTCACTGATACAGATGATTTCAGTTCAAATGATATCTATTATAATCATCATTCTTAAATTTTCAAAAGCTATCCCGATAAATTTTTTAAAAGATTGTTCGCCAACTTGGATTTCCCTTTTTGAATTTTAAAAATCCGTTTTTTAATGCACAATCAGCGACCGCAAAAAAACCTTTGAGTAACGATTTTAAAGTAAATCTGATAAATTAAAAAAAAAAAAAAAACTCGTGCGCCACATTATAACCGCCCTTTTGAATTTTGAAAATCGAATGCTAGATTCGTAATTAGGGACACCGAAAACCACTGAGTGACGAGTTTTAAGAAAATTAAATTGCAGAAAAGTTTGTCACATCGGATTATTTTTTAATTTTTGTATCAAAGGGTGTATTTTGAAGATAATTTATGGCAAAACTAATGCAGTTGAAAGACTGTGGTAGTAAAAATCGATATTTTCCCTCTTAATGTTCCCTATCACATATTATAAAAAATTCATCGATATATGAAATTATCCAATAAAGTTTATTCGATTAACACATTCGAAAAACTTATTCGAACAAAACGTGATGTTAAAATTATCTGATTAATTTTTATTCTCATAATGTTTTATTTTATTTATAATATATTAGAATTTCAATAAATATATTTGATCACTATGAATTTAATTTGTGGATAGAGCTTGCTTACAATTTGACTAACAGAATGAATCCCAATGGGCGAAGCAAAAAACTCTTTAATATCTTATACTTAGGGCCATTATTACAACTTAAAGTTAGTTAAAAGTAGGATTTTATCGGACGTATAAAAAGCTTTCCATTAATGAAAATTGGATTTAACTTACCAGGTGGGATAAACTTGCCTGTAATTTATCGCTCACTTTAGGTTAAAGTAAAATTTTGCACATGATAAAATTTTTATACGTCCGATAAAATCCTACTTTTAAATAACTTTAAGTTTTAATATTGGCCCTTATAGTGTTTTCGCACTGAAAGTTAAAACCTGGTTTTAACGTAAGTTTGTTAAATTCAGATTTTAACTCACAGACTGTCTAATAACTTTGCTCAAAAATAATATACATAGATATCTTGCAGAAATGCGTGTATTTTTTGTTGTATTTTTTCTGCTTTTTATGACACTTATTTGACAACCTGTACAACTGATTTTGTTTGTATGAAAAACTCGGAAATTTTACAATACGTTGTAAAATGGAAATCATTATATATTTTGTAAATAAATGTGGAACTAGTTATATAAAGTGAAGAAGTGCTTGGAAATCAATTTATTGTATATTAAAAATCATAAATACATCGCAAAATAAAATTTTTTCATCGGTGGATTGATGCCAGTCATATCGTCTATTTTCACTTCCCAGAGGACAATGAAAATATTTTCCATCTTTTCATTTCAAAAAAACTCTATTTTACCATAATATTCATAATATTTTGATTATTGTTGCTGCTGCATCCATTTTTAAGTTGAAAGTCTCTCAAGGGACATCTATTGTTAATCACTGGCATAAACATTATCAGCTGCTTCCGGTCGTTTTAACTTGGCCGAGCTGAATTTAGCACAGCGAAAACAAGGTTGCATTTCATTAAACTAACCTAAAACCAATTAAAAAATGGAAGTGTCAAATAAATAATGTTTGTATCACATAGAAAAAATTGTTATGAAAAACTTTGTAATATTAATTAAAAGTTTGTAAAACCTATAGAACACGGCATGTAAAAAGCCACAAGCGTGTGTGGCGATGACGTCACGGGAATTTTCAGCATGTTGTTTGCATTTTTTTAATTTACTAGTAGCGACTACATGCCGTAAAATTTTGATAAAAATGTTGTTCCAAAATACAAATGTTACACATGTAGCCGAATTGAACACATTTTCATGTGAATATCTACATGTGCATACATATGTTATGCGTATGTAGTTTTTTTCATGCCGTGTAATAGAGGCTAAATATTAGTTAAAACACTTAAATTAATTAAAGCGACTGCAGATTTAATTGATTGAATTAAATTTTTAATTGAATGAATTAATTGGTGAACACCATTTTCAATACAGTTTTCTTCACTAAAGGGCCTGTACCAAAGGGTAGTAAAGTCCTAGTGTAAATAAATTTTTGACACTTCTGATGCGAATAAAATTTCTCTTGGCCTGGGGGCTAATATAATTTTTGACATCATGGTATCATAAAATTTAAAACCACCGCCGTCGCTTTGAGCCGTCGCCCAATACATACATATTTTTACGATCCTTAAATGTAATTAGACTGTGAAGAAATCATTATTTATTTTAATATGCGAAAAATTTTGCATCATATATACAATATTATATAATTTTTGCTGCAATAATATTGTTTTATATAAAATTGTTCTTTTATAAATTTGTTGGTAGTCGGCGGCTTGTAGTCAAAGGTTTTGCTTCGCCGCCGCAGCAATTTTTTCATCAGCTTCTTTCTATGCTAAAGCGAATTTGTCAAAATTTTACAATGTCAAAAAAGATATCATTTTGCACAGCAGAAAAATAAAATTTTTCCCCACAGGCAAATGTTTTTTTACCATAGTACTTTTCTATCGTTTGACACACGCCCAAATTCGAGAATTGATTTATTTTATAAATGCTTTTCAATGATCAGTTTTGTCTTTAATTTCCATTACATGAGTTTTAGACCAATGGGCATATTAAACATTACAAATAAATTTTTCATTACCGCTTTCAGGTATAATCATGGATATTGAATTAATTATCGTTGTAATTTGCAGTAAGATATAGCATAATTTATTCAATTAAACATTTTTATTCATATATGTATATATATATATATATATATATATATATATATATATATATATATATATATATATATATATACATATGTACATATATATATGCACATTTAAAGTTTCGTTTCACTCTCTTAACTCACATACAACTTTAATAAAATGTTTACCCCATTTCTGCATAATGTTTCTTCTTACAAAATATTCTCCATTCATTTTGCAATCAAAGCTTAAATTGCATAAGATTATAGATCAGGCAATTAAATAATTAAATGTTTAATATGCTATCTTTTTGGTATTTAAAAAATTAATTTCATTTAACTTTCCAGACGAACACAGACCATGTCGAAGAGCAGATAATTTTTGTATTTATTTGTTTGGCATCGAAATTCAACTGATTTTCACTTGTTGCACGTTTCTTTAATTACATTCAGTAGCGAATTAATTGCAAGTACGTATCTGTGGTTAAAATCAATTCATAAGATTTTTCCTATCGGCTACCAAAACTATACAAATATTAGTATCATTAAAAAAAAACAATAACAACATGTGAGTAAGTATTGCAAGCAATACGAGTAATATTGAATTAAATTAATTGTTTTGAAACGTACAAAATTGTGTTTCTTAAATGAATGAAACTATGAGAAACGATTTTCTAGGTAATACCAACATACATACATATATACTTATTTATATATGGATGTGTGTGTGTGTATGCATATGTATGGATATGAAAGACTGAAAATACCCATTTGACCAAGACTTTCGATATTGATATCGATTTCGAATATATCTCGAACATTTAGCGTATAAAACTTACGAGAGTGACACTCAAAAATGAATAGAAAAAATTTCACTTATCGCTCAGTTTTGTCCCAAAAAAATTAGATCTCGAAGTTTCGCTAGCAATATCAAAAGTGAGAGAATATCGAACTAATTTCGATATAGGAAAAACTAAAATAGTAATTTTATTTTTTATTTATTTATTTCAACTTACTTATTTTATTTATTTTTTTTAATATTTTAACTTACGCTGCAGAACTTCAACATGGCACCTCCATTCTAAGAGACAAGCACACTTCCACTAGGCTATCCTTCAAAAAAAAAAAAAAATAAAAAAATAAAAAAAAAATTCTGTTCAATTATTGCACATACATATGTAGGTATGTGTTCTTATTATATTTTTTAACTTACAGTGCTGCCATGCCTCGATCTTGGTACCTCTAGACTAACTGGCTAGCGCACATCTACTCGGCTACCGTCACACATTCGAAAAACTATCGACAAAAGTTCGAGGCTCGAATCTTTAGCGAACATTCGAATTTTCTTAGATTTGCGAACAAATATCCAAGAATTTTGTTTCGAAATTTCTTCCCTTTAGTGAGCATTCGTTTTTATCGAATCTCAGGTCAAGTGTGTGCTTCAATAAGTGTTGCTGTTGTGTTTATTTTTAACTATGATTGTTTCAGATATACTCCAATGTGCAAATATTGTTAATATATTAAAATGAATATCTTAAATATAGGGAACAAAATAAAATACATACAACACTGCCAGCGGAAAACAATAGGTAGGAATTTCATAATAACGAAAACAAAATATTCAGAAATAAATCCCGGGACCAGTTTCCCGGAAATTCTGTTCAGTTTTTGTTCCCCGATTCCCAGCATTCCCGAATCACAAAAATAAAAAGTAACAAATATTGCAGTGATGTATTTTTTACCCGACTACTCGACGCCAAGAAGGGTATTGTCTTCCTTACGATAACAGGGACCAATTCATTCATTCGTTAATTACATTACCAGCAAGTGGAGCTTTTTATTATTTCTATTAAATAAATATATGTAAATCAAAAATTTTATGTTTCGCCGAATTAGTGAGTCAAACACTTACGCATGGACCTGACAGAGTGACAAATCCTTAACTGATGGCACAAAATCTTCCGAAGGCTCAAAAAAATTCTCATAATGCGAACTCACTTAAAATTGTTTAATTTTTACATTTTCTATTTTAATATAATATGGATTGTTACTTTATTTGTTTTTGCAATTTCTTTTTGTGTACTTTTTTTAATTATTGTTCAATACATTTATATTAACCTTTTAATATGATTTCTTAAACTAATTTTGATAAAAACTTAAATTTTGCTTGATTCCACTTTAATTTTCAACAAACCTATAAAATATAAAGAAGAAGAATAATTGTCGTTATTGGAAAAAACTGTTTTCAACGCATCAAAAATAATATTAAAATGTAGACTCTCCGTTGATAATGTCGCCAAAATAGTCGACTTTTCCTTTAGGGTATCCCCTAGTCAGCCTAGAACCACATGTCTCTATGTCAACACTCTTTTCTCTAGCGACTATTACACTAGCTAAAATGTCGACAACTTTCCTTTTATGCGCGAGTAGAGATACGTTAGAGAAAACAGTTCTAGTGTATTTCTTGTGACATTGTCCATTAACGTCTCAATAGTTTTTTTTTTGTGTGTTATGCTGAGCTGTCAATGCCATAGCTGCAATCTAATCGTCGGCTAGCCGCTGCCGTTTCTGATTGGCTGTTTCAATTTTAGTAATTTGTTTTTAATAGAATAATATATCTTTTGTTGTAGAAGAGGGTCACTGAAATGTACTAGTGAAATTTTGGTTCAAATATCTCCATATGGTCGTAAAAGAACTACATTGTCAATAGTGCTGTAGTCTACTGGTGGATTTTCAATTACAAGCTAATGTTAAGTGTCAATAGATAATTACATTGACTGAGGTGCACCTCGTCAGTAGTACTACTTACAATGTCAATAGTAAATCACTACAATTTCACTTATCGCATTTCCTGCTGAGGTATGCACACATGTATGCATGCATGTGTGTTCATTTGCGGCATTATGTAAACCGAACGCGTGAACCGATTTTGATGATTTTTAAGTAAATCAATTTGGCACTAAAAACATGACAGTAGTCAAAACTCAATATGGAGGCCATTTTATAAATACGAAAATAATTAAAAAGTCGACGAAGTATATAAAAATGATTATCGTTCAACAGGTATTTTAAAATCATCTGTAGGTTTCTCTTACAATTTTTCATTTCTGATGACCATTTAGGATATTTAACGTTTCAAAGTTGTTTGCAGTCAGATTTTTTAATTACTACATGTTACACAAAATACACAACTAATTGCATATCGCTCATTTACTTCAATAGTGTCATAACCAGGGAAACCAGAAATATGCTATAAGAAAAGTGTTTTATGCGCATTCAATATGCACTAAAAACTTGAAAATATGCACTCAAATATATGCTCTTAAAAATAAAATAAATTAGTTTATTTGTCAACGAAAATACATTTTTCATTTAAAAATTCGACAACATTTGTATATAACCCTACGTCTATAACTGATATATTTTTGTCATGACAAATGTCACATTCCATACATGAAAAGAAGCTAACACAAAAAATTAATTTTTCAATATACAGTTTGACTTTTGTCATGATAAAAATATATCAGGTATAGACGTAAGGTAAAATAAGACAAAAAAAAAATAAAAAACAAAAAAAAAAATAATAAAATAATTAAAAAGGAATAATTGCCGTATTAAAAACAATAATTTAGGATTGAATTGCACGTTAAAACAAAATTGCAATATAAGTTTTGACTAAATAATAATACAAATAATACAAATTTATTTTTTCTTATACTCTCGCAACAATTTAACTTCAATTTCAAAAGAGATCACGATATTAGAAATAAAACTTTGGAAATGTATTTTGGATAAGTAAGCCAAGATTTTTTTTATAATTTAATTGCAATAAACAACAAAATATTGACCTAGATTTTCAAATAGAAATCGTTGCTTGTCACGTCTAAGTAAATTTTTATACATTGACAATGTTCCTTCAACGTCTACTGATGTAATCGGGGCAGAGTCCGTCACAAGTTTGAGTTGTGACACTATTGAAGTATGTGAGCGATATAATAAACTAAAAAAATTGCAGGTTAAAAGTACTCTAAAAAGAAAAAACGATTCAATGAACTAACATTTTTCTGTTTACATTTTTCTTTTTAAAAATAAAAAGATCAAGCTTACCCTTGAATAATCAATTTCAATATATTTTTACTACACAATTAATATTTTAATGAACAAATTAAGGATTAATTTTGGGAAAAAGTATGATAACAATATTAAAACTTAATATAAAAAGAAATTCCCGATAAAGCAGAAAAAAAAATTATATTCGATTTACATACATACATACATATGTGCATACATACCCTGCATAAAGTGCGAATAGTGAAATTGTGGTGATTTACTAGTGACGTTGTCAGTAGCACTACTGACCAGGTGTACCCCAGCCAATGGTATCATCTATTGACATTTAACATTAGCTTGTCATTGAAAATCCACCACTAGACTATAGCACTACTGACTTAGTAGTTCTTTCGGGACCACATGGAGACATTGGCACCAAATATTCACTAGTAAATTTTAGGGGCTCTAGTCTACAATATCGATATATCCTCTCTCGTTGTCAATAGTAAACTTATAGTGATTTTCTAGTGACATTGTCAATAGTGCTACTGACTCGGTGTACCTCCCCCAGGGGAATCTATTTTGACTACGGGTGTGGCAACCCCGGGCCCCAGCTGGGGTGATATGGCTTTTTCCATTGACGTACCTTTGGTACATTACACATAGAACTTATGTGTTACTACCCGATCTCTGGCAACAGAGCAAAGGATGTGCACATATTTATAAAAAAAAGGAAGACAGGTCCTGTTGATGTCAGTTAGGTGCAGCGTCACCTAGAACTGCCCCTGAGTTCAAAAGACGATAGAGGTGAAGCCCTTGTGGTGGAACTTCGAGGTCTAACCAGAGGCTACTTCTGGTGCCACGGGTGCCGGTTGCCCGACAGTCGAGCTGCTTGGAGTTGAGTGTATTGCGGTCGTCAGAGTATTGTGCTGAAGTAAGTCGACTTCGTCCAATACTACGGGGTTAAAGGGATGATGCTGACTGTATTAGGCACTAATACCTGGCGGCAAGCTTGCATTCTTCTCGGAAGAGTGGCCGTACTGTGCCGGCAATGGTTGAGGAATTCTCTTGGGGACTTCGCTATAGGTGTATACACAACAACTTAGCATGGAAGCCGGAGAATTATCGTGGTGGCTGTGGTTGCTACCAAAAACGCTGGGAGAATAGTCTTGGCTTCCCAGTGTTAAATATATGATAGTGGTTGGTCTGACGCGGTCAGCCAGACACTATTCTAGGTGCTGTTGCCATTCAACAGAAGCTGCTATGGGCACGGACATAGCAGCAGAGTTTAGATAGCTCAAATTACCTCAGCAAGGTAATTGAATATAGTACAGAGATAAATATATATTCAAAGATTGCAACCTATGTGCCTTATGGAGTGGGCCATAGGTTCATTCTAAAAGGGTGCATGGGGGCGTTGGTCTGGCGTCTAACCCACACCCAGTGCTTTGGCACACGTGAGATAAGGCCGTAATGGCAGGTACTTACGTAAAGCAATTCCACATCTGACTAGGTGTACCCCAGCCAATGCAAATGCCTATTGACAAATAACATAGGGTTGTCATTCAAAATCTATCAGTAGACTTTAGCACTATCGAAAAGGTAGTTCTTTTACGACAATATGGAGATATTTGAACTGAAGATTCACTCGTAGATTTTAGTGACCCTCGTCTACATATATTTATTTAATATTATTGCACAACATAATAAAAAAAGAAAAAACAAACTATTGTTCATTGACAATATCACCAGATATACACTAGAACGGTTGTCTCTAACGTATCTCTACTCGCGCATGAAAGGAAAGTTGTCGACATTTTAACTAGTGCAATTGTCGCTGGAGAAAGAGTTTTGACATAGAGACATATGGTTCTAAGTTGACCAGAGGGTACATATAAATTGGATACAGTCGCGAATGCACTGTTTATCAATTATGATTATGTTCGATTAATTTTTTTTTGTCATACAGAAAATTAATGATCCCATTCTTCGTATGGCAACAACTAAAGATGATGACAAATACAGCAGTGATAAATACGGCACACCTCAACTAAAAAGAGCTAATGTTAATAAAAGAATTATATTGCAACAAAAACATATTTGAGATGTCAGCAAAACTTTCGACAGAATTTCTATAAATGCAATCACACATAAGGGACTCAAGGATATGAAGATAAAGGCATCACATCAAGCTGACTATGATACCTGATATTACTGAAATTATCAAAACTAACGTTTGGTGAATGGATTACGTTAGAAAATAAACGACATACTCGTAAAAATATATGTATGTATTTGTCTGAACCGAACGAATCACATGTTATTTAACACTGGCATGCTGAATATCCATGGAAAGTGTGCTGCTTCTGAATAGAAACAAATTTCGGAATAAAAACACAATCAATAAAGCGTAAAATTTAAGTACACATTGTTTCACCAATAGGTGCGTTTGAGTACTTTTCCAGTAAAATCCAGTAACTGAGTAAATACTGAGTAATTTAAAGAAAATACTCTCAATAAAAAAGTTTGCATCTAAAAGTACGCGAACGGAAAAATTGTAAAATCCAGTAAAATATATACAACAGCTGATTACCAATTTTGGCGCTAAAAAATTATACGTATGAAATACACGATAGAATATTTTGTTTAATAATAAAAGTAATAGATATGGACATATGTTTTTATTTGAATTTATTTGGCTGGTCCACGATGTCGACAAGAAACTTTCTATAGCTTACTTATATTGAAAACAAAAATAAACGTTCTTATTTTGATTTTGTTTTAAATATAAGTAAGCGATAGAAACTTTCTTGTCGACATCGCGGGTCAGGCCGCTAAAGTTTCTAATCTTTATACCCTGAACGTGAGAAGTTATTAGGATGATATATTCAAGACAACGAAAAACTGGGAAAGAATTTAAAAAAGTACCCACAGTAAATTTCTTTAAATGTTCCCTACGTCAAACCAGGATCCGTCGACCCTACGATATGAATAAACAAAAATTTCAATATAATAATCTATTAACTTTATTCACGTTTAAAAACAATCGGTTATGTTCTGAATTCCATGTGAAATTAAATCGTTCGGAAATGCAATAGCATTGTTATTATAAATACATACATACATACTGTTACGAAAATAGCCGTCGACAGGTTTAAGCAGCATTACACAAAAATATTCCAACAGGATTAATGAAAGTGCTGCGCGAAAATATTCCTACAGGGTCAAAGCAAAGAATAGTCTAGAATAGTATCCAACAACTAAATAAGCATGCCTAGCTTGATTAAACGTAAATAAACAAAAGCAAAAACAACAAAAAGCGTCTGCTTATTAAGAAGATTCACATATTTACACACATACATACATGCTAATTCAAACGAAAAGCAAAAGATAAACAACCAATGTGTATTGCTTAGTTAAATATGTATGATGTATGCATATACACATGTATGTACATAGTTACCACATGAACTTAATTAGGCAGCATATAAGATGATAATGATCGTCTAGACATTGCTTGAAACTTCTAGTGGAATTTGTGTGAAATATAAAAAGAGGTGACGCATCCAAAGAGTTAGTTAGTTGCAGTTGTGACTTAGTTGCAGTTGTAAGTCAGTCGCGAACAGTTATAGTTAGTGCTAATCAGAAAGTAGTGAAGTTAAGAACTCGTTAGTCAGTTGTTAATTAACTTGTGAATTAATAATAATCTGCGATACAGTGGTGAGTTGATAGTTAAGAGCAGTCTGTGCTTTACACAAGAGTTGGAGTAAAAGAGAAACTATAGGACAGTCTATAGTGACAGCAAAGTCTGTCGTGGAATTGAGATTATTGTGGAGTCTATCGTGTCGACTGGAGTAAAGGGAACAGCGCAGCGAATAGACGTGTATAAGGGTGTAAGTAAAGCCAGTGAGTCTATTGGTGTATCAACTGTAAGTGTCGGCAGAGTGAGTGCCGTGTGTGACGAGCAGCAGACAAAGAAGTATTGGTTATCAACTGTGAGTGACGGCAGAGTGAGTCTCGTAAGTGACGAGCAGCAGACAAAGAGGTGTCACGTGATTACTTGCGCAGCCAGCTAAGAGACGTGCGTAAACTACAGCGAGGAAGGCGTAGTGGCAACCAGTTGTGAATAACTGTGTGTAATTCAGTAGTTTAAGTTGTATTAGTGTATTTAAGCTCTTGAGTAATTTAGTACAGGGTGGGCCAAAAGAAACCAAGGGGTGTAAAAGTTTAATAACTTTTTTGTTTATTAACTTTTTTTTATTTTTTCTTTCAGATTATATAATATACAAAATGGAAATTTTTTTACACTAAGTATGAAAAATGATGTCTCTTAAATGACCACCGTTTTCAGCTTCGCACTGATGTGCTCTTTTTAGAGCATTTTCCATAACATCTTTCAAAATTTCTGCAACAATGTTTGCCTTGAGTTCAAGGATTGTCTCTGGCTTGTTCACATATACTCGCTCCTTCAAAAAACCCCAAAGAAAATAGTCGGGTGCTGTCAAATCTGGCGATCGCGCTGGCCAAATAATTTCCGAATTTCGAGAAATTATTCGCTCTCCAAAAATTTGACTTAAAAGTGCCATTGTGTCTCGGGCAGTATGGGCAGTGGCTCCGTCCTGCTGAAACCACATACCAGGTCTGTTTTCAAGAGCAGGACGTAAAAAATTTTCTATCATAAACCGATACCGCTCTCCATTTACGGTTACAGCACTTCCATCTTCATTCTCGAAGAAGTAAGGCCCAATGACATTTTCAGATGTGATCCCACACCATACTGTACACCTGATGGGGTGCAATTGGCGTTGATGAATGGCTCTTGGATTTTGAGAACCCCAGAACCTACAGTTCTGTTTATTAACAAAGCCATTCAAATGAAAATGAGCTTCATCACTCATAATCAAATTTTCAATAAAGTTGATTTCTGGTTTAAATAATAAAATTCTATTGTTCTGGTTCTCTGTTCAGTTGTGAACCTCTCCATTATAAATTCTCCAAGTGTTGTCTATATAATCTGAAAGAAAAGATAAAAAAAATTAATAAACAAAAAAGTTATTAAACTTTTACACCCCTTGGTTTCTTTTGGCCCACCCTGTATAAGTGTATTTGTAAATAAAACTTGTATCATTCTTAACCCTAATTACTACACTCGGCTCTTGTATTCATTTGCAAATCTTCGGATCTACGGAAAATCGTTTTTATAGAGAGAAAAACGTAACAATACATATTTTCAAAAATTCTATGGAAATTCCACACGTTTTAATTTCACGTGGAATACATAACACATCCGAGTATTTTTCTAGCATCAAACTTAAATAAATGTTATAATGCTTATAACTTAATACATTTGTTTTTTGTTATTTTAAAAATTTCATCAAAGACTAAAAATTTTTGTTTCCCTTTACTTTTGTTTGTTTATATTTAAAACATATGGTTTCGTTTTACTGGATTTTAATGGCAAAAATTTGTCGAGTAAAAACTTGCATTTACTCAGTAAATGAACTGTCAATTTTCTCCCAAAAATAATAAAAGTATTTGAAGTACAATTTGTATTATCAACGTAGAATAAATATGTTATTGTTTTAAACAATGGGTCCAGTGAATAAAAATGTAGTTTATACATACTACAAAGTACCAAGTACTAGCACTAGCTTTAACTTTTCAGTACTAGCTATCTTAAAAAAGTTTAAACTACAAAAAGTGTGAATAAGTCTTTGCTAGTGCTGCATAGCTAGTACTGAAAAATGGTAGCAAAAGCTAGAAAATATGACAATTAAATAAATGTTTTTACCTTTCTAAAAAAGGAGAGAATATTGTATATTTGCTCATTTCTTTATATCGGTAAAAATTTTGTAAAGTTACAGATTATCTAGAAATTATATGACACCCTTACAATTACAAACTTATATAATGAACATCATATTTCTGTGTAAGGTATTGTGCCAAACAAGCACTTGGTCAAAATTAATATCTCAGATTTATTTTCACATATTTGTTTTTGTGAGGATTTTACTTTCACAAACACATTCAATAAACATTTTGAATATATGTGAGGAGCTGGTGAACAAAACTAGACATATCCTCAGTTAATGATTTTTTTTATATATTTTTTTTGGACTCCGTGTACCTACATGAAGGCA
Organism: Tachina grossa; assembly: GCA_949987645.1. Lineage (NCBI taxonomy): Eukaryota > Metazoa > Arthropoda > Insecta > Diptera > Tachinidae > Tachina > Tachina grossa. The sequence continues at coordinate 75,553,889 of OX465275.1, read as the reverse complement.
CGAAGTATTTTCATGCGAAACCACTTCGATCTTACCTTAAAAAAACAATGAAAACTGACTTTCCCTTGCTTCTCCCTATCTAAAAAGTTAAGTAACTTGCCTGTCCTGTAAAAAACGGTTAACGAGACTAGTCTGGTTTTGTTCGCCAGCTCCTCATGTATATATGGTGACTTTGCTTTTTATGTTAATCACCCCTATTCTGCGTTTCCATTACGTTCCCGCATTCAGTTACGCACGGATCGAAAAGAGGTATTCTGCCAAAAAAACTGAATCGAAAGAAAAAGAAGAAGAGAAGAGTATGTTTAAACCTGCTGCTTTGCTGTGAAACGGGTGAAATAGGAACAGAAAAATTAAGCAATTTTGCAAAATTTTTAGCAAAAAGTTAAATTTAGTGCAAATAAATTCAGTAAAGTGCGACTATGACTCGCGCACGAAGGGTTCCGTACGAACACTAGATATGTAATTTAATACAAACTTCATCCTATATAATATATAGTTTTGGCATTTTTTTTCGTTTTTGGGGTCTTTTCGGTTTTTTTGTTTTGGCGGTTTTCGCGTTTTTTCGGTTTTGGCGATTTTTTTAAGTTTTGGCTCTTTTTTTCTTGTTTTGGCGATTTTTTTCGGTTTTTGGCGTTTTTTCATTTTGGCGATTTTTTTATTTTTGGCGATTTTTTTTTTATTTAAAATTTTTTTTTTAGTTTTGGCGACATTTTCGCGTTTTAGCGATTTTTTTTTGATTTTTTGCGTTTTTTTCATTTTGGCGTTTTTTTTCGAATTTGGCGATTTATTTTAGTGTTAGCAATTTTTTTTTAATTTTGGCGATTTTTTCGTTTTGGCGATTTTTTTTTTAATTTTTGGCGATTTTTTTTTGGTTTGGCGATCTTATAATTTTCGGTTTTTTAGTTTTACCGTTTTTGAAAATTTCAAGTGTTTGCCTCTTACGGTTTCCAAGATATAGCAAGTTGTCAAAATTACATAGTCAAAATTGCATTAAATGATGGACCACCCTTTAATTTTAATTTTTTTAGGTCCGTAGCTCTTACGGTTCCTGAGAAAATACCGTGTGACGGACAGACGGACAGCGTAGCGAAAACAATAGGGTTCCTTTTCACCTTTGGTGTACGGAACCCTAAAAAGCAGTGATTTAACATTAAAACAAATAATAATTAAATATTGTGAAAAATTTTCATTAAATAAACTCTTGCAAATTTTAGTACAGAGAGTTAAAAAAAACGAGATAAGCAAGAGGTATTTGTGGCCAAACTTATCCAGTGTGAAGAATCCTGTAGCGCCGGAGGTGATATATTAATTTTTTACACACAATTGTAACACAAAAATAAAGTTTATCTGTATAAATTTAATCAAATCCGTAGACAATATCGTTTTTCGTTGCCATGTAATAGGTATTTCAACTTTTTATACTGCTCTACCTGTAATAAATTAAATAAAAATCGCATTTCAGTACATAAAAACAAAACAAACTGTGTAGTTCATTAATTAAACCTTCTTTTCCGCCACTAAAATAACAACTTACAAAAACGTAGTAACGATCGAAATGCAGAATTTATAGAATCGAAAGATGAATCGAAGAACGGAACGCAGAATACCAAAGTTGCAAAACAGTGAAACTTTCGATTCGAATCGAAACGCAGAATAGGGGTGAATTATTTAAGTTTTAGTGCAATTAATTCGACACACTATGCTTTATTTTTAGAGCCCTTATTTACACAAATTGAGAATTCAAAAACTATTACGTATCCGAAAGAAAAAACTAAATTAAAAATTGTATATCCATTATAATTTTGTACATTTAAATTGTTTTTCTATAAAATTTTTTATCCGTATGTAATCATGTATGTGCATGTGTATGTTCATTCGCCATGGTTACTTGCTTCGCAAAAAGTGCAACGAAATTGGAACTAACAAAAAAGTAAAAATGAAAATACAAATATTTGCATAAAAAGTATGACAAATTTGTAAAATATTTGCAAAACCATAAAAGTAAAAAGTGTAATAAAACTATAAAAACGAAATAAGCCTAAAATTCATTCATAAAAACTTTCATAGATAAGAGGTAATTATTCAAACTTGAATTAATTAAATCGGTAAAAGAGACCCGGCAAAGTATGTGTACAAAGTCAAAAAAAAAAAAAACACAATATATTTTTTTTACAAGCAACTACTCTTACAGAGGTGAATACTAAATAGCAGTAGTGTATGGCAAAATATTGAAAATTATAAAATATATGAATGGTAACCACATGGCAGGGAACAAGTTACGAACCAAATGCTGTATTCAGATGACCAAGACTTTCATTAATGATATCGATTTCGAATATATCCCGAACATTTATCAAGTAAAACTTTCGAGAATGACACTCAAAAATGAATCGAAAAAAATTTTACCTCTTTGGAAAAAAAATATTCGATTTCGCAGGTTCGCTACCAACATAAAAAATGAGAAAATATCGAACTAATTTCGATATCGCAAAAGGCAGCAGAAAAAGAAAAAGTTATTTAATTTTTTAGCTTATTTATTTTAACTTATTTTTTTATTTTTTTAATTCCTCAACTTACACTGCAGTATTTGAACACGGTACATCCATTCTAACAGACAAGCACATATCCACTAGACCAGGGCTATTCAACCTGTGGTACGAGTAGCACTTGGGGTACGCGAAACTTCCCCAGGTGGTACGCCAAATCTTCGAAAATTTGGGAATTTTTTTCATTAACTAACCAAGTAATGCAATTAAAAAAAAACAATATGTTGTATTTGTTTATGTTTGATCCTAAAAGTATACTTACGTATTTTTCATGAATTTCCATTTTTATTATGCCGAGCATTTCTGTTGTAGAACGACCCATATGCACAGATGTTCGCATGTTGTATACATGCCTATGTACGTATGTATATGGTCGTATTTTAAAGTTGTTTGGTTATTTATTGAGCCCATTTTTGTTTATACACATAAATTTTTTTTGGTGGTACGCGAATTGTCGGTTGTGAGTTTTGTGGTACGCGAACCAAAAAAGTTGAATAGCTCTTCACTAGATCGTCGTCACATATTCGAGATACCGAGACCGAGAGCAGTTTGCTTTAGCGAACATTCGGATTTTATTAGATCTACGAACAAATATCAAATATTTTGTTTCGAAATTTCTTTGCTTTAGTGGCAATTTATTTATATCGAATCTCAGCTCAATTGGGCGGTTTTAGCTTCCAAGATATCGGAACTAAATGTCTGAAGTGCCAAACCTATTGTGCCTTCTAGAGTTTAGAATCTGGACCATTAGTAATACGCTGTAAGCAAATCAGTAAGATCAGTACTATTATTATTATTGAAGACAATCAAAAAGTTTCACTATGCATATGTGAACTAACACGCCTACTTGTTGAATTCTGTAATTGTTTCCAGTGACAATGCACAATATCAGCCAAGCTATCACCACCACAAAATATAAAGGTTCTCTTTTTAATTTATTTATTTTAATTTATTTTATTTATTTCTTAATTTTTGCACTTACGCTGCAGATTTGAGCACGGCATCTAGATTCCAACAGTCTATAACACATCCACTAGGCTACTGTCTCAAATTTTTTATCGGTTCAGTTATTGCATATACAGGGTAGCGCAGAATGAGCTAAATAGTTTGAATTCTTTATTATAACTTTTTTGATTATTATTCTTTCTTTTTTGCAGCATTTTGTGAAAAAGAATTGGGGAATTAATTAATTAATCATTACATTACATTAATTAATCATTGTACGAACAACGTACAGAAATAATTGAATTTTATTTTTCAAACCAACAGTCTATTGTGTTGACACAGAGTGGACATCGTCATCATTTTAATGTGCACATTGCACCCACAATTTTCATTGGGTATATTTGAAAGAAAGAGTGTACGTTAACAAACCAAGAACCATACTCCAACTAAAAAAATTTTGCGAAACGTTATGAAAAATATGAGATGTATACTCTCTTTCTCTCTCTCGCTCGCTAAAAAAAGCACGTACATATGTGCAAAGCAGAAAATGGACGTCACTTACAGGATATAATTTTTCAAAGCTAATTAAAGAAATCCCCAATAATATAGCGTATTTAAAAAAAAATTAATAATCGTATAAATAAAAAATTTATAAACCATTTAAACCATATAGCTCATTCTGCGTCACCCTGTACTTATGTAGAATAGAATAACAGACAGTCACAGATTCGAGAAACTATCGAAAGAAGTTCGCTTTATCGAACGTTCGTTTTTTAAGATTTGCGAACAAATATCGAAAAACTTTGTGTCGAAATTTCTTCGCTTTAGTGAGCATTCATTTATATCGAATCTGTTGTAAAGTGTGTAATTACAGTGGTACGACGATTTAAGAAACGATATATAATTCGCTAAATCTATAAACTCGTTACTTTCCGTATAGTTTTTCCCCTTACTATCGTCCATAAAAGAAAATTATTTTGTTACAGAAAACGTTTGATCGACAATAAAATAAAGGTGCGGTCACAGTTATCAAACATTTGCCCAAAAAAGCCTAACCCCTAAATGCTAATGAAAAATCTTTCAATTCAGACAAAAGTTTGTCAACCCAATATTGTTGGATTCTATTATGTTGTCCATTAGTTGTGTTCGAAACTGTTTAATATGATAAACAGTGTCTGGATCAAGACTATTTTCATTAGTGTTTGTTGGTTACGCTTTTTTTGACAAATGTTCGACAAGTGTGACCGTACCTTAAGAAAATCTGTTTTTGTTTTCTTCAAATAATCATAACTTATCGAAGAAACTTTTTCTCTCGACATCGTAGAACGGGCCGTAAATTTATTTTTTTAGTTACGTACAATAAACAAAAATTAATTGCATATTAGTATTATGTTCATGAGAAATATCTATATGCAAAATGCTACAGCAAAGCAAAAAAAAAAAAAAACACTTGTAACAGATATACAAAAATTGTTTATGAAGTAGATTTTGATTTTGTGTTAGCATTTATTTTCACATATCTTTATTACTTATGGATAATTTATTTGCAAATTCGCTATATCGAGTACATTTGTTTGTGTTACATGAGGTACTCAATGAGCAAAAATTAAGCATACCTCAAATCGCGAATTAGTTAAATCGGGATACCACTGTATATCCAAGTACACTTATGATGGGATACTACGACTATAATACTGTTTTTAATAGAAAACTAATTAAGATAATATAATTTTGACAGCTTTTACAGGAGGTAAGTACCCTATCTTTGCCCCTCTCAATTCTCGACAGCTATTTTTTTTTTCAATAAATTGCGCAATGTACGGAAGCAATATAAACTCTATCGCCTTTAATAGTATGTATTCCACAACGTAACAAATGTTAATGAACTGCAAGACTTATTGAGAAATTCATGGAAAAATACTACAAACAATTCTTTTAAAGAATAGCAAAACAAAAACAAACTAATGATTTATTATAGCGGGTGTTTTTTTAGAGGTATAGAACTTCGAATTGAAATAAAACACAAGAAAATCGTTTTAATGTCCATCAATTTGGCTTTATTGGAAGGATAATTTTATGCCATTAATGTTTAAATATGATTTCGGGCATGTGGCCGCCGCGGCTGGCTCGAATAAAGCCAATTCTACAGGTCCAATTTTCAACCACTTTTTCGAGCATATGGGGCCGTATGTTGGCAATAACGCCACGAATGTTGGCTTCCAAGTCCCCTAACGTTTCTGGTTTGTTGGCGTAGACGAGCGACTTCACATATCCCCAAAGAAAATAATCCAATGGTATCAAATCACACGATCTTGGTGGCCAATTGACAGGTCCATTCCGCGAAATTATGCGCTCATCGAATGTTTCCTTCAATAAATCGATTGTGACGTGCGCTGTGTGGCATGTAGCGCCGTCTTGTTGGAACCACAACTCATCCACATTCATGCCATCCAATTCGGGAACAAAATAGTCGGTTATCATGGCTCAATACCGGTCTCCATTAACGGTAACTGACTCTCCAGCATTATTTCGGAAGAAGTATGGCCCAATGACTCCACCAGCCCATAGAGCACACCAAACAGTCAGTTTTTGTGGATGTAATGGCGTCTCAAGGGTCTCATGTGGATTCTCTTCACTCCAAATGCGGCAATTTTGCTTGTTGACGTAGCCATTCAACCAAAAATGAGCCCCATCACTGAACAAAATTTTGCGATGAAAATCAGCATCGAGATCAATCTCATTTTCGGCCCATACACCAAAATCACGACGCATTGCATGGTCTCGCGGCTTTAATTCTTGCACAAGCTGGATCTTGTAAGGTCGCAAGCCAAGATCTTTGCGCAAAATCTTCCATAAAGTTGATGGACAAAGCTCCAATTGCTGTGCACGGTGGCGAATCGATTCATTCGGGTCCTCTTCAACACTTTGCTCTACAGCGGCAATTGTTTCTTCGGTGCGCACTGTTCGACGTCTCTGCGGATGCGCATTATCACATAGAGTAAACGTAGTGCGAAAACGATCCATGGTTAACCGAATTAATTGCTCTGATGGACGATTATGTCGACCATAAAATGGACGGAGCTTGCGGTAAACTTCGCGAACTGAACCATTATTTTCGAAATAAATTTGCACGATTTGCATGCGTTGTTCTTTTGTCAACCTGTTCATGATGAAATGGCAAACCAAACTAAATATTAATCACTTGACAGCTGACAAAATGGCCGCCAGTTAAAAAAGTGATGCCAACTTAAAGTTCTATAGCTCAATAAAAAACACCCATTATATTAAACTTTAATAATGAAAGTCTGATTTTGTGTGCAAGACAACAAATCAATGGCCGCTCAGAAAATGGAAAACGAAATGCTAAGAAATCAAAAAAGGAACATTGAATCAGTAGACTGTTATTCAATCATTTGCTAACTCACTTTCAGCCTTAAGAGTCAAGTAGTGTTGTAAAAAGCGGCTACTTTTGAATACTCAGTACTACTTGATACTTTTTCAATTGGGTACTCGATACTACTCAATACTTTGTATATGTATGTATATGGGAAGTTAAAAATTATTATTTATATTATTTTATAGATAATGCAATATGGAAAAACAAAGATTAAATACAACTATATTTAAATTAATTTATAACAAATGAAAATAAATAAGTTCGAAGATTAGTTTTTGTACACAGTGTTACCATATGTTTTACCGTATATTTATCTTATTTTTGAAGTTTTCAGACAGGTTAAAACGACAAAAAAGATTTCTTATCTAAAAATAAGATTTTTAAAAATTTTACTTTTGGTACTTTTAATATATTATTGAGGGATTTTTTGACTAAACTACCTACAAATTTTCTGATTTGCTTCATAATGATCTTACACACATTCTATACAGTAAATATTTTGTGTTACTTGGCTTTACTTTTAATAGTTCACAAGAATCTAAATGAATTTTTACTAATTTTCATTCAATAAAATAACAAAAGAGATTTTTGGCAACAAGAAAAGATTTTTTTTTGCTCGAGTTGAAGATTTTTGAAAAATAAATATGGCAACACTGTTTGTACATAAACATTTTTTAACGTACTCTTACACTTCTAGTATATTAATCTCTTAAATTATCTTCTAAATATTTTTTAATAAACATTTTTTTCTCACAATTGATGTTATTACTTATTCATTGTGTAAATGTAGAAATAACATTTTACCGACATTGAAAGAATTTAAAATATTTTGTTTGTTTGTGAGGACCTTGCTGGTTATATTGTATCACTTGCCTTCCTTCCACTATTCTAAAGGGTCACTTTTTCTGTCCAATAGTATTTGTTAATGACTGAAGTAGTTCAATAATGCATTCTGTAGTACTTTTTTTAATGGCTATTTTCGTATCAAAATAATTCCTAACAGAATTGGTATTTGTTACACTAACTCCATGAGGTTCAGAGTCATATTTGTTTGTATCAAACTCACAGAGTTGTATAATTCTGATGTATTTTAAAGGAAGACTTTCGCTTGAATACTATAAAATGCAACCCTGAAAGTATTGAGTAGTTACTTTTGTGTATTGAGTACCGGGAAAAATTCCTGGTATTGAGTACTCAGTACTGAAATACTCAATACTTTTACAACACTAGAGTCAAGTAAATACCTAGCGGGAAATTAAGCGAAGTACTTTGATAATAATCACTGACGTCAGTATGACATCGTAAGAGAGCAATCTAAGTAATTGGATTGTAATGTATGTACGTGTAAGCGAATATATGATGTGTTACTATTAACTTCGATTACGACGTAAGCAGGGATTCATTTATTGATTAAAACAAACAGTTTGTTAAAAAAAAAATAAAAATACTGGTATATTTTCAGGCTAAATTTATTATCATGCACCCTAGCAACTCCGCTGTCTATGTAAGTGCAATGCTAGTGACACGTACTGACATCGTGGCTTACATTGTAAGCGAGAGCGCACCACTTACGCGTACAATGACACTTTTATATCAAATCTAAATAGCACAATAAGCGAACGAATCACCACTGCTGCTAAGTATTACTGATATCATCGATTACGTAATGTATATTTTTACCACTGGGTATGTACGATAAATAAAAAATTAATCACTCATAATAATTTAATTGAAATCCCAGGAAACATTCAGTGCTACACGAAATATATTCATATTTATATTTACTGTGTATGAGTGTTTAATATTCCTGAAGAAAATTTGGTGACAATTGATCCAAACGTATTCGTACTTGAGAATATGCGAGTATTACTAAAAGTACGTAGTAGTGCTTGATGAAAAAAAAAACATATCGTGTCCATTTGCACATTCGCAATTTTCGAGATGTATCTTCTTGACCTCGGTCTAGTACTGTAGTAAACGGCTCTCAACATGTTCTTCGATGTGTAAATATAATGTAATTTGTTCCTCCAATGCGACGCTGGAACCAGTCCTGTAACTATACTTAGATATTAACCTAAGCTTAATTGGTATTTATATTTTTGAAATATTTATAAGTGGCCCTGTAGGCGAGAGGGTAATGTGTAAGCCTGTCATGCAGGAGGTTGTCGGTTCGAATCTCAAAAAAATGGCAGATTAAAAGTAAAATATCATTGCATTTGTAACAATAAAAAAATTTATAAGTGTTCATTGTTACAATTAAATGTCGGAATGACATTTATATATAATTTATGTTATTCTACACCGAATAGGTCCCTATCGGATAGTTCAGTGACAAGTCAAAAGGTGCATACAAAGTATCAATTAACCCCATCTTAGGCCATCCCCATGTAAAAGTGACTGGTGCGCTTCATAGGAAGTATTTGAACTCGAACTGGTCCCTATCATGTTGGGAATAGTCACGTTACTTGTCTTGTGTCAGTGCCATTTCCTGTACGCATTGTAGACATTTTATTTATAACAATTAATTTGGTGTGTATATTTAGGGCGTGAGATCTTTTAATAAGTAGCTTAGTAATATTATGCATTTTTTCCTAAATTTTAACACCCACCCGCCCCACCGCCCTCGTATCATCCAAGAATAACTTAACAACAAATTAAAATAACTGGCAAAAAATTCAGAAGCCAGTTGTATTTTTGTATCTTATATTAAAATACAGTAGTGTAGATTTCTTGTTGGTAATTTTCTTATAAAAATGAAATACACTTTTACACTTTTATTTCAAGACGCTTTAAGACAATTTATATGCAGCTTATTCCTCTTTTGGCATATAAAATGCACAATAAAAAAACAGAAAGTGTATTTGATAAAAGATAAACGATACAATTTATATTAAACTCATTTGACTAGCACAGTGCGTATTAATCAAATATCCTTAAATATGGTTGTACTTATAGACATGAGCAGTATTAAATAAAATTGATATTGATAACAAAAAAAATCCTAATTAACCTATATTAGCCCACACTCTAATTTTGTCTTTTTTTATTCTATCTAACACGAATAGCCGCTCAGTAGTTCGGGCTTTAGTAGGTTGTATTTGCTTCTTTTTATTATAATTTAAGCTACTTATAGTTCTAATGAACGATCTTTGACCAATTTGCAACAAACTTGCAAGGACATTGCATTGATTTGCATTCGATAAGGCCAAATTTACACTCATTAATTAATTATTAGCAAACTAAAATGATAACTATTGTCTAAGTAATACTTCATATTCAAAGTGCATTGTTTAACTAAAGTTCTTAATATGAGCAAAGAATGATAACCGTATCAAACAATTAAGTTTCACTATTACCATCTCTGATATAGCGTATGATTTTTGTGTGCATTTGCTTTATTATTTCTTAAAAATTCATAAAATAATGCTCGCTTGTCTAACTTTACCCTGCAAGATATTGAATTAGGGCTTAAATTGGTTCGGAAAACCAAAATATAATAAAAAATAAAATAAAAAGAATGTTTTACAGCTAAATACACAGAAAGTGCTTCATAAGTCCTAGTCTTATTGCTAAGCTGATTAGTTTGTTAGAAGAGAGAGAGATAGAGAGAGAGAGAGAGAGAGAGAGATACGAGAGGGAAAGAAACGTTTCTGTTCCCCTCGTCACTCTCCCCATCAAACTAATCAGCTTAGCAATAAGACTTGCCAAGTGTAAACTAGGACTAACGTATGTGTAAAATGTGTGTAAAAATTTTCACAATACAAAAATATTAATAAACTTTAGAACAATTCAGCTATGGTCTAACTATTTGTTAACCAATGAATTTTGGCGGTTTAACTAATGGAATCAAATATTACTGGTTAAACTCTTGTTATTAGTTAAAAGTGGTTAAACAATAACTACTGCAATTTTAAAACAAAAAAAAAAAAAACAATTGTAATACGACAGAAGGAAAAATATAGAAGAAAATAATTTGACATGCATAACGGAAAATAGTCATGGGAATATATTTTCACAAAAGAATACAAAAAAGTTTAAATAAGAGATTGCTGGCTCATTTATGTCCCGCACTGTATGTACAGTATGCAAAGTTTGTATAAAAAAAAAATAAAAAAATACCAATAATAATAATAATTTCATAAATTAAAATACTTTAATTATTTGTTTCCTGCAAGATTTTGTTTATAGAGGTTGTACAGGGTGGGCCAAAAGAAACCAAGGGGTGTAAAAGTTTAATAACTTTTTTGTTTATTAATTTTTTTTTATTTTTTCTTTCAGATTATATAGACAACACTTGGAGAATTTATAATGGAGAGGTTCACAACTGAACAGAGAACCAGAATAATAGAATTTTATTATTTAAACCAGAGATCAATTATTTTAACGCAAAGAGCATATCGTCGACATTTTAACGTCAGAATTTCGCCCTCTGAAGCGATGATTCGTTGCTTAGTTAATCGTCATCACCAACATGGCAGCGTAAGAGATTTGCCTCGAACCGGTAGACCACGTTTAAGTCGCACTGCGGAAAATATTGAACGAGTACAGCAAAGTGTTAACGAAGCACCAGAAACATCTGGCAGAAGGCGTTCTGCTCAGCTAGAAATGTCTCGTACGTCACTACGGCGCATTTTAAAAAAAGATTTACAGTTATACCCATATAAGGTGCAATTGGTCCAAGAATTAAAACCCGCAGATCATCGGCAACGTCTAAATTTTGCAGTTAAATTTCAAGAGTTGGCCAGAAATGAAATCAACTTTATTGAAAATTTGATTATGAGTGATGAAGCTCATTTTCATTTGAATGGCTTTGTTAATAAGCAGAACTGTACGTCCTGGGGTTCTCAAAATCCAAGAGCCATTCATCAACGCCAATTGCATCCCATCAGGTGTACAGTATGGTGTGGGATCACATCTGAAAATGTCACTGGGCCCTACTTCTTCGAGAATGAAGATGGAACTGCTGTAACCGTAAATGGAGAGCGGTATCGGTTTATGATAGAAAATTTTTTACGTCCTGCTCTTGAAAACAGACCTGGTATGTGGTTTCAGCAGGACGGAGCCACTGCCCATACTGCCCGAGACACAATGGCACTTTTAAGTCAAATTTTTGGAGAGCGAATAATTTCTCGAAATTCGGAAATTATTTGGCCAGCGCGATCGCCAGATTTGACAGCACTCGACTATTTTCTTTGGGGTTTTTTGAAGGAGCGAGTGTATGTGAACAAGCCAGAGACAATCCTTGAACTCAAGGCAAACATTGTTGCAGAAATTCGAACGCTACAGCCACAAGTTTTGAAAGATGTTATGGAAAATGTTCTAAAAAGAGCCCATCAGTGCGAAGCTGAAAACGGTGGTCATTTAAGAGACATCATTTTTCATACTTAGTGTAAAAAAATTTCCATTTTGTATATTATATAATCTGAAAGAAAAAATTAAAAAAGTTAATAAACAAAAAAGTTATTAAACTTTTACACCCCTTGGTTTCTTTTGGGCCACCCTGTATTTAATGAAACATTTAAATAGAAATATGTTTTATCAAAATTTTAATTTAAAAAAATTCATAGTGGTATACATAAAATTTTTAAAAAACCTGATTAGAAATTGATGCAATTACAAAAAATTAAGCTTTTTTTATACTAAAACTAATTTTTAAAATCAATTTTTGGATTGTCTGAGTGTACGAATGTAAGCTTTGTTTCTTGAGGATATGTATTGAGTTTAGCTATTTTCTATAAAATTATTGATCCAAATGTCATTTTGATTATTTGATTTGTTAAATAGAGCATCTGCCTATAAATTCGTACAAGAAAAATAAAAATATAATAGTTATATATTTAATTACAAATTTTTGATGTGTAATCATCTATACGCTAGGGGGTAAAAATCTTTTGACTTTGATTTTTTTGCTGAGATTGCTTTGCATTTTGCTTTTGCTTTGCATTGTCAAATCGGTGTGACCTATGTATGAGTGTATTAGTGTTTGAAAGAAGCAATACCAAGCAGAGAAACAAGTCAACCGGCTCGAAGCCGACTGTGCGCCGCCGCCGGTTATTTTTCTGTATATTTCCGTACACCAAAGGTGAAAATGAACCGTAAAAGCTACGGACTTGAAATTTGGACACAATATGGAGACATTTGGCCACTACAACAACAAATACATGAGAGTTAAAAACTAAAGGGTGTTCCAAAACGAGCAACGAAAAATGTTAAAATCCCATGCAATATACATACAATTAATTGTATGTACATATATACACTTGAAATTTTAAAAGTTAGTGTATTTTTATACAGCCTACAACAATTAACACTAAATTTAAGAAATTTAAGTCAATGGGTGTTCCATCAGTTAATGCAATTTTGACTTTGTAATTTTGACAACTTGCTGTATCTTGGAAACCGTAGGAGCAAAACTCTTGAAATTTTCAAAAACGGTAAAATTAAAAAAATCCAAAAATATAAAATCGCCAAATATAAAAAAATCGCCAAAACGAAAAAAAGCACCAGATTAAAAAAAATCTCTAGGACTGAAATAAAATGAAAAAAAATCCTTAAACAAAAAAATCGCCAAAATGAAAAAATCGCCTAAATAAAAAACCCCAAAAACAGAAAAAAATCGCCAAAATGAAAAAAAATTGAGAAAATGAAAAAAACCCAAAAAGAGAAAAAAAACGCCAGAACGAGAAAAAAGTGATATAACTGAAAAAATCATTTAAACTGAAAAAACTTAAAAAATTAAGAAAGCTAAATCAAAAAAAATTATCAAAACCGAAAGTGCGCGAGTCAAAGTCGCACTTTACTGAATTTATTTTAATTGCAATGCGTACACAACAACAAGAACAGCAACAACTAAACGATGAACAACAGGAATTAAAAATTAAAAGTAGAGGCATAAAGGCACTGCAGTACCACTAAAGTTTCAGTAAAAACAAAAAATTTTTACTGATTACTAAAATTTTTTTCTACAATTTTTATAAATTGCCTAAATGATTTGTTATATGATGAGGTGCATTGAATTTTCAGTAATCAGTAATGCCCGTATTCATAATGAAATTCTACCAAGTGGCTAAATGTTTTTCATACAAAACTTTCAAAATTTGAATGAAAAAACTTTGCAACTTGCTACGGCCCTACGATTTTACTGGTAATGCAAATTAAATTTCATTAGCAGTAAAAATTTACTGAATTTTTTTAGTAATCAGTAAATTTACTGCTTACTGCAATTTTGAATGCAGTACATATACATATACTGAAGTGTGCCCATTTACTAACCAAATAAGTTTAATAAAACAAACAAAAACCAACAAATTCATATGTATTTACAATATTGAAAGTTTTGATTCTTTTAATTAATAAATTTAAAAAAAGATACTAAAAGCATAAGTACTTCCAACTTAAAAAAAAATTTCATTACTAGATGTTTACACATCTCCTCTGTGATCGGACTCACATTGCTTTTTTTTACAAGTTGTGACTTTGAATTTTGTATACTCTATGTACATATATACATACATATGTGCCCTTAATTATGAAAGTTGTCTAAGTCTAAGAATATAAAAATTGTTTTTGGTTTGTTCAAATGTAATCTACGAAATACATCGAACAAAGAAATATGGACTAAGACCACTTTCATAATTAAGGACACATATGTCGATAACACATATGATGCCCGCATTTTCTACATACAAATAATTTACTTACAGATATTTACCTACAATTTTGCCTTACAAAATTTAACTTACACGATAGATGTTGGAGTACTAATAAATATCTATGGATAGAAATAACGGACATGAATGTAGTTCATTCATCAATTAAATTAATTAATTAACGAAAGTATTTAGTAATTTTTCTGTTACGTAACATTTTCAAATTGCCTCCTACGCTCTCCGTAATAAATCATAACAAAACTCGTTTTAAGTAATATTTAAAAAAAACACTAAATAAATTATATTACTTTTATATTAATTTTTATTTATTTATTTTCCCAATATTTCGACCATTTTCAGAGTTTATTTAAACTACAAAACATTAAAAAATTCAATAAAAATAAACAATATACATATATATGTATTTGTATTTAATTACTCGACCTTATTTTAATATGAATTAGTGTGGTTTTATAGATATTGTATCTATTCAGGCTTTCAAGGTCATTCAATTTCTTTAAAATGTAATAAAAGACGTATTTTTATTTAATTTTTATTGTATCCGACGTTTCGTTGGGATTTTCCAACATCTTCAGGGATAATTATTTTTAATGTTACCAGATTTCAATAAAAATAATTATCCCTGAAGATGTTGGAAAATCCCAACGAAACGTCGGATACAATAAAAATTAAATAAAAATACGTCTTTTATTACATTTTAAAGAAATTGAATGACCTTGAAAGCCTGACTAGATACAATATCTATAAAACGACACTAATTCATAATAAAAATAAACAATATTTTTATGCGTTTTCATAGATATGTTTATAAAAATTTTAACTACTTTTACATGTCACGAGAAAAAATATCATAGCTCTCGGATTAAAAGAGACAGAATCATGAAATTTCAAAGTCTTATGGAGTTGACTTAATGTTAGAATATATAATCTTGAATTTTTTTTTTAGTGGTGTAGCCTTCAAGGATATATGTAAGAATATTTTTTAAGAATTTTTCACATTATTATGAAATTCTACAGAGGTTTCCATGTTCTTCGATGCCAATACTGTTTAACGAAATGTTTAAAAAAACGTATCCTTAAGTACGCAATATGCATATAAGGATAATAAGGCAAAGTATTCAATTTGATTATGTTTTGTGCCTAAATTAATGAATGTATACACAGAGGAAAAAATTTCAAAAAAGGTAATCGATTTTGGAATTCAGCATTTTTGGTGGAAGCCCTTTCCTACTGGATTACCAACTTAATGATTTTAACAAGGCATGAGACTAAAATAATCGATTCATGAGAAGTACTTACTTTTTTTTATTTGGCAACTTGTTCACGTAATATATTTATTCTAAAAAAAATCTTTCATTTATTTAAATTTTAGGTAATGTGACTTGTAAGCGAGTAATGAAATTTGGCAATCAGAAAAGTAAGTCATTATATGGCAGGTAGTTCTGATGGTAATGTGAAATTTTTTGCTAGGCATTTCGTCATGTGATTTCATAAAAGCCCTAAGTTACATTTAAACAATTTTACAGGAGAAGCAAAAAAACTCTTTAATATGAAAAATTAGCCAAAATTGTTCCAAATTTTTTTAGTTTAAGCTTAGTTTTTATTAAAGAGTTAATACATGAAGAAAAATATCCAGTTTTTGTATTACTTGCAGAGATGTGAAACTTACGCCTTTGAGGATTGGTTTTTATGAAACCGAAAAGGACGTAAGTCTAATTAAAAAATGGTTTTGGTAATTTTAAGGAAACATTTTCTTGTTTTCTTCATTAAGTAAATTAAATATATATTTTTTACTTAATTATTTAACAAATAAAATATAAAAGTAAAAAAAGCTTACACTATTCCAGTCTTATTTCCAAGCTGATTAGTTTGTTAGGAGAAAGAGACAAGAAGGAAAGAAACATTTAGAACAACAATTCCGAACACTTTTATTATGCATGAAATACAGAACATGCCTGCATATTACCAGTTTCATGTGGTAAATTGGTATAAAAATCACTATAATATTTTGGTATGAATACTAAATGCTTTCTGGCAGAATTTGTTGACAATAAAAAATTTAAATTTATTAAAAATATTCCTCTGTATATAGGATTTTTCTCATGAATGTATATGCATTGCAGGGTAAAGGTTCCTTGATAATCTGTACTAGCAACAGTTAAACGCGCATAGCATCCAGAGAACCCCTCAATAATCGATTTTAATGTATTTTAAATAAAAAAAAATATTTTACTGAATAAGTAAAATAATATTTTGAGATTAACTATTAGTGCTTTAAAAAAATTTTAAACGTGATTGTAACATATCTAAATTATTAACTATTTTATGTTTGTATGTGCTATACGTGTAAATACTAATAAGTTTGTAAATATAAACATGAAATTCAAAGCTATTTCAATAATTTTCTTCATTTATATCTGGCATTATAGTTTTGTTCTGTAGAACACTTTAGCAGAACTTTTTGACCGATTCAGTATTCTTTCGTCATCATTTTCTGGCAACACTGTGTATGAAAGCCATAATACTTAAAGGAAGAGAATTGAATAAAGTGAATTAGCTTGGTTGAAAAAATTTTGTTTGTTTTTTTTTAATTTCATGTATGGATTATTTAATTATGCTTGCTGTGTGTATGGCTGTGTTTTAATGAATTATGACGTTTAGATAGGTACATTTTCTTTGAATCTTAAATTATTTACATTTTGATTTTAGAATACGGACGAGTGTGTCGTCCGTTTGGTATATCTAGTAATAATAATTTTACCTGGAGTAAAGGAGTAAAGTTTAGGAAGAGAATCTTAATCCAGAAAAAAATTAATGAGTAAAGTGATGGGTGTTCAGTGGAAATGGAAATTGTCGTCAATCTTTAACCTACTTAACGAATTCAGAAGGAATATTATTTTTTTTTTTATAAATTTTTCTTTCGATTACCGACTGTGTTGAATCGCACTCCATTTGGGTGTGTCCAACTATAAAATATTTTCACTCTATATTTATGTCTTTTCAATGCATAAATCACAAACAAATTAACTGCTTATAAACAAAAAATAAATACTCGTAGATCTGTGCTAAAACGATAACAAATATTTTCTGGGTATGAGGGGTTTTCCGCCTCCCCAACCTCTTTACGAATTTTCCCTTTAATTATTTTTTGAACAACCTTCTATTCTAATAACTCAAAAAATTGCAGATTTTCAGGTATTTCAAAAAAACTGTTGATACTGTACAAATGACGCAATTATGTAGCATAAAAACATTTTGATCATTTCGAGTTGTGATTGTTTATGATGTTACTTACTGTGCGATATGTATTGATAAAACGTATATATGTACATTAGGGTGGTTCTATAAAAAAAATCGTTTTTTCTCAGAACCAGGTTTCGAAATTTTGTTTAGGTAAAAAAAATAGGCCTGTTAAAATATCAGCTCATAATATTAATGATGAGATGGTGCGCATCGCACTTTTCGATTTCCCATACGATTTACATAGTATGAATTGATTTTATTCATTCTGATTGTCATAAGTAAAAAACGGAATGTCCTACAGTAAACTTCTTAGTACGCTTTAACGCTCTACAAAAGAAGTTATATACAATTTTTTGTAAGGTAAGCTGGATTAAAAGTTATTCACGGTCAAAGTAAAACTTACCCTAAATTTACGCGAATTTTCAAGAAAACAGCAGAAATATTATGTTATTCCAGAAAATTTCATCAAACTTTCATGCAAAATATAAACAGGACTCTTAAAAATACCCAAAAATTAGCTTTTCGTTGTAATAAAGAAAAATAAAACACCTTTATACATTTTTCAATTTAATTTAGCCAAAGCTGTAATAAGTGAATTGAATGAAAAAGAAAAATATTTTTTTTCAGCTTTAGTTTGAATTTTAAATCTTTTTTATAGAACGTTAAATTTTCCACAAAAGCCTACCAAGAAGTTTACTGTGGGACATTCCGTTCTTTACTTATGACAATAAGTAAATTGAATAAAATCAATGCATACCATGTAAATCGTATGGGAAATCGAAAAGTACGATGCGCACCATCTCATCATTAATATTATGAGCTGATATTTTAGCAGGCCTATTTTTTTACCTAAACAAAATTTTGAATCTCAGAAAAAAACGATTTTTTTTATAGAATAACCTTAATATACATACATATGTATACTTCTACTATAGATTGTAATCAAAACATGCGGGCAAACTAGCACCAAATGGTAAATTTTGCACAAAAATGCATCTATGGTTTTCTTTGATTTTTTAGTTCGTTGGGTATACCAGCAACAGTTCAGCCATAACAGTTCGTTACCAAAGCCAAACTCTAATAAAGAGGTCTTTATCCGACTTGTTGCTGTTTTTATTTATTAAAATTTACACTTTTGCCAAGAACAATCAACAATAAAATAAAAAAAAGTTATGAATTATGAATAACAACAGAAACAGAATTAACCCTGCGTTTATTATCACTCACTTGACTGGCCATAGATTTTTTATCGTCGTGTGTCGCCTAGGAAAAATGTCATTGAATTAAAAAAGTTATAAAAATTATTACCATTATTTTTATAACACAGTTCTCGTGGTACCTTCATAGCGAACAGTCGATTAGCGGAATTTTTCTTACTTACAAAAAATTAAACAAACAAAAAATATTCGTAGTACATACTGTCTTTAATAAATAAGCTTTATGCTTTGCTGATATTTTTACATAGTAAAAATAACAAAAACAAAAAAACCGCAAACAAAAAATATTAAACAAATTGATATTGAGGAATACTATATATATGTGTACCTCTAAACAAATAAACAATCATAAATAACATAAACAAAAAAAGACCGCAAACATAAAAAAAAAACACAAACAAATATCCCTTGAGGAATTCTTTGTATGAGTGCCTCAAATACAAAAAAAAAAATGGAAGTGAGTTCTAACGGCAGAAATGCTTATTTTACTGTGAGTTCTGAAACTCTTAATGAAAAAAATATAAATAATAAATCTGATGAAAGTCTTTTTTTAACGTCAAAGCCAATTTTTCGTCAGCGATCAACTTCGCTTTGTCCAATGCCAAATAGTAATGATGCATTAACATTACAGTTGCCTAGTACTTCTTCATATAAGCCAGTAATATCATCCCCTGCAGGCTCGTGTTCATCACTTAACAAAGTTATCACTACAGATAACAGCGGCTCTAAACTCAAGGTACAAGTCGGAATGGACAGATATATAACCGTGGTAAAGCGTGGGCGAAGCCCGAATTCTTCAAAAATTTCATCTGCTCCAAAAATGTCTAGGGATAACAGCGCAGCCTCAACTAATCGCCAAAACCGCTTCGAAATTTTGCAAGATGACAACGACAAACCCGAGGTATCCTCGAATAAAATATCCAAGCCGCCACCAATCTATTTGAGACAAAAAAATTCAAATGCCCTTATTAAAAAATTAATTTCGATCATTGGTGAGAATAAATTTCACATTGTTCCAATAAAACGTGGAAACATAGATGAAACTAAAGTCCAAATTTATGACGAAAAAGATTTCCGCAAAATGGTTGCTGAATTTGAAAAAAATAAAACAAGCTTCTACACATACCAGCTTAAGAGCGCTAAAGGCATGCAGATCGTATTGAAGGGCATAGATTCTTATGTTGTTCCCGAAGAAATAAAAGATGCACTCGTCCTCCAGGGATTTAAGGTAAAAAATGTGTCCAATATAATAAACAGAGAGAAGATTCCCCAACCTCTATTTCGTGTTGAACTTGAGCCTAATGATATGAAATTGAAAAAAAATGAGACGCATCCAATTTATAATTTGAAATACCTCTTGTACCGAAAAATCACAGTTGAAGAGCCACATAAGCGTTCAGGTCCTGTACAGTGCCATAATTGCCAAGAATATGGCCATACAAAAACATACTGCAATTTACCCTCTGTTTGTGTTGTGTGCGGCGAATTACACGGCACTGCTAGTTGCAATAAGCCAAAAGATCAAAGTGATAAAAAATGCAGTAATTGTGGTGGTAATCACACCGCTAACTACAGAGGTTGTCTTGTGTACTCTTTCGTAAAGAAGACTATGGTGCAAAAACCTAAATTAGCTCCAGCTCAATCAGCAAACGCTTACTCTGCCACTTTTGCGCAAATGAGCCAACCAGTTACTTCCCGTGTATCGTATGCAGATGCTGCTAAGACAAATTCAATTCCCACACAAAATGTTTCCCCGCCAAATAATTCAAAAAATACTGACGCAAGCTTTAATTTTAATCGCCTTGAAGCTACTATTGAAAATCTGGTGCAAACTATAAACAATTTTACAACAAATATGACTAGCATGATGCAAGAAATGCTGCGAATGCAGAATACTCTGCTTCAAGCATTAATTAATAAGCCATGAACACGTTAACAATATGTTTCTGGAACGCAAACGGCATTCGCCAACATAAAAATGAACTTGAGCACTTCCTCACGGAAAAAAATATTGATGTAATGTTAGTATCTGAGACTCATTTGACTTCGAGAAGTCTTTTTAACATTTATGGCTACACTATATATGATACAAAGGACCCTAGAGGAAGGGCTTGCGGTGGATCAGCAATTCTAATAAAGTCAAGACTCAAGCACTATGTTCTTGATAACATTTGTGAAGAACACCTACAAGCAACAAATATTGGCATTGAAAGTTTTTGTACAACTTTTGTTATATCATCAATTTACTCCCCTCCCAGATTTTCAATCACTGAGAATCAATATGAGGATTTCTACAAATCTCTTAGACCTTGTTTTGTAGCAGCTGGCGACTACAATGCTAAGCATACGTTCTGGGGTTCGCGTCTTATTACCCCCAGAGGTCGAGCATTGTTCAACACTATTTCAAAAATGGGCTTGGATGTCATTTCGAGTGGGGAGCCCACTTATTGGCCTACTGACATACAAAAAATTCCGGATGTTATAGATTTTGGCGTCATAAAAAATATCTCTAGGGATTTAATTCAAGTTCAAGCTTCTCTTGATCTTTCGTCCGATCACTCTCCGACGATCATTACAATTTGTAGTCCCTTAAGAAGTAACTTACCTGAACCATATGTGAAGATGATCAATCGTGTTAATTGGCTGGGGTTCAAAAAATATCTCAGTAGTCATTGTACGGAAAACATTACGCTTAGAACATCCGATGATATTGAATCTAACATTGCCAATCTCAGCGAGAATATTAAACAGGCTGCTGAACATGCCATTATCTCCCATCCGCAGACTGGGTTTAATAAAATTTATTCTACAGACATTGAACGTCTCGTACGTGAAAAAAGAAGAGCTAGAAGGGAATGGCAACAGCACAGATCACCACAAAATAAAATCAGATTTCAAGAGTGCACTAAACGACTCCAAGAGTTGCTTGCGTCTGAAAAAACTGCATCTCTTAAAAATTATCTGGAAGGTCTTGATGTCACACCAGCGTCTAATTACTCTTTGTGGCGCGCTGCTAGAAAGCTTAAAACACCCATTGAGTATAAGCCACCTCTACGCACATCTACCGGAAGTTGGGCAAGAAGCGATACTGAAAAAGGTAAAATATTTGCTGAGCACTTAAAATCCGTTTTTACGCCAAACATATGTACTGGTGTTGCTGATTTGTCGAATGTAGTCGCTCTACCCCCTCAACACATAAAGTTTAAGACGCGTGATTTACAAAAATTAATTGCCGAACTCAACCCGAAGAAAGCTCCGGGTATTGATGGAATTAGCAACCAGATGCTGATGAACTTGCCTCGTATTGCAATGAGAATGCTATTATTCATATTTAATGCCATTTTACGACTGGAGTATGATCCACACAGCTGGAAGCTTGCCAAAGTTAAAATGATTCCAAAGCCGGGCAAAGATCTAACCAAGGCTGAGTCATATAGGCAAATAAGTCTACTATCAACTATGTCAAAGCTTTTCGAAAAACTGCTCAAAACAAAATTGTCCCCAATTCTAATTAGTAGTGGGTGCATACCAGACCATCAATTTGGTTTTAGAAGTCAGCATAGCACCATTGAACAAACTCACAGACTGTTTCAATTTATAAGAAGAACTTTTGAGGAAAAAAAGTATTGTTCTGCGCTCTTTATTGACGTTTCCCAGGCATTTGATGAAGTGTGGCATGAAGGCCTAGTTTTAAAATTGAAGACTTACTTACCAATAAAAATTTTAAATATTTTGGAAAGTTACATTATTTCCCGTAAGTTCACTGTTGTGGAAGGAGACTTTACGAGTAGGCCTGAAACTATTTCATCCGGTGTGCCACAGGGGAGCATACTGGGACCAGTTTTATACTTGATTTATACTTGCGATATGCCTGTGAGCAGTAGTATCCATACTTCCACATTTGCCGACGATACAGCCTGCCTTAGTATGCACGAAAACCCTGATGAGGCATCCCGCAAACTCCAGGAACACATTAGCCAGATGGAGCTTTGGTTAAACTTATGGAGAATTAAAGTCAATGAACAAAAGTGTATCCATATAACGTTCACCCTAAGAAGAGATACTTGCTCACCCATTCGGATTAACAATCAAGTTGTTCCTCAACATTCACATGTGAAATATCTTGGTTTACACCTTGATCGACGACTTACATGGAAACATCACATTGACTCTAAGTTAACTCAAATGAAACTTAAATTAACTCAGGTACATTGGCTGATTGGTAGAAATTCAACACTTAGCCTAGACTGCAAACTTTTAATATACAAGTCGCTTTTAAAGCCAATATGGTGTTACGGAATTCAACTATGGGGCACTGCTTCAGCTTCAAATGTAGAGAAAATTCAACGAAGGCAAAATAAAATTTTACGCATGATAACATCGGCTCCATGGTACATCAAAAATTCAAATATACATCGTGATTTGAATATGCCACTAGTGACTGAAGAAATTGTAAAATACTTAGGCAAATGTCTAACAAAACTCGAGTCACATCCTAATCCGCTTGCTCGTAATATTTTGAACTTTACTGGGCACATCCGCTTAAAAAAGAGAGATACACGGGCTCTAATATTCAACACTCTAGATGATGAAGCTGCTTGAAAACACTTTTTTCTTTTTGTTGCTTATCACTACTTATGTTTTATTAATAACTATCACTAAGCTTATGTCTGACATTGGTCGGGCCTAATATTTTTTTTATAGATTTAAGATTTGAATACTTATTGTTAGTTCATATTTGAAGATACAATAAATAAAAAAAACATGCATTAAAAAAAAAAATTTTTATAACAAAATATATAAAAAAATTGTAAAAATGTCCAAAAATTGACAAAGTGAATTAAATACGAAATTTTAGTTAATTAGCAAATATGAGATCAGTGAATATTGAAGTAGGAGTTGGTTGATCTTTTGTTTTCTTTTATTTCCTTAAATGGCTGCATAACAATAATGGATTAATTTATTACTAATTCTTTTAATACTTGTTGGCATTTATTAACTGCTTGATGTTAAATTATACATATGTACATATTTGGCAGGAAAATAATTAAATAATTCAATGAATTTTGTTAAAGTTAGAAGATGCTGTCAGCTACAAAGTATTGACACTTATGTATAGTTTAACTGCTGTAGTCCTAGTTTACACTATGAAAGTCTTATTGCTAAGCTGATTAGTTTGTTAGGAATGAGAGACGGTGGTGGGGGCGGGGGGGCGGGGCAGGGCGAGAACGAAACTTTTCTGTTTCCCTCGTCTCTTTCTCCATCAAACTAATCAGCTTAGCAATAAGACTTGCATAGTGTAAACTAGGACTTATCAATAAAAAATATTTTCAGTTTATAAAAGGTATTAAAATTTATAGCTTTAAAATTGAAAACTATTCTTATTCTTATTTTTTAGAGATATAAGGAATTAGAAATTTTATAAATATTTTTTCGATTTGAACTCTAAGATCCAGCCTTGCAGTAGGGAATGGTAGATCGATAATCGATTTTCTGTTTAAAAACATCGATTTTTTGCAATCGATTTTATGTCGGCGATTTTATATTGAAATCGATTATTGGGATATTTAAATCGATTTTTATTATTATTTTTTTATTATTATTATTCTAAGAATTAATAAAACGCGGTTATAATTTAAATATTAACCAATCCATTAATTTTAGTTAATTTAATTATTATTGTTCGAATTTCATTTGTATCCATATTTATGATTTGAACAGGCTAAAGTTCGTATCGCTTTTTAAGCCAAATTACATGTGATAATTATTAATGAACAAATAACACCAAAGTTAGTTGTAAATATTCTGACAACACATACTTGAACGGAACAGCTAGCCGTTTTCGAAGACCACTAAACCTTCATCATCAGCGTCACTTTTTTTTGCAATAAGAAATCGATAAAGTGAAACTTTAATAAGTTACAAATAAAAACATATACATATATAAAAGTATGTAAATCTCATTTTTAGGGAATGAAATTTAATTCAAGATTAAAATGATATTGAAAACGAATTTAATCTTTCTTTTCGCATTAAAGCAAATGAGTAAACAAATCTTTAGACAAGAGGAAAACAAACCGAAAAATGGGTGATCAGTGGGATCATAATTTGTTTTTCATTAGAGACTTTTTGATTAAATTTTCCTTTGAAATATAATTTCAAGCAAATGTGAATTGAGCCATAGGGTTTATTTTATCCACACTATTTTTGATGTGTAAACAACTATACGCTAGGGGGTAAAAATCTTTTCACAGTACAATCACAAATTTTGATTAAGATGTACACCGCGTTATCAAATCGGTGTGAGCTATGTATGAGTGTATTAGTGTTTGAAAGAAGCAATACAAACTTATTTAAAATATTGTAAATACATTTGCTGGTTTTTGTTTGTTTTACTTTACTTGATAATTGCTTTATTAGGGTTCCGTACACCAAAGGAGAAAATGAACCCTATTGTTTTCGCTACGTTGTCCGTCTGCCCGTCAGTCTGTCACAGGGTATTTTCTCTAGAGCCGTAAGAGCTACGGACCTGAAATTTGGACACAATATGTAGACATTTGGCCGCTACAACAACAAATACATGAGAGTTAAAATTTAAAGGGTGTTGCAAAACGAGCAACAAAAAATGGTAAAATCCCATGTAATATACATACAATTGTATGTACATATGAAGGGCTTATTGCAAAAACTCGATAAGCCACAAAATGAAAATACTGAGAAAATCGCCTTTGAAGTTTAAAGTAAATGCAGAAAATAGGGATTTGATGAAATCATGATACAGATACTTTTATTTAGTGCTTAAGGAAGACTACTATCACATACCCGTCGCTGTACACCAAGAAATCTTCTGAAATCGCTAAAATCGCAAAAATTTGTATCTTATCCAGTTATTGCATGAAATTTATTCCTATTTTTTTTTTGAATATCAAAAGTTTTGCTATTTTGGTTAAAATAAAGTGGCATATCGAGTTTTTGCAGTTTAAAATTTATTATTTTTGCTATTTATTACATCGTTTTGTAATACTGCCTTTGTAATTGCTGTGGCTTATCGAGTTTTTGGGACAAATAATTCTGAATAAAATCAAAATGTAAAAAGTGACACTTGCGGCTAAGGCGGAAATTAAACGGAATATAAGTACAATATTTTAAGAGGACGATCCGATGCTGTAAAGTAATTGAATGAACTGATAAAACCACTTTCTGAAATCGTGTGCCTTATCGTATTTTTACAATAAGCCCTTCATATGTATATACACTTGAAATTTGTAAAGTTAGTGTATTTTTATACAGACTACAACAATTAACACTAAAATTAAAAAAAAAAATTTGCATTAAAGTGTGTTCCATCAGTTAATGCAATTTTGACTTTGTAATTTTGGCAACTTGCTGTATCTTGGAAACCGTGAGAGCAAAACTCTTGAAATTTTCAAAAACGGTAAAACTAAAAATCAAGAAATTATAAAATCGCCAAATCTAAAAAAATCGCCAAAAACAAAAAAGTCACCAAAACGAAAAAAGCACCAAATTAAAAAAAATTTCTAGGACTAAAATAAATCGCGAAAACCCGGAAAAATCGCATAAATAAAATAAACCCAAAAACAGAAAAAAATCGCCAAAATGATAAAACCCCAAAAACACAAAAAAAAATCGCCAAAATTAAAAAAATCGCCAAAATTAAAAAAAATTGCTAATAAAAAAAACCCAAAAAGATAAAAAAACGCCAAAACGAGAAAAAAGCTACAAAACTGAAAAAATCGTTCAAACTGAAAAAACTTAAAAAAGGAAAAAAGCCGCACCAAAAAAATGCTTAAAACCAAATGTACGGAACAGCAACAAATAAACGATGAACAACAGGAATTAAAAACTTAAAAGTAAAAGTAAAGATGGGCACTTTGCAGTACCTTTAAAATTTCAGTAAAAATAATAAAAATTTTTTAACCATTAAATTTTTACTGATTACTAAAATTTTTTTCTACAATTTTTAATGCAGTACATATATACTGCAGTGTGCCCATTTACTAACCAAATAAGTTAAATAAAACAAACAAAAACCAGCAAATTCCTATGTTTTTACAATATTGAAAGTTTTGATACTTTTAATTAATTAATTAAAAAAAATACACTAAAAGTACTTCCAACTTAAAAAAAATGTTCATTACTAGATGTTTACACACCTCCTCTGTGATCGGACTCACATTGTTTTTTTTTTATTTCAGATAGAAAATCAGGAAATTTTAACAAAAATAGCTTCATATTTCAAGGAAAACGGCAAGATATTCCATACGTTTAGAATAATTAAGGTCTATCGCAGAAAATATTGGAAAGATACTGAATCAGCATAAACATATTAATATTATAAGATGGAATAGTCCCTTGGATTCTACTTTTTCTGGTTCGAAGTTCGAGTATGGGGACACTGCAGGTAGTTAAATATTCAAAGAGTAGGCTGAGTTTTGCTTACAAATATTGGCGAACTATTTGATTACGACATATACATATATGTATGCATATTTATATTTTCTAAGATTTATCTCATTCTGTTTTTTACCAATACACCATGAAAAAAATAAGTTGCTTATAAAAAATTCAGCGGTTTTTTTAGCGTTTGTTTTTACTCAGGTAGTGGTTTTTGGCGGGTTTTCAGCGGCTATATGGCGGGAAATGCCTACAACATTTTGGCAACACTGGTGTTGTCAGAATATTTATAAATAACTTTGGTGTTATTTGTTCATTAATAATTATCACATGTCATTTGGCATTCGCCAACATTAAAATGAACTTGAGCACTTCCTCATGGAAAAAAATATTGATATAATGTTGGTCTCTGAGACTCATTTGACTTCTAGAAGCCTTTTTAAAATTTATGGCTACACAAAGGATACAAAGTACGACAAATGCTGCTGCTAGCGGCATTTGAAGTCGTGTGTTCGTGTAGCCTGCTGTGGTGAACGTGTTTAATGCATAACTCTAAAATTTTTTTCCATAGCTCACAAAATGTGACACTCTGCGCCAGAAGAAGAACTTTGTTATTTTTGGAATAAGCAAAATATTAGACCACGTACCGAATAAAGCACCCTGCGATAAATGGAACTAACATAAGACTAATCTCGTGGCCAGTCAAAAGTGATGGGGACCACTTTCCGTTCCAATCCTTTGTATCAAACGGTTGAGGATGATTTTTGTATGTACTTTGTGGTCTGTCACTGAACTATCTTAAAGGCACCTAAACGGTGTAGAATAATACAAATTATATATTAATGTCATCCATAAATTTAAAATTGAAGACCTGTCCATTTTTTATTGTTACAAGTCTAATTACATAAATATTTTTTAAATAGAGCCTTCCTTCTTTCGAATTCGAACTGACAACCTCTGGCATAAAAGGCTAGCACACTACTAACTCGGCCACAGGAACTCTCGCATTTCAAAAGTATAAATCACAGTTAAGTTAAAGTTAATATCTAAATATAGTTATGGGACTGGTTATAGAAGCCATTAGTATTATTAATAATATCGAAACTACACAGAGAAATCAGTGCCTAATAAATATCTCATAAAATAGAACAAAATTAATAAGATAACTCTATGGTTTTTATTTAAAGAATGAAATCTTATTAAATTAATAAGGAAGGCCTTTTTGAAAAAAATCAAGAAGGAATCTTTTATTTTTTATTAGGTTACATTATTGATTTTTTCAAAAAGGTTTTCTTCTTGTTTTTATTGGGCGACCAATAAAAAAAAATTATGTCCTTATTCTTTGCACTTAAGTATGTATTTTCATTAAAATTTTGTACGATATATCGTTGGTCTCAAGTAGAAAGGACCTAACTCAAATAATTGCAACTTTACCGGAGAAGCTAAAAACATGTTAGAAACTGTAATATTCACAATGTAACCTTTTTCGTACAAGTGCTTGTAAATAAAAGCGTTATTTTTTACACTATTGCAATAAATTTTCGTGGCGATGTGTAGTTGTGTGAAATGTATTGGAATCACTGAAAAACTCAATTTCGTAAAAAAAATAAAAGTTAGGGCCTTTCTACTTGAGACCATCGATTTGTACATATGTACCTATGTAGTATATGTAGATGTTATTTAAGGCCATGATACATACACTATCATACAAAGTCGTGCGATCTACGAAAATATACAACCCTGGTGTGATGAATTGTTATTGTCTTTTGAAAATTTTCATAAACTCCATCATACCAGCGATGTACTTTTTCGTAGATCGCACGACTTTGTATGATAGTGTATCACGGCCTTTATACATACACATATTTGTATTCTTAAGTGCCCAGGAGACGTACAAAAAAACCCATCAATCACATAGTTGTGTGCGTGCAGTCGTTTCTTTTCGGCTACACGTACACGTTGTCGGCACTGATTGATTAGAATCAAAAAATTTTGATATTTTTATTTGACGGCTGATTATTTGTACGTCTCCAAATATGATTGACGAAAAAAACGTCATTTGCTTTGTGTTATTTATTCTGTGACGACATGGAGAAGTGCGCGGATGAAAAAAATTAATTTGCACTTTATGGAAATGTACTATTGATCTTTGTAAAAAACCAAACAATCAAAAGTCTACAAACAGTTTTATGATTATTATAAATATTATATTCTCTAATTTTTCTAATCTTAATGGGTAGTGTGATTACAAAATTACTTAAAAATTGTTTTTAAAACCCCAAATACATACATACATATGTATTTATGTATGTGAATTTTGTGTTTAAAACAAATTTTTAACTAATAGCGATTTCTTTTCTGACAAATATGTTGCATATTTTTTTTACATTTCCGTGTTCGTTTGTACAAAATATACAACTGTAGGAAAAATTTTCAATTTCTTTTCTGAATATGTTGCATGAAAAACATGTAAATATGTTACATATTTTACCCTCCCTTTATTCAAGGTGTACATACTGCCTTTTTTTCCAACTGTGGTAACGAAGGTTTTATTTTGCATGTCATGTTTATAGTTTCAAGAGAAGGTTTCTTAAATACAAAATATAAAAATTATTATTATAAAAATTAATAAAAATAAATATATATTTAAATATTGTGGCTGCTTTAATTTTTTTTAGATGTAATTAGTGATGTCAATGTGTGGTTAAAAATCATAAAAATGTGCGCAAAATCTCTCAAATAGCCTTAAAAACCGCTACATTACATTATATTAATGATAAAATGTAACCGTTGTAAATAAAAGCAACTAATTTTGTTCGATTGTAGTAACAGAATATATAGCACTTTGAGTGATTCTAGGTAACATTTAAAAATGTTACATACTTATGTGTAGTGTAACATATTTTTTTCACAAAAGAAATCGCCATAAAAAGCAAATATGTACATACGAGTAGGTATGTACATATTTTTTTATTCACACTACCCAATGTCTTGTTTTTATATTAAAAATCGTTTGTTTGTTTCGAAATTTCTTTTTAGGAAAATATGTTTGTTTTTTTAGAATGATTTGAAGAACTAGAATTATTATTATTATAAACAATAATAATAATAATAGATGAAAAATTAGAGTGAAAGACAGAAAAATTATTATTTAGCTTTGTATATCTGTTTAATGTGCTTTTTTATACAAAGATTTCATGCTTTCATGATTTCATGCCGCTAATAACAAAAAATCATCCGATGAATACATAAATGCCATCGCACACAACGAACACAAAATTAAAATGCTGATTGACGATTTTATTTGTACGTCTCCGAAAAATCATCAATTAAACGACACTAACACATTCTTACGGATTGATGGCTTTTTTTGTACGTCTCCTGGACACTTTAATTAACTCACCATACATGCATACATATTATTATCAAGAGGAGAAAAGTATTGAAGCAGCAACCTTCTGACTGATAGACAAGCACTCTAACCAATATGCTAACAAGCAGACTGAATCCGCATTGAAATTATTGTAAAAACATGCTTATACAAAAACGACAAAGATCATGAAAAAATTTTACTTTATGCTTATATGTAGAGATCTGGCCAAGTTCCAGCCATTGGACGCAGTGTGTATATTAACGCGAATCCATTCTACATTTTTTTACACCCCTCATAACTATGTTCTCCGCCATTGTAAAAATCTAAAATTAAAACCATTTTTAGAATAAATTCATGTAATTTCATATGAGAAATTTGAAAGTTTTATAGGTAATGAAGGAATCCACAGATATGAGGGTACAAAAAGTGAATATTTTAAGACATACTCACTGACTCACTCATCAATATAATGAAGCACTTCCGCTATAACAATTAACTAGAAAAATCTGAAAGCCAGGAAATTTAAGCCAGTGGGCGGGGCTGAAATTTGATACGCATGTAGGTAAAGGTAAGGAATTAAAAAAGCAAATCTAAAGCGTTTAAAGAAAGCAATTTTATTGAAATTCCGCATACATATGCAAGGCTATATTTTTTTTAAGGTGGGCGTTAAAACGCCTATAAAATTTAAGCTTCCTATCTCATGTACTTCAGCTAAGCACACTTATATATACTATTTATGTATTTTTAATTATCCGTTTCCAACCAAACTTGACACGAGTGGTAAGCACTGGCCAAAAGGCTTTAGTTTAAGAAAGTGGGCGGAATTACGCCCATACAAATATAAAATTGAATTTGCGCTAGTGAGCTGAAATTTGGTATACAAGTAGGTCTAGGTGACCAACTAACTAGAAAAATCTAAAAAAAAACAGATATATCTCAGAATTAAAAAAGCAAATCTAAAGCGTTTAGCTTAACAGATTTTATTGAAATTTTGCATACATTTTGCGATAATGCAAAGCTAAAAATTTTCGCTGGAAAAGTGCACGTTAAGTGGGGTACACATTATCGAACATGAGTGACAGTCAAAAATTCATCAGTTTTGAATGATAGTGTTGGCTGTTCAGACAATCGATCATGTTCGACACTCAAACCTTTATTTAAGAAAAAAAAATTGTACACACAAACATAGAAAAAACACAAATTAAATGCGCATTATTGCTAACAACACTTTTTTATAATGCACTTTTTTATAACAACACTTTTTTATAATGCATAATTTTGATGTTTTCTTATCTCAAACAACTCCTCGTACGATTTCGTGTTAACATTTTGTCTTTAACATCACACACAACCTTATATATGTAATTATATATACATAGGTTCCCGCCGTTCCTACAAGGAGCATAGGGCCTCCAACCTTGCATTTCATGAAATTATTTAAATTTCTTTAAAAAATAATTTTCCGCGCCCTTCTTGTGTTGTTTATGCTACAAAAATATCTCTTGACTGGCGGTTTTTGGTTCACACCATCAGTCAAAAACCAATATGGCCGCTGACTGTCACTCAACCACAAAAAATTCTGTGGTTGACTGTTGACTGACGATATTCGTGTTCACACTATCGATAAACGTAAAATTTGAGCAAAACTGTCAGTCATGTTCGATAGTGTGCACCCCACTTTAAAACGGCCATAACATTAAATCCTCCTTTTTCATCTACGTATTATATAGGCAATCTGCTAACTTGGCAATATTTTACCTTTCTAAAAAAGGAGAAAAATTTTGTCTAGTAAGCAGATTGCCTATAAATGATATGACACCCTGATGAATACAATTTTATATAATACATAGCATATTGTAGTGATAGGTATTGTGCTAAACAAGAACTTGTCAAAATTTTTATCTGACTACTTTTGATGGCCGAAATTTTGAAAACGAACTTGGCCTTTTTTCACATTTATCTTTTTGTGAGGATATGAAATAACAAAAAACCCAAAAAAAGCAAGAAGATTTCCTTATTAAAAAAAATTAACAATATGCTTTACACATAATCATATAGGCACCTAATGAAAACAATAAGGAATATCTTTTTTAAAAACTCAATAAAGCAACCTAATGAAATCAGTAAGAAATTTCTATATTACACAATTTATAGGAAAACCTAATGGAATCAAAAAGTTTTTCTCTATGGATTGTTTTTTGGTGCCAAAAATAACAAAATTTAGTAAAAAAAGTTGTGAATAACAAGATTTCTGCTTTATTTTATGTGGTTTTCTTCTTGACAAAATTAATAAGATTTACCACATAAAACAATAAGGAATCTCTGTGAAAAAATCTTCGCTTCTTTCTGCTGAGATACCCCTTAGGATAAAAACGAAAATCTTTTTCAGTTTTTTCTCTGTGTAGGGGTTCTTTCGCTTTCTAAGCGAATTAAGCCACATCGAACTTGTTCAGCACCGCTAACTGCAATATTAGACCGAGCACGATTAAGGGCTAATAAATCAGTGAAAGTTTAAACGCTGGTTTAGTTGAACTAAACTCAAATTTATATATGGTTTAAACTTAACAGGAGTAAATCAGTGAACCATACCTTATGTGTAGTTTAAAAAATAATATTGTGGCAGCACTAGAATAAATGTCAAAAATCATCTGTTTTGTAGCAGGCTGTCAAGTTTTTGCATAATCGAAAAGGCAAAAAAATTTTATAAATTGTAATTAGAAGTCGCTAAATTTTGCTGAGAAAGAAATTATATTTCTGATTGACGAAGTAGAATAGTATAAAATAACAATAGAGTATAAGAAAACGGAACGATTAACTTGCACTGATTTATTAGCCCTAAGACGACACATCAGGAAAATCGTAAATGTGTAACCATTTACACATGTGTATTTTTCACCATCTACTACTCCCTTCTCTAGGTAACATTCCCATTTTCTCAAATCATAAGACCAGTACGTTTGGATCATTTGTTATCAAGTTTTCCGGCATTGACCCAAATGTATTAGGGTTACACTGAATGTGTATTAGAGACCTGCGTAAACAGTGTTGAAATGCAAATATGTTTTGTTTTTTAAATTTATTATTGCAGCATGTATTATACTAAACCAATAACAAATGATATCGTTTAATAAGCGAAGCACTATGGATGTATTGGTGTACGTGTATATGAGTGTTTTCAAGCGATGTCTCGAAGACTTCTTGTTCGTAACAAACACTCAAAAGAAGTAGTGTCGATGCGTGTATGCATGTTATTTTGCATACTGTACCTTTAAGTGTGTGTGTAAGAGAAATAATGCAAACTTACATTGTTACTTTTGAATTTATTTCAGTGAACCGACGAAAATTGGTACATTGTGCCAATCGTGTGATCCCAGCTTAAGATTTCGCTGAAGTAGAGCATTTGAATAATTCGTCATGTCTTAAAAGTTCTTGTAAGTGGTCTTGTGCAGGAATTTAATGTGTATGCAGCAAAGTAAATAGGTTGCCAGTACAAAAAATTAAGGTATTCATCATGTGATCACAACACAAAGAAACTTAAAAGGGAAATATGTACAGAAAATAATTTTTTAAGTAAAACGTCTTTGAAGTTAATAGGTTTATTTTGATGCGCCTGAACGCTTTTATCGCTTAAAAGTCTTTACCAGGGATTTTCGGGGTCCCTGACAACGAATCTGGTATTAGATTTAAAAAATTCAAAATGGCGGATCCAATATTATTTCCAGAAACGCTTAGCACATCATATTCCTTTAAATTTTTTTTTATCAAAAGTTTATTTTGAGTTTAGTTTATGGCATAACTAATGCAGTTACAAAGTTGCATTACAAGTAAAAATCGATATTTTTGATCCTCTCTCTGTTAACCTTAATTTTTTCACCAAACAACGTTCTACACACTATAAGTAATATATTTAAGTTGAAATATGCCAAAGTGTAACCTAATTAAGCTATTATTCCATATGAGATTATGAGTCAAAAAAAGATAAGCCGCAATTCATTTTGCTATAACTTTTTGAAAACTCGCACAAATTAAATTCGATTTTGCCCAGGTATACTTTCAAATATGCAGATTACGGCGGTACCAATAACTCAAAATCAGCTTATCTCGACTTAAGCACTCTTTGCCACAGATATATAATAAAAATTCTAAAAATACTCAGCGTTATACATCGACTTCGGCAATCGTAGTAAAGACAATTAAGTGCCAGGGACAATCGACTGAAGATTAAATAAGTTTTTACTGGTAAACAATACTTTTTATTTAAAGTTTAATATTTAGTGCATCATGGTGAGCGTGCAACAAACGTTTAAAATTATACTAAACTGGGTGAAAATAATTTCCCTGAAATTAACAGTTTATACTCGCCCAGCAAAAAATTTCAAAAAAGGTAATCGAGTTTGGAATTAAGCATTTTTGGTGGAAGCTGTTCCTTACTGGATTACCAACTTAATGATTTTAACAAGCCGTGAGACTAAAATAATCGATTCTTGAGAAGTAGTTATGTTGTTTATTGTAGGAATTAATTATATTTACCGTTGTGGGAAATAGTTATTTTTTTCTTGATTGAACTACTTTTTTTAAATATGCCGTTGTTTGAGTAAATGGAAGGTCTTGGTTAAAAACTCAGTTTGATTAAATACACATATAATAACTTTTAAGAAAAATTTAAATAATTAAAAAAAAAACTTATTGTTTTACTACGAAATACACCATTTTTTTTTAAACTCAATTGAAGTGGGTTATATTTTATTCGTATCAGTGCCTCTATTGTTACTTACAAATACTATATTTAGAAAAATTTCAATTGCTTTCATTGATGAACTTTTATTAAAACCGTAAACGAAAAAAAAATTATTTTGAACTACTTATATTTAAATAATTATTTTCCAAAATGTAAGTACAGGGTGGGCCAAAAGAAACCAAGGGGTGTAAAAGTTTAATAACTTTTTTGTTTATTAACTTTTTTTTATTTTTTCTTTCAGATTATATAATATACAAAATGGAAATTTTTTACACTAAGTATGAAAAATTATGTCTCTTAAATGACCACCGTTTTCAGCCTCGCACTGATGGGCTCTTTTTAGAGCATTTTCCATAACATCTTTCAAAACTTGTGGCTGTAGCGTTCGAATTTCTGCAACAATGTTTGCCTTGAGTTCAAGGATTGTCTCTGGCTTGTTCACATACACTCGCTCCTTCAAAAAACCCCAAAGAAAATAGTCGGGTGCTGTCAAATCTGGCGATCGCGCTGGCCAAATAATTTCCGAATTTCGAGAAATTATTCGCTCTCCAAAAATTTGACTTAAAAGTGCCATTGTGTCTCGGGCAGTATGGGCAGTGGCTCCGTCCTGCTGAAACCACATACCAGGTCTGTTTTCAAGAGCAGGACGTAAAAAATTTTCTATCATAAACCGATACCGCTATCCATTTACGGTTACAGCACTTCCATCTTCATTCTCGAAGAAGTAGGGCCCAATGACATTTTCAGATGTGATCCCACACCATACTGTACACCTGATGGGGTGCAATTGGCGTTGATGAATGGCTCTTGGATTTTGAGAACACCAGAACCTACAGTTCTGCTTATTAACAAAGCCATTCCAATGAAAATGAGCTTCATCACTCATAATCAAATTTTCATCTCTGGTTTAAATAATAAAATTCTATTGTTCTGGTTCTCTGTTCAGTTGTGAACCTCTCCATTATAAATTCTCCAAGTGTTGTCTATATAATCTGAAAGAAAAAATAAAAAAAATTAATAAACAAAAAAGTTATTAAACTTTTACATCCCTTGGTTTCTTTTGGCCCACCCTGTACTTATTAATAAATAAGTAGGCAATTTAGAAATATTTATAATTTATTTAAAATAACTACTTATTTTGGAAATATTTTCACGTCTTCTTTTAAAACCCAAAGAATATGTTCAACTTCTGTTCCTATTTTTAAAAATTTGCGTAATGTATTTTGTAAGCGAGTACTTCAATTTGGCAATCTTAAAAGTAAGTCATTATACATATATCAAGTAGTTCAGATGGTAATGTGTAATTTTTTGCTGGACGTATTTATTGTTTTGTTTAATAATTTCATAGTTGTGCTCGCTTTATATTTACTTAAAATCATATATGTAAGTTCTCGTATGTTTTCCGAAGAAAATTATTTCTCAAGTATAAATTTCTTAATCGTAATAATGAAATTCATATTGTTTTATAAAATTAATGATGTTTAAAAGTTTTCCTTACCTTAAAAAAATATCAATGATACCACATACAATACAGGCACACAATTTCTTCAATACCACAAAAGCCGGCTGTAATTTGACACTTTTTTAACGCTTTTTTATTTTTATTATTTACATATATATTTTATTTATATATTTTATCTTTCCTGTTGAACAACACAATCAAAGCGACAGCCACATAAAACGGTAGCAAATCTCAAAATTACACGCGCCTTGAAAAGTTATTTTAATATTTATTTCTTTGAAATTTTCGATGTCTGAGATTAAAAAAAAATATTTGTGAATTTCTTTCTTTTTGGTGAAAACTTTAATTTAGTTTTATGACTGCAATTTAATATAATGGCAAAAAAAAAATTGACACATTTTATCTTTGTTTTTTTTTTTAAGTAAAATACCTACATATGTATGTTGTTAATTTAGAAAAAGAAAATAAACCAAACATTATTTAGGATCAAGAAAAAAATCATGTCTTTAAATTGATAGCAAAATGTTTCTTTCATAAAAAATGTGTGTTAAATGTTTTTATTGTTGCTATTGTTGCTACAATTGTTTATTTGTTTGTTGCTATTGTTGTATTAAATCTGCGATTCACTTGGCAACCACAAACAAATTGAAAATAACGATTTAATAGACTCTCGCAATAAATACGTTGAGTTTTTGTTGTGTTTCTTTCTATTATTTCACGCCGATTTAGTTTTCTCGTTTACATATTCATTAAGGTTATTCTTTGTTTAAAAACATTATTTTATTAAATTTTTTTTTGCAATTGAATAAATAAAATAGATTAATAAGTTTGGTATAAATATATTAAATATCTATTTGTTTCTTTTGATTTCTAATTTACAAGATGACTTTTTAGTTGTTTGGTTTTTTTATAGCCGCAGAATGAATGTATGTATAATTTCTAAATATTATTACCCAGACTAAAATTTAGTGCGAATTTTTCTTAAAGTTTATTTTACAACTGAAATAGTGTTTGTTTTTTGATGGGTTTGTGCACCTCTACAAAAGAATTTACGTTAAAAAACTTACAAATTTGGATAAAATTTGTTTAGAGAAATTATAACAAAAGTTCAACATCGTACATTTGTGTATATGCATATGGATCGTTCCATGTTTTAATATGGTTTTGATAAGGAAGAAAGTTTTAATGCCATGAAATCGGTTAAATATGAGTTATCTAAGAGAAATTCGTTCGGTTTCATTTTAACGCGTCGGAGGAATGAATTCTATAATAATTTTTTTTAAGGAAATGTATAATTCATTGCATTATATAACTCATGAATCCTTGATTAATTATACCTATAAATACATAATTAATTATTTTCTAGCAAAAAAATTTAAAAAAGGTAATCGAGTTTGGAATTAAGCATTTTTAGCTTAAATTAGACGTGACATAGCCATAATGCCATATCCATAACCAAACCAAATTTCAATTGGTTTCTATGGTGAGAGTTATGGCGTTATGGCGAGTCACCTATAATCAAATACAGTGTTGCCCATTAGTTTGGTTCGAATGGTTGTTTTCTATGGCAATGGTTATGTCACGTCTGATTGAGCCTTTGGAATCGGTTCCTTACTGGATTACCAACTTAATGATTTTAACAAGGCATGAGACTAAAATAACCGATTCTTGAGAAGTAGTTGTGTTATTTGTTGTAGGAAATAATACTTTTTTTCTTGATGGAAAAAAATTACTTCCATTCAATTGAAATGGGTTATATTTTATTCCTATCCGTACCTGTATTGTTACTTATAAATACTATATATGTATATTAAGAAAATTTTCAATTGTTTTGATTGAAGAACTTTTAGTAAAACCGAAAATAAAAAAAAATTATTTCTAAGTACTTATTATTATAATATACATATGTATGTATGTATGTATACTTATGTACATTTCTAAATTGTTTACTTACTCATATTGAACTAAAAAATAAGTACTGATCTAGTTACTCAGCCATATTATGCAACACCATATTATGCAACACCATATTATTTTCATAATATGGTGTTGCATAATATGGCTGAGTAACTAGATCAGTACTTATTTTTTAGTTTAATATGAGTAAGTAAACAATTTAGAAATGTACATAAGTATACATACATACATACATATGTATATAATTTATTTAAAATAACTACATATCGTGGCATAACCGCCAAAATACATAGCTTAAGCGACATAATTTTCGAACCTCAATTTTTGGCCAAAATCGATTATTTGCGATCGTAAATATCCGATTTTCGTAAAAAAAAACGAAGTCCAAAAAATGTGTCGCTTAAGCTATTTGAGCGGTTATGGCTCCAAATATTTGGCAATATTTTCACGACATTTTTTAAAATCCAAAGAATATGTTCAACTTATGCTTCCTACTTTTAAAATATTACGTAATGTGACTTAGCAATCAAAAAATTAAATCTACGGTCACACTTGTCAAACATTTGCCCAAAAAAGCGTAACCACTAAATGCTAATGAAAAATCTTTCATTTCAGACAAAAGTTTGTCAAGTTAAGGAGTAGCCAATATTGTTGGATTCTATGACATTGTCCATTAGTTTGTTCGAAACTATTTAATATAGTAAACAAGTGTCTGGATCAAAACTTTTTTCATTAGTGTTTATTGGTTACGCTTTTTTTGGTAAATGTTTGGCAAGTGTGACCGTACCTTCAGTCATTATACCTATTGCAAGTAGTTCAGATGGTAATGTCTAATTTTTTGCCGAGTTTTTGCAGATTTATGTACATATGTATACAATTTTTACTTCCATTTAAATTCAATGGCACGCATTCAAAGAGAAACTGGACCTTCGAATTAAAATAGCAAAGTTTGTTGGCGACATAAAGGCAGCAAGAAATAACGGATGTCTCTTTTTTTTAAATTATAAGCAAAGCACGAACACTCGTCACAAGCAAAAACAATAAATTATTCCTCCTGCAGATGTGATAATTCACGTGGTAATCAATGTGTAATTAGTGTGTCTGATCAAATTACACTCTCGCTTCTAAAGGAAGATATTGTCTTGCTTTCGAAAATAAAACATTATTTCTCCTATAGGCTATTATGTATGTACTTATGCATGTATGTAACCACTGACCACTTTTCTCGCTGAGTTATACTTATGTGCAAATTCTCATACTGGGATCAACGCTAGAACTAATAAAGACTTTTATTTTCAAAAAGAGGCAAATAATATGCCCACAAAACAATATACATATGTACATATACATATATGTATGTATGTGTGTTAGCTTCTTTCCCTATAGACGACAGACGGTGAAGCTCGTTTTGCAACTTTTCTATGGTGCATTTTGTGAATTTTTAAAGCATCATTACATCGCCTCCGGTGTGAAGTGGCCATATTATTAATTATTTTACTGCGGCAAATATTCATTGCTACAAATGTCGACGAATAAGGGCGCTGTGATATGCTTTATCATAGACGTTAAAGCATATCAGAAATCTGCGATGTTGATGTGACACGGTCTTGCCAGCAATGGATCTCGGGCTTTGTAATCAACGCTAGGGTTGTTATCGCGTGATTTATAAAAAGAGGACAGCAGATAGAAAAAACCCGAACATCTGCTTAAAAAAGTAGGACTTAAGAATGAAACGAAATTGAGTTTTTCTAATAATATTACTACCAATAAAATCTTAAATACATATCAATGGTGTTGTGTGAAAAGCGTCCATCTCGCACCATTTTACATAGAATGTGGGATCTTGAGAATGTTGCAAACAGGGATGGCAAATTTGGTACAATTGTACCTTTTTCGGTACTGTTCAACAGTACACCAACGAGTAATTGAGTACATTTAAGGAATCTCCCTAGTTTCACTCCGCATTTATTTTCAAGCGATTGCAGATGTCAATTTCCACTTTTGAACAATACAACACATATTCTTCTCACTTAAAAACAGTTCTGTGAAAGCAAAACGCAGCGAGAAAATAAAAAAATGTGAACTTGTCATTTTCCAAATAATTTTTGTTTCTAAACTCGAATGCTAGAGCAAATGCTATTAACTTGTAAATTTTAAATTTCAACTTAAACAGGTGTAACCATATGCTTTAACATCCCAACTTACAAGCAAATTTGTAAAAAAGATTCAGTAGTCAGGAAAAAAGTTGATTATTTCAATAAAAACAAATAAAAATATGTAATTTGAACTAAAAAATCTTTAAGTACAATTAAAGTCAAAAAAGTATAATTTTTGAAAGTTGTTGGTACAATTTTGAAATAATCAATGCCTTCCCTGATAGGAAACATTTTATAAACTTATATTTTTGTCGTTTATACTTCTGAAAATAATTCATTGAAAAGTACACATCTAAAAACTCTTACCGTTAGAGCTACCGACCTTAAATAAACTTTCATTGTTTGGTTAAAATGTCTTATTTGTTCATATAATAAATATTTTTAACTCTTGCTTAAAGCTGTGCTATATTATTTTCACCCTTTTTACGTAACTCCATCGATACTTTAAATACATCCCAGTAAAAAAAATGGAAGTCATTCTGAAGGAACCACATTTTCATTGCTTGCAAAAAATCGATATTTTTAATTCGCCGATAGTTAGCAGAAAACCAAGTAAAAGTTTATTTTAATCACACAAAACCTTGTAATTTTTCCAAAGTTTTAGTAAGTACTCACCAAAATGTTCAAAAAATTCGATTTTTTGAAAGAAATTTATGAACTAATTTTGGCCTAATATTTATAAGTTATTTGCTTAAATTTACATGAAAACACTGTTTCGCGTTTAAATTCGTAAAAAAAGAAACGAATTGTTAAAATATGTAAGTTTTTAAAATTTTTTCTAGATGAAAATATTACCATAGAACACAAAAATGGAAATTTTTCTTAAAATCCCTTCTAATTCGGTGACTAGGCATCGAAAAAGGGAACTTCTTGCAATGACAACCCTATGTAAAAATCATTAGATCGGATCGAAATTTGAACTACTTCCAAACTGCAAACTCTACATTTTCATGACTTCTTTGGAGTGTCTTTTTTTACTGGGATGTTAATAATTCTACGTCTTAAAATAACATACCACAACCCTCATGAGCAGTGTTATTTATATTTATTTCCCCTTTTAGCTGGGTTTTTTAATAAATACCATTTGTAAAGCAATTTAAAGGCTAAAAATTGGGACTTTAAAGGACGCTAATTTTTTCCCAGGAAAGAGATCCGAAAAGAGGACGTATAATAACCCTAGTCAACGCATTAATTACTTCAGCTAACCGAAGCCACAGAAATATAATAACAGCAGCATGCTAAATTTGACAGCTGCCAATCTGCTTAGAAGTCCATAAAAGCATACAATTTTATGTCACACTTCAAATGACACTGTGCTTTTCCTCGAAATTTAGTTAGGAAATTGCAACCGAGCCGTTAAGTTTTATCGAGCAGACTCGATGATGCTATAGATAGCAATATTATACTTTTTAACCCCCGACTAAAAAAGGGGTGTTATAAGTTTGTAGAGTGTGTCTGTGTATCTGTAAGTATGTACGAGTACACGTACAGACCAAACGGCTGGACCGATTTTGATTTTTCTGTTTGAAACGTGACTTGATCGAAAAGGTTCTTAGCTATGTTTTAATAAAATCGGTCCAGCCGATTATAAGATATCACATCTTTTCTAGAAATATTCTGGAGTTTTTAATTTTTGTTATTATGAACATAAATATGTAAATAAATGTTTTTATTATACATATGCCGTAAATAAAAATATGTAATTGTAGTTTTTAACACTTCGACCGTCGATCCCTGTATATGTTTCTTGTTATATTAAAATCTTAGCTTAAAAAAAAGTTCAGTTTAATAATCCATTTTGAATAAAGGGAAGGGAAGAAGTATACAAGAAAATTACTATAACGAATAAATCTAAGGCAATAAAGAAAAGGTGCTTAACACCCAATATTCGAAAACATATTTACTTATTAAGTTAATTTTAATTTAAGTTATATATAAATTTTTTTCAGTGTTTAAAGGTGTTTAAAGTTGTTATTAAAGTGCGTTGAAACTACGGTAGGACCACAAAATTTCAAAATATTATAGAAAGCTTTCCAAACAACAGCTGTTTAACACAAATATACAGTTGGTTTATCAACGTGCAGAAAATTGGAATACCAAAAACACATAGATACTCATGTACAGGGTGGGCCAAAAGAAACCA
Organism: Tachina grossa; assembly: GCA_949987645.1. Taxonomy (NCBI): domain Eukaryota; kingdom Metazoa; phylum Arthropoda; class Insecta; order Diptera; family Tachinidae; genus Tachina; species Tachina grossa. The sequence continues at coordinate 75,510,667 of OX465275.1, read as the reverse complement.
AGGGGTGTAAAAGTTTAATAAATTTTTTGTTTATTAATTTTTTTTTAATTTTTCTTTCAGATTATATAGACAACACTTGGAGAATTTATAATGGAGACGTTCACAACTGAACAGAGAACCAGAACAATAGAATTTTATTATTTAAACCAGAAATCAACTTTATTGAAAATTTGATTGAGTGATGAAGCTCATTTTCATTTGAATGGCTTTGTTAATAAGCAGAACTGTAGGTTCTGGGGTTCTCAAAATCCAAGAGCCATTCATCAACGCCAATTGCACCCCATCAAGTGTACAGTATGGTGTGGGATCACATCTGAAAATGTCATTGGGCCCTACTTCTTCGAGAATGAAGATGGAAGTGCTGTAACCGTAAATGGAGAGCGGTATCGGTTTATGATAGAAAATTTTTTACGTCCTGCTCTTGAAAACAGACCTGGTATGTGGTTTCAGCAGGACGGAGCCACTGCCCATACTGCCCGAGACACAATGGCACTTTTAAGTCAAATTTTTGGAGAGCGAATAATTTCTCGAAATTCGGAAATTATTTGGCCAGCGCGATCGCCAGATTTGACAGCACCCGACTATTTTCTTTGGGGTTTTTTGAAGGAGCGAGTGTATGTGAACAAGCCAGAGACAATCCTTGAACTCAAGGCAAACATTGTTGCAGAAATTCGAACGCTACAGCCACAAGTTTTGAAAGATGTTATGGAAAATGCTCTAAAAAGAACCCATCAGTGCGAAGCTGAAAACGGTGGTCATTTAAGAGACATCATTTTTCATACTTAGTGTAAAAAAATTTCCATTTTGTATATTATATAATCTGAAAGAAAAAATAAAAAAAATTAATAAACAAAAAAGTTATTAAACTTTTACACCCCTTGGTTTCTTTTGGCCTACCCTGTATAATGCAGCAACAAGATCATCGGTAGTATTTTTCTATATACATATTTATTGTATTGTACATATGTATAGTGTTTTTTATACATATAAATATGAAAATTAAACAAAATTATTTTTAAAACATGTCTTCAACAAACGCACACAAGCATATAGTTGTGAAAGTTATGTAGAACTTGAATAAATAACAAAAATTAAAAATTTTAAAACACTTGATTAACGAATTCGGCATGCACTCCTTGCTGCTTAACGAAGTCGCCAGTAGATTTTACTTCAAAAAATTATTGAGAACAGTTAAAAAGCTTCGTATCGTTATAGAAAACCCCTCAAATTGTTATTGAGATTTTTATAATATATTTTGGCTTAGTAGTTTAAAATTTGCAAAAAAAAAAAGAAATTAGTTTAGGGGAACTTAAGTTTTTGAAATCTACTAAACAGGATCGATTGCTACGATATCTAAGCGATCCGTTAACCCGATCTAAACACACATACAGACAGGCACATGCATAGACACACATTGCGTAAATAGTCAGAACCGACTCCAAAGACCTCACAATGTCTATATGTATGTGATGAAAACTTTCTCATATTGATATTTCTCCTAAAATTTGTTATATCGAGTACAATTTTTTTTATATGTATGTTCGTTATACATATGTACATATATAGCTTACCTTCAATCGAAAATTCGTTAAATTGGGATACCACTATAGTATCGTTAGCGAAGAGTAAAAGTCGCTGAAGCATTTCGAGCTAATTTTTTAGATATAGTCTGATATGCTCCTCCTACTGTCATATGTATATAAAATTTTTTATGCAGTCAAATTCATTGAAAATTGCATACGTAAATTCGGTGTTAGATAAAAAAATCATTAAGAACCAACATTTTTTACGAAATATTTAAAACTAAGAAATAACACAGAACGAAGAAAGAAATATTATATGACCACTCAATAGTTCTTGCCGTTATATAACTAATTTAGAAGCAGCTTGTTCGGACTTAAAGACACGCTTTGTGCTAGAATAAATTTTAAGAGAATCCTTGACTTTTTTGTCCCAATTTTTGTAAGTAAGGAATCATAGGAAATGGCTGCAGGCAGCATTTCACCTTTTCATCAAAATGATTTCGGCGAATTACACTTCATTTGGTACAACACGTGAAAAAACTCCTTCAATGAAAGATAATTAATTTAATCAATATATCTCGCCGATCTATCTATCTGTTTTTGATTTTATCATCCCTACCACGTCAAACTATCCAATATGCAAAATTGGCTTTTTAGATTCATTATCTTGCTATCCTAATTTAAACGATATGTCTCGTTTCAAAATGCTGAAATTCTCACGGATGATAGATATGTAACTCAATAAGAAATATTTCAAGCCTGGCACTTTTAGGAATACGCTGGCTTTGAATTCACAATTGACGGGTCTTCGCGATCTTCTGAAAAGTTCAACTTTGCATATTGGATAGTTTGACGTGGTAGGGACGATATGTGCATTTATTAATGTGTGGAAAACGGTCTCAGTAAGAGACTTAGAAATATATTTCAAAATAATTATCAAGCGAGAAAGTAACACGCCTTTTTTGATTTTATCATTTCACTAGTCGCATGGATGTGAACATTAGCACAATTGCTTTTAGGATCTAAATTGCAAGCACAAAAAATGCAAAACGATTTCAATAAAAAAACCAAACGCTAAAAATTCACCATCCGAAAAGAAAATACTACATATGTACATACATACATATATATTTTAATTGTAGTTGCTTTTAATGTATTTAACACTTAATAATTTTAAAAATTCACTGCATGTATTTTTTGTAAAAAAAAATATTTTTATTATTGTTGTTTTTATTTATTTATTTATTTTTCTCTTTAAACTTTTCTTTTGCAATGGATTACTCGTACTCGTATTTAATTTTTTTTAAGCAAAACTGAACTTAAAAAAAAAGGAAAAACAAAATATGTACATTTGTATTTTGCTCTCAGTAAATAAAAAAAACTCGTAATTTAAAATACAGTATCTGAATTGAATGTATAAAAAGTAAAATTTTTATTATAACTCTTTACTTTAAAAAGAGTTAGTAAGTGTGCAGGTAGGTATATTGAACATAAATAGTTCAGAGCTATAAAAACGCGTGTTAAATCATTCAGACCTTAAAATATATGTTATTATATATTTGTCTGCTTCAAGCTAACCTAAACTTTTAGTGCCAAACTTGTATCTCAATTTGAAATTCAACAAAAAAGTTCTTTATTTTGTTTTGCACGAAAACAAAAACCATTAACTCCACACAATTCACACAAGTTTAACGCTTGAAATCTCGCCACTAACTAAACTAAATTAACTAAACACACTAAAACGACCGACCGACCCGTTTGTGTTTTTTTTTTGTCGCTTAGTGTGTGTTTTGTTGTTATTTTTTTTGTTGATTTTCGTTCATGCCGTTCAGCGCTATCAAGTTGTTGCATAGTTGCCAGGTAGGTATGTTTTCTTTGCTCCCCTAAAGAAACAAAAAACACACATAAGCTAAAAAGTTTTTGAAAAATAAATGCCTTCAAAAGATTTCTTTGCTTCCTTCTACCACGTTACTCGTATCATATTTTGAAAATATCAATCAATAGTGCACAGCAAGGAATATGGTATTTATTCTTAAGGCTGAGTTTACATCTGGCATTTCTTATGTGCCATGTGCCCAAAAAAGCGTAACCACTAATTATTAATGAAAAATTGTTTGATTCAGACATGTATTTATTGATTTAAACTGTTTGCAATCATATTGGATTCTATAAAATTGTCTATTAGTTATGTATGAAACTGTAATTAGTAATTAGTGGTTACGCTTTTTTACGTATGTGTGGCACATTTCACTCAGATATAAACCCGGCCTAAGCAACGATATTTTCATTGCTTCTTGGGAAGTCAGGTTAAGAAATGTCCAGGATGTTTGGGGTTTTAGACTGCACACATTTCTGTCGTAGTGCACGTTAATTATCTTCTTAATAATATTAAAATTAATACAGTGGAGTTCGATTATAACGATTACAGAGATGCCTACAGCCAAAGTTCGTTCTAACCGGAGTAAATTTGTTCTGCAGTTCAAAGAAAGTAACAAGGTTTAATTGCCTGAGTAAGTCATATTGCTTTAAAATATGTTGACAAGCTGTGCGGTAAATGATACGAAGATAAGGGATAGAGTTCGGTATAGCAGCCCCAGACAGGTATTTTATCCCCATTACAATGGGTGATCACTGGGTGGGGGCCTTTTGCATAATAGCAATTGCTTCGAAATAGGGAATTTACACAAAGTACATGGAGATGTCACGAGATGGAAGATAATTGTGTTTTCGGACTCTCTCGCTCACTCAGTATACGTGACTTTTTTAATGCTTCTTTCATAGTGGCATTGGTTTATCGTATTTTAATTTTATACTTTGTGGCTTAATTTCTTACCTTTTTTCCCCTCTTCAGGTCCATAGGTCGGTAACCATTCAAAATTCAAAGAAACAATCAATTTCAAAAATGTAAGATCTCAATAAATAGCTTACGCTATCACGCACTAACCGCAGCAGCACAGGCAAAGCAGTAAGCTCAGCATACGCATCAAGAGACGCAGCACACAAAGTTATAAAGAAAGTGCCAACTCCAGATCGTAGGACAGAATTTACAGGAATTACTAGAGAAAGTGGTGTTACTTATGAAGATCCATTTGATACCGATTATGAGCCCCAACAGGAAGATGGATCAATTGTCCTGGAATAACATGCCAGTTTTTAGATGAGAGAGGCAAGGAGATATTATGATATTTAAAACCAATTCACGCACAATTTAAAAACCAGCAAATGTTAAATGAATACATAAAACACTAAGGCCCAACAATTGAGTTCTCAATTAAGTGTCATTTATCTTTAAGTGCCATTTAAGTACCGAATTCATTTTTTCAGTACAAAGTTGAGAGCCATTTAAATGCCCAACCTTGTCTATTTAAATCATACTTAAGTCTTACGAGCATACCATATGTTATTGTGCTTGTGTATGTTTATTGAAAACATGTACATGAACATCATGTGGTCCCCTGCAGGAGAGTAGGCGATAATTGTCTAAAAGCTACTAGTATAATTACTAGAATAGCAAGAACTAGTGCAAAGAGGGTTAAAGTTGTGTAATATTACTAGTGCTGATGGGTATTAGTATAGGAAGTAGTTCCAAGGTACCACACTGCAAAATAAATTTTGATTGTCTAACAGAGCCCGTACACTGTATGAAAATTGGTATCATACAATTATTAAAATTTTAGGTTCATCTTAAAATAATTCTAATTAAATAATTATAATTACTAGTGTTGTTAATTATTTGTCTTTTATGTTTGTTCGAATGAAATTTCATAATTTTTTTCTTATTCGAACAGACGAATAATTTTGAACTTTTATTCGAATATTCGAACGAACAAAGAATAAAAAAATATATTCGAATAATGTTAAACAACTTTGCAAAAAACGACACGTATGTGTATTAGATTAATTTTTTTTATTAACAAACGAAAAATATTTCATTACACAAGAAAAACAAATAATTTCAATAACAAATTTAGGAATATTAATAACGAAACTTTAAAATTTTAAGAACCTTTGCCGCAGTTGACGCTGTTGCATAGATAAGAAGTCTATGTTCCACTTATACTATTGAAGTAACAGAATCGCAAAAAAATAAAAGATTAAATAAAAAATTATGATAAATTCCAATCGACTAGACCGGTTTTCTTCAAGTATAAATTAGAAGATATACGATCATGTCACCATTCAAACGAAAATGAAGCAAAGTTAAAATCGGTCAAGACGTTGGGGAGCTACGGCGTCAAAGACACGCAGATCAACAGAATGTATCTAAAAAATGTGATATATTCTAAACGGCTGGACAGATTTTCTTTAAACATAGCTAAGAACACTCTCGAACAAGTAATTTTTAGGGTTCCGTACACCAAAGGTGAAAAGGAACCCTATTGTTTTCGCTACGCTGTCCGTCTGTCCATCACACGGAACCGTAAGAGCTACGGACCTGAAATTTGGACACACTATGTAGAACCTTGGCCGCTACAACAACAAATACATGAGAATTAAAAATTAAAGGGTGTTCCAAAACGAGCAATGAAATATGTTAAAATCCCATGTAATATACATACAATTGTATGAACATATTGTATATTGAAACTTGAAATTTGTAAAATTAGTGTATTTTTATACAGACTACAACAATTAACACTAAAATTTAAAAAATTTAAATTAAAGGGTGGTCCATCAGTTAATGCAATTTTGACAATTTGCTATATCTTGGAAACCGTAAGAGGCAAACACTTGAAATTTTCAAAAACGGTAAAACTAAAAAACCGAAAATTATAAAATCGCCAAACAAAAAAAAAATCGCCAAAAATTAAAAAAATCGCCAAAACAAAAAAAAAATCGCCAAAATTAAAAAAAAATTCTAACACTAAAATAAATCGCCGAATTCGAAAACATCGCCAAAATAAAAAAAAACGCCAAAATGAAAAAAAACGCAAAAAATTTAAAAAAATCGCCAAAACGCGAAAATGTCGCCAAAACTAAAATAAAAAAATTAAATAAAAAAAACCGAAAAAATCGCCAAAACAAGAATATTTTTTAGTGTCTAAACTAAAAAAGAGCCAGAACTTAAAAAAATCGCCAAAACCGATAAAAACGCAAAACACGACAAAACAAAAAAACCGAAGAGACCCCAAAAACGAAAAAAATGCCAAAACTATATATTATATAGGATGAAGTTTGTATTAAATTACATATCTAGTGTTCGTACGGAACCCTATGTGCGCGAGTCATAGTCGCACTTTACTGAATTTATTTATTTTATTTTCAAAGAGAAGTAGCAATCAGGCAATGATTGCCGACTACTATTATAAGGAAAGGGATAGTAACAGAAAAGATAGGTGGTGAAGGAATAGATATAGGAATGCTTAATTCTTTTACAGCTCTGCTTTTTGCACGTTTTTTTTTTTTAATAATGTAGTGTTGCAGCGCCTCTGGCGTTAGTGAGTCGTATTAATTTGTTTGAAGCTGTGTTTAGTAGCAGTTTAGAAGTTATTTTTCTTCGCCGATGATTCTGCTACACAACGAAGGGGATGCTCTTGTTACATTAGGATTAGTATCTCTTGAAGTCGGTATAGTTCAGTGACCAGTGACTATTCCGTCATCACTTGAGCTTTTCTACAACAACTGATAAAAAGGGACAGTAATGCACATCAGAAAAATGCGTCTTGTTGTTATTTAATGACTGTCAGATAGCGGGCTTGATCCTAAAACCTTCGGTTTTTTAGTCAACGTGCTAACTTCTTCAGCCAATGCCACCATCAAACAGGAAAATAGAGCTGCAAAACTATCGATAGTCGCTCCACTCGATAGTTTCGATAGTTTTATGTAAAACTATCGATAATATCGATAGTATCGAATAGTTTTATAAAAGTTGCCACATAAACGACATTTGACTCGAAAAAAATCCAGAGTCCTCAACATTTTCATTAGTATATAAAAATATATCAAGCCTTTTTTTCGATTTTATCGTAAGCGGCATATTATCGAAAATATACTTTTTTATTGAACTTAAAATTTCATGGGCCTACCCATGGTTTAGAATTATCAAAATGCGAAAATTGTTGATAACTTTTAAGACACTGGCTGTAAAGTTTTATCGTAAGCGACAATTTTAACCTTCTTCTAAAAATTTAATTCTTATCGCATGCAATTACATCGAAGATTAGGCTGGAAATGTAGGTATGTAGGTACAATTAAAAAAAATTATAGGGAAACACGCTAGGGTATTTCGAAATAAATCCGAGACGATTTGCGGCCGTCGCGATATCAGTACCACCAAAATTTATCTTTGTGTCGGCGATGTTGAATTTATTAAAATACTTGTGACTACTATTTGTCGAATAACACTTGGATTTATAAATAAATTCATATACATACATATGTATTTAAGTACTTATGTATACAGAAGCAGGGATGCGGTGTCATATTTACAAATTGTACTAACTTTCAAAAAAATTTTTACTTATTTCAGTACGATTGTACCAAATTCTTTATTTATATTTTTTTAATACTTGTACTTGTTAATTAACTAAAAAGCAATTAACAAAACGCCAGAAGGTACAAAAAGAATATTAGTTGCTGGGATATGAATATAAAAGTAACATTTACAATATACTACGTTTATAACCTTTTTTTATTCGATTGTTCACAGTAGATGCAAATAGTCGGCTTCTCTTCTTGGTACGAAAATAAAATTTCCACATTTGCTGATGAATTTGGAATAAATAACATTCCTCCAGCAATTCTTTAAATACCGGAAAACATCGGTTGATTTACTTAATTTTCTAATACCTTCGAGCTAAAGATTAACCCCCTTGTGCAAAAAAATAAGTGAACGTTAAAACCGGTTTTTCTATGGAACTTTTTTTAATGTTCACTTCAAGCACGCATTATTTTTTGCATAAGGTAATATATTTTATATATTTTAATGCTATTTTGGCACGTAATATAATATAAAGAGATTCCAGTAGTGCTAAATGGGTCATTGCGGTGCTACGGTACTTTTGGAATTCAAATAGCGCTAAAATTATACAGTTGTACCAACTTTTCCATGGCTGTACAAATGCTTAAATCAACTACGGATAATTTGCTTCCAAGCTGCCGGCTACTGTTTATTGACTTCGATTATTTTTACTCTTTTAATTACTTGCTATTTTTGCCGATAGTATCGATAGTGGAAAAAACTATCGATATTTCATTTACAACAAAACTATCGATACTATCGATAGTACTATCGATAGTTTTGCAGCTCTACAGGAAAATTAAGTTAAAATCGGTCCAACCGTTTGGTCTGTACGTCAACTCGTACATACAAATAGATACACAGACACAAACTACATACAAACTTATAAAACCCCTGTTTTTGTCGGGAGTTAAAAAGCGAAAGGAAATTAGTTAAAAAGTATAGGTATTTACACACATTTACAAATATTTTTAATATGTTATTAATTTTTTGGAAAAACTCACTTAAAAACCGCAGATAACCCAAAAAATCTTTTTATACAAGTAGTTAAGAAAATTGTTCTAATATTCGACAAAAATGATTCGAATAGTTTTTTATTCTAAATTGAAAATTTTTGTTCGTTCGAACAAATATGACAAAAAGTTGTTCGAATATTCGAATAATTTTTGTTCGAATGACAACACTAATAATTACCCTTTTGTAGTTTGAATTTTGATAAATATGACGAATTTTAACTAGCAGTTGTCACTGGGTAACAAAGAAATAAAACCACCAATTTTATAGAATTTTTCTTTACAAAAGAACTGGTAATAAACTAGTCCTAAACTAGTGCCAATGGTAAAGGGTGTTTTTTATTGAGGTATAGAACTTTAAGTTGGCATCACTTGTTTAACTGGCGGCCATTTTGTCAGCTGTCAAGTGATTAATATTTAGTTTGGTTTGCCATTTCATCATGAACAGGTTGACAAAAGAACAACGCTTGCAAATCGTGCAAATTTATTTCGAAAATAATGGTTCAGTTCGCGAAGTTTACCGCAAGCTCCGTCCATTTTATGGTCGACATAATCGTCCATCAGAGCAATTAATTCGGTTAACCATGGATCGTTTTCGCACTACGTTTACTCTATGTGATAATACGCATCCGCAGAGACGTCGAACAGTGCGCACCGAAGAAACAATTGCCGCTGTAGAGCAAAGTGTTGAAGAGGACCCGAATGAATCGATTCGCCACCGTGCACAGCAATTGGAGCTTTGTCCATCAACTTTATGGAAGATTTTGCGCAAAGATCTTGGCTTGCGACCTTACAAGATCCAGCTTGTGCAAGAATTATAGCCGCGAGACCTACAATGCGTCGTGATTTTGGTGTATGGGCCGAAAATTAGATTGATCTCGATGCTGATTTTCATCGCAAAATTTTGTTCAGTGATGAGGCTCATTTTTGGTTGAATGGCTACGTCAACAAGCAAAATTGCCGCATTTGGAGTGAAGAGAATCCACATGAGACCCTTGAGACGCCATTACATCCACAAAAACTGACTGTTTGGTGTGCTCTATGGGCTGGTGGAGTCATTGGTATGGCCCAATGACTCTTCCGAAATAATGCTGGAGAGTCAGTTACCGTTAATGGAGACCGGTATAGAGCCATGATAACCGACTATTTTGTTCCCGAATTGGATGGCATGAATGTCGATGAGTTGTGGTTCCAACAAGACGGCGCTACATGCCACACAGCGCACGTCACAATCGATTTATTGAAGGAAACATTCGATGAGCGCATAATTTCGCGGAATGGACCTGTCAATTGGCCACCAAGATCGTGTGATTTGACACCATTGGATTATTTTCTTTGGGGATATGTGAAGTCGCTCGTCTACGCCAACAAACCAGAAACGTTAGGGGACTTGAAAGCCAACATTCGTGGCGTTATTGCCAACATACGGCCCCATATGCTCGAAAAAGTGGTTGAAAATTGGACCTGTAGAATTGGCTTTATTCGAGCCAGCCGCGGCGGCCACATGCCCGAAATCATATTTAAACATTAATGGCATAAAATTATCCTTCCAATAAAGCCAAATTGATGGACATTAAAACAATTTTCTTGTGTTTTATTTCAATTCAAAGCTCTATACCTCTTAAAAAAACACCCGTTACTAGTAGTTTTCTACCCACACTCAATGCTAATTTGAGCTTTAAGATGGTATAGGAAAGTTTACAGTTGGGAACTACTGGTGGTGATTACAGTACTAGTAATATACCAGTTGGTAGTGTCCAACTGTCAATTCGGGAACAAAATAGTCGGTTAGTCGGCTCCAATTGCTGTGCACGGTGGCGAATCGATTCATTCGGGTCCTCTTCAACACTTTGCTCTACAGCGGCAATTGTTTCTTCGGTGCGCACTGTTCGACGTCTCTGCGGATGCGTATTATCACATAGAGTAAACGTAGTGCGAAAACGATCCATGGTTAACCGAATTAATTGCTCTGATGGACGATTATGTCGACCATAAAATGGACGGAGCTTGCGGTAAACTTCGCGAACTGAACCATTATTTTCGAAATAAATTTGCACGATTTGCAAGCGTTGTTCTTTTGTCAACCTGTTCGTGATGAAATGGCAAACCAAACTAAATAATAATCACTTGACAGCTGACAAAATGGCCGCCAGTTAAAAAAGTGATGCCAACTTAAAGTTCTATACCTCAATAAAAAACACCCTTTACATATGAATGTATGGACAAGGTGGATATCTACCTCTATATAAAATATGAAGCACAATGGCAACAAAACTAAAAAACACTTTTTGCAACTGTATTTTGACATCCATTGCCCATCATAAGGACAATAAAATTCGCCTCTGATATTACCTCATAAAATAATATCTCTTAAATTTCATGTTTCAGTAAATGCTGCCATGCTCTAAATAAATTCAGTAAAGTGCGACTCTGCCTCGCGCACGAAGGGTTCCGTACGAACACTAGATATGTAATTTAATACAAACTTCATCCTATATAATACATAGTTTTGGCATTTTTTTCGTTTTTGGGGTCTTTTAGGTTTTTTTGTTTTGGCGTTTTTTGCGTTTTTTCGGTTTTGGCGATTTTTTTAAGTTTTGGCTTTTTCTTACTTTCGACACTTTATTTTCTTGTTTTGGCGATTTTTGTTTCGATTTCTTGCATTTTTTCATTTTGGCGATTTTTTTATTTTTGGCGACTTTTTTCATTTTTGCATTTTTTTTTAATTTAAAAATTTTTTTTAGTTTTGGCGACATTTTCGAGTTTTGGCGATTTTTTTCGATTTTTGGCGTTTTTTTTTTTCATTTTGGCGATTTTTTCGAATTCGGCGATTTATTTTAGTGTTAGATTTTTTTTAATTTTGACAATTTTTTTCGTTTTGGTGATTTTTTTTTTAATTTTTGGCGATTTTTTTTGGTTTGTGTTTGCCTCTTACGATTTCCAAGATATAGCAAATTGTCAAAATTACAAAGTCAAAATTGCATTAACTGATGGACCACCCTTTAATTTAATTTTTTTTAAATTTTAGTGTTAATTGTTGTAGTCTGTATAAAAATACACTAATTTTACAAATTTCAAGTTTCAATATACATATGTACATACAATTGTATGTATATTACATGGGATTTTAACATATTTCATTGCTCGTTTTGGAACACCCTTTAATTTTTAATTTCCATGTATTTGTTGTGTAGCGGCCAAGGTTCTACATACTGTGGCCAAATTTCAGGTCCGTAGCTCTTACGGTTCCTGAGAAAATACCGTGTGACGGACATACGGACACCGTAGCGAAAACAATAGAGTTCCTTTTCACCTTTGGTGTACGGAACCCTAAAAAGCTTAGAGCTTTTATATTAAAAAAATACACACGAAAATCAACAAAACATGTTAAATGTACAAATCGAAAAGTATTCGATTCAGCCGGTTTTTGAATTGTAAAAAAACCGGACTATTCGACATTCGAAAAATCAACTTTTTAAAAAAACCGACAACCGTATTTTGAAATAACCGGGTTTTAAAACCGGTTGAAAACCCGAGTCGATCACCCTAGTTCTGATGCTCTTTTGGTTTCATAAAATTAGTTTTTATGCAATTTTAGTTTTCTACATGCTTATAATCTAACTTTTTTATTTACATTAAACATCTGTTTTCTTTTTGAACTATCAACATTTCACAGTGCTACCATACTTTCATAGTATTTAAGTGAGCATTTAATTTTACTACTGAAAAAATGAAACTACATTTAAGTGAAACTTAAAATTAAGTGGCTATTAGCTAAATGACACTTAATTGATGAGTTAATTATTGGGCCTAACACATACAAAACTATGTATACGTATCAGAGCTGTTAAATTTCGACTACGATTAGGAATCAATTAGATTACATTTTAAAAAGAATCTCACTAATTATATGACTCGCTTCTAAAGAATTTCTGTTAACTAATTGATTACAATTAATAATAATCGAAAAGTAATCTGAATTACTTGAAATTACAATAAAATAATCAAAAAGAATCAAAAGTAACCAAAAAATAATCCGACTACTTTAAAGGATTACTTTTGATTATTTTCAAATATTTTGAATTAAGCTAACTTTATTTTGACAAAGTCATACAGAAATTTATAAAACTATATGTTTTTTTTAATTAGTGATTTTTTTAAATATGTTTTTTGTTTAAGAAATTGTTAACATATACAGTAATATAACAACACTAATCATATTAACTTTAGAAACAAATATACATAAAGAAAAATATACAGTGAAATTTTGTTGCTGGTGGTCAAGGATTGTCTATATGTATTTAATTGACACTATAACAACAATGTGTGTAATTTTTTAAGTCATGACAATTTAAGCATATACGGACACCACTACGTGATAAAAGACAAAAAAAAAACTGTGTCTCCCAGTTTTGCCCCAAGTCATGCTCTTTTTGTATGGGCCTCCTAAGAGTTGGGGCTTCGGTGTCATTTTTGCATTTTCTCAGGCTCATAGTTATATTGCAAACCGTGCGGAATTTTAATATACTCTCTGAGGCAAAGTTGTAGCTCTTGTCATTTAATTTTATTTTTAATTTCATTTGTTTGAAAATTTTTCACTTTTTCGAATGTCTAAGCGCTACCTAAACGTTGTTAAGAACATTCCTAGGAAGTTCATATGTTCTTTGTACTTAGTTGTTTCCTTGAATTTTGATTGGTTTGCTACCTGTGGACCTGAACAGGGGAAAAAATGTAAAAAATCTAATTTTTTAAAATTTTTTTGCGATTTTGATCTAGAAGTTTTTTTGATTTTATGTGTTCACAATTTTTATTCTCTATGCCAAGAACTACAACATTGCCTCAGAGAGCAAATCAAAATTCCGAACAGTTTGAGCCTGAGTAAATGCAAAAATGACACCGAGGGCCCAAATCTTTGGGGGCTCATAAAGAAGTGCATGACTTGGGGAAAAACTGGGAGACACCGGTCTTTTGTTTTGGTTTTTTTTATCATGTAGTGGTGTTCGTATATGGTTTCATTTCCATTACTTAAAAATTACACACAGAGTTGTTAAAAATTTCACTTTATGTTTTTCTTTATATATTATTTCTGAAACCAAGAACTAGTTTCTTTAGAACTTTTTCAACATAAAGTAATGTAAATTCAAAATATTTGAAAGTAAAAATGAAGAAAAAAAATCAAAAGTAACACCCCTTTTAGACACGCAAAGTGCACTTTGCAAAATTTTAATTCAGCTGTGTGCAAGATAGAGGAGGAAATACTTTCTCTTTCTGCCTGTCACCCAGCTGAATTAAGATTTTGCAGAGGTATAATTTTCTTGATTATTTTGTTGTAATTTCAAGTAATTCAGATTACATTTCCATTATTAGTAATCGTAATCAATTAGTAACCGTGCAAAACTAAATATAATAGTAATTTAATCATTACTTCACCTTTCAAAAAAGAAGTAATCAAATTAGTAATAATTACGATAAATAATCATTACTTAACAGCTATGATACGTATGCTGGATGAATTAGTCTCGTGTGTTCTTGAAAAAGTAAAAATTGTGCGTCATAAAACAACAACATTATCAAAATTTTGCAAGGAATTATCGATAAGGGCGGCTTTCCAAAATTCTTTTGTTCTCTTTGTAATTGGGATTCGCGCTCACCTCTAAATCAATTCCAATATAATTCGTGGTGACCAAGAGGAAGTGGAGAGGAACAAATGAAATAACATAGACTGAAGAATGCATCTTTAATTGACAATACTCAACACATCATACTGTCACCGCTTCACATAAAATTGGGAATTGTTAAAAAATTCATCGAAGTGGCCGTTTTAAATTGTCCAGACACATTCCACTATTTGAAAAGCGTTTTCCCAAAGTGTAGCGATGACAAAATTAGAAAAGGTATTGTAGTAAATTTAGAACTAATTTTTGTTCATCTTATTGTACTATTTACACTATGTTAATGTGTTCTTTTCTGTCTTAATTAAACAAGCGTACTTAATGGCCCTGACATTAGAAAATCATTCAAAGGCATTAATTTACATTCAGCGTATATGCACAAGAGTCTTGAAAGGGGATCAGGATGCAGAACCGGAAGTAAGAGAGTGAGTGAAGGAAATGCTGTATTACATTGCCTGATTGGTAGAAACTCAATCCTCAGTCTAGATTGCAAACTTTTAATATACAAGTGGTGACAAGTGAAACGCTTCAAACGCTTTTGAAACCTATATGATGCTACGGAATCCAGCTATGGGGCACTACTTCAGTTTCAAATGCAGAGAAATTTCAACGAAGGCAAAACAAAATTTTACGGTTAATATCATTGGCTCCATGGTACTTAAAAAACTCAAATTTACATCGTGATTTAAATATGCCACATCGTAATCCGCTTGTTCGTAATATCTTGATCTTTACTGGACACATTCGCTTAAAAAAGAAGGATTCCAAGCCTCGAATACTCAAGACTCCTGATGAAACGGCTTGAAAATACTTTTTTTTTTTTGCTTATCACTATTTATGTATTATTAATAACTATCACTAAATTTGCGGTCACACTTGTCAAACATTTGCACAAAAAAAGCGTAACCGACAAACACTAATGAAAAAAGTTTTGATCCATACACTTGTTTATCATATTAAACAATATTGGCTACTATTTAACTTGACAAAGATTTTTCATTAGCATTTAGTGGTTACGGTTTTTTTTTGGCAAATGTTTCAAAAGTGTGACCGTAGCTTAAGTTTATGTCCGAAACTGGTTGAGCCTAATAATTATATTATACACTTAAGATTTGAATACTTATTGTTAGTTCATATTTGAAGGTACAATAAATTAAAAACGTGTATATAAATTTTTTTTTTGAGAAAATCGGCACATCGATGACATTAAAGCTGCATTTTCTACATTTTCATTTTATTAAACAACTTCTAACCGGATCCGATGAGCAAGGAGAAGGATTTCACCAAACCACAGTGCCCGTGGAAAATCGGTGCGAAGCCAAAAACTCGACGTATTCCTTGCAGAGGTAATATCAATTTTATTGATGCATTTTTTTATTTCGTTTCTAATTCATTTCAAGTATGTTGGTGGAGTCACAAGATCAGCCTTTTTGAAGTATTTAAAGAAAAAAGCTGATGATGGAAGGTAGTCTGGAAGCAACATGCCTGTGGACACCATAAGTTCTGAATCAGGGCCTGATTCGGACGACGATTTGGATCCACAACTTAAGAGAATGAGAGTCCAGGGTCATAAACATTATAAATATAATACGAATATTATTTATTGTTTTGTAACGACACGTTTCCGCTGGTTGCCGGGATAGCTTTGGAGGAGTTACATAAAAAAGTACAATATCCGTTTCTTTACTAAAATTACTTTTATTGATTAATTTATTTGTTTACAAATGTTTCTCGAACGGTCGACCTTCCACGTGACGATATTAAGAGTCGCTGGTGTATTGACCAGAAGGTAACCGCACAGTTGAAGGAATTGATAACTCCTTGCAAATGCCCAGTCACCAAATAGACTACCTCTGAGGTATTGATAACTCCTTCCTTTAGCCAATAATTGTGAGTACACATGTGTTTAGTAACTAAACTTTAGTTACTGAAGAGTTGTGTTTCAATTGCATGAACAGCTGATCATACGTGGTTTCTTACTACTAGATGTCGTTATTGGTCGGCCATCCGTTAAGTTTGAAAAATAATGGCAGTTACATACAAATTTTCATAATTACTATTCTTGAGACTAGTTTGGTAGTTATAAATAAACAATGGATGAATTCATAAGCATATGAAAAATAAAATAATAATACAAGAAAAAGAAGAAATAAAATAATATTCTTTCATGTAGCTTAAAACGAGGGTGCTGATCTTAAGCGTTACAATTTTTTTTTACATAGCATAGTATATCAATGCTGAAGTGAAATTAAAAAATTTCCGGGAAAATTTTTCACTTTTTCTGCTACTTAAGTGCTACCTAAACGGTGTTAAGAATCATTCCTAGAAAATTCATACGTTCTAGAATGTTGTTTACAAAAATCTAAGGTACATTTTTGCAGTTGATTGTTCCCTTGAATTTCGAACTTTTTGCTGCCTATGAACCTGAACAGGGGAAAAAGGCAAAAAAATCGACTTTTCTTAAATTTTTGGCGATTTTGATCTTAAAGATGAAGTTTTTTTGATTCTCTACCTAGGCGCACGACAGTACGTCAGGCCAAGTTTTGGCCAATGCACGCAGTGTGTATATTTACACTAAGCCATTCGAGCTGTTTTTACCCCCCTCATAACTTCGTTCCCCGCAATCGTAAAATTATGATATTCAAACCATAATTAGAATAAATTCATATAACCTCATATGCCAAGTTTACAATGAAAAGTTCCGGAGATATTGATTTGCAAAAAGTGCATATTTTAAGACATACTCACTGACCACTGACACACTCATCAAATTGATGAAGCACTTCCGAAATCGCTAGAGAGCTAAAATTTGGTACACGAGAATCAAAAGTTGCGCTAGTAAGCTGAAATTTGATACAGAGCTAGGTCTAGGTAAGCAATAAAATAAAAATATCTGAAAACACGTAAACTTTGGCCGGGAGAGCGGGCCTACGCCCATAAAAGTCAGAATTAAAAAAGCTAATATAAGGCGCTTAATGGAAGCTGATTTATTGAAAGTTGGCAACATACCGCGATAATGCAAAGCTTCTACACGCATTTATAATTTAAAACTCATTTTCGTATACTGCGGCTCAGCATATTTAGATTTACTATTTATGTATGTATTATTATCCGTTTGCAGCGAAACTTGTCACGAATAATAAGCACTGGCCGAAAAAATCTTAAGTTTGGAAAAGTGGGCGGAGTTGCGCCCATAAAAATTAATAGTTGCGCTAAGGAGCTAAAATTTGATATACAAGTAGGTCCAGGTGGGAAACCAGCCAGAGAAATCTGAAAACACGAAAATTTTAGCTAGAGGGGCGGGGCTGCGCTCATAAAAATTAAAAGTTGCGCTTATGAGCTGAAATTTGATACACGAGTAGGTCTAGGTGAGAAACCAACTAGAAAAATCTGAAAACGCAAAAAAGCTTACCAGAATGGGCGGGATTACGCTAATATTGTTTGGAACTAAAAACTTAATATACAGCTTTTAATTCAAGCCAATTTAGTGAAATTTTGCATACGCGTTGCACGTATACAAGACTTTAAACTTTCAACTTAAAAATTGGGCGTGATCACTACCATAAAATTCTAGCCTTGTGTTTAATCTACTTCGGTGTGGCATATTTTAGAAGAAAATTAGCGTGAATTATAAGCGCTGCTCACAACAAAATTTTGAGTTAAAAATAGTGGGAATGCTGATAAAATTTAAAGGTATAATTCGCACTAGAGAGCTTAAATTTAATACAAAAATAAATCTAGATCAGAGATCAGTAAGAAAAATATGAAAAACCAGAAGTTGCTATCAGGGGGCGGAAACAAGCACTCTAAATTCAAACTTAAGATAAATTTTATCAAAACTTTTCATACACATTGCACTTATCCAAAATAAAAATTTCCTTTTTTGAAAAGTAGCCGTGACTTCACCCTTAAATCTTAGCTTTTTCTTTCAGGTACTTTGGCTTAGCAGTTTTTAATTTAATACTCAGGTATTTCTTATTAACTTTTTAATACCAAACTTTGCATGAACCATAAGCACTAGGAGATATAAAAGTCGTTGGGGCCAGACCCATACAAATTTTACATAATATTATAATATAGAGAGATGACATTTTGTAGACAAATAGTCCTAACTGATTTACTCAATTAGAAAATCCAACAATTAAAACACCAGCTACCCTATTGAAACTTTGCATGCACATTGGGAATATCCTTTTGATTTATGTACCTCGGCTAATCAGACTTTAATATGTAAATATATATATGAGAAGTTAGGCGGGGTCACGCCCACTAAAATTTGCGCTGTATTTTGTATATTTCTTCTCCGACTACTCTTAACAAATTGCGTACACGCTGGCGACCCGTTGTAATGACACAATAGAGCATTTTCATGGTGTACAATCCAACACACATCACGCTCTAACCCATTATTTTAAGTAACTATGCCATTTTTAACTGGCACAGTGATCATGAATATAAATAAAACACACTAGAAATTTTAAGTTTAAAAAGTCTTATCATAGAAAATTTTTCAAAAAGTAGTCAGATCCTCAAAAAAAACATAAATGTGAAAAAAGGCCAAGTTTCTATCAAAAATTTCGGTCATTAAAAGTAGTGAGATATAAATTTTGACCAAGTTCTTGTTTCCCACAATACATAACACAGAAATATTCTATGCATTATATAAATTTGTAATCGTAAGGGAGTCATATAATTTCTAGATAAACTGCTAACTTGGCAATATTTTTATTTTTATAAAAAAGGAGAGAATAATGTTTATTTGTTCTTTTCTTTATATCGGTAAAAATTTTGTCAAATTAGCAGATTATCTAGAAATTATATGACACCCTTACGATTACAAATTTATATAATGCATAGAATATTTCTGTGTTATGTATTGTGGCAAAGAAGAACCTGGTCAAAATTTATACAGTAGTTTTGATTTAGCTGCCTTTTGTTTAAGTGCACTTTGGACTTAACTGCCTAAAGTGATCATTTCTGACACTATTCTGTAAAATCCCATACAAATTCCCTTTTTAAGTGAACTTTCTATACCTGCACATTTAACATATTTTTTGGCAGTTTTAAATTATTCTCATATAAAAAATTTAAGTTAGCTGCATACACTAAAAAAATGTGGCTACCCTCTCGGAAATTACGTTAACTGTAAACTAACTTTAAGCTAACTAATTCGCAACTAGTACTGACTGACACCTGGATTACTTTTAATGTAATCAACTGACTATTTTAACATTGCGATATCCTAGGCGGTAGTCAGTTGTCTCATTCTGCATTACTTTCAGCTAACTTAAAGTTGATTTTTTTAAATAACCTGGTAGTCAGTAAATTAAAAAAAAAAATCTGGGGTTCGAACTTGCATCATCACTCGTTGTGTACTCAACGCGCTACCACTCCCACTCTAATCTAAGGTGCCATCTAAAATAACAACTGCTAAATGTTAATATAAAATTGAAATGAGTTTCAAAGTAGCTGAGAATAATTTTGTTGGCTCTCATCAAATTCGATTACGTACTCAATTAATTTTGGGTTTGTTCTGGATGACATTGCAGTTAGCTTTTAGTCAGTCTAAGAAAAGTTAACTATAAGTTAACTATTTTTGTAGTTAACCACATATTCTCCGACAGGTTACATAAATATGCAACCACCCAGCAAAAAATTTCAAAAATGGTAATCGAGTTTGGAATTAAGCATTTTTGGTTTTTTGGTGGAGCACTTCCCTACTGGATTACCAACTTAATGATTTTAACAAGGGGTGAGACTAAAATAATCGATTCTTGAGAAGTACTTACATATTTTTTTGTCAACATTTCACGTAATCTTTTTGTCTAAAAAATCGTTCTCTTCATTTAGCAACTTGCACGTCATTTTTTTAAATTTTAGGTAATGTGATTTGTAAGCCAGTAATGAAAATTGGCAATCAGAAAAATAAGTCATTATATTGCAAGTAGTTCTAATGGTAATGTGTACTTTTTTGCTGGGAATGTATGTGTATAAAACTGAAGTCAAAAATTGTATACCTGCACATTTAGGCAGGTAAGTGCATTTAAGATAACAGAATTTTTGACTTATCTGCACAAAAAGTCGTGCAAAGTTGATTGTGCAGCTAAGTCAAAATTACTGTATTTTACTACTTTTAATGACCTCAATTTTGGATAGGAACTTGGCCTTTTTTCACATTTATGTTTTTGTGAAGATATGTATTCACAAGTTTTGTTCTGTATGTCAAGTGCTACAACTCTGCGCCAGGGAGTAAATGAGTATTGTTATTCAATATGTATATATACCTATGTAATTAATTATTCCATGAATTACTATCCCTTGAAAAAGTAGAAAAAAAATCTGCGAAACGTCGAGAAAAACTGCAAATAAATGGATTTTTATTTGCATTGAAACATTAGGCCCAATCAGATTAAAAGGAAATCCACTTAAACCTAAATACTGGCCAAAATAACAAAGAGATGGACATATATCGTTTGGTCATCATGTACCGTTAAATTAAATGTCCATAATTGTCTTTAATAGAAATTTATAGAAGTGTGCAGAAACAGATCAAACGTATGTACATATAACCGAAATGACTCATATATTACACAACTATTTTCTAAACTATCACTAAATAATCGATTATGTCTTAATATACTCTTAATTATAAAAGCATAAAAATAGCTTATGTCGAACTAGTAACGATACTTATCCATGTGTTTATTTGGAAAAATCGCTTAAGACATATTAGGATTAATAAAGAAACTTAAGTATTTTGGAAAAATAGCTTATTTTCAAATATTACATATGGGAGCCAATCGTTCGTTTTGGAAAAACGTCTTATATCTGCTAAAAATATTCCGGCGTTGCAGTTAATAAGTTGCAAAAGCAGATTTTGTGATTTGGAAAAATAACTTAAAGTTTCTTAAGCTCTTATTCCAAATGCGATTGCACATTATAAAAAGATAAGCAAAAAGTTATTTTGCTATAACTTTCTGAAAGATCGTACAAAACAATTGAAACTTTGCCCATGGGTACTCAAAATTTGCTTAATTCGACTTAAGCACTTATTCCTTTTTTTTATATATATATAACGAATGCCTTGATGCCTCTCGGCGTAACCACATAATAAGAACTTTAATTTTCGCATGCGAAGTTCGCATTGTGAACCATACTTAGTTTGATTCGTCCGTATGCATTGAGTTAAGGAGAGTCGAAATCAAGAACGTCATAAATGTTGCTAAGTATGAGTTCGATGCGCACTTCAAACTTTCGTATGAATATGATTCATAGACAACATTGTAATAAGTATGAGTGCGCATAAGTACAAGAAATTATAAAGGGGCCCATACACTACAACAGCATGCATGCACAATCAAGTGTTTGTGCCAGCGGTTTGGTCGTGTATGGGCATTTTGTGCGATTGTACGGTTTGCTGTAGCGATGTCAAGTAGAGTTTGATATTTTGATGATGGTACCAGCACGCTGGTGTGGTATATGGTGAAATTAGCTCAGTTGAGCAAAGTTGTCATGGAGCAAACATGCATTTAAGTAATATAATTTGTTGAAATATAATTTGTTTCAATGGTAAACAGAATTTTAGAACTTTAGTTATACATAGCTGCCAATTTTAACAGCATACCAATAATAATTGCAACAAAATATAACCACCCTTCCCGAAATTTTGTAAGAAATGAATATTGTACCAGCTTGCTGGTATGTTGTGTGGTTCGAGCATGAATGCTCAATCGCTTGATTGTGCGTGCATGCTGTTGTAGTGTATGGGCCGCTTAAGTCATGATTCAACTTTACCAAAGAATATAAATCATATAGAATGCGCATCTCATACAAGCTAAAATTTTCTATGACTGGTATTTCCAGTACTACCCGTGCAGCGTACGCACTCTCATTTCTTTCTGCAGTGTATGCTACACTCGCATTGCTGAGAACAGCGTTGCCGTTTGGCTCTTTTTTGCGCCAATGACACTTTTTATGACAATTTTTTTCAATTTATCCCTTTGTATAATTTTAACAGAATATATGCCGCGTAGGACAATCATATACACAGTTTAACATATCAGGTAGTAGAAAAAGAGCTGTTCGTCCAGTTGGCGATATTCGGCTCGATGATGTGGACCATTTTATTGTTTTGGTCGATAGGAAAGCCAATAAATGGTGAAAATATTGCTAAAAATCTGACACCCAAATCCTTGATTCCAAATGCAAATTATTTAACTTACTTTCATCTTTAATCTTAATAAAACTTTTTATAAATGTTTATAAGTTAGTAAGTTTTTATAAAATGTATATAAGTTAAAATAGGTTCAAATGCAGTAAATTTGGAAGCCAAAATTGGGGCGTTAAAGTGCACATGTATGTATATAAACAATCAGCATAAAAAAGTAAAGTAAAATATAGATAGAAAAACTGAAGTTAATTCATTTTCTTTTTGATTATAATTTTTCATTTATAAATGAAAAAAGTAAAAATAATTCAAATGATTTATTGAATTTCTATAATACCGGCTAGTAGAGGTATTTGCAAATAAGACGAGTATAAACGTATTATAGATAGCTACTAAATATAAAAAATCATGATATCTAAAAAAAGAGTGGTCAAGTTGCGGCATTTCATATCGAATGAAATTCCATTCGAAATTAAATGCATATTTGCTTCGATATCGAATTCCGTAATTTACCCAATTACTTAAGATTTCTAAAAAAAATTAAAGACTGTAAAAACATAAATACATATATTGGACATTGTTCATCTCACTTATTTACTTAAAAACCAGTATAACTGAAAAAATTTACTTTGAGGAAAAACCATTTAAAGTTTTGTAGAAAATTTTAAAATTCGATTCTGAAGAGGATAATATAGTTATGCTATTCTTTTAAGTCATTATGCAGAATTTATATTCATACTTTATGTTTTTTTTTTTAATTTTATATTTTATAAAGATGAAGAAATAATGTGTAATTCACTGACCTTACAACTGCAGAATTTGGAAATTAAAACAAGCTTTATTTCAGCAACAGCAACTTTCCTCCGAAAATCGGTATTTTTTGGTAACAACTTGGATATTTTTACATCGTTTTTTTTTTGCAATTGGCCGCATGGTTGGCTGTCGAAAAAGTAGCAAAATTCGACTTAAGTCGCACAACGGCAACGCTGGTGATAAGAGCAAAGAATATGATGCTCTCAGTATGTGTTTTCGTGCATCTGAAGCGTAAGCAAAAAATTTTTTAATTTTTTAGCTCAGATGCGCATTCTATACAATTTATATTCTTTGACTTTACTCTCCTTTTCACTACTCATTGCTGTTCTCTGGTTGGTACGTCCGCCAACCATTCAACCAAACCCAACATTTCAAAATAAAAAATAAATA
Organism: Tachina grossa; assembly: GCA_949987645.1. NCBI lineage: Eukaryota > Metazoa > Arthropoda > Insecta > Diptera > Tachinidae > Tachina > Tachina grossa. Next base: position 75,486,629 of record OX465275.1, on the reverse strand, counting down.
AATCCATTTACGTTCGACATC